>OY757915.1:87995746-88620746 GCA_963585895.1 Sepioteuthis lessoniana | reverse complement strand
CTATTATCGTTAGAATCATCTAATTTTTTTTTTCACTATTGCTGTTTTTGATCTGAATAGACAATTTTTTCTAAAAATATATTCATCCAATTGGTTAGTAGACGTAGTTGTTGAAATCTGTCTTGACAGTAAATTTCCAGTTTGAGGAGAAATAATGAAAAAAATGTCTACCATAATTAGAAATTCCATTAATTATTTTCAAAGTTTTAATTAGATCAGTCTCATTCTTCTCCCTAGTAAAGTAGTTAATCCGAATTTCCTCAATTTCTCTTTTATTTGAAACAAATTTAAAACGACAAGAAGAAGCAATTAAAAAAAGCATTATAAAGAACTTTTTTCCGATTTTAAACAAAACACGTTAAGAGAAAAACTGCCACAAGTTAGGATAGCAGGATAGCGTAAACACAGAGTTAACAGTGCTTGGTGACTTTCTCGGACCAATGATCGCATTGGCCCTGGCTCTCTTTACTTACGAAGGTGGGCCGAAAAGCTCATTGGTTGAAAAGTTTCTTTGATGACGTCATATCTGCAGTTGACTTTTTTTTTATCAATGGTTGGGTTAGGTTTTATGACATATTAACCCTTGTTGGTTATTTAATACCAAATCCAATTTTTACATATACATTTAATATATGATTTGTAAACACATTTTGTAGATACACAGTTAAATGATCAAACAATTCTATTCATTGCAATTAGATTTAGCCCAAGTCAACAAAGTTAAATGGTTCCAAGTTTTGGTATGTATCACAAACAATTCAATTAAAAATCTTTCATTTGTTTACACACAGTTAAAGGATCAAACAGTTCTATTTCTAACTATTTAATTTAGCATAATTCATTTGTTTTCACTCAGTTTAAATATCAAACAGTTCTATTTGACCCATCGATAAGACCCTATCAGGTACTACCCCTCTGCACCAGAGTGGAGCTGGGAGCGGTGCAATAAAGGGGTACTCTGCTTTCCAGCAAAGCTCCAGCCTCACCATCAGGTTGTTAAGTGTCATAAATAGGACACTCGTTGGAGAGAGAGTCTTACCCCTCAGCAGAAATGCAGTCGGTTTATTCTACAGCCCCCTGCCGGTTAGTCTCTTTGACCAATGAGATTTAAGTACTGCAAGACCGACTTATGACTTTTGTCAACCACAAAGGGGACTAAGTTAAAAAATAAACCTCATTTGCTCACATTCCATGAGAGTATCTTGATCAGACCATGAACTTTTCTGGCGATCCTCATACATATATAAGGTGGCCGATAAAAGATAGGCTCATGAAAAAAAAAACAGCTTTCGCTGCTGCCTCTGTGCAAACACTTTTGCAATGACTGCTTTGTGGGGGGTCTTTGTGCCACAAGTTTTAAATCTGTACACTAAGCTCTTTATCATATTTGTATTAAAGGATTATTCATATTAAAATGGAAGATAGTATTTTCTTTCTTTTGAAATTGTAAATCTATCAGTTGATTTGTAAAATTCTTTTTATTTTAGTTTATTCTTTCTTACTGTAACTTGACTTTTTCTATTTCCTAAGATTACTTATAGTATCTGAAAAATAATATAAAAAATTATATTAAAAACAAGAGATGATAGTTTGAAGGCGCTAAATCTTACCAATCGATAATGTCCTACTTCTACATAACAATGCTCAACCATAAACAATCATCAGGACAAGGGAGACAATCGCCTCAATTGGATGGACAACTTATCGCATCCTCCATACTCATCAGAATTAGCACCTTTAGACAATCATCTCTTCGGCCCTATAAAAGAGGGTTTAAGAGGCAAACATTATGCCAGTGACAAGGAAATGAAAACTGCCGTAATGAAGTCGCTCAAAGGACAGTCAAAAGAATTTTTACGAGGTAATGATACATGCTCTTATTCAAAAGTGGAACATTGCTATTGAGAGAAACGGTGACTATGTTGAGAAGTAGGGATGTGATCCACAAAGGACTAGCTTCATTTTGATGTATGATACATGTTCTTGTGTGGGTAATTATTCCTGTACTAAAGAAAAAAGACATTACTTTTTGACTATGGAAATCAGACCTAACCGATAAAATGAAACGCAGTTTCTTCCAGGCAGCGTTCGTATCGATACTGCTGTATGGATTCACTACATGAATGCTAACAAAACGGCTGGAGAAGATAGATGGCAATTACACAAGAATGCTGCGAGCAATCTTGAACAAGTCTTGGCGGCAACACCCCCAAGATACCAACTATACGGCCACCTGCCTCCTATCACGAAAACTATCCAAGTAAGACGAACCAGATATGCAGGACACTGCTGGAGAAGCAGAGACGAGCTCATAAGTGATGTACTCTTATGTACCCCCACATATGGCCGGGCGAAAGCAGGACGACCAGCACGAACATACATTCAGCAGCTATGTGAGGATACGGAATGTAGCTCTGAAGACCTACCAGAGACGATGAACGACAGGGGAAAGTGGCGAGAGAGGGTCAGGGATATCCGTGCTAGTGGCACGACATGATGATGATGATATATATATATATATTGCCCAGTTGGCTGGAGCTGTAGAATACACCAATTGCTTCTCTGCAGAAGGACAACCCTCACAGCAACGAGTATCCTAGATATGAAACTAAACAACCTGAGGTTCAAGTAACGTAAGAGCTTTTGGGAATGCGGGGTACCTCTTCATTGCCATCACTCCCAGGTCCACTCTGAGCCGGAGAAGTAGCACCTGATAGGTTCTTATCTATGGGTCATATAGATCTAATCTGTGTACTTATGATAAAATGAACTGTTTGAAATAGAACTGATCTTGTATGCTAAACTGGATTATTTAAAATAGAACTGGTATTAATATTGAAACTGTACTTATGCTAAACTGAATGTTTGAAATAGAACTGTTTTGACATTTAACTGTGTGTAAACAAAAATATACTTATACTAAACTGAATTGTTTGGAAAAGAACCGTTTATATGTATAAAAATGGATTTGGTATTAATAACCTACAATATTTCATGTGCCCTAAAACCAAACCAAACCAAACCAAATATATATATATATATATTTACTAATCTAATATCTACCAGTATTCACGGTACCAGAAAAAACAAAAAAACCCTGTTAAGGTGAAACTTTAGTAGAAGATTTTCGACTCACGATTTAGGTTAATTATATATATATATATATATATATATATACTTTGTCACCAATATTGAGTGCTATTTATTTATAAATATTATTTTGTTATTTATTTAAGATTATATTGCTAATAATGATAATATATATGTGCGTGTGTATGTGTGTGTGTACATTTGTGTATTGGTGTGTGTTTGGTTTAATGAATCCTTATGCGCACGTGTGTGTGTGTGTGTGTGTGTGTGTGTGTGTGTGTGTGTGTGTGTGTGTGTTACAAAAACGACCACTCTAGAAGGATACGACTCAAGGTCAATTTTTTAACAGAGTTTAACAGATTTGAATTCAGACTTCTCTTTCTCCAACACTAGTCGCCAAACAAAGGTTAAAGCGCCTAGTCTGCTCTGCTACTTGCCCATAGCTGGAGGGGGAACAGTTGGATTCATACCTTTCTCAAAGATATTCGCGCAATGTGAAATGCAGCTTCGCCCAGCATTTGAACTCATTTCACCGTTTCCACTTCCTACGATGATAACCACTGGACTACGAACGCCTCCTTTGTGTGGGTCGATATGTGTGTATGTTTGTGTGTTGGGGTATTTATTTGGCTCCTTCACTATGCAGCCATTTTTTTTTTTTTTTTGCATTGTGCAAAGAATATTGTGTATTTGTGAGGTCTTTGTTCTTTCGACTCCCAGGTTTCATCTGAAGATTGTATTCTTTTATATAAATGCATTAAACTTGTGTGTCATGAGATGGACGTGATCCTTCTCCTAGACTGATGTCCCTGCCAAGTCTACCTTACTATTTTTCCAAATAGCTAGAGTCGGGGGAGATGGATTCATGCCTTTTTCGAGGCTATTACTGCAAACTTGAGCATAGCCTCAACTGAAATGTGAGCTCGGCCTACCGATTACATTTCCCTCTCGATAACTGCATGCCCTTTGGTTAAGTATGTGTGTGTGTGTGTGTGTATTAAACATGTGTGTCCCTACCATTTTGTCTATGTATGTATTAAACATGTGTGTCCAAATGTTTTTCTGTGTGTGTGTGTGTGTGTGTGTCCATACCATTTTATATGTGTGTGTATTAAACATGTCTGTCCATACCCGTTTACACGTATGTGTGTGTATTAAATACGTGTATCGATACAGTTTTATTGGTGTGTGTATCAAACATGTGTCGATACTGTTCTATGAGTGAATGTGTGTTAACCATGTGTGTCCTTACCATTTTATCCGTGTGTGTGACAATACCGATTTATCTATGAGTGTATTAAACATGTGTGTTTATAGAGTTTTATCTGTGTGAGTATGTGTGCATTAAACATGTGTGTCCATACCGTTATATATGTGCGTATTAAACATGTATGTCCATACCATTTTATATGTGCGTATGTCCCTACCGTTTTGTATGTGTGTATGCGTGTGTGTGTGTGTGTGTGTGTGTGTGTGTGTGTGTGTGTGTGTGTGTGTTAAACATGTGCGTCGATACCGTTTTATCTCTTTAAAACTGGGCGTTACCCCGAAACAGGTTAGGAGTTGGACTACATTTACCTCAATCACAGGTGGCCATCAGATATACAAGTTCGCTTTTTTTCTTTTTCTTTTTTTTTTTTTTTTTTTTGAATTCATCCCCAACACCCTCCTCCTACCTTTCAAAATCACAAAATCTGCTTCGGTAGACCAAGAATTTCCTGCCGAAATTTTTTACTCAATATATATATATATATATATATATATATATAAACGTACACCTATAAAAATAAGGAATCAGAAATGGTTAGACTATCCGGAAAATTAACGATGCATAAGTTCTGTGGAAAGAAAAAAAATATCTGCAAGTCTCGTGCCATATCGGCTAAATTTACATTTGAAATCAAGTTTCTGTTACAACGAAAATACGTTGAAGTATCAAGTGTCGACACAAACAAAACAACAACAAAAACATGTCAGAGTACAATGACTAACAAGTCAGTCTCGCTGATTTGTATTACGATAGGGAGTTCGATCTTCACCGAGTGCACAATTTTTAATCTATTTACCCAGTCCCTCTGATACGATGTCAATTTTCCTGCGAATTACATAGAATTCAGAGTATTCCTTCATCTAGGCTGGTTGTCTAACCAAGATTAAATAACACAATCTGCCCAACTATTTACACATTGATGGAAAAGAACAGATGGATTCATGACTTTCCCAAGGATATTACCATGAAAATTAAACGCAGACAGCTTTGTCCAAGATTTGAACTGATGTCGCCAATTCCGTTTCCTAGAAGAAAGCCGTTGCGGTAAGCTAATGATCCAGTAGTCTATCTCTGATCCTGGTAAACGAAGCTAAACTTGGAGAATATCAATATTTAAAGAATCTTGCAATTGGATGTTGGTTAGTAAACTTTCCCCTTAATAAATTACTTCGGTAGAGAGTCACTTATTCACCGAGAGTTCCACGTTATAACATCATGCCAGACGTAGCTTGGTAAATATCAAGAAGTAAAGCGCTTCGCCATAGAGAATTGGTTAGCTCGCGTCTCTCTTAAAACATTGCCACAGTAAAGAATTCAGTTTGATCTACCATGAGTGTTCCAACTTTGTAGTCTTATGCTGAACGTTGGTTGGTTGGTTGGTTGGTTTAAGGCATCCCAACTCTCGTTGGGACCCTAACAGGTGCTACCACTTCGAATCAGAGTGGACCTGAGTGTAATGACTACGTAGGGAGACTCCACTCTCCCTAGATCTCCAGAACTGTACTACCACTCCGAATCAGAGTACCTGAGAGTAATGGCAATCAAGCAGTACTCCACATTCACCATCAGGTGGTTTAATATCATATTTAGGACACTCGTTGGACGGGGACGTCTTACCTCTCTGTAGAAATGCAGTCGTTGTATTCCACAGCCCCGGCCGACTGGGCTTGATAGATAGATAAGAAATATGTTTATATCTATCTATATATAAACGCTCACATTGGTATTGACAAAAGAATATATATGTATATCTATCTATCTATCTATACCTTATTTTTTTTTTATTTCTATACCTATTCTATATTTATGACGATGTGAAAGTTGAAACATAAGAGTTCTCAATAGATTAGATAGAGCAAAATTAATATATATATATATATATAATGTCAAATCCTGGCCAGCTGGACAGTATAAAAACAACAAAAAATTAGTTTTGGTTTGGTTTGGTTTGGTTTTATGGCAAATCATATACATATAACAGTTCTATTTCAAACAATTCAATTTAGTATAAGTACAGTTTTTTTTTGCACAGAGTTAAATGTAAAAACAGTTCTATTTCTAACAATTCAGTTTAGCGTAAACACTAAAAATAAAACAAAAATAAAACAAAATTAAATTAATTATATATTTTAAAAAGTAAGTAAAAGGACTCAGAAAGTAAGACTCCCTGAGTGCCTCAGACCGGAAGAACCCTCTGGGCATGCGCAAAAAAGAAGCCCGAAATCCTGGTGCCAAAAAAGACTCTCGGCGTTCTTTCTTTCGACCCCGAAGCCTTCGAAGGAGACACACATTGAATGGCTCTGGAGAATATCTCCCTTCCAAGAAATAGTGGGAGTCGACAAAATAAAAATCTTAACGCAAAGTTACCCTTATCTTTGTTCCTTTTGCTTCTCTTCCCAAATTCCATTTCAGCTAACCAACCGACAAGAAGGAAGAATAAACATCCCAATGAATCTCCATAACACACAGTTTAGTTCTATTTGACCCATAGATAGGACCTTATCAACTGCTACCACTCCAAGCTAAAGTGGACCTGGGACTATTGGCAATCAAGTGGTACTCCTGGAGTCTGTGTGTTAGATTAACAAAAACTAAATAAATAACAACCAAATAATATTCTAGTTGAATAGAAGGTTAAACACGGGATGAGAGATATTGCTGGTTTTGATAAACAGCCTCTTTGACTGCCTATAATATCAATATCGTGGTGTAATGGCTATCGTCGCAGGATATGGACACGGCGACACGAGTTCAAATCCAGGACCTGACTGATTGCATTTCACATAGCACTAATACCCTTAAGAAAGGTATGAATTCAAATATTCTCCCTCCAGCTATGGGTAAATAGTAGGGCAGACTAGGTTCTTCGGCCTTGGTGAGATCACTAGTCTAGGAGAAGGAAAACTCTGAATTGAAACCTGTTAAACTCCGCTTAAAAATTGACCTTGTGTCATATCCTGCCCGAGCGGAGGGGTTGGTAAATATGATAAAATCAGTATTCAAAATTTTTGTTCATTTTTTGTTTTTTTTACTTATACAAGAATCTCTCGGATTATTGACTGTCAAATTGTGATAGACGATTGTCTAAAATAAACACGAATAAAGAGTGAACACAAAACAACATAATTCAGTCAAACAAAATTTTCACTTTAAAATGCAACATCACACGGATATAGTTTATCAAAGTTTCGAACAAAATAAAAACACAATAATTATCGCACCAACCAATTTTTTTAAAAATCTATGGTCATATCGCTGAAGTTAAACAGCGATGAACCTGTTCATTATTTGAATGTCTGTCCACTTAATAACACCAGGCAGGGTATCCATTATGAAGCCTGTGTGACGGACGAAGAAAAGCTTAATAAATCAAGTTACGCTGGCAATACGGATTTCCTTGAGTCTTTCTCTCCATCCGTCCCATTAGTCCATCGCTCCCGGGAGGTCTTCCAAACTATATCCAGTATCAGATGCAGTTTAGTGTCATAAGCAGAACTTTTTCTGGTGGGGGTCTTACCCCCTCTTCTCTTCTAATCCCCTTTGACAGAGCATTTCTCGTTTTGTGAGTTCTCCATCTTTCATTGGCCAAAAGAGTGCAGTGTTCGCCAACGGTCCGGGAGATCGAGGTTCAATCCTACTTCGAATCATACCAAAACTCAAAAAATGGTACTTGATGCCTCGTTGTTTAACACTAAGCATTATAAGGTACGGATCAAGGGTAAAGTGGAGCAATCCAGAGAATGTAGTAGCGCTCTCCTCTTTATCTCGGTGTTGTAGCAAATGAAAAGGGAACCTTCGACTATGGTTGCCAACTTTACTTTATGCATATCAAAAAGGCCTTGATTTGTGGGGTTTAGCGGCAAGTCAACCTCTCTGGGATTTTTTGCTTTCAAAAGATATCATGGAAACCATATTTTAGAAGTAAACAGTGGAGCAGTGATCGGGGTAAGCATGAAATATCTCCAAATTTTTACTATATTTCTTGTTTTTGCAGTGCATTCTAAGCCCCACAAACAGGGCGAGGGAATTAGGTTAGGTTAGGTTTCTTTGTTTAATGGCATATCAACTTTCGTGGGTAATTTAATGACAAAGCCATCCTTTTAGAAGAACAGCGATGTTGCTATTTAACCCATACCTTATAGGATAAGGGGGTTCATACATTTCTCCAGGGTATCTGTCGAAAGTGAACATAATAGCGCAACTGGAGTTCGAACTCGCTTACTACGATTCTGCAGTCCATTACACCACGAGGAAACCCCACAGGGATAGATAGATGTAACATAGTAGCATCAAATTAGAAGTGTGCAACGTCATGGGACTAAACAGACAAGTTTAACGTTGCTTCACAGACCCGGCACCATCTCGAATATTAATAGGCGTTACACTTCTAAAATACAAAACGGACCCAGTTATTTCAAAATTCGAAGAGATTTATTTTAACCGCAACATTTACATGGACTGTAGTCAGTCCATCGAAATACGAGAGAAATAGAGTGAAAAGTATGAGCTCTTACATAGAAACGCTAAGAGTCTCGAGCGTGCCAGACGAACGGCACGAAAACACCACACATCGATTTTTTCGCCCCTCTCAGCCCAGAGAGCTCTAGACCGACCCGTCTCTGATTCTGAACTCTGAACAAGAAATCCCCAAACTGACTCAACTCAATTAAATAACTTTGCTCATATATTAATCTCTTAATTATTTCATACTCCAATGATATAAGGACACGTGTCATTAACTTTTATTTAATTTAACTTAATCTTATTCTAAGTCAGGTGACATGCCTTAAACCTTGTTTACTTTTAATAACCGGCCTTCATAACAGAACTATTGTTATGACATGCTGGCTGCCGTCTCATATCCAGCAACACGCGCGACAAGTGTACCCTATGACCTTGATCATCCTTGATGATATTACATAGATAGATAGATAGATAGATAGATAGATATGAATAGACTGTGATAGATGGGAACAGATATGAATCGGCTATTCGTGCCCAAGACGCGTTGTGACCAAACCAGTACTTTCTTTTCTTAACAGCCTTTAAAATCAGCTTTCGAAATCTTGGTTTGTTTTTTTCTTCGTTTGTTAATTTGTTTTTGTTTTTTTGTTTTTTTTTTGTTTGTTTGTTGTTTTTTTTTTGTTTGTTTGTTTGGTTTGGGGCTTTTGTGGGGGTGCTTTTTTTGCTTTTTCGTTTTTGTCTTGTTTTTTGTTTTTTTGTTTATTGTTTTGTTTTGTTTTTGGGTTAGTTTTTTTTTTTTTTTTGGCTTGTTTTTGTTTTTGTTCTTTTTTGTTTTGTTTTGTTTTGTTTTCCTCAGAGTTCAAAATCTGGTCATTGACACGACCTCACTCTCTAAGTTATAATTAGAATGTCTCTTAGTTACGTCATATATAAGCAGAATCTTTTGTGCAAGTAATCCTCAATTGCTTTACGACGGGTGTCTCTTAATCCTGCTGTCTACGTTTCTTCGTCAAAAATGTCACAGTTCGTTGACCGCCATATAACTGCATGTATTAAACCATCGTAAATATTTATCCCCTACGAGAATTAACGAATGTTAAACCTTAGAATAACATGATATCTCATGTCCGACTCGAATTATTTCTGCCATATCCCTTTCGCCATGATGGAAAATCTGAAAGGAAATACCATCAGATATTACAATTTTTATCTCGGTAAATGTTTCTATAATTTTTAGACTTGTAATCGTATATCAAGAATTTAAATCGCACTTGCAGGCTCATCTTTGCTTCATGTCAAAGTTTTCATGTTTATATTCTGAGTTTTATTTGAATTTTTAAAAAATGGGCCCCTCTTTTACAAAAATGAGTTAGTCTCTTAGATTCAGGGAAGAAGAGAAGGGGAAATATTAGTTATACAGATAGATAGATAGATAGATAGATAGATAGATTTCGTAGCTTAACAATGTTAGCAATGTTAATCTAGGAGGCGCGCTTAGTGTAATGATTATTGTCGTAGGAAATGGAATTTACGAACCTAGTTCAAATCCTGATCTAAAATGTTCATAATGCTTGATTAAGATTATCAGATCCAATGACAAAAAGATTTGAATGAAAAATGAATATATATCAAGTAAAATAACTTTTTGTCTAGTTTTTTAATCCTTTCTTTTTTTTTTTGCTTCTTAATTGGTTTGTTTTTATTTGTTTGATTTTTTTTTGTCTGCTTTTATCTCAGTTCTTTATTTTTTGGTTTTGGTTTTATTGTAATATTATCGGGTGTATATTTAAAAAGTTGTCTCTTGATCCCGATTTCAACTGGGACTTATAAACGCGTTGATCATAAAAACCACTCACGTTCATTTCCCATTTTTCTTTTGATCGGTCTTAAAAAGAAAGACTAAGCGAGGTTTCACAGATTCGTTAAAAAAAATAAATTTTTTTTCATTTACAGGGTGGAACGATAAAATTGTCGTCCTAAAGAAAACAACACTACAGCTTTATTTTTTAACTTTTATTGAAAAAATCAATTCAGGTAACTTGATTATGTAGTAGAGCTGACATCTATTTAATGTAGCCGCCTTCAGCCTCAATCACCGCCTCGATACGGATCCGGAACTGGGAGCATGCCTTTTCCACAAGCGCCGGTGGGAGCTCAGAGAATACTCGGCGGATGGCGGCGATCAGGCTGGCTTTGGTGTTGTGGGAGGTCATGTCGGTGATGTTCTCGACTATGACCAAACGAAGTAGTCCACCTGGTTCAGGTCGAGGGAGGAGTGGGGACCAGTGAGAGAAGGGTTCAAAGTCGAAGCACTCCTGAAGCCAAGCCTGGGTCTCTTTGGACTTGTGGGCCGGCGCCGAGTTCAGCTGCCACACCCAGGGTCTGCCACCGGCCACCTGATTGCACCAGGGGATCACCACACTCTTCAGCACATCCCGGTACACTTTGGCGTTGACTTTCAAGCCGACTTCGAAGATGTGTAGTGGCAGGATGTGGCCCTCACTTCAAACCACACCGAAGACCATAACCGTTGCCAGAAACTTTGTTTTCATCACCCTGGACACGTCCCTGTTCTTCGTAGCAATCAAGATTTGCAATTTGAGGGTGCTGGCAATGGTCCTGTTGTCATAACTTGGATCGTTAGAGTGCATGAGTTGTACAGCGGCGCATCTCCGATTTCGCGCGTTGAACATTGTGTCACTTTCAGACATGATAAAAGGCTCCTATCGCTCTTGGGATTTTTACACAACTGGCCAACTAGTAGATGGTCTGCCACAAAAAAAGAAAACCGGTTTTCATTAAACAGAAATGGAATCATATCATCTTTTCTAGGGCGACAATTTTATCGTTCCATCCTGTATAAGCCGTTGAACACACCTTACCCAATGAGGAAGGTGGGTTTTACTTCCCAAACGATTTTACATTTCTCATCAAATCTCTGATGTTAGATCTGTCTTTTTCTGACCGGTTTCAATTGGAAGACGTGGAGTATCTTTTGTTTGTTTGTTTGTTTGTTTGTTTGGGTTTTAAGGCATATCAACCTTTGTAGATTATTTAATGCATAATCGATTTTTATACAAATGAACAGTTCTATTTCAAACAATTCACTTTAGCATAAGTACACAGTTTAATTGTCAAAAACATTTTATTCCAAGCTATTCAATTTAGTCAAATAGTTCTAATTCAAACAATTCAGTTTAGTATAAGTATAGATTTTGTTTACTCACTGTTAGATGTCGAAACAGTTATGTTTCAAACAATTCCGTTAAGCGTAAGCAGTTTTTCAATATCAATACCAGTTCTATTTTTTAAAAATTCAGTTTAGCATACAAAAACATTTCTATTTTAAACAGTAGCGCATAAGTACTCAGTTTAATTGTCAAAACAGTTCTATTTCAAGCAATTCAGTTCAGCATAAGTACCCAGTTTAAATGTAGAGACAGTGCTATTAGTTTAGTATAACTACACAGTTTAGTTCTATTTGACACATAGATAGCGCCCTATCTGGTGCTACTACTCCGGAGCCAGAGTGGACCTGGGAGCGATGGCAATGAAGGGGCACTCCGCATTCCCCAAAGCTCCTGCGTTACTGGAACCTCACCATCAGATTGTTTAGTGTCATATCCAGGACCCTCGTTGGAGGAGTCTTACTTCTCTGCAGAGAAGCAGTCAGTGTATTCTACAGCCATAACCGACGGGGCAAGTGAAGTGTCTTTGCCCAATCGATATAGTTAGGGTTTGATTTCGTTGGGGTTGGGTTTTACCCTTCTGCAGAGAAGCAGTCGGTGTATTCTACACCTCCAGCCAACAGGGCAACGTGTTACTGTAATAAAATGTACTTTAATATTATAACTAAGAAGTTTTCGGGTAACTTTGACAAAAGAAGTTTAATGCTGGAGCTTTGGGGAATGCAGACTACCCCTTCATTACCATCGTTCCCAGGTCAACTCGGGCCAGGAATGGTAACACCTGATAAGGTCCTATCAATGGGTTAAATAGAACTAAACTGTGTACTTATGCTAAACTGAATTATTTGAAATGGAACTGTTTTTGACATTGAAACTATGTACTTATTCTAAACTGAATTTTTTTAGATAGAACTATTTTTGTATGCTAAGCTGAACTGTTTTCTTAAGCTAAACTGATTTGTTTGAAATAGAATTGTTTTTAACATTGAAACTGTGTAATTATGCTAAACTGAATTGTTTGAAATAGAACTATTTTTGACATTGAAACTGTGTACTTATGCTAAACTGGATTGTTTCAAATAGAACTGTTTTTGACACTGAAACTGTGTATTTAAGCTAAACTGAATAGTTTGAAAGAAAACTGTTCATATGAATAAAAATGAATTTGGCATTATATAACCGACAATGGTGGATGTGCCATAAAACCAAACCAAACAGTAACACGTTACTCTAACTTATTACTCACGCTACCTTCGTAACATCACCTTTAGAAAAATCAACGACTCTTTCGTGACGTACTCAAAGTTGTTTTTAAATCATTTACAAAGCTTAGTTTTGCGCAAAATCAGAAATATGGAGGCCCCTGAGAGAATCGAACTCACCAACAATAATCTCTTAGTCTATCTAGCTAACCCTTGTACTAAAGCAGGGTAGTTAAACAACGGTCCGCTACACTGTTCTGTGCGGCGTGCGAAAACTTTTAAAAAATAAAAAATAAACACTCGCACTTGAATCGAGACTAAATTCTTTTGATTTTAAAAGATGCGGCCCTTTGATAATTCACAACCCAGTGATGCGGCTCCACCACCAAAAAGTTTGCTCACCCCTGCACTAAAGTGATCAAGTAGCTTTTGAGCTTGGCTTATTTATTTAAAGTCATATCCACTCCTTATCGTGTTACGCTATGGGACCAATTGAACGTAAGTGTTGCATTTGCAGTCATGTCGAAAGTCGTAACGCACACAAAAAACAAAGCGACTCTCTTCTTGATACGAAAGTTTTATTGTCTCTCCTATTTTTACAGTATTCATCGTGAAAGAAACGGATAGAATAAAAGATATGCGCCAACTCACTAGAGAGACAGACGAGAAGAACAACAACAGACGTTATTTTTTCTTCACCGACCCAACCCTACCCCAAAAATGGCTGCCCGTCTCAACGGCCCAACTTTGATTGGACTCGAACTGACTTGACTGACTCACTAATTCACCGACTGACTAACCGCGTCTTAGAACTCTTCCTATATATCTTATTATTTTAAAACTAATCTGATAATAACACGTATTATTAAAACTTGGCATACCTAAGGAAACCGTAGCGGCAATAATGATTCTCTATAGAAACACTAAAGTAAAAATACGGATGGAGACACAGAATACTTTGACATTGTAGCAGGAGTACTACAAGGGGACACGCTGGCCCCGTACCTCTTTATCATTTGGAGACACAGAATACTTTGACATTGTAGCAGGAGTACTACAAGGGGACACGCTGGCCCCGTACCTCTTTATCATTTGTCTAGACTACGTACTTAGAACATCGATTGACAAAATCAAAGAGAATGGCTTCGAACTGACGAAGAAAAGAAGCAGAAGATACCCCGCAACAACAATTACCGACGCCGACTACGCCGATGACATAGCGATACTGGCAAATACACCTGACCAAGCCGAAACACTTCTGCATAGTTTGGAACGAGCAGCACCAAGCATAGGCCTCTATGTTAATGCACACAAAACGGAATACATGTGCTATAACCAAACGGGGGACATCTCCCCTCTAGAAGGAACCCCACTTAAACTAGTAGACAAATGCACGTACCTAGGAAGCTGCGTCGAATCAACCGAAAAGGACATCAAAACGAGGCTAACGAAAGCATGGACAGCTATCAATAGGCTATCGATTATATGGAAATCAGACCTGACCGATAAAATGAAACGCAGTTTCTTCCAGGCAGCGGTCACATCGATACTGCTATATGGATGCACTACATGGACGCTAACAAAACGGCTGGAGAAGAAACTAGATGGCAATTACACAAGAATGCTGCGTGCAATCCTGAACAAGTCCTGGCAGCAACACCCCACAAGACACCAACTGTACGGCCACCTGCCCCCTATCACGAAAACTATTCAAGTTAGACGAACCAGACATGCAGGACACTGCTGGAGAAGCAGAGATGAACTCATAAGAGATGTACTCTTATGGATCCCCACACATGGCCGCGCAAAAGCAGGGCGACCAGCACGAACGTACATTCAGCAGCTATGTGAGGATACAGGATGTTGTCCTGAAGACCTACCTAGGGCGATGAACGATAGGGAGGAGTGGCGAGAGAGGGTCAGGGATATCCGTGCTACCAGCACGATATGATGATGAATGATGATGAATATTAGCTGACACCCATCGAAACGTTCACTCCAACATCTCGCCCACATCCGATTTCGGGGGGGTAGGGAGTGTCCTCGTGGTATAATGGTTAACGCGATGGACAGCGGAATCCTAGTAAGCGAGTTCGTACTCCAGTCGCGCTATTATGTTCACTTTCGGGCAAATACCCTTGGGAAAGGTACAAACCCCCTTATCCTCCCAGCTATGGGTTAAATAGCACCATTACTGTTCTCCAAGGAGAATGGCTTTGGCATTAAATAACCTACAAAGGTTGATATGCCATTAAACAAAGAAACCAAGCCAAACCCGATTTCAAAAATAACTTCTTTTATAACCGGAATGACATGTGTACGCATCCAAGGCTAAACTACTTTGACCTTTCTAACTCGAACTTGCAAATATGAAATCAAACTTAAACTTTTTAACTAGGTCACAATCCATCATTAAAATAAGACAATCAACTAAAATAATTAATTAGAACCCCTAATTATATTACCATAGGTTATTTATAACTGGAATTTGTAAATGTTTGAATGTAATTATGATTGTATCTTCAATGTTCAATAATATTTTTAATTGCAATTTATAGAATTTGTCTATAATCATGAGAGGTTTCAAGAATTCATATCTAATACTAATAATTAATGTGCAATTATGATTTGAAGTAATTATTCTTATTTTATTATAACCAGTTGTTAGAATAGTTCTATGGATTCAAGTATTCCCTCTAACAAAAATAATTTACAATCAATTATAGGGTTTCAAGTAAGTAATAAGAAAAATAATCCTTAGTCAACTATTATGGTATCTTAAACTTAATATTAAAACTTAAAAATTTCAACTAAAAAGTTTTTAAAATTTGAAGCTTAAGTTTTGCTACTTTTTTTTATCAAACCTCGTATATGTATATAAATATATGAGAGTTAAAATGTGCCACTTTTTCCAGTAAAGAACATTTTCTTGTGTGTGGTGGGGGATATTAGAGTTAAAATGGGCCACTTTTTCCAGTAAAGAACATTTTCTTGTGTGTGGTGGGGGATATAAGAGTTAAAATGGGCCACTTTTTCCAGTAAAGAACATTTTCTAGTGAGTGGTTAGGGGATATGTGAGTTAAAATGAGCCACTTTTTCCACTAAAGAACATTTCCTTGTGTGTGTGCGCGTGCACGTGAGTGTGTATGTGTGTGGAGGGTGTTTGTCGGTAAACATTAAAAGCGTTTTTGTTTATAAGATAACAACAATTTCTTCGTTAAGAGAGCAAAAAAAAAGCCCTCCGTCAGAGAGATATGCATCTTCTTGATACTGAGAACGGCACGTCCACCTTGATTATTTAGTCGTCAAAATCTTCTCTTTTTTTTTTCCTTTTCTTTCTTTAAATTACTTTCAACATTCACCAAATGTGCTCGGCGTGCCTTCTTAAATGTTTTTTTTACGGATTTACCTATGTCTTCGTTTTTCCTTTTTTTTTTTTTTCTTTGCTTTTGTTTTTTGTTTTTTGTTTTTTTGTTTTTGTTTTTTTAAAAGTTTGTAAATTATCTTTTGCTGTCTTGTCTATACTTTATAAACTTCAGCGCATTTCTTCATTCTCTCTCTTTCTCTCTCTCTCTCTCTCTCTCTCTCTCTCTCTCTCTCTTTCTCGCGCGCACGCGCTCAGTCATTTTCATACTCAATTTATTTCTGACCGTATATGTCTGACTCTGTCTATCTCTTACTCTCATAAAAAAAGATTAAGAATTATTCTTAGTCTTTTTTATATTCTCTCTCTCTCTCTCTCTCTCTCTCTCTCTCTCTCTCTCTCTCTCACACACACTCTCTCTCTCTCTCTCTCTCTCTCTCTCTCTCTCTCTCACTTTAGTACTGTCTGTCTGTCTCTCCCTACCTCCGCTTACTACGCTTTTTAAGCAGAATCTAAAATACACAGACTGCATGCCCTGCAGAGAAGTAAAACCCACCACCGTCATCAACAAAATCCTGACCTGACGCTAAATTACGTCCGTTGGCGAGGCTTCTCAATTTTGGGGGAAATTACTCTCGGGTCAGAACCAGAGTGGTAGGATATCCTCTAGCGGTCAAATCGATCTGATTGAGATAAAGGAGTGTTTACCGGTTTAAAATGATTGTGAAGATACATTTTTGTACCATACATAATTGAAACCATAATTGTTAAACGATAATTCAGTCCAGTCGGCTAGGGCAGTAGAATACGCCAACTGCATCTCTGCAGAGGAGTAAGATCCCCGCCACAATGAATGTCCTAAATATGACATTAAACAATCGGATAGTGAGGCTCCAGCTTTGAAGATTTAGAGAATGAGGAGTACCCCTTCATTGCCATTGATCTCAGGTTCACTCTGACCCAGAGTGGGATCACTGGTAGGGTCCTGTCTATGGGTCAAATAAAACCAAATGTGTACAAACAAATGATTGTTGTTAAATTGTGACTGTTTTAAAGCAATACTTGAAACCATTTAACTATGTGCAAAAAAGAGCTCAGGCTCTTTTAAGAAAGTTATCTACATAATGTGTTAACAAATCATGTATATATTTTATATATATGTATTAACAGAATTTGGCTTTCAGTAACCAACAATGGTTGGTATGCTATAAAACCCAACCAGACCAAATCTAAATTGTTTGCAAATGTTTATTAGTTACTTGAAATTGTAGAAGTGCTTACAAAAATACTGTCTTCGGCATCAAAAAACTAAACAAGAGTTGATATTAGTTGTCTTAATTTTTGAGACGAACCTTGATGATTTTTATCATTAAGTGTTTTCGGACTATTGTCTTCATCCTTATTGTTATTTCCAAAAGGTTTCGGCCGACATGTCCTCCGGCCTTCTTCGGGTGCTTGTCGAACTCGGGAACCTTCACGGAAATTCGAACTACATCCTTTATTGAATCCACGGGGTCGCCTGTTCTGGTTCCGTTATCCATAACCGGGTACAAGTGTTAAGTATTCCTGTATTGTTACTCGCCTGTAGTCAGGATTGAACCTGCAACCGGCAGATGATTGTCTCCTTGGAAGCTTAGGACACATAGCGTAACGGTTGTAGACGTTGGTTCCCTAAGAATTACAAACAACTGAAATAAACTCAATATCTAAACTATTTCTTTACCTTCTAAAATGATCCGCGAATTAGTACTCTCTAGCCCTCAACGTAGCATATTTTCAGATGCCGGTGTTTATTGTATCCCTTGTAAGGATTGTAAACTTAAATACATCGGCGAAACATCTCGGAACCTTCACGTTCGCTTGAAAGAACACAAAAGGGACATAAGAATTGGTAACTCAAAAAATGCATTATTCCGACACATTTCTCAATCTAATCATTGCCCAGTCGGCTGGGGCTGTAGAATACACCGACTGCTTCTCTGCAGAGGGGTAAGACCCCCCCCCACCAACGGATGTCCTGTATATGACACAAAACAATCTGATGGTGAGGTTCCAGCAATGCTGGAGCTTTGGGGAATGCGGAGTACCCCTTTATTGCCATTGCTCCCAGGTCCACTCTGGCCCGGAGTGGTAGCACCTGATAAGGGTCCTATCTATGGGTTAAATAGAACTATATACCATGCTTCTTTCACTTTACTGATTTTTGCATTTAAACTGCGTATTTATGCTAAACTGAATTGTTTAAAATAGAACTGTTTTGACATTGAGACTGCGTACTAATGCTACACTGAATTGCTCGAAATAGAACTGTTTTGACGTCTAAACTGTGAACTTATGCTGAACTGAATTATCTGAAATAAAACTGTCTGACATTTAACTTTGTGTATTGCCCAGTCGGCTGGGGCTGTAGAATACACCGACTGCTTCTCTGCAGAGAACACACAAATATATCTATAAACGTGGTTCATTCAAAACGAACACACAAATATATCTATAAACGTGGTTCATTCAAAAAGTTCTAAGCCTCACTCAGAAAGAAAAACAATAACTGAATATCTTTGTTGTGGACACACTAATACTTCTTATAAAACTAGAAAAATCTTAATTACTTTTTCTCATAAAACATTTATGAGTCCATTCATGTCTTTGAAGACTATCAGCTTGACCTTTAATAACCATTCGCCCAGAACGTTTTCTTTACCGGAGAGTCTATGTGTTTCTACACCATGGACTGTTTTGTTTTTTTTTTTTCGACTCATAGCGGCTAACCTATGATTACCTCTTTTGTAAACATTTTTTAAATAAAACAGTTCTCTGTGCACATAACACATTTTTCAGGTTTACACTTCTCAGCCACCCAAAATTTGAAGGCAGACCTCTGTCCAAGCAAGGAAGATTCTGTTAGATTTGCTGCCATTTTGAATAGTTTTAAAACAAATATTTGGGGGAGATTAAGATAATTTTCGCTATAAAACAAATCCTAACAATGCAGACAATATATTTATAGAAAAAAAGTTCTGCAAAAAAGTTTATTTTGCTTTTTACATTTATATATATATATATATATATATATCATCATATCGCGCTGCTAGCATGGATCTCCCTGACCCTCTCTCGTCACCCGTCTCTATCGTCCGTTGCACCCGGGTGGTCTTCAAGGCACAGAGCTGTTGTATATAGGTTCTTGCTGGTCGTCCTACCAAAGTTCATCCATGTAAAGGGGTCCATAGGAGTACATCGCTTATGAGTTCGTCCTTAGTTCTCCAGCAGTGTTCCGCAAGCCTGGTTTGTCTAACTTGGATAGTTTTCGTGATGAGTAGTAGGTGACCATACAACTGCTGTTTTATGGGGTATTGCCTCCAGAACTTATTCAATACAGATCGCAGCATTCTTGTGTAATTACACTCAAGCTTTTTCTCCATACGTTTAGTTAGCGTCCATGTAGTGCATCCATATAGCAGTACTGACACGACCGCTTGCTTGGAGAAAACTGCGTTTTATTTTATCAGTCAGGTCTGACTTCCATTGGACTGATAGTCTGTCGATAGCTGTCCGTGCCGTTGCCAGTCGCGTGTTGATGTCATTCTCGGTTGATGAGACGCTGCTTCCGAGGTAGGTGATCTTGTCCACTAGTTTCAGAGGATCGCCCTTTAGTGTAGAGATGCCACGTCTTTGATTAAAGCACATGTATTTCGTCTTGTCTGCGTTGACATGGAGGCCTATGCCACCTGCTGCTCGTTCCAGACTTTGTAACAGGGATTCGGCTCGGGCGTGTGTATTTGCTATAAGCACTATGTCATCTGCTTTATCCGGTGAGCGGACTTTTATTTTCGTGTTTTTTTATATAGTATCATTATGGCTGCGACGGTTTCTTTGGGGATTCCGTAGGCGAGAAGTATTTGCTCCATCTTTCCTCTGTGTATGGAGTCAAATGTCTTGGAGAAGTCGACGAATAATATTGTTGCCCCAAGGTTTTTCCTCCATACACCTTCTAGAATTCGATGGGTAGTCAAAATTTGTGATGTTGTGGACCGATTTCTCAGAAAGCCATTTTGGTTCTTCCTAGGTATTTTCTCAATTTTCGGTTTTATTCGGTTGCGAAGTAGAACATTGTATATCTTGGCTGCTATGGATGTAAGAGTTATATCTCGGTAGTTCTTGGTTATTCCGAGGTCACCCTTCTTATGGAAAGAGAGAATGCATCCCTTTGTTCATCTGTCTATTGTGTTTTGGTTATATACATTACAATGTCGGAGCTGTATGTCGTCGAATTGCCTGATCTTCCATACTTCTGGGGGTATTTTATCAAGTCCTGCAGCTTTCATATTTTTAATTTTTCTTTGCACTGAGTCGAGTTCTTATTGCGTAAACTGCACTAGTTCGATGTCTAGTTGATTATTAATAATTTTTGTGATTGTTTCATCTGTAACTTTCAGAGGTTTTCTGTGAAAATTCTCGAAATGTTGTTTCCACAGGGGTATTCGTTCTTCTTGGCTGGCAGCTTTCAGTTTAACTCTCACAGTACTCTTTTTTCTGCTTGCTTCGTTAACTGTCTGCCACGCCATCCTAGATTGTCTATCTTCGACGGAGTCTCTAATCTTATTGATCTGATTTTGTATGTATCCTCTTTGTTCTTTTAGGTATATGTTAGTTGATTTATTCTATGCCGTCTTAAGTTTCTGTGTATTGATATTGATTGGGTTTCTCCTATTGCGTAGGGAGGCAATTTTCACGTCTGCACGCTTTTTTCTAACCGTTAATGTCTCCCATGGGACTCTAGTTTTAGCTTCTTGTTTAGTTGGTATGCATTCTGCTGACAGTTATAAAAGAGACATTGATGAAGTTCTCATATTCGTCATTTGGAGTAGGTGTTTCTGCTATCTCCTGAAGTGCATCGAATTTATTTCCTAGTGTTAACGTATATTTATCTCAATTATCCTTGTTGTTAAGCAGGGACCAGTTATAGAGTACGGTTTTGGTTATTTGGGCTGCGCTCCTTCATAGGTTCAGTCGTATCTTTGCCATGACAATTCGGTGATCGGAGGACACCCTCAAAAGAGGAATATGCCTCGCAATTCAATGTGCTATTATTCCATTTCGTATTTATAAAGACATAGTCTCTCTGTGCTTTAGCATTGTTTGCCTTGGTGTAAGTTCATAGTTTCCCCTTTCTTTACTGAAATTTAGTATTTAGGCATGTTAATCTATTTTCAAGCATGAAATATGTTAGATGTTCCCCATTTCTGTTTGACGAGTTGTGTAAGCTGAATTTGTTGTTTACGTTTTTTACCTATTTAGGCATTCATGTCTCCACCGATGATGAGAACGTTGTGTTTCGGGATGTTACGAACAAGGGAGGATAGCTCGTTATAGAAGGCGATGAGGTCCGTTTCGTCTCTAACATTGGTAGGGCTGTAGCAGATGATTGTTGCGCTGGGGTTGCTATTAAATGTAGCTACCATTATCCTCGGTTGTATTTTCTCGATGCTATTTAGTGATTTTAGGGCCTCCTATCGTGGCGTTCACAGTTTTTCCATGCAGATGCCGAGACAAACGTCCATCCATTGTCGGTATCGTGGTATTTTATATATTCGCTATGATGGTATCTGTGTTCTAGAATACATATTATGTCTGTTATGATCTATCGCAAAAGCTGTCAGCTTCGATAGTTAGCCGATTTTATTTAAAGTTCTAACGTTTATTGTCGCTATTTGTATTGTCCTTTTTATATTTTAGTAATTTTTGTTTTAGTTTGAGCTCTGTAACTGATTTTTCGAACACTGGGGCCAGAGCTCTAACTCCAGCAGGACACACCCCTTTTTTACCTGTGCGAAGAGCGATACAGTTTAGACTAGTGGTTCGAGTATGAGTCATGGTAATCTTTCGATAGCTGTGTTTTTATTCTCATCTATAGAAGCCACCCTTATTGATGAGTAGCAGTAATTCCTCGATCGAACTATTTAATCCTGGCCGTTGTCCTGTGGGATTTGTCCGCCTAGCACCAGGTTAGATTTGCTGTTGACCCATCGTTGGGTTCTTACGTCCTTTCGTCCACTACGCTGCTTCCCATGGCTTCCGAGGTATATAGAAAATACATACAGGAGAAGACAAAAATGTATATATATATATATATATATATATATATATATCGTATGTCTGCGTCCCATATAGATGTCAACTTGGCGGGAAAGCACTTTCGTTCGTAGGTTGGGTGAAATTCGCCAAATCTAAAATATTGGAAGACCATGTAATTATCTACCCATCTCCGCTGCCAGAATAACACAAAAGAAAATTTGAAATTTTACACGTGACAAAGTAATGAGAAAAACACGTGATAAAATAAAGTCGTTCGGCGAAGAAAAAATCGCTGAATAGCCAAAGGACAATGAAATTTGCATAAAAAAAAGACTAAGCCTCGTTTTCATCGGCAATAGCCAATAAAGTAATTTTGATTGCCCTTTCCAGTAACAGATTGCTTTTCTTCGGGAGGTTTTGAGGGCTTTTTAAAAATTTTGCTTAGTTTTTCGTTTTGTTTTGTTTTTGAGGGGTTGTATTTAGTTTTGGGGGTTTTTTTGTTTGTTTTTTTTTTAGACTATAAACACTGTATACGAGTTAGAACAATAATCTCTCTCCCTCTCTCTCTCTCTCTCTCTCTCTCCCCACGCTAAGTTTTCACACGAGAATCATAAGCTGGTTTTCGCTTGGAATCAAGTGGCAGCAAGTCTCTTCAGTGTACCAGTATTCTCAGTATTCTAGATGATCTTAGTATTTCTGATGAGTGAATCTTAATTCTAATAGTAATTTCCAATTCTCCCCAAAACTTTACGGTTCCATGCAATACATTATTATCATTAGAGTTTTTCACATCAGCGTAAGCTGATGGTCTTTCACTGGAGATTGAGTGACAGCAAGTCTCCTCAAGTCTCCAGGACTCTTCTCAGTATTCTGGCCGTTTTCAATAATGCTGTTGTTTGGATGGTCTCCACTCGACCGACAACTTCCAAATCTTCCAGGCCCTTTAATAATCCTTTAGTTACCGTGCCAAAAGCACCAATCACAATTGGTATAATTGTCACCTTCATGTCCCATAGTTTTTTCAATTCTCTAGTAAGGTCGAGGTACTTATCCTTCTTTTCACATTCTTTCTGTTTTATTCTGTGGTCAGCCGGAACAGCAAAGTCGAAAATTTTACAGATTTTCTTTATTATTATTATTATCATCATTATTATTCCAAACGAGTAATCCTGGCCGATCTTAACAATGCCGTAATTTGGATGGTGTCTGCTCGTCCTCTCATTTCCAACTCTTCCAGTCACTTTACCAAGTCTTTGGAGATCGTTCCAAGAGCACCAATTACAATTGGTATCACCGTCACTCTCATGTTCCATAGCGTTCTAGAGTTTCCTGGCAAGGTCTAAGTTTTTGTCCCTCTTATCGCTTTCTTTGATTTATCATATTTACCAACCACCCCCCGTTCGGGCAGGATATGACACAAGGTCAATTTTTAAGTGGAGTTTAACCGGTTTGAATTCAGAGTTTTCCTTCTCCTAGACTAGTTGCCTCACCAAGGCTGAAGAACCTAGTCTGTCCTACTATTTACCCATAGCTGGAGGGAGAATGATTGGATTCATACCTTTCCAAAGAGTATTAGTGCTATATGAAATGCAATCAGTCTCGTCAAGGATTTGAACTCGTGTCGCTGTGTCCATTTCCTACGACGATAACAATTACACCACGGGCACCTTTCTTTGATTTATACTCAGTGGTCTGCCGTGGGGGCAAAATCCTGTATTTGATAAATTCTCTTATTTTTTTTAATGTTTGCTTCTTTTTTTTTTTTTTTTTGGTTTGTTTGTTCTAATTTTTTTAAATTCTATTTTGTTTTTTTTGTTTGTTTTTTTATTAATTATCGCAATGTCTTATCTTTTAGCTGAGATTAGGTGATCTGTTTTTATCTCAGAATCCCAGAGAACTTTGTACTATTATAATCATTATTTACTATTATAATTATTATTTACTCTTTAAGAGTTTTTCAGATCAGCGTTAGCTGATGGTCTTTCACTAAAGTTTGAGCGACAGCAAGTTTCCTTAAGTCTCCAGGACTCTTCACAATATTCAGTCTGAACTCACTAATGCAGTAGTTTGGATGGTCTCCACTCATCCTCTTATTTCTGAGTTCTCCAGTCTCTTTATTAATCCTTCGGTGACTGTACCAAGAGCACCAACTATATTTGGTAGAGACGTCACTTTCATGTTCCACAGTTTGTTTTTTTTTTCAATTCCCTAGCGGAACGAGGCACTTATCCTTCTTTTCACTTTCTTTCAATTTTACTCTGTGGTCAGCCTGGACATATTATTATTATCATTATTCCACTCCTTGCGAGTTTTTAACTCCCTGCGAGTTTTTAACTCCCTGCGAGTTTTTCACGCCAATATTAATTGGTGGTCTTTCACTGACGTCTGATTGACAGTAAATCTTCTCATGTCTCCAGGACTCTTCAGAGTACTCTAACCGATCTTAACAATACTGTGGTTTGTATAGACTCAATTCTTTCTCTGATTTTCAATTCCTTCTGTCTCATTTCAAGGCCTTTGGGGACCATTCCAAGTGCGCAAACCACAATTGGTATCACCGTCACCTTCAAGTTCTACAGGATTTCCAGCTATTTGATAAAATCCAAGTGTTTTTAAATGTTTTCAAAAGATTATTATTTCACTGCCTGCGTGTTTTTCACTCCAGCTTTGATTGGTGGTCTTTCACAGGGGTCTGATTGACAGCAAATCTCCTCAGGGAAAAGGGGAAAAGAGAAACTGCAGGAGAAATAGAAATACATCAGAAAAACGTCGGAACACTAAGATAAAAAAAAATTATAAGATGTTGGATTATCAAAATAGAACACCATCAAACTAAAATTAAAGAAAAGATACCTCAGTATCTTCGAAGACCAAAAATCTAGTGTTGTCTCGACAGACTCAAATGTTTATTGTCTTCAGAGACTCTTGTATTGCCAATGTCTGGACAGTCTCAATTTTTTATTGTCTTCACACAGACAGTCTCAATTGTTTATTGTCTTCACACACTCCTCTATTGCCATAGTCTAGACAGTCTCAATTGTTTATTGTCTTCACACACTCCTCTATTGACATAGTCTAGACAGTCTCAATTGTTTATTGTCTTCACACACTCCTCTATTGACATAGTCTAGACAGTCTCAATTGTTTATTGTCTTCACACACTCCTCTATTGACATAGTCTAGACAGTCTCAATTGTTTATTGTCTTCACACACTCCTCTATTGCTATTATCTAGGAAGTTTCAATTGTTTATTGTCTTTACAGTCTCCTGTATTGCCATTTTCTGGACCGTCTTAATTGTTTATTGTCTTTACACACGCTTGCATTGCCTTAGTTTGGACCGTCTCAATTTTTTATTGTCTTCACACTCTCCTATATTGCCATAGTATGGACAGTCTCTATTGTTTTTTGTCTTCAGACTCCTCTATTGCTATATTCTGGACAGTCTTAATTGTTCTTTAAATGTCGGATTCATCTAATCCTGATTTTATTTCTTTGGCAAAGTTCCGAATGTGCCAACACACATGCAGATTCTTAAAATGATAAATTATGTAAATATTCCATTGGCAGATAAGCTTTCCGTTAGCTCACGTAAACTACCAAAAATCTCGAATATTTGGTTGGTTGTTTTGTTTTTGTTTATTTGGAGGGGGGTTGTTTTTTCGATCTTCTTAAATCCAGATCAAAACCTACTGAGTGTTTCTTTTCCGTTAAGAGAAATGGAAAATAAATAAATATAAAAGTATAGAAAAGTATAGAAATCACCCAGTACGATTCTTTGTTCAGATGCCAAAGCGTCCAGTTTAAAATTTAGAAAAATAAACATCTATACATAAGTTTACGTAGACTTTTACGAATAATTGTTTATATTAGAGAAAAAAGTTTACCTTTCTCAAGAGAAGTCTCGCCAAAGTTTTATTCTTTTTTTTCTTACTCATCTCTGCATTTATCTCAGGAGAATAAGTTTTTCTTTTGGCTTTTTGATATTTCTTTTCTATCTGCGGACAATATTTTTGTCGTACTCAAGGCAAATTGTTCAAGTCCAGGTTTAGTTTTGTTTATAGTTACATCAAGATTTTTTTCGTTTCTCTTTAAATCTCTCGTTCATTGTTTATTTATATGTCTGTCCTTTCTTTTTCCTTAGTTACTTCTTTTTTTATTTCTTTTTTATTGTATGTCTTAGCTTTCTTTTAACTCATCCTTCCGTTTCGTTTTTTCAAACAGTTTATCAAACTTCTTTAAATAGCATTTTCATACATTTACTTCAAACTAAATCGTTACCTTCTTCTTCTTCTTCTTCTTGATAGATAAATATCCACTATAGTAGACACTTTTCGGAAAAAACAGTAGTTATGAGGAACCAAATCCAGACTGTAAAAAGTTGACATACCTGGATGATGAATATTAATAAAATATAATTGGTTGGTTGGTTGGTTCCGAATGCAGCTTTGTGGTATACCTAGAACATGCTTTTTGTGACGGTCTTACCCCTCTGCTAGGGATGCAGTCGGCGTAAATTGACAGAGTGATAGAATGTTAATGAAATATAGTTGGTGGGTTGATTTTTTGTTTAATGGCATATAAATACCTAATGGGTTATTTAATGCCGAAATTTGATTTATTTGTAAATGTTTGATTATAACTGTAACTATTTATATTTTCTACATTTCATTGTAATCACTTTTTTTCTCGTTGTACATTTTATTTGCCAATGCACAGATGTAATCATATCGTGTCAACGTTCATATTAAATGATGATTGGCAGTCTGGCTGGCTGGCTGGCTGATTGATTGGTACTGAATGCAGCTTAGTGGCATACCTAGGACATGCCATTTTGTGACGGTTTTACGCCCTGCAAGAGATGGAGTCACCATAAATCAACAAAGTGATATGATAGTATTAAAATATAGTTGGTTGATTGGCACCGAATACAGTTTTGTGGCATATAAAGGACATACCTTTTTGTGGCGTTTTAATCCCTCTGCGAAAGATGCAGTCGGCGTAAATTGATAGGACGATAGAATATTAATGAAATATAGTTGGCTGGTAGTTGGTTGGCTGATTGGTTTCTGTATTTAATTGCAACTTTTGTGGGTTATTTAAAGCCATCCTCGTAGAACAGTAGTAGTACTATTTATTCTATGGCTGAGGGGATAATGAGGTTCATGCCTTTCTGTTGGGATGGTTCCCCTATAGATGGAATCGTCCTCATGCGACATATACCAACTGAGCTTTCTTTTGCGCAGTCGCAGTCTCAGTTGCAGTCTCGATCGTAATCTCTGACTCAGTCTCGGTTATGTCTCAGCGAGCTGTTACCAAGAGTGGTAATATTCCTGATTGTTAAGCTTGGGAGGGGTTTCTCCCAGCTATCGTTTGTGTATGTATTATTTGCCTTCGATATATTTCTTATTACTTATTTCTGTGTCGTGTTATCATTTGAACCTCCCCTCGACCACAACGTTTTCCCAAGTGTATAAGTGCGAAAATGAACGTAACAGCATGACTGGAATTCGAACTTGCTAACTACGTTGTCGTAGTCCAACACGTTAATCACTACGTCAAGGGGACTCCTTCTCCTCCCCACTTCCCAATATTGCAATAAGGACTTATTATATAAAAGCTAAAATAGATAGGACTCAAGAAAATAACAAGTGTAAACCATATGGTAGTTAGTTGGTTAGTTGGTTGGTTGTATAGGTTTTTAAGTTTTATAGCATATCAACCCTTGTAGGTTATTTAATACCAAGTCTTGTTTATGCATATATAGAGAGAGAAAATACTATTTGTAAACACATATTTTGTAGATAACATTTTTAAACAATCCAGTGCTTATTTGTTTGCATACAGTTAAATATTTTCAACCTATACCATGTAACATCAACAATTTAATTTAACATCAGTCATTTGTTTAGACGTAGTTAAAGAGCTATAAGTATACGATTTGTAAGTGAATAGTCTGTCAGTAGTTGTTGTTTTTTTATTTAGTTAGAGCTCATATGTTGAGATATAATTGAATGGTCTTATGTACTGCCGTTTAACACTAATAATTCGATTCTACACTTTGCCAAGTCGGCTGGGACTGTAGAATACACCGACTGCACCTCTGCAGAGGGTTAAAACCCTCCCCCAACGAGTGTCCTGATATGACACCAAACAAGTCATAGACCTTGCATTTCCAGAATATCACAAAGTAAATGGAAAGGTAAGCAGAAAACTAGATATACACCTGGACCCTACCAGACTGCTAAAAAAAACTGTAGAACATGAAGGTAACAAGTGATTCCAATTGTTGGTGGAGCCCACGGAATAATCCTGAAGAGTCTGAAAAAGAGACTGGGAAATTTGACGATCAGAGGAAAAATTGAGACTATCCAAGCCAATGCACAGTTGAAATCGACTGGAATACTGAGAAGAGTTCTGAAGGATGGAAAATACCGCCATTTCGTCTTCAGTGAAAACTACTAGTTAATACAATTATGAAAACCTCGTATAGAATAAAATGATAATAATAATAATAATAATAATAATAATAATAATAATAATAATAATAATATTGTGTCTCAATATACATGGGACCCATGTGACTGTTAATTATAATGCTGTGTTCTTTTTTGTTTCATATTTGAAAATAGTATACGGTAACAACTATTGATTCTTGATCACAATGCTTTTGGACAAGAGAGGAAAAATATTATGTGTCACTTCTTGTTTGGAAATAAAATCATTCAAAACTGTCTCAAAATAGATGCTACTCATTAATATGATAACGATTTATTAGTGACAATAAAATCAAAAAAAGATCGCATGTCCTGGAAGTAGATATAATAAGCATTAAAATAAATATTGGTTTGATGTCTCTAACACAAAGGGTGCATTTTTTATAGAAATTATTCCATATGACCGCCATTGCGCTTGTTTCAGTAGCAAATCAATATCATATAAATGGATTGCATTTATTATGAGACACCCTGTGCTTTTTTAAATCGAGTTAAAAGAGCATTGAAAACTGAGTCTCCTGTGGTTTATATTGACTTTTTTGAAAAAGGATCAGATATTATGATGAGTGTATGTGAGATAGCAACAAAAAATCAATGTTTTTTTACCAAAATAATCCCTTACATTTTTCGTATATAAGGGAGGATTTTTTAAAGTAAGTAATATAAGGAAATTTATTAGCGAGTAGAATGATATAAGAGGTTTTATTCTGGAATGATACAATGATTAGATGATTATATCAAGGGAGCAAAAATAGAAGAAAAACAACAATATGGCGAAAAGTGGGGAGGGGATTGATAGAATGAATTCGAAAAAGAAAAGTTTTCATTATCTCTGTTCTTTACGAGTAAAAGTAGGCTGAGTGCAGTAAAATAAAACAATAGTTGAAAGAAAGAAAGAAAGAAAGAAAGAAAGAAATCCTACTACTGGTTATTCACTCACCTGAAAAGAAAGAAAGAAAGAAAGAAAGAAAGAAAGAAAGAAAGAAACCTTTTCTGACGATGTGAAAATCAGTCTGAATGTTGATTTTCAAAGCAGAGAGGGGTTTTTTTTTGTCTTGAAAGACTGACGAAACACAAGTCTGCGCTTATTAAATATCACCTACACACTCACTGTTCTAAAAAGTCAGTCGTCCAATTTAAAAAGTCATCGAGAGTCTTTCTTTAAAACTATCCGTTAGGTTGAGATTTCTTGCAAGAAAATCGCATAAAGCCACGTGATGCTTCGACACGAGTTCATTTCACCTGCCCGTGTTATCATTATTTCTACAATCATCTTCAACTCCTCCGCTTATATATTGTCTGGATCTTTTATTGCTTCCGCCATCATCTAAACTCTTACGTCAAGATATCTTTACCGTTCTGGCCAATTGTAAAGAGGAAAAAATTACAGTCTGGTAAGTTGCTTTTCTATTGATTTCTATTCTACTTATAAAAGCGAAGTTTAATGGGTTTGATTTCAGAGTTTCCTTCTCCTCAATAAGTTGCCATACAAAGGTTAAAGAGTCAGTCTTCCCAGTAATTTACCGATAGCTGGAGGGAGAAGGGTTGGATGCATTGTTACCTTTCCAGAGGGAATTAGCGCTATGTGAAATATAAACAGCCTCGCCCAGCATTCGAACTCAGGTTGCTGTATTCACCACGAGCGCTTATATATATATATATATATATATATATATATATATATATATATATATATATATATATATATATATATATCCCCGTAGTGTAATGGTTATCGTCGTAGGAAATGGACACGGAGACACGAGTTCAAATCCTCGACGAGACTGATGGCATTTCACATATCACTAATACCCTTGGGAAAGGTATGAATCCAATTATTCTCCCTCCAACTATGGCTAAATTATAGGTCAGAATGGATTCTTCAGCTTTGGTGGGGCAAATAGTCTAGGAGAAGTAAAACTCTGAATTAAAACCTGTTAAACTCCGCTTAAAAATTGACCTTGTGTCATATCCTGCCCGAGCGGAAGGGTTGGTAAATATGTATATATATGTGTGTGTGTGTGCGCGCGCGCCTCTGTGTGTGTGCGTTCGATCAACTAGAACAGACACTTCTTTTTTGATCCGTTTATGTCTTCGTATGAGTCGTTTCACTCCTAGATAGAAGTTCGATCTCCCGAAGATGGCTCCAGTTTGGGGCCGAAAGTACTTAAGAAAAATACGGTGCCTTCCTGAATTCATTCCATCAGAAAGTCAAACCACTCATGTGAAGACTTGAACGGATCGAGATAAAATAGGCAGAGATGAAGTGTCCGTCTAATTCAATCGAACATGTTTAAAAGAGAAAATGCTGTCTATATATATATATATATAACTGGTCCATTCGCACAATGGTGAGTGTTCGCCAATGGTCCAGGAGACCAGGGTTCAATACCAGGTCGAGTCATACCAAAGACTCAAAAAATGATACCTGATGCCTGGTTGCTTAACATTCACCATTATAAAGGTATTTCGAGACTGATTGCATTTTCACACAGCACTAATACCCTTGGGAAAGGTATGAATCCAATTATTCTCCCTCCAGCTATGGGTAAATAGTAGGACGGACTGGGTTCTTCAGCCTTAGTGAGGCAACTAGTCTAGGAGAAGGAAAACTCTGAATTCAAACCTGCTAAACTCCGCTTAAAAATTGACCTTGTGTCATATCCTGCTCGAGCGGAGGGGTTGGTAAATAGACCATTATAAAGGTATGGATCAAGGGTAAGTGGAATAACCCGCTGCTCCTGGGTGTAGTAGCTATTGAAAAAAGAGACTTCAAGTGGCCCTCGACTACGGTCGGCCAACTTACTTACAATTATATATATATTGTCACGTGATGGCTCACGGAGACGAAGAGGTAGGAATGATACTACCATCCCGTGTTGCTATTAGCGCTTTCTAGCAGTCAAAAAGTGACCGTTAGGAAAGAATGTGGGTCACGCAGATGTTCGCACTTAAGTGACCTTGGGTCGCCGGACATCGGAAGGGGAAAGAAAAAAGAAGCCAAATGATTGGCGGGGGGGGGCCCAAACGGAAGTGGGGTTCCCTTCCCCTCAGCGGAAGTAAGGCACAAAAAAGGCAGTTTTTGAGCAACGCTCGTGGCAGACGGACGATAGCCATTTTACTCCGGGCTAAAGACAAAAAGACTGAGACACGAAGAACTCCAAAATCCTTCAAGCCAGCATTAAAAACAGTACAAAGTCTATTAGCCCGTGAAAGAAGAGAAATTCTCCAGTGGAACCCCGTCAAAAAAATAAGATAAGTAACTTTAGGACATTTTTCCGTTACACCCAAATTTTGTTACCACTCTCTCTCTCAATTTGAAAAGGGATAAAAAGCCAAGAAAAGACAGTTATATTCATGGACTATCCTATTATATGTGTTTGACATTTTACTGAGCGTATATGTATATATATAACCGTAGTAAAGAACCTATGTATTTTCATTTTACCATGTGGTCTATGTTATTATTTCATGCTTTCCTTTCAGCTTCTATTCGCCTTACATTATCTTGCTTAGAACTGTCCTATTAATTCCTAAAGTATCACACGGGAAACCGGAGTTGCCGACTACAACAACAACATTAATATTATTACAACTAAGACCTATAGGCCCGTATTCTTCTATTATCTAAGGGAAAGAAGTTTAGCGGCCTGGTGGGTGTGTGATAGTGTGAAATTTGGAACCCCTTTGCCAGCGGTGGCCAGTCTGGCCCTAAATTATTCCCTCACGTAATATGCCAGTTCTTATCTGCCTGAGAAAAGAACTCTGAACAGGACTTATTTCTGTAGGGGATCAAGTGCCAACCTACCCCGTCTTCACACGTGCGAAAATAAAGTCCCGTTTAGGGATTTTAATCAATTTGCCGTCACAATATATAGTAGTAAGCGAGTTCGAACTCCAGTTGCACTATTACCTCCTCTTAAGGACTAATATCCTTGGTAAAGGTATGAAATTCTTTAATCACCACCCCACCCCCACCCAGCGATGGGTTAAATAGTATAACACCTGTTCTTCTATAAGGATAGATTTGGCATTAGATAACCCACGAGGGTTGATAGGCCATCAAACAACGAAACTGAAACCGAAAAATTTCTTAATCATCTATAAGAACATTTCAGAATATATTTCTCCATATTTCAAAATCGAAATGGAGAGAGTTTACAACCTATAATTGTAAAAGGCATTCTCAATAAAAGTCAAACTGTTAGTAAAAGTTCCTAGCGTTTGCAATACTCAGACAGAGTTATGTCAAACGCGTGAAACTTTTTTTGCTTAAAAATCATTTTCTTCTGAATTGAATATACCAGTATGTTTTTATTTCCAACTAAATATTACACAATCCAAAGGCATTATTACCATTTTCACTTTATACTTGATTTTTACACCAATTTTAAGCAGTAGTTTTTCACTAGTCTGTGGGATAACTAGTTCCTCCATGTCTCCAGGACCCTTCTTAGTATTCTTGCTGATCTTGACAATGTATTCCTCTTCTTATCTCCAGTTCCCCCAGACTGTTTTTCAGGACTTTCGGAACCATTCCAAATACACCATCTGCCATTGTTATCACTGTTATTTCATGTTACACGGTTTGTTTGGTTTTTTTTTTTTTTTTTTTTTTAGCTCTCTGTCAAAATATAGGTTTTTGTTAATTGCTTTTTCACTTTCTTTGATTTTCACACAAAGATCCAATAATTATTACAGGTTTTCCTATCAGCATTAGCAAGTGGTTTTTCACTGGAGTCTGAGTGATAGCAAGTCTCCTCAAGTGTCCTGGACTCTTCTCAGAATTCTGGCCGATCTCAACAATGTTGTAGTTTGAATGGTCTCGATTCTTCCAATCCCTCCAGTTTTTCTTTCAAGACTTTTGGGACCTTTCCAAGCGCATTAACTATAATCAGTATCACCGTCAACCTCACGTTCCATAGCTTTTTTTGTTCTCCAGCAAAGTCCAAGTATCTATAGGTCATTTCACTTTCTTTTAATTTTATTGTGATCGGTAATCACCACTAGTTCTGGTTTTCTGGCTGAGATTTGATGATCCGTTTGTATCTGGAGAATTGTATGCTTCTCATTTTCTCGGATGGATGCTGGTTTGTGCATATACCATTTGGTAATATGGTCAAAATTCAATCACTTGCACAATTCCCAATAAATCACCCTTCCTCACCCAGTTGTATACTCCTTTTGTGCTAATTTGCTGCATTCGCTTAGTATGTGGTTAGCCGTTTTATCTCCTTTTCCATATAATCTACACTTGCTATTCCGTCGTATATAATCGATTTTCACTTTAATATAATTGGTCCTTATGGCGTTGTTTTGTGCTACTGTTAGAAGAGATTCAATTTATCTCTTGAGATCTTTCTTTTTTCAGCCAAGTCCATATTTTCTCGTATGCAATCTTGCCAGTTTGTTTCTTGAAATATCCGTATAGTTGTTTTTCTTTCCATTTCTGTTTCCTAGTTTTTGTAGTTTGTTTTTTCTGTCTATACTTATGTTACTTATACTGTTATTGGTTGCTTTAATTTGTCTTTCTTTGCTCTTTTTAGTTTAGCCCTCGAGTTTTTGTAGTGATTAATTTACGCAATCCCCAAAGCGGGCGAGTCCACTTCCTCCTTCTTTTCAAGACACATGCAGTCTATGTTATCTCTTGGATGTAAGGTCTTGTGCATAGTCATCAACTTTCTTGTCCATTTGTCTGAGTTCCTCCCTTGTTCATTTTAAGAATAGTCCAGAGTACCTTACAAGGAAAACTTCCCAGGTGTTTATTGCTTTGATGAGATTTCTGCTGCAGAACTTGGCTTAAGAAGCTTTCTGGTTCTTCTGAGATGGTATTTTCTTATTTTTTCCTTCATATCCACTTGTTTGATGGTGTCCGCTTCCAGTATTACCAAGAATCTATAATTTTCCTTCTCACCAAGCGTTCTAATGCTTTCTTGATTTGATAGTTTTATCATAGCATAGCGTTCTCCAATTTGGTATTTTCTTGTCTGCTCCTCTAGATAAGCCCATATGTATTTTCTAATTTATAATTCTTTTTTTATGTTATTTAACCATTCAGAATTTCTGTTATGTTCTTTCCTTTTCGACATTTACTCCCAAATTATTTAGTTTCTTTTATATCCCGTTGTTGAGTCTGAGCTTTCATCCATCGAGTTTTCACATTCTTCAATTTGTTGATTCTGCTCATCTTATCAAATTCTTTCTCGTAAGATTTATCCAGATATTGTTGGATTCGGGTTCTGTCTTCAATCAGTGATGTGCTTTCATAGAATGCAGTCAGCTTATTTGAGAATTCAAACCGTAATTGATGTTTCCTCCTGCGGTTATTGTGTATTCTATCTTGGATTAGCTCATGAGCTGCTATTTTTGTGACCCGTTGTGCTCTCCTGAAACTAACTGGTACTTTCAAAGTTAAGCCTGGTGGGATTAGCTTGAGATCTCAACATCAACATAGGAATGTAAGGTGACTCGTCATTCGTGCCAAATTTTTATTCAGTCTTTCCAATTGTTTCCATTGATGTATTATCTCGAGCCCGTACCGACTGGATATTATTTGTCAAAATTTCTAAGATGGAGTCTAAGAATTTTTATCACTTAGAATAATCGGACTATAGTTTTCATCTTCGTTGTTATACTCACAAAATTTCGGCCGATATGTCCATCGGCCTTTTTTTAATGTTTCACATCGGATTCGGGAGCCAACAAAGAACCTAGAAACCCTATTCATTCCAACCAGATGGTAAGTCTGGATATTGTAGTAATTTACGAAGCTCTTTGCTTTGATGTGGCACAAGGCCAAATGAATGGGGTCCCCAGTGAGACTTGAACTCACTCGTGTAGTTTTGATAGTCTAGCTTGCAAACCATTATACCACCAGAGGTGCCCAAGTCTAGATGTTGTAAACCTGTTCACGAGGGTCCCCACTGATGAGACACTAACAGTAATACGGGATAAATTGACAGCAGATTCCTCCCTGGAAGAACACACCTGTATCCTAATAAATAATCTTCAGTGAGGAAACAACCTACTTCGGGATAGGATCTGACATATACCGACAAGAAGAAGGACTGGCTATGGGATCGCCGTTGTCGCCAAAATTAGCTAACATATACATAGAATACTTCGAAGAGATGGCATTTGGATCTACATCACTGAAGCCATCGTTGAGGCTTAGATACATAGATGATGCATTCATTCTCTGGACACACCAGGAATAGAACTGGATGATGTGAACTCAATAAGATGTCTGAAAGAAGCTGCGCATGTGTTCTGCAACAGTTACCTGTTGAGCAGACCAAGTACATAGATGAATGCGATTTGGGAACTATTAAACAAAAAGGCTGGATAAAAAAAAAATGAATAAGATATAAGTAAATTGGGATATGAGCTAAGGTAAAAAATGATCATACATCGTAGTATCTCATTAGTTGATGGAAATATAAGGTTTATCATATTTACCAACCCCTCCGCTCGGGCAGGATATGACACAAGGTCAATTTTTAAGCGGAGTTTAACAGGTTTGAATTCAGAGTTTTCCTTCCCCTAGACTAGTTGCGTCACTAAGGCGTCCGTCCTACTATTTACCCATAGCTGGAGGGAGAATAATTGGATTCATACATTTCCCAATGGTATTAGTGCTATGTGAAATGCAATTAGTCTCATCCAGGATTTGAACTCGTGTCGCCGTGTCCATTTCCTACGACGATAACCATTATACCACGGGCACTTCCATAAAATATAAGGTTTATAAGTGCCAAAGATTTTGCTCTGAAATTGTCAGCAGGTCACAGTGTAGTGGTTGGAAATTGTTTGTGTGTAATCAATTGAAGGTTGCAAGTTCAATTCTAACTACTGGTAAGATAACGAAAAATCTAGATGATAAAGCTCAACGCCCGTATGTGTAAATAATATTAAAAAGAATCGATAGAACAAAAGGAAATAGAAGATAAATTAAAAAGAAAATATGTGTTCTTATGTAAAATTTTACGAGAAAGTAAATGAAATATATAAAATTCACTTTCCAGTGTGATTAGGGGTAAATTCAAATATCTCTTATTTTAATATATATATATCCGTATTCGAGTATATCTATATGTATAAGTAATATATATCATCATCATCATATCGTGCTGGCAGCACGGATATCCCTGACCCTCTCTCGCCACTCCTCCCTATCGTTCATCGCCCTAGGCAGGTCTTCAGGACAACAACCTGTATCCTCACATAGCTGCTGAATGTACGTTCGTGCTGGTCGTCCTGCTTTTGCGCGGCCATGTGTGGGGATCCATAAGAGTACATCTCTTATGAGTTCATCTCTGCTTCTCCAGCAATGTCCTGCATGTCTGGTTCGCCTAACTTGAATAGTTTTCGTGATAGGGGGCAGGTGGCCGTACAGTTGGTGACTTGTGGGGTGTTGCTGCCAGGACTTGTTCAGGATTGCACGCAGCATTCTTGTGTAATTGCCATCTAGTTTCTTCTCGAGCCGTTTTGTTAGCGTCCATGTAGTGCATCCATATAGCAGTATCGATGTGACCGCTGCCTGGAAGAAACTGCGTTTCATTTTATCGGTTAGGTCTGATTTCCATATAGTCGATAGCCTATTGATAGCTGTCCATTTAAAATTGTCGTAGACTCTTGAAAATCCAGTATGTTATTGCTATACATCTTATGAGATGACTGACCAATTTTTATGATTTCAGCTTCAAATGAACAGCTACAGCAGCAATTGGAATACACCCTACTAAAGCCTGATTGTCACAGTTGGTGAATTTCAAAAATGCAATCTGGACGTGAGGACACTTTAGAAGAACGATATGCAATAAAAATTCTGTTTTAAACTTGGAATAAATGATGCCACAGAAACGTATGGAATGCTTCAGACTGCTTTTGGACCATCTTGCATGAATCGAGCATCAGTTTTTGAGTGGCATAAGAGATTCAAGGAAGACAGGGAGTCTGTGAGGGATGATGAGAGGTGTGGGAGGAGTAAGGAAGTCAGAACACTAGAGTTGATTGGCCAAATAAAGAATTTCATGGATAAGGACTGTCGTGTGTCTATAGAGACAATATGTGCTCAGTTTGATGTCGGTGTGGGAACTTTACTCACAATTATTCGCGAGGAACTGAAGATGCGGAAGATTTGCGCGAAGTTTGTCCCAAGGGTGCTCAGAGACGATCAGAAAGAAAGACGTTTTCATGACAACAGGGAAATGGTCGAGCTGATCAATTCAGGTCCCGCAGTCCTTGATGCTCTGGTGACCTGCGATGAAAGCTGGATCTACTGTTATGACCCAGAGACCAAGAGACAGAGTTCCCAGTGGAAGCATGCTGGCTCTCCCAGACCCAAGAAGGCTAGACAGAGCAAATCCACCCACAAACTTTTGATGATCCCTTTTTTTGACAGCACTGGTATGATCTACATGCACTGGGTTCCCACTGAACAGACAGTCAACAAGGAATACTATGTTGAGGTTTTAAGGGAGTTCAGGAAGAGATTCCTAGGGAAGAGGCCAGCACTCTTCAAATCGGGTCAGTGGCATTTCCACCTGGACAATGCACCATTCCACAATTCCATCCTTGTCATAGACTATTTGACAAAGATGGGCATCAAAACAGTTCGTCACCCTCCCTATAGTCCAGACCTTGCTCCCTGTGACTTTTGGACTTCCATGAGGCTTTCCAGAAGTTGTTGGAACGGTACAACAAGTGCATTGCAGCCGGAGAAGATTACTTCGAAGGGAACTAGATTTTCATGTATGTACTATCAATAAAACTGCCCATACGAAAAAAGTCTGGAAACTTATTTAATGATCCTCGTACCTCCGAAATCGGAGGTACGATAAAAATAAAAACATACCTACTAGGCGCTGAGTAAAGTCGATTTCCAAACTTTCACCATCTTATAATCCTAATGAGGTTTATAAAACAGCACAGAGCCTCTTTGAAAGTGCAAATACATCCAGTTTTCATGGAAGATACATAAAAACGAAGCATGCATTCTCACGTAAAATTTAACGAGAAAGAACAAACTACATGAAATTCACTTTCTAGGTCAATTGGGAGGGGGACTTTAAGGGGGTAAACACCCCCGGAGGAAATTTAAATACTGCTGATGTTTATTGGAAGTCAGCATCTTTATCTGAGAGTGTATACCGATTTAATTATTGGACATTAGGAAAAATGCTGAATCACATATTTCAAGTGTTAACTGATTTAATGAATCATTATATTTCATAGTTTTAATTATTCTTCATTTTTCTTTTCTAATTGCTTTACTTTCCGTATTTTTAAAAACATATTTATATCTTTATGCAGCCATGTTCTTAATATAAGGTTTGTTCGCATCATACTTGATTCATTAAGTATTATAAATAACTATAATGAAGATGTTTCATTACTATGATAATATATCTTTAATTGTTAGTGTTTGTTGTGATTCTTGAATAAACATTGCAATATTTATGTCTTTATAATATTCCTCAAACTTTTATTGACTTGCATATTACATGCAAAAGTTGCAGTCAATGTGATGTCTGCTTTAATTTATAAACCAAAATATGAAGATAAAGAATAAGATAATATCTGGTTTAAAGAAAGCACCTCTTTTACACAAAACTGGCATTGCTTTCTTTTGAGTTACAAGAAAGGATGTAGATCAATAATCTACATGATTGTTAACTATATTTTTACAAAGATAAACGAGTAATGAATTCAATTGTATGATAGACTATATAAATTTATGGCCGATGCCGAGCAATAAAAGCTTGCCGATATTCCACTCCAAAACATTCAATAATATTGAAGCAGTAACTTTCATTGATTAGAGTACAATTTTTGTTGTCTCTTTCTGAACCCAGTCAAAGACGGGTATTTCTACTAGTATTTACTATAGCTTAACAATTGTACTCGGTCACGGTTAACGAAATTAGAACAGGTTACTCCTGTGTATTAGATAAAGCCGAATGATACAGAGAGCTAAACGTTGTATCACGATGAAGACATTAGTTCGTAATAAAAAAAAATATATTTGTGTGTGCACACATCTATTTTAGTTTATAACGCACAGGTAGAATAAGTTATCTTCCCGTTATACTAAAAAAAAGAAGAAATGAAAGAGACGACGAAAAGATTGAAAGTTTTAGACTTTTGAAGTTTATTAACCGCTTGAGTCGAATGAAATGCCTTCGTGCTGTAAGTTGCAGAAACGAATACAATTTGAAATGTCTAGTACAGCTTGAGACGAAGAGAATCCTTCATGTTGGAAGTTGCAGAACGAATACGGTTTGGATTGACTGGTACAGCCTGAGATGAAGGAAATCCTTCACGCTGTAATTTGCAGAACGAATACGGTCTGGAATATCTAGTACAGCCTGAGATGAAGGAAATCCTTCATGCTGTAAGTTGCAGAACGAATACGGTCTGGAATGTCTGAACGGGAATTTGGTTTCGGCTGAGGAACTTGTGGTCCTGATATTCTGGGTGACTGGAGAAAAAGTGAAGAAAAAGTCTCCTTAAGAACTGGGGACAATCGTTGAATTCGCTCTCTCATGCCGAATAGGGGAAGACAGATCTCACAAAGAATTTGTAGAGAAAAGTTGATGATGTGCCCTCACGCTGGATAAATCTGCTTGCTCTGGTCCCCGGCGAGATAAGAGAGAGAGAGAGAATGAATGTGACCTTGCCTTTTTATTTTGCCCGGGAAAATGACCTGGACTGAATGGCATCACTCATTCTCATTGGACAAAATGTATCAGTTGAATTTTAACGACCAACAAATTCCCGCGCCAGACAATGCATTTGAAAATGTAAATCACCACGTGATTTAACGGTGGACCGACGCACAACTGAAAACTAGTTCTTTCTGCTACAAGTTCTATTTATCTATACTATTCTGCTTATATCTATCAATATTTTGTTGGGTTCCGATTGTGACTGTGATCCATAATGATATTGATGCTTTTATTTCAGAAAGAGTAAAGAATTCTAATAAACAGTTTTCATCTCCGTGATATCGAGAATTCTAATAAACAGTTCATTGTAATCTTCGCGCTATCGAGAATTCTAATAAACAGTTCATTGTTATCTCCGTGATATCGAGAATTTTAATAAACAGTTCATTGTTATCTCCGTGATATCGAGAATTCTAATAAACAGTTTATTGTTATCTCCGTGATATCGAGAATTCTAATAAACAGTTCATTGTTATCTCCGTGATATCGAGAATTCTAATAAACAGTTCATTGTTATCTGCGTGATATCGAGAATTCTAATAAACAGTTCATTGTAATCTTCGTGATATCGAGAATTCTAATAAACAGTTTATTGTTATCTCCGTGATATCGAGAATTCTAATAAACAGTTCATTGTTATCTCCGTGATATCGAGAATTCTAATAAACAGTTCATTGTTATCTCCGTGATATCGAGAATTCTAATAAACAGTTCATTGTTATCTCCGTGATATCGAGAATTCTAATAAACAGTTCATTGTAATCTTTGTGATATCGAGAATTCTGATAAACAGTTTATTGTTATCTCCGTGATATCGAGAATTCTAATAAACAGTTCATTGTTATCTCCGTGATATCGAGAATTCTAATAAACAGTTCATTGTTATCTCCGTGATATCGAGAGTTCTAATAAACAGTTCATTGTTATCTCCGTGATATCGAGAATTCTAATAAACAGTTCATTGTAATCTTCGTGATATCGAGAATTCTGATAAACAGTTTATTGTTATCTTGTTGGGAATAAATAAATGAAAAAAAATTTTAATCGAATTAAAATAATTATTAAAATATGCAGAAACTCACAGAGGCCTCTGACGGAAATAGGGGCGACGCATGCGCAAAGAAAAGGGACCGTCCTGACAAAAGGAGGAAGCTCATTCTCTTTCAGCAGTGACCGGCAGAGTGACATCTAAATCTCCCTTGCTGCTAGTTGAAAGCCACGTGGCCTCTCTATAGAGCCACGTTATCTAACCTTTCACTAATAGCAGCCGTCTAGGTTAACATTATACCAAAATATAAAATTTATCAAAATGCACCTATAGAACTACGAACTAAAACACTGGACTTGAACAAACTTCTAAAGCGACTAACACGTCTTTAAAGCTTTATATACCGAATACGTTGTTAAAGCCTTAAATATCGGAAAAGGATACATATATACCCAAGAAACGACTAATGCATTTTTAACACCTTGACTGGGAATTTGACCATTTCAATTGTATTCAGGGAGAATTTCCTCACCCATTGAATGGTTGTTGAACCCAGAAATAAAGGAAAAATATAAAGATGTCTTCGTCTCCTATCTGTTACTATCTTCTTTCATATAATTCTTTTACAGCCTTCTTATCCAAAGAAGTTAAAACAACAAAAACAAATACGGGACCAGGACAGAATAACCCAGAATAGAATCAGATAACAAACAGCAACACAGCTTGCCATGGGACCCCATAATCTCCGTGATATCGAAAATTTGGATGATTTTTAATGATATTCAGCGTAAACACAAACACAGAAAAATGTTGGAAATTGTTGTGGAATTACTTATTCAATAAAGGAAAACATAGTGAATCACTGTCATTATATTTTCTCTTTCTCTCTTTTTTCTTTTGTTTTCTTTCTTTTTTTTATCTTTCTGTCTTTATTTTTCTGTCTTTTTTCTTTCTTTTTTCCCTTCTTTCTTTATTTTTTTTTCTTTCTTCCTCTCTTTCTTTTCCTATCATCATTTTTCTTTCTTTTGATTTCCTTCTTTTTATCTTTCTTTCTTTCTTTTTCGTTTTCTTTCTTTCTTTTTTCGTTTTCTTTTTTTCTTTCTTTCACTGTCTTTCTTTTTTCTTTCTTTCTTTATTTATTTTTCTTTCTTTCTTTCTTTTTCTTTTTTCTTTATTTTTTATTCTTTCTTTTTCTTTCTTTCTTTTTGTTTGTTTGTTCGTTTGTTTGTTTCTTTCTTTCTTTTTTCTTTCTATCTTTTCCTTTCACGATTTTTCTTTCTTTTGATTTCTGTCTTTTCATCTTTCTTACTTTCTTTATTTTTCTTTCTTTATTTTTCTTTCTTTTTTTCTTTCTTTCAATCTTTTTCTTTCATCATCTTTCTTTCTTTTGATTTCTTTCTTTTTTTTTCGTTATTTTTCTTTCTTTTTTTCTTTTTCTTTTTTCTTTCTTTTTTTTTTCTTTTCATTTTTTCTTTTTTTTTATCTTTCTTTCATTCAGGAAAACCCTGAATTCAAACCTATTAAATTGGGTCCTCAAAGCTCCAGCTGTTCTTAGGTTATAGAATGATAAATATACAGCAATGACTTTTATATATATATATATATATAGTTTGCTATATCTTTTGTAATTTCCGCTCTGTCGGAAGAGGCTGAAGAATACGCTGACTGCACTTCTGCAAAAGGGTAAAACCTTCCTCCCCAACAAATGTCCGAGGTATAATGCAAAACTGCATCTGATGGTGAGGCTCCAGTCCTGTAGCTTTGAGGAATATGTACCCCTTCATTGCCATTACTCTCTGGTCCACTCTGACCTGAAGTGGTAGTACATATTAGAGTCCCTTTTTGGGGTCAAATAAGTAAGTAAGTTGGCGACCATAGTCGAGGGTAACCCGAAGGCTCCCTTTTCGATAGCTACTACACCAAGATGTAGGGGAGGGCGCTACTCCTTCCCTGGATGGTTCTACTTTACCCTTGATCCGCACCTTATAATGCTGAGTGTTAAGCAAGGAGGCATCAAGTACCATTTTTTGAGTCTTTGGTATGACTCGACCTGGGATTGAACCCAGGTCTCCCGGGCCATTGGCGAACACTCTAACCGCTAGGCCAATGTCCGGTAATAGAACTATTTAATTATCAACCATACTTGAAACCATTTAACGGTGTGTAAACAAATGGTTAATATTAAATAGTACTCTGAGTGTTAGCAATATTGGAAGAATAGAACTATGTGCAAGCAAATGAGCTCTGGCTCCTTTAAAAATTATGTTACCTCCAAAATATTCGCTTTAATGGTTGATATGATATAAAACATAACCAAACCAAACCAGGATTTGGCGCTATTTAATATATCTATCTATATATATATATTATATTATATTATATTATATTATAACAGTAATAATATAATATGGAGAGCGCTCGTTATCTAGGATAGAGCTATTATATAATAACAAAAATAATAATAATAATAATAATAATAATAATAATAATGATAATAATAAATATATATTAGATATATATATTTAATTCATGGTATTTAGACCGCGACCCCTGGGTTTCATGGAGTTATTTTGCAAAACAACGATCATCAGGCAGTTAACAAAATGAAATGAAAATTTTCATTCCATTTTCTTAACTACCCGATGATTGTATATATATATATATATATATAGCTACCTTTAAATGTCTTTATTATTTTTCTACCTTTCCTCATTCGTCTTATCGTTCTCCCTTCTCCTTTTCCTCTCTTTTCCTTTCCCTTTTGCTTTTTCTTCCTTCTCTTCTCTTTTCCTCTTCTTCCTTCCGTTTTATATATACATATATATATTTGCCGATTTCATACCCAATAAAAGAATATTTGCCATCTGATGAGGTTGGAATTAAAAAACTGTCGAAATAAATTTATTATGACACCATAAGTTTTGTTCTATTTACGTTTCACACACACACACACACACATATATATATATATATATATATATATATATATAGGGGGTGTATTTATAAACAGGATTTTGCATTAAGTAACCCATAACGGTTGATATGCCATAAAACACTACCAAACCAAACCCGGATTTGGCGCAATTAAACCAAATAGCAACATAAGTAACTTCATGTAAATTTATCAAATATTAAATTTTCAAACGGATCTATCTAACCCATAGAACCCTAACAGGTACTACTACCCCAGGACAAAGTGGACCAGGGAGTAATGGCAATGAAGAGGTATTCCACACACTCTAGACCTCCAGAACTGGGTCCTCACCATTAGATCCAGTTTCTTTTGTTCGAAACAGTCCTAAACTGTAAGATTACAATAGGAAAGAATAATTCGCAAATGTTACAAATATAATAATAAATCGCAAATATTACAAATACCACGTGGCAGTTAAGACTAATCATCTCAAATCTTTCTTAAGCCTAAAAGCCCAGTCGGTTGGTGCTGTAGAATACACCGACAGCATCTCTGAAGAGGGGTAAGACCCTCCTTTCCAGCGGGTGTCCTGAATATGATATTAAACTATCTGATGACGATGCTCCAGCCTTGGAGATTTGGGGAATGCAGAGTTCCCCTTCATTGACACTGCATCACGATCAACTCTGACCCCGAGTGGTAGCACCTGATAGGGTCCTATCTATGAGTCAAATAGAACAAACTTTGTACAAACAAATGACTGATGTTAAATTGTAACTATTATATAGTAATACTGAAACCGTTTAACTGTGTACTTAAAATATCTCAGGCTTGTTTAAGAATGTTATCTACAAAATGTATTTACAAATCATATATATATATATATATATATATATATAAACAGGATTTGGCATTGAATAACCTACAATGGTTGATATGCCATAAAAATCAACCAAAACAAACCTTAAACCTAAACCCGCGAAAACGGTGCATCAAAGCGAGATTTTTATTCATACGGTGAATTTTTAAAAAACAACGAACTGTTCGCATGTAAATTCCCCTGTGGTTGACGAGTAAGATTATCACTTATCCCTCTTCTTTCTCTTTTGTCTGTATCTTCTCCTTTCTTCCCTTATCCTTGCTATTCTATGTTGGTGAGGTTTAAAATATGCTGGTTGTATCCTCAGCAGAAGAGTCAAACAATAAACAAAAAGCCTTGTCCAAGCTATAGCCCTAAACTGCGTTTGATGAGGCTCTATCTCAAGAGATCTCGGGAGAGTGGAGAAGTCATTAGTTCCTGGTCCACTCTAATCATGAATGATTGTATTTGTTAGGGTCCCATCTATGTACCAAATAGATTTGTTTTCAATTTTTTTATTTGATTGAAATACTTCATATCATGGGGGATTCCCCGTGTTGTAATGGCTGACGTGCTGAACTGAGACATCGTACTAAACAAGTTTTGAATACAGTCACGCTACTGCATTCATTTTCGAACTTATACCCTTAAGAAATGTATGAATCGCCAGATTTTCCCAGCTAAGTGTTGAGTAGTGTCATTGTTGCACTTTGGCAAGGTGGCTTTCGCATTAATCAACTCATGAAGGTTGGTTAAACAAAGTAACCAAACTTGATATCATTCAAGCGTGTGCAAAAAAACTCATAAGAAACTATATTGATATAAATGTACAATGTACACAATTCCCTAACCTCTAGATATAAAATATACCCAGATAGATTGACCTGCTGTTAGAATCAATCAATTAATCAATTAGTCAATCATTATTCCTGCTAATAATTATTCATAATACTGGTTGTTTTTTTTAAATAAAAACAAAATGAAGAAAAATAACGGAAATCACCAACAGCTGTATCAAGGGAAATAACTCTTGTTAAAATTATACAAAGTTACTTGCGCTTATTTAACACGAATGGTAACTAATGTCTCAAATAACGTCGTGTAATGATTAGCAAGCTATATTAGTTTGCTTTGGTTTGGTTTGGTTTTATGGCATATCAACTGTTGTTGGTTATTTAATGCCATTTTCTGTTTTTACATATATATCCAATATATGATTTGTACATGCATTTCGTGGCTCATTGGCCTACTGGGTAGAGTGTTCGCCAATGATCCGGGAGACCGGGGTTCAATCCCAGGTCGCGTCATACCAAAGACTTTAAAAATGGTACTTGATACTTCCTTGCTAAACGCTCAGCAATATAAGGTACGTATCAAGGGTAAAGTGGAGCAATCCAGGGAAAAGAGTAGCGCCCTCCCCTACACCTCGGTGTAGTAGCTATTGAAAAGGGAGCCTTATGGTCGGTCTCGAATAAAGGGAGACAACTTTACTTACTTTTACTTTTATTTCTAACAATTCAATTTGGCATCACTCATTTGTTTGCACACAGTTTAAATGTCATTTCTATCTGACCCATAGATAGAACTCTATCAGGTGCTACTACTTCAGATTAAATTGACCTGGGAGCGTTGGCAATGAAGGCGCACTCTACATTCCCCAAAGCTCCAACATTTATGAAGCCTATCAGATTGTTTAGTGTCATACCCAGGACACTCGTTGGGGGGGGGTCTTACGCCACAACTAAGCAAGTTAAGTAAAGTTGTTGGCGACCTTAGTCGAAGACAAGCAGAAGGCTCCCTTTTCGATAGCTACGACACTGAGGTGTAGGGGAGGGCGCTACTCCTTTCCCAGGATTGCTCCACTTTTCCCTTAATACGTACTTTATATGCTGAGTGTTAAGTAAGGAGGTATCAAGTACCATTTTTAAAGTCTTTGGTATGACGCGAGTGAGGTCTTCCGGACCATTGGCGAACACTAAGAGCCTAGTAAATAATTACAAATTACTTAATGGTAGCAATAACTATTTCATTTATTAGTGGATTTTCAGTAGATTTTCTGATGCGTGCGTATTGGCACTGAAAAGGTTCAGTTCAGTCGGCTAGGGCTGTGGATTACACCGACTGCATTACTACAAAGGGTTCAGACTCCTCCACACTTCTAACAAATGTCCTATGTATGACTGCATCTGATGACAAAGTTCCAATCCTGGAGTTTTGGGAAATGTAGAGTACCCTCTTCATTGCCATTAATCCCCGATCCACTTTGACCCAGAGTGATGGTATCTGTTAGGCTTATATACAACAGTTTGATAATTTACTATACTTGAAATCATTTAAATGTGCAAACAAATGACTGAAGTTAAATTGAATTATTAGTGTTAAATAACAATACTTTAAACAAGTGTTAAATAACAATACTTTAAACCATTTAATCGTGTGCAAACAAATAATTAGCATAAAATCCGATTGGAATACTTGAATAGAAGTACTAATGTTAAAAAGCAATTCTTGAAACCATTTGACTGTGTAAATAAAACTATTTGTGTTTGATAACAATACTTGAAACTGGGTGAAAACAAATAAGCACTGGCTCATTTAAAAAGTGTTTCCAACAAACTATTTCGTTTACAAATCATATATATTTGACATATGTATAACCAGGATTTGGCATAGAATTATCAACAAAGATTGAAATGCCAAAAAACCCAACCAACTGAAAATGTTCCAGTTGATCTTTTTTCAAAAGTTAAAGCAATTTCTAAAGCATAACGTCGTTTCTTTATAATAAAAATGGGTTGTTCTCCAGTTCTTTTTAAAGATATAATTTTTACGAAAACTGATTCAAGTGTTATATATGATTAAATATCTTCTCTTTTTGTGTGTCAGAAAGTGATTTTTTACAGGAACGTAATCCTAGCTCCAATTGTAATACCTTCAATCTATTTCCACTGAAACTACCATTGATACAAAGAGTGAAATAACACTATTGGACTGGGAAAGTTTTCCGTTACCAAACTGTATTTTCCCCACATAGCCACCACCATTAGTCAAGGCTCCCGACTAACTTTTTTCACTCCTGTCCCATAACTGTCACCCAAAAAAAAAACAATTTTAACTGTCCCGAAACAATTTTAAAATGTCTCGAAAATAGAATATTATTGTTGTTTTGTCTGTTGGTTGTTTTTTTTTTTTTGTTGTTTGTTTTTGTTTGTTATTTTTTTTACTTCGTATCGTCTATAGCTGTGGAAATTTACTAAGCTTTTTGCTTAGATGTGGCACAAGGCCATATGAAAGGGGCATCCAATGAGACTCGAACTCACTCGTGTAGGTTTGCTAGCCGAGCTTGCTAACCATTACACAACCAGAGGCACCTATATCGTCTATAGCTGTGAGAAGTATTATAAAACTACTATGAAAATCTTCACGAAATAGAAGCTATTTATTTTGGTCTATTTAGTTTTTGAAATTATGATCTCCGTGATTATTTCGTAAAGAAACAATTGAACATGAATTAAACAAAGGTCTTTTTGCTTTTAAAAAAGAAAAAAAAATACATTTTTTCGCTTGTGTGAAATAAAGGCAACTTTTCAAGTGTAAAATAATATTTCTACTAGATTATACTAAAACTAAGATGATACAATACATCATCATCATCATGTCGTGCCGCTAGCACGGATATTCCTGACCTTCTCTCGCCATTTCTCCCTATCGTTCATTGCCTCTGGCAGGTCCTCAGGGCTACATCCCGTATCCTCACATAGCTGGTCGTCCTGCTTTTGCCCGGCCATATGTGGGGGTCCATAGGAGTACATCACTTATGAGCTCGTCTCTGCTTCTCCAGCAGTGTCCTGCATGTCTAGTTCGTCTAACTTGGATAGTTTTCGTGATGGGTGGCAGATGGCCGTATAGTTGGTGCTTTGTGGGGTGTTGCCGTCAGGACTTGTTCAATATTGCTCGCAGCATTCTTGTGTAATTGCCGTCTAGTTTCTTCTCCAGTCGTTTAGTTAGCGTCCAAGTGGTGCATCCATACAGCAGTATCGATACGACCGCTGCCTGGAAGAAACTGCGTTTCATTTTATCGGTCAGGTCTGATTTCCATATGATCGATAGCCTATCGTTAGCTGCGTGTCAATGTCCTTTTCGATTGATGAGACGCTGCTTCCAAGGTAGGTGAATTTGTCGAAATTAAATGAAATCTACTGATTATGATTTCATACAAGTTCATGTCAAAGTTTAACAACAATCCAAATAAATCGTTGTAAAAAAAACAAAAACTTTTTCCAACATAGAAGAATTTTAACAAATGATGTAAAAATAAGCGACCAGCAAGGACTTCCATGCATCAGCTCTGTGCGAACACAGGATGCTGTCTGGAGAACCTGCTTCGAGCTATGAACAATAGGAACGGATAGCGAGGAGTTAAGGAATTTCGGACAATTAGCACGACTTGATGAGATAGATAGATAGATAGATAGATAGATAGATAGATAGATAGATAGATAGATAGATAGATAGATTTCGTTTCGGGTCATTTCTATATGTTAATCTTATTGATCACGTTAGAGCGATTAAAAGGGAAAAAACGAAAGTAATCGATTATTGATGATAAAAATAAGAAAATGTCTCCTGTTTTTTTTTTCTTTTTGTTTTTTTGTTTTGTTTTGTTTTGATTTGTTTTTGTCTATGTTAAGAAAAATACTTTTTCATGGTTGACCTGACATCAAATCCGCATGGTCAGCGTTCTGAGCGAGGAATCATTCAGCATTAATAAAAAATAAAATTAAAAAAAACGGCTGTAGAGAGTTGATATAATGCCCGGCTGATGCTTGACTGCTTGACTTGAACTTGACCCTTCGCACTTCGATGTGTGTCACTGTTCAGCAACATTACATTCGTCAAATGAGCAAAGGTCAAACGTTTGGCCAAGCGAAACAGACGTTAATGCATACATGTGTGTGCGTATGTGTTGGTGTGTGATGAGACAGAGAGAGGGAAAGTGTGCGTGTGTGTGAGAGAGAGAGAGGGAAAGTGTGCATGTGTGTGTGTGTGTGTGTGTGAGAGAGAGAGAGAAAGAGAGAGAGAGAAAGAAACTTGGTCTTTGCTTTCGGTCACGCAGGGAAGAAAAACGTAAGATGAAGGTCGAGTTTGCTGGTAAAATATCGGAAGAAGACTTTCGGATGGATGAAACGCTTTGTATTTGATGTGCATTTTTTAAAACTTTGACTCTCTCTCTCTCTCTCTCTCTCTCTCTCTCTCTCTCTCTCTCTCTCTCTCTCTCTCCAGAAATATATATATGACCCTTCTTTTCTGCGGTTTTTTCCTTTACTCTTATTTCCCTTTCTATGTCTTTATTCTATTCTTCTTTCTCTCTTCTTTGTTCCATACTTTCTCTCTTTTTTCTCTTCATCTTTCAGTTCCTCTCTCCACTTTAATCTCTCTCTCTCTCTCTCTCTCTCTCTCTCTCTCTCTCCCCCCATATATATATATATATATATATGATCCTTCTTTTCTGAGGTTTTTTTCTTCTCTTATTTTCCTTTCTATGTCTTTATTTTACTCTTCTTTCCCTCTTCTTTGTTCCATACTTTCTCTCTTCTTTCTCTTCGTCTTTCAGTTCCTCTCACCTCTTTACTCTCTCTCTCTCTCTCTCTCTCTCTCTCTCTCTGATCCTTTTCTTCGGTACTTTTCCTCTTCTTCACCTATTTCTCTTTCTGTCTCTTTTTCTTTCATCTCGCTTCCCCTTTCTCTCTTTCTTCTCCCATATTTTCTCTCTTCTTTCTCTTCATCTTTCAGTTCCTCTCACCTCTTTACTCTTTTTCTCTCTCTCTCTATCTCTCTTCCCCTCTGTTTCTGTCTCTGTATTTCTATATATATATATATATATATTAGAGACATTCTTCGTGTAATAGTTACCGTGGTAGGAAAACGACATAATTACCCGTGTTCAAATCCTGGACTACGCTGTTTGTATTTCCCGTGGTGCAATTTATTTCTAATGTAATTTTTTTTGCTTTTTAGTTGACTGTCCCGTCTGCGATTAAAATAAATTTTGCTATAAACCAGTTCCAAACAATGCTGAGTTTATATTTATTGAGAAAAATTATTTTGATTTTTTTCCACAAAATTTTACTTTATTTATTAACTGACCTTTGCACACACACACACACACACACACACACATATATATATATATATATATATATGATCCCTAACAATAATATGGACTCACTACTCTTAGAAAACGACTAAACTGTTAGAATATGACAGGACGGAGAAAAGAAGAAAAAAAAGAAAAGCGAAAGGGATAGAGAGAGAGAGACAAAAATTAAGTAGTGTAGTCTACCTAGTCATTAATCCTGAAAAAATTTAAAAAACTCCCCTCTCTCTCTCTCTCACTCACTCACGCACGCACATAAGCTCTCTCGCTCTCTCTCTCTCTCCCGCATACACACACACACTCTTTCTCTCCCTCTCTCTCCCTCACGCACGCACTCTCTCTCTCTATCTTTCTCTTACACACACCCACTCTCTCTCTCTCTATCTCTCACGCACACACTCACACACACTCTCTCACTTTCTCTCTAACTCTCTCTCTATATATATATATCTGTGTGTGTGTATGTGTGTGTGTTTGTGTATATACATATACATGTATGAGTAATTATGTGTATGTATAGTGAAGCATTCGAATTAAATAATAACCGTTAAAGGATGGAAAAAACACTGTGAGTGAGCTATTTGAGTGACAGATAGTGAACCCAGGGTCAGTTGGAATAACCATCGACGATTTTTTAAGACGTCACATGATCAGAAATAGTTAAGCAATTTAATCAGTTCGGTGAGACTTGTCAAATTGATAAGACGTTATTTTCCATCTCTTCGTCCGCTACTCCTGACCTGATTAGGAAATCTTGATGAAATAAATAAAATATGTGTGCAAACGAGACAAGAAGTCTTTGCATTTGATCTGCACAGCAAAAGATTGCTCTGTGTTGAAACAGCATGCGGCTCTCGAAAAGGAAAAAATCAAAGGCCGAGGAAAACCAAAATGGCTGACCCAACAAGAAAAAGAAGACTTTTATATATATATATATATATATATATGTGTGTATATATATATAATGTGTGTATACACATATATATATGTGTGTGTGTATAAATATAATGCAAACATAAATGTGTATATATATATATATATATTAGTCATCTATGGATTAACTAGGATCACTGATGTTCTTCTACAAGGATGGCTTTGGCATTAGATAACCTTGGAAATTTTATATGCCGTTTAACAAAGAAACCAAACCAAAAAGATATCTTTTATGTATTGTCATTAATGAGTGTCAGTTGACGGACAGGATTTTTTTGGTTGGTTCGGTTTTATGGCACATCAGCTATTGTAGGTTATTTAATGCCAAATCCATTTTCATTCATATAAACAGTTCTATTTCGAGCAATTCAGTTTAGCATAAGTACAGTTTTTTGTTTACACACACTTAAATGCAAAAACGGTTTTATTTCTTACAATTAAGTTTAGCATACGTACACAAATTAAATTTCAAAAGCAGTTCTATTTCAAACAAGCACAGTTATTTAGTATTTTAAAGATAACATTTTCAGCAAGCCTGAGCTGTTTTTTGTTTTTGTTTTTCAGTTTTTAAGTTGTTTTGTTTTGTTTGTTTGTTTGTTTGTTTGTTTTGTTTTTGTTTTTTCGTTTGTTTTTACACATAGTTGCCTCATGAGAAGAGCGTTCGCCAAAGGGCCAGAAGACCGGGATTCAATCCTAGGTCGAGTCATACCAAAGACTCAAAAATGGTACTTGATGCCGCCTTGCTTAACACGCAGTATTTAAAGGTACCAATCAAGGGAAAAGTGGAGCAACCCAGGGAAAGAAGTAGCGCTCTTCCCTACACCTCGGTGTTGTAGCTATTGAAAATGGAGCCTTTGGGTTACACTGGACTACGGTCGCCAACCTTACTTAAATGGTTTCACCAAAGTTCAAACAATTCAGTTTAGCATGAGTTCAGTGTTTTGTTTACACACAGTCATTGGTTTGAATACAGTTTCATATTTACGCACAGTTAAACGTAAAAACAGTTCTATTTCAAACAATTCAGTTTAGTATGACAATAAAGTTAAATGCTTCCAAGTATTGCTATGTATCACTAACAATTCAATCAAAGAGGAGTTTTTAAACTTCCACATTTTTCAAATAAAAGTTCAAATAGGAGTCTGAGAGGACAGATCCAGACCTTAAATTCTCCAGCTACTGGACCAAAAATACCAGTCCCAAATTTTAACGACCATAACCAAGTTTTATCCTCAAAGAAATTCATGACTGAGATGCAAGTTAGTAATTAAGAACAAAACAATAACTAAAAACATTTATGTATACTGCACACATAGAAAAAGTTAATATGGCCTAGTCGGCTGGGTCCGCAGAATACACCAACTGCATCTCTGCAGAAGGTTAAGACTCCGCCAACGAGTGTCCTAGATATGACACTAAACAATCCGATGGTGAGGTTCCAGTAATGCTGGAGCTTAGGAAAATGTGGAGTACCCCTTCATTGCCATCGCTCCCAGGTTCTCTTTGACCAGGAATGGTAGCACCTGACAGAGTCCTATCAATGGGTCAAATAGAAATAAACTGTGTACTTATACTAAATTGAATCGTTTGAAATAGAACTATTTGATCATTCAACTGTGTGTAAACAAATGACTGATGTTTAATTGAATTGTTAGTGATACGTAGCAATAATTGAAAACATTTAACTGTGTGCAAACAAATGATTAATAGTAAACAGTATTATTCGTATTAGATAGAAATAAGTTTTAGCGAGAAGAAATGTTTGTTATTTTTAGCGAGGGGATTATTTGTTATTTTTGGGCGAAGAAATGTATTCTTACGCGTGTGTGTTATGCCCTCGCTAATTGTTGGTGTTAATATAGGAGGATGAAGAAGTAAGAAAGTTGAAATGTTTTTATAATAGTTTTTAATGAAAGCATGGAATATAGAGTTTATGTTTGTGCTGCAAGCCTCGTGGGACAGGAAAGAAGTAAAGAGACGAAATGGAGTTATGATAGAGTTGATATAGCAGCGGGTATCGTTGGACGAGCGAGGGAGTTATGTTCGCCGTATGCTACGAAAGTCATGTTTGCCGTTTGAGGAAATAAATGTTGCAGTCACTGTGAGTTTGTGTTTTTGGTAGTTTCGGGGAGAAGCGTGAATGTCTCCAGAAAATGTTACCCAGAGGTAAAGTAGTCGCTAGATGCCCGAGCGAGATTAGATATCGCAGTCGACATAGCCAATTTTGGGGGTGACGTAAAGTTGTTCCTGTGTGTGGCGTATTGAATTTATCTAATTCATATTCAACTGGGATCCCTTGGTCTAAGAGAAATAGATGCAAGGGATCCATAAATTAGATAGGTTCCCTCATAGTGTCCATGCTGCTGCTGCTGCTATTGAAGAACAGCCAGTGAGACGTCTGCACTGAACGGAGTTGTTCAGCCAAAGAGGCTGTGTTTGGCAGCTTCCCCAATTTCTGCTGCCAGAAAGGAGATACGGACTGAATAGAACAAGTCATTCTGATTGGGTGAAATTATGCGTCGAATTAAATTACACGCCTAACCAAAATACGAAAATTCCTTCTGCTACATTGAATGGTTGACAATGTTTGATATGCCATAAAACCAAACCAAACCAAGCGTTAATACTTACGCAAAAATATATTTTGTAAATTATTACTTATTGCCAAAAATATGTCTGTCCAACTCCACCACCTTTAGGTCCAGTGTATGACACTTAACTGCATCCGGTGGTGAGACTCCAGCACTGGAGCACTGGAGAGTGTTGAGTACCTTTCGCTACCATTACTCCCATTTCCACTCCGACCTGGAGTGCCAGTAACTTTTAAAGTCATATCTACGAAGCAATTAGAACCATTTAAAAAATGAATCATATTCGATAAGACCGTGCGTAAAAAATTAAAAAAAACAACTCTAAAGAAATAACTACCCCAAAAATGTAAATATGAACGTCCAATGAACAATGAACCCTAATATCTAGGCATAAAATAACTCTAAACGAGTTGATATGCCATAAAAATCAAGCAAATAATCAATCATTGAACCTCTTGTTATTTGTTTTGATGTTTGATTGTTTTATTTAAAATTCATTTCAGCTTTAACTCACTAAATAGAAATAAACTACCCCAAAAATGTAAATATGAACGTCCAATGAACAATGAACCCTTTGTAAATGTAAATATGAACGTAAATATGAACGTAAATGTAAATATGAATGTAAATATGAACGTCCAATGAACAATGAACCCTTTGTTTTGATGTTTGATTGTTTTATTTAAAATTCATTTCAGCTTTAACTAACTAAATAGAAATAACTACCCCAAAAATGTAAATATGAACGTCCAATGAACAATGAACCCTAATATCTAGGCATAAAATAACTCTAAACGAGTTGATATGCCATAAAAATCAAGCAAATAATCAATCATTGAACCTCTTGTTATTTGTTTTGATGTTTGATTGTTTTATTTAAAATTCATTTCAGCTTTAACATTTTATCACAGTATTCGGAAGATTCCTCGGTTAAAATACGAAGTTACATTTTGTTACTAATGGTGACCCAAAATTTGCTAAAATTTACGTTACCTTCGGAACTAACAAATTCGTTTGTTGCTGTTGTTGTTATTGTTTTATTGTTTTTTGTTGTTTGTTTGTTTGTTTGTTGTTTTTTGCTTGTTTGTTTTTTGTTGTTTTTGTGTTGTTTTTTTTTTTTGTTTAACTTTGTTAAAAAGTCAAAATAAGTTAATGTAAGCTGATAGCCTTGAGAAACATAAAACCGAAGAAGATAATTTTATTTGCATCATAACAAAAATTGAATAATTCCACATAATGTTGTTGACATTTTATTGGACCTTGAAATTTTAATATTGAATAATGGGTTCGCGTCTTTCGTTTGTTTTTAATTAAGAATCCAAGATCTTTTTAAAACTAAAAGAATCCAAGATCTTTTTAAAACTAAAAGAATCCAAGATCTTTTTAAAACTAAAAGAATCCAAGATCTTCTTAAAACTAAAAATCCAAGATTTTTTAACAAAGAATCTAAGATTTTTTTAATTATGAATTTTGTTAACTAAGGTTATAATTTTTTTTAAACTAAGAATCCAGGATTCTTTTAAACTAAAAATTCCCTCTGGTATTATTTCTGGTTAAATTCCTTCTTCTAAAATGGTTCGTATCCTCGGGTCTTGAGTATAAGATTCTCAGAACATCGGATCCAGTTTCGTTTAATCACAAGAGCCAACATTCTTGACACTTAACGAACACATCCTTGCTCATAAGGCTCTACCTTTTAAAAAAAAATATTTCCACCTGTGTAAAGAACACACACACACACACACACACATATATATATATATATATATATATACACTATGAATGAAAGTGGTACGAGAAAAAGGAAGAGGGTGAAATATCAGACTGATTTGTTGTGCTAAAGGGATAGCTTCTACTGAAGGAATTTATTATTCAACAAAAATAAAATCAACACAAGACAAGAAGGAAGAGAAGTAGGTCATTTATAATTTTGTGTGTGTGCGTGTGTGTGTGTGTGTGTGTGCGTGCGATTGTGTGTGTGTGTGTGTGTGTGTGTGTGTGTGTGTGTGTGTGTGTGTGTGTGTGTATGCGTGCGTGCGATTGTGTGTGTGTGTGTGTGTGTGCACGAGCGCGTACATTTTAAAGAAAGAGATTACGGAAAATCGGATTGCCATGTTTCACTATAGTGATAACCAATTTAGAATAAATGCATTATTCAACAAAAATAAAATCTGCATGTCGCAAGAAAGAAAGTGTAAACATTCTTTATTTAATTATTTAAGAGAGAGAGAGAGAGAGAGAGTGTGTGTGTGTGTGTGTGTGTGTGTGTGTGTGTGTGTGTGTGTGTGTGTGTGTGTGGCATCCGTGCTGTAAAGGTTAAATTTTTGGTTCTTATTTATTCATCTATTTTTGACAGCTTTTTTTGATTGTATAACAATTTTTTTTGAATACCACAATTTTTCCGAAGAAAAAGCACATCCATGTCTCATTTTTGTGTTTGACAATGTATTCTTCCTTTTACGTGTTTGCTGCCGTAACAAAACCAATAACAGAAAAAAAATGTTTTACTCTTTAGTGAAACTGGTTTGGTTTAGTTTGCTTTGGTTTTATGGCATATCAACCATTGTTGGTTATTTTTATACATATACATTAAATATAAATATGATTTTGTAGATAACATTCTTACACGAGCCAGAGCCCATTTTTTTTTTTTTTTTGGACACAGTTAAATGGTTTCACTTATTCTAATACGAATAATTCTATATACTTTTAATCATTTGTTTACACACAGTTAAATGTTTTCAAGTTTTGCCATTTAACATTAACAATTCAATTAAACATCAGTCATTTGTTTACACACAATCAAATGGTCAAACAGTTCTATTTCAAACAATTCAGTTTAGCATAAGTCAATAAAGTTAAATGGTTCCAAGTATTGCTATGTATCACTCACAATCTAAACTACGACATTGTTGAAATCGGACAGAATACAGAGAAGAATCCTGGAGACTTGGGGAGAGTTGCTGCCACTCAGACGCCAGTAAAAAACCATCAGATAACGCCGGTGTGAACGATACTGACCACACGGTGACCAACAGAATGTTTATAATTAGGAAACAAAAATGGGAAGAAAAACAACTCTATGGGCGTTTTAAACGACTAATAAACGACATCTGGCGCGAGAAAACGCGGACGTTGCTAAGAAAAAGAAACTTTAAAAGAGAAACAGAATCTCTCCTAATAGCAGCACGAAACAACGCCATTAGAACCAATCAAATCAAAGCGAGAATAGATAAGACGCAACAAAATAGCAGAGGTAGATTATGTGGTGATAGAGACGAAACCATCAATCACATAATAAGCGAATGCAGCAAATTGGCACAGAAAGTGTATAAAACTAGACACGACTGGGAGTTGTGCAAGAAATTTAAATTTGACCATACGAACAAATGGTATATGCACAACCCAGCAGCTGTCATGGAGAATGACACGTAAAACACCTATGGGACTTTGACATACAAACGGATCACCTAATCTCGGCCAGAAGACCAGACCTAATGATAATCAACAAAAAAAGAGAACTAGCAAAATTGTAGACTTTGCGGTACCGGCGAACCACAGAATAAAACTGAAAGAAAATGAGAAGGATAGGTACCTCGACCTTGCTTGGGAATTAAGAAAAAACTATGGAACATGAAGGTCACGATTATACCAATCGTGATTGGTGCATTCGGTACAGTAAATAAAGGACTATTAAAGGGACTGGAGGACTTGGACGAGAAAAAACCATCCAAACTACAGCATTGTTGAGAACGGCCAGAATACTGAGAAGAGTCCTGGAGTCTTGAGGAGACTTGCTGTCACTCAAACTTCAGTAAAAAAAAAACCCATCTGCTAACGCCGATGTGAAAAACTCGAAAGGAGTAAATAATAATAAAATACCAATTGTAATTGGTACTCTTGGTATAGTCACAAAAAAATTCTAACATTGAAACAGCGTACTTACGCAAAACCGGAGGACTTGGAAATAACAGGACGAGTGGAGACCATCCAAACTACTGCATTATTGAGATCGGCCAGAATACTGATAAGAGTCCGAGAGACTTGAGGAGACTTGTTGTCAATCAAACTCCTGTGAGAAACCATCACCTAACGCTGGTGTGAAAAACTCTCAAAAGAGAACAAATAATAATAATCCCGAGTTAACAATTATAGCTTCTAGTAATTATTTTTAATGCAAATAATTTGCATATGCTTAAATGGTTGCAAGTATTCTTATCTAACATTAGGAATTCTATTTAATTATGATCATTTTTTGGGGCACAGTTAAAAGTTTTCACGTATTCATATCCAATACAAATAATTTTCAAACAGACTTATTTGACTTATAGATGGGACCCTAACGGGTACTATCGCTCCTGCTCTGAGTGAATCTGGCAATGAGGAGGTACTCCACACACTCCAGTGCTACAGAAATGGTGCCTCAACACTGAAAGCAGTTTCGTGTCAAACATAGGACACCCTGCAGGGAAAGCAGTCGACATAATTTAAGCACCACCGACGGGATGAGAATTAAATTGGAATCTACGGTTGATTTTAACGGCATTTCAAGCTGTTGAGGGTTATTTTATGCCTAAAGATTAGAAAATCGTGTTGGTTGTATGTTTCTACACACATTCTTTGTGTAGTGTCTTAAAAGCCTCTTTCACAGTTTTCCCCAGTTGACTGGGTCAGTAGAATATACCGACTGCTTTTCAGCAGAGGGCTAAATACCCCTCCCAACGAGTGACCCAATCGGCTGAGGCTGTAGAATACACCAACTACTTCTCTGCAGAGGAGTAAGACAGCCCCAATGAGAGTCCTGGATATGAAACTAAACAATCTGTTGGAGAGATTTCAATAATGCTGGAGTATTGGGGAATGCGGAGTACTTCTTCATTACCATCGCTCCAGGTCCACTCTAGCCCGGAGTGGTAGCACCTGATAGAGTCCTATCAATGGGTCAAATAGAACTAAACCGTGTACTTATGCTAAACTGAATTGTTTGAAATAGAACTAATTTTGATATTGAAACAACGTACTTATGCTCAACTGAACTGTCTGAAAGAGAACTGTTTTTTAATAGAACTAAACCGTGTACTTATGCTCAACTAAACTGTTTGATATAGAATTGTCCGAACTTTTTCTAAACAGAATTGCTTGAGATAAGACTGTTTTTGACATTTAAACCGTTTACTTATGCTAAAGATCTGGACTGTGTACTTATGCTAAACCGAATTGTTTGAAATAGAACTGTTTTGACATATAACCGTTAGTAAACAAAAAAACTATACTTATACTAAACTGATTTTTTTTTATTTTTAATTCGGCGTTAAATGACCCAAAAAGAGTTGATACGCCGTAAAACAAAACAACCAATCAACCAATCTTTCACAGTTATAAATCAAGTAGATCAATTATATGATATCAAGTAGATATCCAATATGATATCAAGTAGATATCTAATACGATATAAAGTAGATATATAATATGATATCAAGTAGATATCTAATATGATATCAAGTAGATATCCAATATGATATCAAGTAGATATCTTATATGATATCAAGTAGATATCTTATATGATATCAAGTATTACTATCTTATACAGATGACCAGTATACAGTTGTAAAGGCTTTAAGAACTCCTATCTGACACAAATATTTCATTCACAATTACATTGTTTCAAGTAACTATTAATATCTAATAATAATCATTTGTTTGCACACAGTTATATGGTTTCAAAATGCTAAATATGAAAAGTATTCTTAATACAAATAATTTACTCTCAGTTATATGGTATCGATTATTCCTATCTACAACATGTAATTTGCAAACAGATCCATTTGACTCATAGATGGGACGCTAACAGGTATTACCACTCCGAATCAGCATGAACCTAAGATCAATGCCAATGAGGAGTGCGTGGTGTAATGGTTATCGTCGTAGGAAATGGACATGACGACTCGAGTTCAAATCCTTGACGAGACTGCATTTCACATAGCGCTAATACCTTTGGGAAAGGTATGAATACAACTATTCTCATTCCAGCTATGGAAAAGTAGTAGGGCAGATTGGGTTTTTTAACCTTGGTATGGCAACCGATCTAGGAAAAGGAAAACTCTTAATTCAAACCCCTTACTCCACATAAAATTGACCTCCTGCCACATCCTGTGGGTGCAGATAGTTTAGTAAATATATATGGAGTACTACAAGTAAAAAGTAATGTTGGCGACCGTAGTCGAGGGCGACCTGAAGGCTCCTTTTTCAATAGCTACTACAACGAGGTGTAGAGGGTGGTGCTGCTTCTTTCCCTAGATTGCTCCACTTTACCCTTGATACGTACCTTATATTGCTGAGAGTTAAGCAATGAGGTAACAAGTATCATGTCTTTGGTATGACGCGACCTGGGATTGAACCCAGGTCTCCCGGTCTATTGGCGAACATACTCTCCCTAAAGCCCCAGAAGCAGACCCTCACTATGATATACAGAGCCTCACTATGATATACAGTTTATTATCATGCCCATGTCACTGAAGTCATTATGGTCTATATAAAAGTAAGTTAAGTTGGCGACCTTAGTCAATGGTGACTCGAAGGCTCCATTTTCAATAGCTACTACACCGAGGTGTAGGGGAGGGCGCTACTCCTTTTTTCTGGATTGCTCCACTTTACCCTTGATCCTTATAATACTGAGCGTTAAGCCAGGCGGCATCAAGTACCATTTTAGAGTCTTTGGTATGACTCGATCTGAGATTGAACACCGGTCTTTCGGACCATTGTCGAACATTCTACTCATTAAGCCAATGGCCCTGTTTATCATTATTTACTTGAAAAAACATGTAATTGTTTGCTGAACAAAAATGATTGACTTCAGAATTAAATAACACAAGATTTGCACTGCAGTAAAACTAACCAAAGAAACAAACTACAATCCTTTATGTTTCTTTTTAACCTCATTTTTCTTTTTTTTCTTTTTTTCTCTCCGTCCTTCTTATTGCAGTTGACACATGACCAACCAGTAATTTGAAAGCCAGTGACGTCCATTCCAGTCACACTCTTTCCACGTTCATGTCCGGTCGGATTTGCATCAGACCTTCAAAGATATCTGCTCTCCAATGCCAAACGGATGGCTTCACTGTCTGAACTGTCTCTTATATTCTTTCGCTGGTTTTTCACTTTATCTTCGCCTTTCCCATTAATTTCTTTTGAGCCTCGGCTGACCGAGCTCAAAGACAATCGATGAGAAAGGTCAGCCTGATGACATCAGCTACGCCAAAGTTCTGTTGTGAGATCAGTAAAGAAGAAGAAGAAGAAGAAGAAGAAGAAGATTACTTGATCTCTGTCTCTGTTAGTGTTAAGCAACTTTATATATATATATATATATATAGTACGTTGGCGCCTGTAGTCGAGCAGAAGGCTCCCTTTTCAATAGCTACTACACCACTGTGTAGGGGAGGGCGCTACTCCTTTCCCTGGATTGCTCCACCTTACCCTCGATACGTGCCTTATATTGCCGAGTGTTAAACAAGGAGATATCAAGTACAATTTTTTATGTCTTTGGTATGACGCGACCTGGGACTGAACCCAGGTCTACCGGACCATTGGCGAACACTCGAGCCAATGAGCCAATATATATATATATATGGAAGAAAATAATGGATAGTAATCCGACAATTTGTGAAGAAAAATTGACAACAGGTAATCCAAATAGAAAGTGGGGATTTAAAGAGAAACAAAGTCAGTTTCTCTATAAATCCCCACTTTCTATATATATATATATATAATTTGAAATGAATTGATCTGCAAGTAAATTTGCTTTTAGGTTATCTATTTTTCTTTAACTCATGGCTGATTTGAGCGTTCCATTTATTTTTTATAATGCCAAATGTTTTGATTGGGTTGTTGTTTTTTTTAATACCCGCATTTATGTCTGTGAATGAACAGTTGTCCGTGCCAAACTTTAGTCTCTGCAGATGTTTTTTTTTTAAATATTTACAAGAGCGTATTCTGTATGTTTGTGTTTATATATGAGGTACATACGATAAGTTTCCGGACCTTTTTCTTATAGACACTTTTATTGATAGTACACACATGAAACTCTAGTCTCCTTCGAAGTAATCTCCTCCGGCTGCAATGCACTTGTTGTACCGTTCCAACAACTTCTGAAACGCCCCATCGAAGTCCTCTTGTGTCAGCGTGTCAATGACCTTCGTCACAGCCTCTCTCGCCTCCTTAATTGTCTCATAACGACAGCCCCTGAGCTTAGGGAATAACCAAAAGTCACAGGGAGCAAGGTCTGGACTATAGGGAGGCTGGGGAACTGTCTTGATGCCCATTTTGGTCAAATAGTCTGTGACAAGGATGGAGTTGTGGAGTGGTGCATTGTCCTAGTGGAAATGCCACTGAACCGATTTGAAGAGTGTTGGCCTCTTCCCAATGAATCTCTTCCTGAACGACTGCCTCTGAGTTTAGGGAATAAGCAAGAGTCACAGGGAGCAAGGTCTGGACTATTGGGAGGCTGAGGAACTGTCTTGATGCCTATCTTGGTCAAATAGTCTGTGACAAGGATGGAGTTGTGGACTGGTGTATTGTCCTTGTGGAAATACCACTGACCCGATTTGAAGAGTTCTGGCCTCTTCCCAATGAATCTCTTCCTGAACTCCCTTAAAACCTCAACATAGTAACCCTAACCCTAACTCTTTGGCCAATCAACTCTGGCGGTCTGACTCTCTTACTCTTCCCACACCTGTCATCATCCCTCACAGACTTCCTGCCTTCCTTGAATCTCTTATGCCACTTAAAAACTGATGCTCGATTCATGCAAGTTGCTCCAAAAGTAGTCTGAAGCAATCCATTCGTTTCTCTGGCATTTTTTCCAAATTTGAAACCCAATCTTATTGCATATCGTTCTTCTAAAGTGTCAGATTGCATTTTTGAAATTCCTCAGCTGTGACAACCGGGCTTTAGTAGGGTGTATTCCAATTGCTACTGTAGCTGTTCATTTGAACCTGAAATAATAAGATTTGGTTTGTCATCTCATAAGATGTGTAGCAATAACATAGTGAATTTTCAAGAGTCTACGACAATTTTAAATGCCTGTACAAAAAAATGTCTGGAAACTTATCGTATGCACCACGTATATATAAATATATATATCGTGTTTCAGGAAAAAAGATATAATTTCATAGTTTAATAACTTGACCAATTCTCGTTCCAATAATTTCAAATTTTAACTGTATATATAGAAACAACTTTAATGTTTTATGTTGTTTTCTTTTGAGGTATAGAGATGCCATTCAGGAACATGATGGAACTCATGTTTTTCATCATTTTACCGTACTTCTACTTTGGCTTGAAGTGAAATTCAAACAGCCTCGTCCAGGGTTTGAACTTAGGTCACCGTCTCCATTTTTTATCACAGGAAATGTAGATGGTGACCTAAGGTCAAACACTGGACAAGGCTATTTGCATTTTACATAGCGCTAATGCTCTTGGGAATAGTAGAAATTCAACTATTTTCCCTCAAGACTAGACTAGTGCAGACTCAACTCTTTAAATTTGGTATGGCAACTAGTCTAGAAGAAGGAAAGCTTTGAGTTCAGACCTGTTAAACTTTGCTTAAAAATTGACCTTTTGTCCCATCAGGCTCATGGCAGAGAGGTTATTTGTTTTTATCAGAAATATGATTTGGTCAATACAAGGCACAATACCTTAAGAAGAAAAAAACCTATGCTGCACCATTTGTTTTGCGAGCCCTAGGCACGCGCTTATTTTGATAAATGATTAATCCAACTTTGCCAGTACTCTTTATCGTGAGGGTGCATTTGACATCTCAGGTTAATCAATAAAATAAATGCTAATTTCAGATCTAATGGTATCATATCTGACAAGACCAAACTCCCAGAAATTGCTTCCTACAACATTTGTGTTTCTTAATCAAAGTTTAACTTTGTCTTATATTTTATGTTCCTTTCAGAGTGAAATGTAAAGTGATTTGCGAAATTAAGACAGAAACTGGAATTAGTTTTTCTACTTTTATAAGAATCGGTAGAGTTTTGCTAACTATGATTCTTCTTCCTGGGAGGGGCTCAGAACCTTTTGAACTGACTTTGTACAAACACACACACACACACATATATATATATATATATATATATATAAGTAAAGTTGACGACCGTAGTCGAGGGTCACCAGAAGGCTCCCTTTTCAATAGCTACTACATCAAAGTGTAGGAGAGGGTACTACTCCTTTCCCTGGATTGCTCCACTTTACTCCTGATATTGCTGAGCGTTAAGCAAGGAGGTATCAAGTACTATTTTTAAAGTCTTTGGTATGACGCGACCTGGGATTGAACCCATGTCTTCCTGACCATTAGTGGACACTCTACCGACCAGACCAATTATATAGAATATCAAGAGTTGGGTTTGTTGGTTTTGCGGCATATCAATCTTGGCTGGGGTATTTTATGCTGAAGTCAGCTATTTTTCAAACATTTATATGGTTTCAAGAACAAAATCATATTCAATGATAATAATCATTTAATTGAACATAGTTATATCATTTCAAGTATTCCTATCCAATACTAATAATTTTCAAACAGATCTGTTTGACCCATCGATTGGATCCCAACAGGTGCAAGTCAGAGTGGAGCTGGAAATAATGTCAATGAAGGCATACGCCACACTCCTCAGAGCTTCAGAAGTAGAGTCTCATTACCAGACCCAGTTTTATGCCATACCCAGGATGCCTCTTTCTTTTATTTTCGGCGGATCTTACCCCACTGCAGAGGATGCAGTAGGCATATTCTGACCCCAACTGACGGGGAGTAAGGATAGATGACCTCCATCATGTCGGGCTGCTTGCACGGATATCTCTGACCCTCTCTCGCCACTTCTCCCTGTCGTTCATCGCCTCCGGCAGGTCTTCAGGGCTACATCCCGTATCCTCACATAGCTGCTGTATGTATGTTCGAGCTGGTCGTCCTGCTTTTGCTCGGCCATATGTGGGGGTCCATGGGAGTACATCACTTATGAGCACGTCTCTACTTCTCCAGCAGTGTCCTGCGTGTCTAGTTCGTCTAACTTGGATAGTTTTCGTGATGGGAGGCAGGTGGCCGTATAGTTGGTGCTTTGTGGGGTGTTGCCGCCAGGACTTGTTCAATATTGCTCGCAACATTCTTGTGTAATTGCCGTCTAGCTTCTTCTCGAGCCGTTTTGTTAGCGTCCAAGTGGTGCATCCAAACAGCAGTATCGACATGGCCTCCATAATGAGTCGTGCTATCATGCGACAACTGAAGAGGTACTGAAGCTAGCCGGCGCCCAAAGTGTGCACAATCAACAAATACAGCAAAATCTAAGATAGGTCGGCCATGTTTCGTGAATAGAACCTTTAGATAACTACCGCTGACCGATCCAAACTATCAGAGGACTGCGATGGATGGAAAAACTTGATTCACACCAAAACTGTCGTAATCGAAGGAGATAGATTGGATAGGAAAATTCTCATGTCAAGTACATGTCATTGAACTCCGTCCTTTGAACTTCCAAGCCCTTTCATATCACAACTGTCCTAAGTCCGCCTTCTTAATGTAATGTGTACATTTGCAAAGTTAAATAGGATTTATAATTTAAAATGTCAGTCTGGTTTTTTTTTAACTTTTGCCATGTTTTGCTTGTCTTTTTTATTGTTATTATTAATTAGGTAATTCTTTTTATTCAATATTATTTATAAAACTTGCAAGGTCAACCAAAAGGTAAACAAAACATTTACGATTACCTTGACATTTACTATGGGCGTATCTCGTGGCGTAATGGCTAGCGAGCTATGCTAACAGACCATTGTTAGTGAGTTCGAACCTCACTGATTGTCCCATACTTCTTGTGTTAGAATAATGGTATGTCAATGCATATTGGGTTATTTTATGTCGAAGTCAGTTAAACCATTATGGTCTCTAATTATACAAAAAATGTATCTTCACAATCATTTTAAACAAATAAACATTTCAGTATCCCGAACAAATCGATTTAACTCATAGATGCAACCTTAACAGGCACAACCACTCAAAGTCAGAGTGGACCTGGGAGTAATGGCAATGAAGGGATACTCAAATCCTAAAAAAATACAAATCTCTTCGTGTAATATTTTAAAATGAGTAGCATTTTAAAATATTCCTCTCTCTCTCTTTGGACCTACAACAAAAATTTATATATGTATATATCATCATCATCATCATGTCATACTATCAGCACGGATATCCCTGACCTTCTCTCGTCACCCCTCCCTATCGTCTACTGCGTCCAGCAGGTCATCAGGGCTACATCCCGTATCGGCACAGAGCTGCTGTATGTATATTCCAGCTGGTCGCCCTGCCTTTGTACGTCCATGTGAAGGGGTCCAAAGGAGTACATCACTTATGAGATCGTCCCTACTTCTCCAGCAGTGTCCCGCATGTCTGGTTTGTCTAATTTTGATAGTTTTCGTGATGGGTGGTAGGTTGCCGTACAGCTGCTGCTTTGTGGGGTGCTGTCTCCATGACTTCAATATTGCTGGCAGCATTCTTGTGTAGTTGCCGTCTAGCTTTTTTTTCCATCCGTTTAGTTAGCGTCCATGTAGTGCATCCATATAGCAGTATCGACACGACCACTCCTTGGAAGAAACTGCACTTCATTTTATCGGTCAGGTCTGACTTCCATATGACCGATAGCTTATCATTAGCTGTCCATGACTTTGCTAGTCGCATGTCGATGTATATACTCTGTTTTGGGGTCTCGGTTTTATGTATTTTGTATGATAAAAATGTTAGTTGGATTATACTTATTTATAGAAGATATATATATATATATATATATATATATATATATACTCCCCTACCCCCATAGGTATGAGTTCTCTGTCGAAGAAGTAATCGTGTTGCCATTAGCTTTCATTGCAAGCCTCTTCGTATTTGAATTGAGGTCTCGGCAGCCATTGAACGGATGTATGTAAACAATAGTAATTGTGATTCATAACCGTTTAAAATTTACTTCGCAGCTAATATCTCCTCGTGGCTGAATGGTTACAAGCTTCGGCTTGGCGTTTGAGTCAACCGGGTTTCGATCCCAGCTATGGGTAGCTACTGTCTTGCCACACTGATAAGTTCTGATAGAACGAAACCGATCTGTTTGTGGATGACTATATATATCTTTTAATCTTCTTATTCCTTTTAACAATTCTACTTTAGGGTATTTCTAATTATTATTCTTATTTATTACAATTTTCTCTCCATTCAATTATTGCTTCTTTTTATAAAATCACATCAGCCCAGTCTGGGGCTGAGATTAAGCTGACTGCATCCCTTGCAGAGAAAGTAGTCGTTCACAAAAAAGTTATCCCGTGTAGGATACTTTACTGCATTTCATAGTGAAGCTCTAATTCTGGAGCTCTAGGGAGTGTATAATATCTTCTTCATTGCCATTACTCCCAGGTTCACTCGAAATGGTAGCACCGGTCAGGTTCCCATCAATGGGTCAAATTTAAATTTGCCTAAAAATTATTCGTTTTCAGTATCACCATGTACTAAAAAGCTCTTATGAAATTGCATAAAAAAATGTAGATATAAATGCGATTCCCTAATCGCTTGGCATAAAAGAGCCCCAAACGGGTTGACACGCCATTAAACTCCATCAGTTATCGTAACATTCTAAATCTATACATTCTTTATAATTACTATTACGAGTTTTGTTCTATGTTATTATCGGTTGCAGTTTCTTTGTTTAATGGCATATCAACCTTCCAGGATAATTTAATGTCAAAGCTATCCTTGTAGAAGAACAATAGGGATACTATTGAGCCCATCGTTGGGACATATCTATCTATCTCTCAGTCTATCTATCTATCTATCATATCTTTCTCGGTTTCGGTTTCTTTGTTGAATAGCAGATCAACCTTCGTGGTTTATTTAATGCCAAAGCCATCTCTGTATGACATCAGTAGTACTATTTAACACGTAGCTGGTAAGATAATTGGATTTTTACCTTTCCCAAGAGTTTTAGTCCGAAAATGAACGTAATAACGAGGACTGAAGTTCGAACTCGCTTACAACTATTTTCGCAGTCCAGTACGTTAGCCATAACACCATGGGGACTCCCCCGATGTTATTTTCGTTGTATTTTATTACAATACTTCGTATCAAGACTCTCTTTACTTAAACGATCGAAAATTTATTGACCTGAACGGTTTTAAGAAAAAGCTACAAAATAAGATGAAGAAAAATTTGTAATAATGTAATATTTTTACTTGAAATACTTCCTCTAAAAATATGTTTCAGAAATATCAAGTCGTAGCCGCCTGATCTTTATTTATCATCGAAGACAAATATGTCAGACTTGAAATAACAAATCTGAGAGGTTTTTACAGCCTTCATCCCGGAAATTAATTGATTTGTAGCTGAAATAGTGTACGGATCTTGGTGAACATTAGGCTGGTAAAATACCAGCGGCCAACGAAAAAGAATTTACTTCACTATTCAAAACCTAACCCTGATTTAGATGTATATTATGGCGAAGCTTAACACAAATGTCTTTATTATTTCTTTAAAGGTGTTCTCCTAGCAAGACAGACAAACAAAACAGTTAAGAAGTATCGAAAAAATGGCGGCTCCTCGACTCAGCTAACGGAAGTAATAAGCGCGCGATTTACAATGTCGATCAGAATCGTGAAATGTTATTCTTGACACGCATTCAAATGAAGCAGACGACATTACAAATCGTTGTTTAGTTTGAAGGTAGCAAACAATCAAAACGATCCCAGTAATTCTTGTTGTTACAGAGAGAAAAACGGAGGAGTAGAAACAGACTGAATGTAAAAGACGACACTTTTTGCAATAAAAGACGTTAGTAATAAAAACAAGAATTGTTCGAGCCGCTACCTCCGATCATAACAGAGCCACCACCAAATGGTAACTCTTCCTGGATGCTAAGATCATAATATGCAGTTTCTCAAGTGCATAGTATTCAAGTTCTGGGATTTATTGATGGGTTGACCAATTTTAACTGCATATCAACCCGTTATGGTTATTTTATGCCTAAAGGTTATGGAATCCCATGCATTGTACATTTATATTTTCATTTTTGGTGTGATTGTTTTTTAAGAGTTTTTTGCATAGATTTAAATGACATCAAGTATTCCAATCTAAAACTAATGATACGAGGATCATTAAATAAGTTTCCAGACTTTTTTCGTGTGGGCACTTTTATTGATAGTACACACATGAAACTCTAGTTCCCTTCGAAGTAATCTCCTCCGACTGCAATGCATTTGTTGTACCGTTCCAACATTTTCTGGAACGCCCCATCGAAGTCTTCTTGTGTCAGCGTGTCAATGACCTTCGTCACAGCCTCTTTCATCTCCTCAATTGTCTTATAACGACAGCTTCAGAGCTTAGGGAATAAGCAAAAGTCACAGGGAGCAAGGTCTGGACTATAGGGAGGCTGGGGAACTGTCTTGATGCCCATTTTGGTCAAATAGTCTGTGACAAAGATGGAGTTGTGGAGTGGTGCATTGTCCTAGTGGAAATGCCACTGAACCGATTTGAAGAGTGTTGGCCTCTTCCAATGGAATCTCTTCCTGAACGACAGCCTCTGAGCTTAGGGAATAAGCAAAAGTCACAGGGGGCAAGGTCTGGACAATAGAGAGGCGGAGGAACTGTCTTGATGCCCATCTTGGTCAAATAGTCTGTGACAAGGATGGAGTTGTGGACTGGTGCATTGTCCTGGTGGAAATGCCACTGACCCGATTTGAAGAGTGCTGGCCTCTTCCAACGGAATCTCTTCCTGAACTCCCTTAAAACCTCAACATAGTAACCCTAACCCTAACTCTTTGGCCAATCAACTCTGGTGTATTGACTTCCTTACTCTTCCTACACCTGTCATCATCCCTCACAGACTACCTGCCATCCTTGAATCTCTTATGCCACTTAAAAACTGATGCTCGATTTAGGCAAGATAGTCCAAAAGCAGTCTGAAGCATTCCATTCGTTTCTCTGGCATTTTTTTGCAAGAATCTTATTGTATATCGTTCTTCCTCACGTCCAGATTGCATTTTTGAAATTCACCAGCTGTGACAATCAGGCTTTAGTAGGGTGTATTCCAATTGCTGCTGTAGCTGTTCATTTGAAGCTGAGATTATAAAAATTGGTCAGTCATCTCATAAGATGTATAGCAATAACATAGTCAATTTTCAAGAGTCTACGACAATTTTAAATGCCTGTGCAAAAAAAAGTCTGGAAACTTTTTTAATGCACCTCGTATAAACACAATAGTAGTAATTTACTAAGCTTTTTGCTTAGATGTGGCAGAATGAAAGTGGCAGCCAATGAGATGTGAACTTATTGCAAACCATTATAAAACACACAATTTTATGGGATCAAGCATTCCTATCAAATACTAATTATTTGGTTTCAAGTAACTCTTATTATATAACTCTTAGTTATATGGTCTCAAATAACTAATAACAATAATCCTTTGTAAACAATTATAACTTAAAGTGACTATTCTTAATACAAATAATCTATACACATTTATATGTTAGGCGCCTCTGGTGGTGTAATGGTTAGCAAGCTCGACTAGCAAACCTACACGAGTGAATTCGAGTCTCATTGGGTGCCCCTTTCATATGGCCTTGTGTCACATCTAAGCAAAAAGCTTAGTAAATTTCTATACACATTTATATGTTAACAAGTATTCCTATCAAATACAAATAATTAACAAATCGGTCAATTCGACCCATAGATGGGACCCTAACAAGGGGCTACGACTCTGAGAGTTGGCCTTGGATTGATGGCAATAAAGAGGTATTTTACACTTAATAAAATTCTTGAACTCACCGAAAGAACTTTCAAGTTCTAGCATCAATCCCATTCCAGAGAAACAGACTGTTTGTTAATACTCATGATTGTGTATCTTCATGCCATTGTACCTACCTATCTATTTTTTCCACGAAATTTGCATAACGATAAGGAAGTAGGAGACAGATTGGCTCCGTCAAGGGAAATCTAACCCTAAAACAAGACAAAAGTAGGCAAGGTTACGAGATGAATTCCTAATACAACAGCTCTCTCCGTGAAGGCTTCGCTGCGACACCTACTCCAGCTAAACGTTCTCCACAACTAAAGTAAAACCAAAAATAAAATTGCATAAATACATAAGTATACTGATAGATAGATAGATAGATAGATAGATAGATAGATAGATAGATAGATAGATAGATATGAACAGACAAGTTACATAGGCAAATGCATAGATAGATAGATAGATAGATAGATAGATAGATATTTGGCAGGTAAAACGTGGAGAAACATTTTCCCCTCTTATTTCTCTATCCACAGTCGTGTTATGCCAGATCATATTTTGAACGTTTACAACAATTACTCAGTGAAAAAGGAGAAGCAGATTCATGCCTTTCCAAAGAATATGAATTCCAACAGCCCAATCGGCTGGGGTTGTAGAATACACTGACTGCATCTCTGCAGAGGAGTAAGACCCCCCCCCAACGAGTGTTCTGGATATAACACTAGACAATCTGATGGTGAGGTTCAAGTAATGCTGGAGCTTAAGGGAATGCAGAATACCCGTCCTTTGCCATCACTCCCAGGTTCACTCTGGCCCTGAATGGTAGCACCAGATAGGGTCCTATTTATGGGTCAAATAGAACTAAAGCGTGTACCTATGCCAAACTGATTTGCTTAAAATAGAACTATTCTAAACTGAATTGTTTAAAATGGAACTGTTTTTATATACTTAAAGGAATTGTTTGAAATATAACTGTTTTTGGCATTGAAACTGTGGTTATGCTAAACTGAATTGTTTGAAATGGAACTGTTTTTGTATGCTAAACTGAATTGTTTGAAAAGAACAGTTCATTTGTATAAAAATGTATTTGGCATTAAATAACCCACAAAGTTTGATATGCCAAAGAACCCAAACAAACAAACAATCAACAGCCTCATCCTAATTTCGAACGCGTTTTCCTGAATCACATGTCCATGCTGTTAACTGCGACACCACCGGGCACATCTACCTGACACAACCACCGGCAGAAAATACTGTTTAATTATTCAAATTTCAATAGATTATCAATTTTTTTCAAACCTTGTCCTTGAAAACTCAATAACAGTTGTTGATATTGCCACCAACAAATTGAATTAACTGATTATGCTGGCAGCAACATGCATAAATTTACATGTAAATTCCCTAATTTACAAAAGATCAAAAATTTAATTAAAAAATGTCGATTTTGTTTCAAAGTCTGATACGTAACTCTGACGAAAAGAAAAATAGTCAAAATAAGGTGATTGAATCTATCTATCTCAGTCTGTTTATATCAATCAATCTATTTATCTGAGTCTGTTTATATCTATCTATCTATCTTAATCCGTTTATATCTATCTATCTATCTATCTATCTATCTCAATCTGTTTATATTATCTATATCTATATATATATATATATATATATATATCACAGTCTGTTAAATCTAAACTGTAATGCTATTAGATTTTTAATCAGCGATCATCATCATCAACACCATCAAGTCGTGCTGATAGCACTGAGTTCCCGAACACTCTCTTTCCATCCGTCCCTATTAGCTTTTGGTAGATCCTCTAGACTGCATCCAATGTCCGGGGATCCTATCAAGTGCTACTACTCGAAGTCAGAGAGAACCAGGGAACAATGGCAATAAAGGGGTACTCCACATTTCCCAAATGAGGTTTCGCCATTAGATAGTTTAGTGTCATATCTAGGACACTCGTTGGGAGAGTCTTACTCGGATCACAGATTAAAAGACCAGAATCTAATGTTTTAATGTATTTGGTGCTCGGGTGGTCGAAGTGGAAAATGCCATCCTTTGGCCATGAGTTGGATGTCCATATATTTCATCAGTTATATAGGTATTTACTTTCTTACAGCACCTTTCTAGTTTTTTTGAACGGGGTTATATTTGTATAGAAAAAACTGAAAGAAAAAATAATCAGGGTGGATTCCTTATTTGTTTGTTTATTTGCTTGCTTGTTTTTTTTATTAGTTCTTGGGGGGGGGGGCTTGTTTGTTGTTTCTGTTTTCTTTTTTTGCTTTTTTTGCTTTATACAAGATTGTAAATTGAAAAAATGTCTCAGTGAAACTCAGGCACTACGGCCAGTATATATATATATATATATATATATATATATATATATATATATACATATATATATATCATCAAGTCGTACTGAAAGCATGGAAACCCCAGATTCTCTCTTGTTATCCGTCCTTATCATCCATTGCTCCTGCCATGTCCCCTAGACTGCATTCAGTGTTCGTACAAAGTTGATATATGTAAGTCCTTACAAGTTGACTGATTGTGTAGGAGTCTATAAAAGAACGTGGCATATGAGTCCATCTTTAGTTCTCCAACAATGGCCGTAAATGTCTTGTTCGTCTTACCGGGGTAGTTTGAGAGATGTGAGGTAAATACTGCTACTGTTTTGTGGGGTGCTGCTTCCGGGATTTGTTCAAAACAGCACGTAGCATTCTTATGTAGTTTCCATCTAACTTGTGTGTGTGTGTGTGTGTGTGTGTGTGTCACACTCAGTCTTAGCTTATGATCAAACTCGAAAGAGAAATCTCTCTCTCTCTCTCTCTCTCAAACACACACTCACACTTATCTTCGCTCTCTCGCCAAGTTACTGTTTACTTTGTTTCTCTCTCTTTTCCATTTCACTTTTCACGTGGTATAACTGTCAACAAGCTAGGTTGGCAGACTAATGTTAGTGAGTTCGACTCTCATTGAGTGTCCTATATTTCTAGTTTTGCGATGACTTTAATAAATGACCTTTATTATTTTCGGAATAAAAAAAATATCGCCTCTTAAAAGTTCAAATAGATCCGTAATTTTTTTCTATAAGTATAAAAGAAAAACATTACACTTTTTTTCTATAATCATCATTCATTTGCACAGTTACATGGTCTCGAGTGTTCCTCTTTGATAACAATTATCTGGAGCCCAGTCAGCTAGGGCTGTAGAATACACCGACTGCTTCTCTACACAGAGGTCAGACCCCCTCCTCCCAAAGAGTGTCCTGGTATATGACACTAGACAATCTGATGGTGAGGCTTCTGCTCTAGAGCTTTAGGGAATGTAGAGTAAGTAAAAAAAAAGTAAGTAAAGTTGGCGACCATAGTCGAGGGTAACCCGAAGGCTCCCTTTTCGATAGCTACTACACCAATGTGTAGGGGAGGGCGCTACTCCTTCCCTGGATTGCTCTACTTTACCCTTGATCCGTACCTTATAATGCTGAGTGTTAAGCAAGGAGGCATCAAGTACCATTTTTTGAGTCTTTGGTATGACTCGACCTGGGATTGAACCCAGGTCTCCCGGGCCATTGGCGAACACTCTAACCCCTAGGCCAATGTCCGGTTAGTGAATGTAGAGTACCCTTCATATATATATATACTTATTAGCTACCAGAGTGCTCAGTTCATGAGAAGAGCCTTTGCATTTACGCACCCTTCATATATATATATACTTATTAGCTACCAGAGTGCTCAGTTCATGAGAAGAGCCTTTGCATTTACGCGCATACGGCAGCTAGCAATTCCCCACTCTGTGTTGTTTCGGGTCATTTCTATTTGTTAACCTTATTGATCACATTATTGAAGCCAAAAAGGAAAAATAAACAAAGTGATTATTGATGATGAAAATAAGAAAAAAGAAATGTCTCCTGTTTTGTGTCTGTGTAAAGAAAAATATTTTTTTCATGGTTGACCTGACATCAAATCCGCATGGTCAGCGTTCTGAGCGGGGAATCATTCAGCATTAATAAGCAAAAATAAAAAATAAAAAAAAAAGGCTGTAGAGAGTTGATATAATGTCCGGCTGATGCTTGACTGCTTGACTTGAACTTGACCCTTCGCACTTCGATGTGTGTCACTGTTTAGCAACATTACATTCGTCAAATGAGCAAAGGTCAAAGGTTTGGCCAAGCGAAACAGACGTTAATGCATACATGTGTGTGCATATGTGTTGGTGTGTGATGAGACAGAGAGAGGGAAAGTGTGCATGTGTGTGTGTGAGAGAGAGAGAGAGAGAGAGAGAGAGAGGGAAAGTGTGCATGTGTGTGTGAGAGAGACAGAGAAATAGTGTGAGAGAGAGAAACTTGGTCTTTGCTTTCGGTCACGCAGGGAAGAAAAACGAATGATGAAGGTCGAGTTTGCTGGTAAAATATCGGAAGAAGACTTTCGGATGGATGAAATGCTTTGTATTTGATGTGCATTTTTTAAAACTTTGACTCTCTCTCTCTCTCTCTCTCTCTCTCTCTCTCTCTCTCTCTCTCTCTCTGATCCTTTTCTTCGGTACTTTTCCTCTTTCTGTCTCTTTTTCTTTCATCTCGCTTCCCCTTTCTCTCTTTCTTCTCCCTTATTTTCTCTCTTCTTTCTCTTCATCTTTTAATTCTTCTCTCCTCTTTCCTCTCTCCTCTCCCCCTCTGTCTCTCTCTCTCTCTATATATATATATATATTCGTGTATATATATATATAGAGAGAGAGAGATTCGCTGGCCCTGTTATGGCTACGGACGTAAGAAATAGATATGGTAACCCGATTTCAAATCTTGGTCGAGTCTGTTAGCATTTTCCATAGCGTTAATAACCTTGGAAAAGGTATGCATCCAACTATTCTCCCTCCAGCTATGGAAAAATAGTAGGGTAGACTGGCTCTTTAAACTTGGTATAGCAACCGGTCTAGGAGAAAGAAAACTGTTAAACTCTGCTTAACATTGTCCTTGTGTCACATCCTACCCAAGTTGGTTTGGTTGGTTTGTTTGGTTTTATGGCATTTCAAACTTTGTAGGTTATTTAACGCCAAATCCATTTTTATGTAAATAATATGTTCTATTGAAAACAGTTCAGTTTAGCATAAGTACACAGTTTAATTGTCAAAAACATTTCCATTTCAAACTATTCAAGCAGTTATATGTAATAATTCAGTTAAGTGTAAATACAGTTTTAATGTCGAAAAACAGTTCTATTTGAAATAATTCAGTTTAGCATAAGCACGCAGTTTAAGTGTAAGTACGGTTTAATTGTCAAAAACGTTTCTATTTCAAGCTATTCAGTTTACTCAGATCATTTTAGCATAAGTATGCTGTTAGTTTTATCTAACCCATAAATAGGGCCCTATCAAGTGCTACCACTCCGGGCCAGAGTGGACCTGAGAGCGATGGTAATGAAGGGGTACTCCGCATTCCCCAAAGCTCCAGCACTACTGGAACCTCACCATCAGATTGTTTAGTGTCATATCCAGGACACTCGTTAGGAGGGGGTCTTACCCCTCTGCAGAAGTGCAGTCAGTGTATTCTACAGCCCCAGCTGACTGGGCAATACACAGATTTAAATGTCTGACAGTTTTATTTCAGATAATTCAGTTCAGCATAAGTACACAGTTTAGACGTCAAAAACAGTTCTATTTCGAGCAATTCAGTTCAGCACTAGTACGCAGTTCCAATGTCAAAACAGTTCTATTTTAAACAATTTAGTTTAGCATAAATACGCAGTTTAAATGCAAAAATCAGTATAGTGAAAGAAGCACGGTTTAGTTCTATTTAACCCATAGATAGGACCCTTATCAGGTGCTACCACTCCGGTGTAATGGTTAAAGCGATGAACTGCGGAATCGTAGTACGCGAGTTCGTACTCCAGTCGCGCTATTATGTTCACTTTCGGGCAAATACCCTTGGGAAAGGTATGAACCCCCTTATTCTCCCTCCAGCTATGGGTAAATAGTAGGACGGACTAGGTTCTTCAGCCTTGTTGAGGCAACTAGTCTAGGAGAAGGAAAACTCTGAATTCAAACCTGTTAAACTCCGCTTAAAAATTGACCATGTGTCATATCCTGCCCGAGCGGAGGGGTTGGTAAATAGTACCACTCCGGGCCAGAGTGGACCTGGGAGCGATGGCAATGAAGGGGTACTCCGCATTCCCCAAAGCTCCAGCACTGCTGGAACTTCACCATCAGATTGTTTAGTGTCATATCCAGGACACTCGTTGGGGGGGGTCTTACCCCTCTGCAGAGAAGCAGTCGGTGTATTCTACAGCCCCAGCCGACTGGGCAAGCATCCTACCCAAGAGAAGTTATGTAAATACATATATTACCACGTTTCTTTTTCAAGTTTTATCAATTTTGTTTGTAAATCTATCTATCGATTGATCGATCTAATCGTAGGTTCCATCCCAGTCAGCTGAGGATGTAGAATACACCGACAGCATCTCTGCAGATGTATTAGACCTTCCCCCAACGAGTGTCCTGGATATGAAACAAAAAATCTGATGGTGAGACTCCAGCAACACTGAAACTTTAGGGAATGCGGAGTACCCGTTTACTGCCATCACTCCCAGGTCCACTATGGCCCGGAGTGGCAGCACCTGATAGGTTCCTATCTATGAGTTAAATAGAACTGACATTTAAACTGTATCCAAATAAATGACATGCAAAATTGAATTGTTTGAAATAGAACTGGTTGATCATTTAATGGGCACCTCGTATGGTATAATGGTATGCAAACTAGACTAGTAAACCTTCACGAATGAGTTAGAATCTCACTAGATGACCTGTTCATATGGCCTTGTGCCACATCTAAGCAAAAAGCTGATCATTTAATTGTGTGTAAACAAATGACTGATGTTAAATTGTGACTGTTATATAGCAATACTTGAAACCATTTAACTGTGCAAACAAATGAGCTATTGATCGTTTAAAATGTTATCAACAAAATGTGTTTATAAACCACAAATATCTTATATATATGTTTAAACAGGAACTGGCATTAAATAACCTTCAAGGGTTGAAATGCCATAAAACCGAGCTGTTAGTGGGTTTATATGTCTGTATTCATCTTTCTTATCGTGATAATAACTATGTATGTACATATATATATATCCTTTTGAACATTCTCTCTCTCTCACACACACATATATATATATATATATATATATATATATATATATATCATCCTTTTTGACATAGTTGATATCTATGTATCCATATATCTTATCATGATGATAAATATGTATGTACATATATATGTCCTTTTGAACATAGTGTCAGTGTCAGTTTCTCTCTCTCTCTCTCTCTCACACACACACACACACACACATATATATCTCATTCTTTTTTACATGGTAGATATCTATCAACCTATCGATTAGTTTGTTCATATTTTGATATCTATCCATCTTATTGTAATAATATGTATGTATGCATGCATATCCGTTTGAACATTATCTGTTTATCAACAACCGGGGAGGAGTTATCGCGGCATAGTGACTAACGAGTTGGACAGTGGCTTCATAGTAAGCGAGTTCAAACTCCAGTCGTTCTTTTTCGTTCACTTTCAGACTAATACTCTTAAGGAAAGTAGGAACACCCTTACTCCCTTTAGCTATGGATTAAATAGTACCACTAATTTTACAAGGATGGCATTGGCATTAAAGGTTTATATGCCATTACACAAAGAAATCAAAACAAATCTGTTCCCTATCTCCTACTCCCATATATATATATATATATATATGGCGTACTGGATATCTATCTATGTAAGTTTTCATTCTTCACTTCTCCTGTTTCTTCTAAATTGTTTACGTTAAAAACTGACAGCATCCCTGACCTTTAATCTAAATTGACATTTACTTGTTATCCTCAACGAATTAGTGAGTGACCCTGCGATATTTTAAGTCCAGTCAATTCGATGGACAAACTTGAACTGTCTAAACATTCCAAATCAGAAATCACTGACCAGTCAAACACGAATCGAGTTTACACACCTATGCTTGGCCATTCTCTACTGAACATAGCTTCCTTGTACAATCAAAACATACGCATACACATTCACAAATGCACGCAGGCACACACAATTCATGCGGGCACACACATACACACAAATGCACGCTGGCATACACAACTCCCTCAGGCACACAAATAAACAAATACTCACGTACACACACACACACGCAAAACACATACATACACACAAAGGTACGTAGGCATACACAACTCTCGCAGGCACACAAATACACACATATTCACGTAAACATATACTCACGTACACACACATACACACACACAAAGGTACCTGGGCATACACAACTTCTGTAGGCACAAAAATACACACATACTCACGTACACATACATACTCACGTACACACACATACACACAAATGTACCTGGGCATACAAAACTTCTGTAGGCACACAAATACACACATACTCACGTACACATACATACTAACGTACACACACATACACACAAAGGTACCTGGGCATACACAACTTCTGTAGGTACACAAATACACACATACTCACGTACACATATACTCACGTACACACACACACACACACACAAAGGTACCTGGGCATACACAAACTCTGTAGGCACACAAATACACACATACTCACGTACACATGCATACTCACGTACACACACATACACACAATGGTACCTGGGCATACACAACTTCTGTAGGCACACAAATACACACATACTCACGTACACACACACACACGCAAAACACATACATACACACAAAGGTACGTAGGCATACACAACTCCCGTGGGCACACAAATACACACATACTCACGTACACATACATACTCACGTACACACACATACACACAAAGGTACCTGGGCATACACAACTTCTGTAGGCACAAAAATACACACATACTCACGTACACATACATACTCACGTACACACACATACACACAAAGGTACCTGGGCATACACAACTTCTGTAGGCACATAAATACACACATACTCACGTACACATACATACTCACGTACACACACACAAAGGTATCTGGGCATACACAACTTCTGTAGGCACACAAATACATACATACTCACGTACACATACACACTCACGTACACACACATACACACAAAGGAACCTGGGCATACACAACTTCTGTAGGCACACAAATACACACATATTCACGTACACATACATACTCACGTACATACACATACACACAAAGGTACCTGGGCATACACAACTTCTGTAGGCACACAAATACACACATACTCACGTACACACACATACACACAATGGTACCTGGGCACACACAACTTCTATAGGCACACAAATACATACATACTCACGTACACATACATACACACGTACACACACATACACACAAAGGTACCTGGGCATACACAACTTCTGTAGGTACACAAATACACACATACTCACGTACACATACATACTCACGTACACACACATACACACAATGGTACCTGGGCATACACAACTTCTGTAGGCACACAAATACACACATACTCACGTACACACACACACACGCAAAACACATACATACAAAGGTACGTAGGCATACACAACTCCCGTGGGCAAACAAATACACACATACTAACGTACATATACATACTCACGTACACACACATACACACAAAGGTACCTGGGCATACACAACTTCTGTAGGCACAAAAATACACACATACTCACGTACACACACATACACACAAATGTACCTGGGCATACACAACTTCTGTAGGCACACAAATACACACATACTCACGTACACATACATACTCACGTACACACACATACACACAAATGTACCTGGGCATACACAACTTCTGTAGGTACACAAATACACACATACTCACGTACACACACACACACACACACAAAGGTACCTGGGCATACACAACTCCCGTGGGCACACAAATACACACATACTCACGTACACATACATACTCACGTACACACACACACACGCAAAACACATACATACAAAGGTACGTAGGCATACACAACTCCCGTGGGCAAACAAATACACACATACTAACGTACATATACATACTCACGTACACACACATACACACAAAGGTACCTGGGCATACACAACTTCTGTAGGCACAAAAATACACACATACTCACGTACACACACATACACACAAATGTACCTGGGCATACACAACTTCTGTAGGCACACAAATACACACATACTCACGTACACATACATACTCACGTACACACACATACACACAAAGGTACCTGGGCATACACAACTTCTGTAGGTACACAAATACACACATACTCACGTACACACACACACACACACACAAAGGTACCTGGGCATACACAACTCCCGTGGGCACACAAATACACACATACTCACGTACACATACATACTCACGTACACACACATACCCACAAAGGTACCTGGGCATACACAACTTCTGTAGGCACAAAAATACACACATACTCACGTACACATACATACTCACGTACACACACATACACACAAATGTACCTGGGCATACACAACTTCTGTGGGCACACAAATACACACATACTCACGTACACATACATACTCACGTACACACACATACACACACACAAAGGTATCTGGGCATACACAACTTCTGTAGGCACACAAATACACACATACTTACGTACACATACATACTCACGTACACACACATACACACAAAGGAACCTGGGCATACACAACTTCTGTAGGCACACAAATACACACATATTCACGTACACATACATACTCACGTACATACACATACACACAAAGGTACCTGGGCATACACAACTTCTGTAGGCACACAAATACACACATACTTACGTACACACACATACACACAATGGTACCTGGGCATACACAACTTCTATAGGCACACAAATACATACATACTCACGTACACATACATACTCACGTACACACACCTACACACAATGGTACCTGGGCATATACAACTTCTGTAGGCACACAAATACACACATACTCACGTACATATACATACTCACGTACACACACATACACACAATGGTACCTGGGCATACACAACTTCTGTAGGCACACAAATACACACATACTTACGTACACATACATACTCACGTACACACACATACACACAAAGGAACCTGGGCATACACAACTTCTGTAGGCACACAAATACACACATATTCACGTACACATACATACTCACGTACATACACATACACACAAAGGTACCTGGGCATACACAACTTCTGTAGGCACACAAATACACACATACTTACGTACACACACATACACACAATGGTACCTGGGCATACACAACTTCTATAGGCACACAAATACATACATACTCACGTACACATACATACTCACGTACACACACCTACACACAATGGTACCTGGGCATATACAACTTCTGTAGGCACACAAATACACACATACTCACGTACATATACATACTCACGTACACACACATACACACAATGGTACCTGGGCATACACAACTTCTGTAGGCACACAAATAAACAAATACTCACGTACACACACACACACACAGGCAAAACACATACATACACACAAAGGTACGTAGGCATACACAAATACACACATACTCACGTACACATACATACTCACGTACACACACATACACACAAAGGTACCTGGGCATACACAACTTCTGTAGGCACACAAATACACACATACTCACGTACACATACATACTCACGTACACACACATACACACAAAGGTACCTGGGCATACACAACTTCTGTAGGCACACAAATACACACATACTCACGTACACACACATAATCACACACACAAAATCACACTGGCACACAAAAACACACATCTATGCAGGAAGACACACTCTGTTCCCGCAGGGACACAAATACACACATACTCACGTACACACACACACACACACACACACACAAATGCACGCAGGCAAGCAAAATTCATACAAGCACACAAATACACACACGGACATACACACGTATGCAGACAGGCACTCTCAATTTATACAGGCACACAAATACTCTCACACACACACATACAAACGTGCACAAGAATACAAAAACGAACGCAGTCACACACACACAGAGAAACATATGCATACACACATACTTACACTCACTAAAAAACATATACATGCACACACAAGTATAAGCGCTCAAATACCCAAATAATAAAACGCAAACGCGCACACACACAAATGCATATAAGCACATAGATATTCATATGCTTCAAATGCACACACACACACACATACATACACAAACGCGTCGAAACATACACACTTAAAAACGCACACAAAAACACACTTACACAAACATTCACATTTGTACACAAACACCAACACACACACATACACGTATATATATATATATATATATATATATATACATATATATATATGCATGTGTGTGTGTGTGTGTGTGTGTGTGTGTGTGTGTGTGTGACGAATTGGTTACCGACACAGAAAACGGAAACAGCTAGGTGAGTCGGAATTTCACTTTGTATTAATGGCTGAAGGCATGAACAAACTTTTCCTTGTCCTTTATCTTATCACTAAATGTCTTGACACAATCTTTTATTACTGACTAGCTATGTCTACTCTTGAAAGAAGGGGTGTCTGTAAGAATTTGTTATCGCCTCTCTCCCATAATTAACTTATTTATCAAGTTACTAACAGTAAAATGTTGTTAATTCCAGAGTCAATTTACACAACGACTTATCAATCAATTAATCAAATATATGTGTGTGTGGGTGTGTATGTATGTGGTTTTTATTTATTGAACAGTATATCAATCTCTTTAGGACTAGTTAATGCTAAAATTTGCTCATCATTAAATACTTCATTGAAGGAATTGTCGGCCACCGTTAGCGTAATGCAAGGCTCTTCGAAAGAATTGAGCTCTTTGGTAGCCGGTAGGGTATGAAAAAATGTAAACAAAGGCTGCTGCTGCTGTTTGCTAAATATAAAATACCTAAAAAAATTCCCTTAGCCAACGTAGTCCGCTTGTGACTGTGTGGTCTGAAGCCTTAGTCTATCGTAAAGTTGGACGGGTTTCGGCTTCGAGCGTCCTGCGTGTCTAGCCGCACTGAAGAGTTCTGATAGAACGAAACAGTCTGTCTGTGGATGACTATATATATATACTAGCAGAAATATCCGTCGTTGACTGGGTTCCGAAAGAGCCTTCAAAAATTGTACTTTAATCAATGAAAGTTATTGCTTCGATATAGTTGAATATTTTGGAGCGGAATATCGGCAAGCTTTTAATACTAGGCATCGGTCATAAATTTATAATATAGTCTATTATACTATTGAATTCAATATTCGTTTATCTTAATAAAAATATTGTTAAAAATCATGTTGATAATAAATCTATATCCATTCTTGTAATTTAAAAGAAAGGAATACCAGTTTTGTGTTAAGGAGGTGCTTTCTTTAAACTAGATATTATCTTTTTATTCTTTTTCTCAATATTTTGGTTTATAAGTTGAAACAGCCATCACATTGACTGCGGCTTTTGCATGAAATATGCAAGTAAATAAAAGTTTTAGGAAAATTATAAAGACACAAATATTGCAATGTTTATTCAAGAATCGAAACAAACACTAACAATTAAATATATATAATCATAGTAATATAACATTTCCATTATAAATATTTATGATACTTAACAAATCAAGTATGACGCTGGCAAACTTTATATCAAGAATATGGATGCGTAAAGATATAAATATGTTTTTGAAATTACAGAAAGTAAAGCAATTACAAAAGAAAAATGAGAAATAACTAAAAGTCTGAAACAATGATTTACGAGATCAAATCAGTTAACACTTGAAACATGTGATTCAGCATTTTCCCAGTTACCAGTAATCAAGTCGGTAAAAACTCCCAGATAAAGATCCTGACTTCCAGTAAACATTTGCAATATGATTTTAATGAAATTAAAATCTGAGGTACTGAATTTAAATCACAGAAAATATTCAGAAAAGATTTTACTTTCAAAGACAAAATAAAATCTAAAAATGCATTAAAAATAGTTTAATTAAAAAGATTAAAAATCCACCAACTGAGTCGCTTTTTTCATTCAAAATACAAGCCAAAGATTTTTTTTTTTACTCTCGTGTGGTCCACACACATCTTCTATCGGTGTTGCTGTGGTTGGATCTCATTGGTCAATCAAAGCATATTATTATTAGTTATTTTTTTACAAAATTTTAGAGCACTGAATCTCTCTAACCAAGAATATGAATATATGTCGACCAAACCGAAGCCTCCCTTTTCAATAGCTACTACACCGAAATGTAGGAGAGGGCGCTACTCTCCTCCCTGGATTGCTCCACTTACCCTTGATCCGTACCTTATAATGCTGAATGTTAAACAAGAAGGCTTTAAGTACCATTTTTTGAGTATTTGGTATGACTCGACCGGGAACTGAACCCAGATTTCACAGATCAGTGGCGAACACTTTAACTATTTTGCCAATTAGGAAAATAATAACAAAGAGGATATTTGCATTTTCATTTTTGGTCACCGTAATCCAATACCGTTGTGTGTTTGGTAATAAATAATACCTAATTTTATCCGTTCGCCAATGGTCCGGGAGACCGGGGTTCAATCCCAGGTCGAGTCATATTAAAGACTCCAAAAATTCCACCTTGTTTAACACTCTACATTTTAAGGAAAGGTTCAAGGATAAAGTAGAGCAATCCAGGGAAAGGAATAGCGCCCTCCCCTACACCACAGTGTTGTAGCTATTGAAAAGGGAGCCTTCAGGTCATCCTCGACTAAGGTCACAAACTTTACTTACTTTTACTTAGATTGTATAATCAACCGAAAGTAATAAAATTGTGATATTTCTAGTTTACAAGTTTTTTACCGGAAGTCCTCGTAGTGTAGTAGCTAACATACTGGACTAAGAGACCGGAGTAAGTTAGTTTGAACACTGGTCGAGCCATGATGTTCACTTTTGGACTCATGGGGAAAGAATGAACCTCTTATTCCACTACCCCCAGCAATGGGTTAAAAGTGTCACTACTGTTCTTCTAAAAGGATAGCTTTTAACATTAAACACCCCACGAAAGTTGATATGCCATTAAACAAAGAAATCAAACGTGACCATTATTTATAGGTGATGCGTGTATGAAGGTTGCCCATATGTTTACAACGGATTTTCTTACTGACTATTTCGGTCCTTATGTAAGTTGAATACCCCCTGTTGGGACATATAGTCGTGTTATTTAATCTGTTAAAATCTGCTTTTCAATGTTTTGAATGTCAACAAACATAAACAACAATGTCGTCTTGTTAAAAGTGCACAGACATAACAACTGATGCACTTTATGATTTTAAAATTTGCCAGATGTACAAACTTAAAAACTTGCCTACTTGGTTTATTTACCAGAATATCGCTATTAAGCGACTCTTACTCGAAACGAGGAGAGATAAGACTTGAAATATTCGACCTGTGTGACTTCATCTTAGTTTGGTTGGGTTTTATGGTATATCAACCCTTGTAGGTTATTTAATGCCAAATGCTCTTTATACATATATATTAAATATAAACGATTTGGTTTGGTTGGGTTTTATGGCATATCAACCCTTATAGGTTGTTTAATGCCAAATACTATATATATATATATATATATATATTGAATAGAAATTTTTTTAAATCACAAACTGCACCAAAATGAAGATGAACGAACGTCTAATGTAATGTCCGCTTTTAGTTGATCTTGTGTATACATAGATATATATTTCTTTTAAATACCCTATCCGGTGGCAAAAGCTGCTCGGTAGCGCCAGGAGTGGCAGTACCGCCTTGAGCTACCGAAACTGTGTTATCACCCTGGTTGGCGGCTGATGAGGCTAGGGTATCGCACGTGCTTTCACACGTTGTATGATGAAAATTTGAACACTCAGACTCTCTGGAAAGCAAGATGACTCTTTGGAAAGACAAAGTGACTCTTCAGAAAGTTGGAGTGACATCCTGGAAAGACAGGAATCTTAACAAATATGGATAATACAATGAAAGAAAAATGCCCTCAGGGTGTCTGTAGCGGGGAGGGAGAATATATCACCCATCTTACTTGCTCCTACGGTAACGATCTGGATATGTACCCGGCTACAACGTGTGATTGCGGCAGAAAATTCAACAGCTTGCGGGGAAAACGAATCCACAAGGCGCGCTGGTGCGAAGAACGTAATTCTTCTGCCGGAGAATGTAAATCGATTGATGGGCTTATGAGTCAGGTTTACCCCCACAGTATTCACGAGCCCATTGCTGACCATCAGCGTCCTGGAGACATTTTTTACAAGCCAGGAATTTGGTGGCCCAAGGGTAATCAGATAGCTGCCTAGACTAACTTAGGCCGGGAGCTTTCTTTTTACTCACCACCCATCTTGAGGGCCCATTGATCAACGATTAAAATCTTTTAGCGGAATTATATACATATAACGTTTGTCTCAAGTGTTTTTGGGCAGTAACGCATAAATGAAAGAAAATGAATCGAATAGATAACGGATATAGAAAGGATTTCAACACGAATGTTATACACGTGTAACCACCATTCTCGTGTAATTACGCAAAATCAAGAAACGGTTGCTATGACATCTAACGGCCGTAAGTAAACGCTTTTTTAAATCACAAACTGCACCAAAATGAAGATGAATGAACGTCTAATGTAATGTCCGCTTTTAGTTGATCTTGTGTATACATAGATATATATTTCTTTTAAATACCCTATCCGGTGGCAAAAGCTGCTCGGTAGCGCCAGGAGTGGCAGTACTGCCTTGAGCTACCGAAACTGTGTTATCACCCTGGTTGGCGGCTGATGAGGCTAGGGTATCGCACGTGCTTTCAGACGTTGTATGATGAAAAAAAATATATATATATATATTGAATAGAAACGATTTGGTTTGGTTGGGTTTTATAGCATTCAACCCTTGTAGGTTATTTAATGCCAAATGCTCTTTATACATATGTATTAAATATAAACGATTTGGTTTAGTTGGGTTTTATGGCATATCAACCCTTGTAGGTTATTTAGTCCTCTTTATACATGTATAATAAATATATATGATTTATAAACACATTTTGTGAATAACATTTTTAAACGAGCCCGAGTTCATTCTTTTGGACATAGTTTAATAGTTTCAAGTATTTCTAACACAAATAATTCTATTTACTATTAATCATTTATTTGAACACAGCTAAATGGTTTCAAGTATTGTCACGTAGTATTAACAATTTAATTCAATATCAGACGTTTGTTTGCACACTGTTAAATGTTTATACATATAATATTTGTGAGTGAATATAGTTTGTAGGTGATTTTATTTCTAAGTGAGTTTATAAAAATTTATTTCTAAGAAAAAAATCTAGCCGACCACGTGCGGCTCTTGGTTTGGCAATAGTGTAAAAAGGAGAAGGAATCCCAGACAGTGCGGCACCAAAAAGCTACTTCGTCTTTTTGTTGAGAATTACTATTGAACCCTCAATACGAATTCGGGGACCGAACTGTAAAGGCACGAAAAACTTAAGCTAACAGATGGGTTTCGTCACTCGCTTCTTGAATGGAGCTTTCCTAGAAATAAAAGTAAAACTAAACGAAAGTCGACTACTCAAATTCTACCAAGTTAAACAAGTGAAAGAAAAATTCAACCGAGAATTCTGCTGAAAAGAACTTTAAAGAAGACTCACAATTAAATGAACTCTGAAACATTTCAACAAAACAAAAAAAGAAAAGAAAAATACTCAAATTCAAAGAACTTTATTTCCCTGACACTCTCTCAGATAAGTTCCAGCAAATTGCACTAAAATTTGCCACACTTTATCTTTTCTATTCCTTTCCTTCTTGTTTCTTTTTTGTATAAAATTTCTTTTTAAAAAACTTTATTGTCTATGTTATCTTTTCGAATCAGTATCCGAACTAGAAAGCTGCGGAATTTACTGTTTAAACTTACCGTTTGAAATTACCGTTTAATATTGCACACTAAAGCCCCCTAAAAACATTACCCAGTTAAATACTTAACTTGGCTTTAGTGTCACTCACATTCCTAAAAATGTTATCCCCTAAATTTTCTTTATATTGCAAATTTTATTTCACTCTTAAATTTTCTTTAAGTTAGAACTAATTTGTTTTCACACTCGTATTGCTATTGTTTCTACACAGTTAAATGGTTTCTGTTACTGCGATCTAACACAAATAATTCTATTTAATTTTAATCATTTGTTTGCACACGGTGGAGTGGTTTCAAATATTGCTATTTAACACTAATTATTCTATTCAGCACTATTCATTAATTTTCACAGTCAAATGGTTCCAAGTATTGCTATGTATCACTAACAATTCAATTAAATATCAGTCATTTGTTGAGAAACAGTTAAATGATCAAAGACTTGTATTTCTAACAATGTGACTTCTCCTAAGTCACTTGTTTGAACACAGTTTAACTAGTTAAACAGTTCTATTTGACCTATAAATATAATCCTACCAGGTGCTACCGCTCCAAATCAGAGTGGACTTGGGAGTAATGACTGTAAAGGAATACTCCACATTCCCCAAAGCTCCAGGGCTGGAGCCTTTCCACCTGATAGTTTAGCGTCATGTACAGGACATTCGTTGAAGGAGTCTTAGTCTGCAGTCTGTATATTCTACAACACCAGTCGACTGGGTTGGACTTAATCTTCATGATCTCTATACCAAAAGAAGGAGCTTGAAAGACCAATAGCTTTCTAACTCCCTCTATGTATCTCTGTCACGATCATGTATCGCACTAAAAGGGTATCTCTTTAATTTCAATGGTCACCCGGAATTTGAAAAAAAAGTGGGACCTTAAAAATTTTTTCTTTTAATACTACTCCTCCAAGTTTGAAAAATAATAAAATTAAATATTCACTCGAAATAACTGCTAATTTTTATTGATTATCAAAGATGTCTGAGATTTCCGAACGAACCCGAAGCATGTTCAATACGGTATAAACAGTTCTGTAACCCACATAAAATGGTGGTGTTAATTTGGAAGCCAAGGTATATTTGCTTTAGAGGAAAACTATCTTTTTCGTTTTAAAAAGATGTTGGAGTATACTTCCGAGGTCTGTCTGAAAAGTTACGGGACTGTGTGAGCTATGAGCGAAAGAGGGATAAGCAAATTTTCTTATCATTTAACATGATATCTTGGGAGCATATACGAGGTACATATGATAAGTTTCCAGACTTTTTTTCGTATGGGCATTTAAAATTGTCGAAGTCTCTTGTAAAAAATTCAGTATGTTATTGCTATACATCTTATGACATGACTGACCAATTTTTTATGATTTCAGGCTCAAATGAACAGCTACAGCCGGAATTGGAATAAACCCTACTAAAGCCTGATTGTCACAGCTGGTGAATTTCAAAAATGCAATCTGACACTTTAGAAGAAAGATATGCAATAAAATTCTGTTTTAAACTTGGAAAAATGCCAGAGAAACGTATGGAATGCTTCAGACTGCTTTTTGAGCATCTTGCATGAATCGAGCATCAGTTTTTAAGTGGCATAAGAGATTCAAGGAAGGCAGGGAGTCTGTGAGGGATGATGAGAGGTGTGGGACGAGTAAAGAAGTCAATACACCAGAGTTGATTGGCCAAAGGGTTAGGGTTACTATGTTGCGATTTTAAGGGAGATTCCTTGGGAAGAGGCCAGCACTCTTCAAATCGGGTCAGTGGCATTTCCACAAGGACAATGCACCACTCCACAACTCCATCCTTGTCACAGACTATTTGACCGAGATGGGCATCAAGACAGTTCCTTAGCCTTCCAATAGTCCAGACCTTGCTCCCGGTTACTTTTGGTTATTCCCTAAGCTTAAAGGCTGTCGTTATGAGACAATTGAGGAGATGAAAGAGGCTGTGACGAAGGTCATTGACACGCTCACACAAGAGGACTTCCATGGGGCGTTCCAGAAGTTGTTGGAACGGTACAACAAGTGCATTGCAGCCGGAGAAGATTACTTGGAAGGGAACTAGAGTTTCATGTGTGTACTATCAATAAAAGTGCCCATACGAAAAAAGTCTGGAAACTTATCGTATGCACCTCGTAACTGCAATCTTAGCGTTCTACAACCATTGAAATTTTTTACATACTTTTGTTTACACCTCCCCTTTTTCAGGTCGTTTAGCTATCAACAGTGAGGAACGAATAAACCAAAAGGTTTTGGTCTGGTAGGAGAAAACTTCGTCACAAGCACTTGAAATGCTTCAGCAAGTGTATGGGGAGAACATCATTTCGTGTACACGTGTTTTTGAGTGGCACAAGAGGTTCAAAGAGGCTTGCAAAGCAATTTAGTCGAATAAAAATCACATCACTCTTGGTCTGATCATCGTATAAGGGAGAGACTGACAACCAACAAGTGCTGTTGATTTTACACACACACATACATACATATATATATATATATATATATATATATATATATATATATATATATATATATATATATATAAACCAGTCCATTGGTAAAATGGCTACAATGTTCACCAATGGTCTGGGAGACCGGGATTCGATCCCAAGTCGAGTCATACCAAAGATTTTTAAAAATCGTACTTATTGCCTGCATACTTAACAGCATTTTAAGGTACGGATCAAGGGTAAGTGGAACAATGCTGGGAAAGGAGTAGGGTCCTCCCCTACATCTTGGTGTTGTAGCTATTGAAAAGGGAGCCTTGAGGTCGTCCTCGACTACGGTCGGTTAACTTACTTATTTTCATGTTCGACTTTGGTTTCATGAAAATGTTTTAAATCTTTATTATAATTCGCGAAATGTCTAAATTAATAAAATAAACACAAGCTGAAATCTTCTGATAATCTTGCTATGGCTCTAATATCTTGAGGATAATGAGCGTGTCTAAATACCCTGATATTGACCAACGTCAGTAAAAATTTAATGACGTCAAATCAAAGGTGTCTTTCCAGACATGGTTTCCTGTCGACATTATCCACTTTTTTCCGGCTAAGAATTAATTTCCGTTTTCGCGACCATCTTTCGCTGCTACATTATATCAATTGGGTGATGATGTATTGTGTAGTTTAAAATTTCTTAAATCTGTTTTTCTCAGAGGATTCAGTTTAAAAGTATCGATTATTTTGGTTAGAAATGAAAAAAGGGAGAAAAAATTCAACTTAGAACAAAATAGATTTTAAAATTATTCTATATGGAGAGAGAAAAAATTAAATGAATAAATGTTCCTGTCAACTGTCTGACGGATAAGGAATCTTAAGTGCGCGGAAAAGAAAATTGGTTTCGAGTCAATTCGGTTACCGGGTACTTTTCAGATATCTCCATTTGGAAATTTTCAGATATTATTCCCAACAATTCAATTATCTTCCTTGTCTTTTACTCTTTCAAAATCAAATATAAAGATATGTCCTCAGAGGATTTAAATCATTAAAAAGATTTTGAAAGTCAATATATCTTCTTGCAGAAAACCTGCCCTGAATCGTTAAATGAAAAATACAATAAAACTAAAAATATATATGTTTATTATATAAAAAACTGTAGAAAACTTTAGTTAAATTACTGAATTTTCCCACAATAAATACAAATAAAATAGTTAAAAAGATTTTGAAGGCTTTAAAAAAATCGGCCCAGGATCGTAAAATAAAAGATACATTGAAACTAAAAAATTTTTTTTTCATTCGGAAAGTTTAATTTTTTTATTTCAGAAAAAAAAATTTTTTTTTTCAAGTCAGTCACTTCTCACATTATTTAATTTTTTAATTTTCTTTAAAAAATTTTCTTCATCCTGGAGCAATATTAATATTTTTTTTATCAATATAAATCCTCAAAGAATTTAAATCACTTTTAAAATTTGAAATTTTTAAAAAATCTGCCCCAAAACATTTTTTAAAACTTTAAATTACCTTTTTGATTAAAATATACGATAGATACTATTATGCTCTGAAATGAATTTTGATAAAAGATCAATTAAATCTTTTTTTTTTAATTTGATAAGGAAAAAATTCAATTTTAGAAGGAATCCATTTAAAAAAAAAAAACAATTCTTACGAAACTGTTTAGTTATGTTATTCCATCCACTCGGACAACGCCTGGTAATCTTTCTTGTTTTCCTTTAAAACTATTCATAAAAATGCTAAACGTTCTTATGACCCATCCTCCCTTTATACAAACGTGACAATGATGGACTCATTTTGACACCCTAACACAAACATGGAGAATACAATTACAAAAAAAAGTAGGATAAACAAAAATTTGTCACAAAGTCTACCTTAATCTCTGTCATTGACGTCAAAATAATTTACTACCTAGAAGATCACATCATTGCAACTTGTCTAACCCTATCCAGACAAAACAACAAAACCTGTCCGCCACATTCGTTTGTTTATAGCCGAAATACATTATGCCAATTATTCGTAGTCGGGTGAACGCTTTAGAATAACAAGGGTTATGTGATTTTTATCTCATGTCATTAGAATACTAAGTTTCGCTCTGGAAATAATCCAAGAAACAATTCTTTTAAGGTAACAATTTTATTGATGTGTAACCAAACTGGAACGAGGCTACAAAAAGAAAGATGGGCGCTTACGAAAGATGAAAGCGAAGAAAGATAAGATGGGAATAAGCAAAGAAAGAAAGAAAGAAAGAAGCGAAGAGTACCGTATCATGATTCAGGTTGTCGTACCTCCCCTTGTCGTAACTCGGAGACTAGATGATGTATGAACTCATCTTGATAATTTAAATTCAAAACGAAAATACATTTAGAAAAATTCAGTTGAATTTGCCTATGTGCTGTGTCATAACTCCGAGATTACATGATTAGTGGTATATTTAATTGTTTTTGTTTTTTACTAAAACACTTATACTGATGTGGAAATATTAAACCTCTATAATTTGTTTTTTACTGATACAATTCATACGACATTAAGTTCCGCTCAGCAAGGAATCATAGAGACAATTTTTACAAAATGAGAACTTTATTTAAACTAGACAGAAACGAAGATACAAAAAGAAGAAAACTTCATTTTTACTATTCCTTTCCTTATTTTCTGAGCACAGATATCCACATGCAGCACAACACTTTCAAATGAATGAAGGGCTCGTTCGATGAAAATAGGTGAAAAACTTTATTTGATTTTAATTACCCCTAAAATACAGACATGATAATAATCACTCCAGATTAACATCCGGTTCGAATTTTTTGCCTGTAGTAATTTACCAAGCGTTTTTTGTTTTTTGTTTGCTTAGATATGGCACAAGGCCGAATGAATGGGGCACCCAATGAGACTCAAACTTAATCTTGCAGGTTTGCTAGCCAAGCTTGCTAACCATTATACTACCCTTGTAGAAATCTTATTTCTTTAATCTTTCACTCGAATTGATTTAAGTTAACCACACCAGCTAACCGCCTGTAATTTGGTAGGATCGGGTCTCAACATTTGCTCTTTTGACTGAAAATTTTGCTTTATACGAGATAATGGAATTCATACACTAAGTAGATAAGTCCTAAAAAATCCAGATCACTATCTGGGTATTTACTCTCGTTATACGAATTTTTAAAAAGTGTGAGTTCACTGACCACAGTCGGAGTAAGATGGAGTAAGATGGCTATCATGTGTTGGTTTCGATCTGAGCTCAAACGCAGTACACAAATGATCAGGATTACATCATTAAATCAAAATTGTTACGCCTGATACATACGTAATGCGATAGATAACGCACGGTGTATATTGCGTTCGTTAAGGCTGGGGTTTAAGGGGAAAAGTACCATAAAAGAAAGGGAAACTTATAAAATGTGGTGATATAAAGAAAATCGGAAAATAAAAGGAGGAAGGAACGAAGCAGACGAGACCATCATACAAACTTAAAGAAAGAAAAATGGCGACCCAGAAAAAGCCCCTCGTCTTGTTGCTGGTTCAATATATTATTCACAACAAAAAATATCCAGATTTTAACCGCAAATGTTTGGGTAGACTTGAACGATGTTTCAAAGTGATTTTCCCATCCGACCTTACAGCGAAACCAGAACTGGCAACTGAAGTTTTTGGAGCAATTACACCAGGGGAAAATCCAGAAGAAGATAACAGGTTATTACGTTCCCTACCCAATTTAAAAGTTATCTCCAACCACAGCGTCGGAATCGACCATATTGATTTGAATTGGGCCAAAAACTCAAACGTTCGTGTAGGAAATACTAAAGATGTCGGCTCTAATGCAACAGCAGATTTGGCAATGTCACTTTTATTGGCCTCATCTCGAAAAATTGTTCCCGGTAAATAATTCTGATTTTTGTGCATGTGTTTGTATGTATGGTCGTGGTGGTCGTTGTCGTCGGGATCGTCGTCGTTATTTGTTTTTAAAATGGTTTTGGGTTTGTTATGCTTAGTAAAATAACGCAGTCAATATAAATCTGATTTAGATTAACTTCCCCATAAAAGTCTTGAAAGCAATTCGCTTTTCTCTTCAAGCAATTCCTCATTTGTCTTGTCATGGAGGTGGGGCTTAGTCCACGTTGACTACATCCCCTAAAGAGGGGTTAGACTCACCTCGGGAAATGATTCATTTTAATATGTCAAACCGTCAAGTGTTATTTCATACCTAGAGGTTAGGGAATCACATTCTTTTTATGTTCATATTAACATTTTTGCGCAGTTCTTAAGAGATTTTTTTTTTTTTGCTTTTTGTTTGTTTCTTGTACACAGTCCTGTCTATTACGAAAAAAAATTTAAAACAGATCTATTTGATCTGTAGATATAACCCTAACAGGTACTACCACTCCGGGTTAGAGTGGACCTGGGAGTAATAACATCGAAGGAGTACTCCACACTCCCTTCATCTTCAGAACTTGAACTTGGATATAACACAAAACTACGCCTGATGGCGATTAGATTCAATTTAGTGACATACTCAGGACACCTTTTTTTTGTAAAGATGAGTCTTACCTCTCTGCAGAGGATAAAGTCAGCGTATTCTAAGGCCCTCTAAATCATGCAAGCAATATATTCCGAAAGTTTTCTTATGAATTAACGGAAGAAACGTCTTTAAATTTTTTAATCACAAATTTATACTCGCTAATTTATACTCACTTATTTGTCTAAATATCTGAGATTAAATTTGAGAGTCTTCATAACTTAGAATATTCGTACAATTGTCTTCACCTTCATTGTTATACTCACAACGTTTCGGCCGATATATCATTTGGCTTTCTTCGGGTGTTTCATGTCGAACTCGGTAGCCTTCTGTGTCGGCTTCCGACTTCGATATGAAACACCTTAAAAAGGCCTAAAGAAATATCGACCGAAATCTTGCGAATATAAAAATAAAGATGAAAATAGTCCGAATATACAAAGTGATAAAAATTATACTCAATTGTCAAAGAAATGCTTTATCTTTATAATCATAGTTGCTTTTTTTTTTTTCTTTTTTTTCGTCGCAATGTTTTGAGGAAGTCTGTGTCATACCGCTTTTCTTGGTAGTGGGGAGATCTTACCCCTCTGCAACGAATGCAGACAGTGTACTCTATTTCCAGTCGACAGTCGGATATGTCACTCTGCAAGAAATCTCTTGGGGATCCTGATCAAAAATTACTTTCGAAACGTCCTTCGTGAAATGATCCATTGAAGATGGTCACAGTATGATATAAAGAAGTAAGCTACAAGAAAAAGAAATAATTTACAAGTAAGATATTAATACAGGACTGTTATATATGCTGTTTCGCTTATCATTCACTGAAATATTTTAAGAGCACAGTTATGCATATCTTGCACTTAATGAACGAAAATGAACTGATGTGATGAAAATGAGTGATGTACGATATGACTTATTTGAATTATAACTAAAATACGAACAAAATAGGAAGCACTTTTGGAATAACATCCGCGTTTGGGGGGGGGGGTCCAAGTGGCTTAGAAACCTCGTTTCTTTTATCCTTCTAATTGGTGTTAGTATTTACCAACCCCTTCGTACAGGCTGGATGCGACTCAAGGTCAATCTTTAAGCAGAGTTTAACCAAGTTTTCCTTCTCCTAGTATGGTTGTCATGCCACGGCAAAAGAGCCAGTCTGCCCTACTATTTTACTCATAGAGGGAAAATTGTTGAATTCATACCTTTCACAAGGATATTAGCGCAATGTGAAATGCAAACAGCCTCGTCCAGGTTTTGAACCCAGATCGCCTTGTCTATTTCCTACGACGATATCTATAACACCATCATTGTCTCCATCTAACTGCTACGTTAGCCACACTAACTAAACGTCTGTAAATTAGTATGATCATGTCTCTTACTTCAAAAGCTTAACATGTTCTGCTTATCAATCATATCTGACCGGAAGTATAGAAAGTGCTTAGGAAAAATTAGAACGATTTTCTGAAAAATCGATTAACTTGAATGGGGCCAAAAACTCAAAAATTCGTGTAGAAAATGCTAAACGTGTCCTTTCCAATGCTACAGTAAGTATGGTAATGTGTCTTTTACTGGCTTCATCTCGAAAAATTATTCCCGATAAATAACTACCTGTTTTTCTTTTTAAAATGTTAATTTTTTAAAGAGCTATTCTAAGGGAAGTAACTCTAATTTAATTCCTTTAATATATTTTGTTTTTCTTTTTTTCTCTCCCCCGACCCTTGTTTTTTGGTGAATTTATTTTTTATTGTTTGCTTATGTTTTTTGTTTGTTTACTTTCGGAGGAGGGATGTAACTATTTTCTTTTCATTTTATTTTTCCTTTAATAACGTAGAACATGAACCTCGTGGGGGGGGTATTTTTTTCTACGGGTCATGCAGAAGAAAATATTATAGAATAACCCAATAAATTTAGGTTGAATAGATACACGTGCTAATTCCATAATTTTTGTCAGAGTTAGAATATGTACAAGTGAGAACTTGGGTGATATAGTACTTAAAAAGCTAGTCTCGTAGACCATAATTACGGTAGACATTTACTAATCTTTGCTTAGATTGACACATGGCCAAACTATAGAGCACCCAGTCAGAATCAAACTCAACTATAATGATCTGCCAACTTTGATTTCTAATCATAATACCAGACGAGACACCCAACCACTATTATAATAGAGTTCGATCTTCACTGAGTGTCCAGTGGGAGTCTCTGTGGCATAATGGCTAAGATGCTGGACTGCGGCCTCAAAGTGAGTGAGTTCAAACTTCAGCCTCGCTATTACGTTCACTTTCAGATTAATACTCTTGGGGAAAGATACGACACCCCTTATCCTCCCAGCTATGGGTTAAATAGTATCACAGCTGTTCTTCTACAAGGATGACGTTGACATTAAATAACCCCAAAAAGTTGATATGCCATTAAACAAAGAAATCAGGCCGAAACTAAAACTAAGAGTTCAACTTTTAATTCGTGACCTTGTGCCAAACTAAGCAGAGCCCAATAAATCACAACAATAATCTTATATAATTCGCCGAATTACATTTTATCTATCAGTCGTTACATCAAATCATTCAAGTGTAACTATATAAGTTTTCTGTGGTGACTAATGGAACACCGCAGCATGTTTTCAATATAATAGTTTTGAAAATTCCAAAACTTTTAAAGCCTTCAATGTGTTTTTCAATTTATGATATAACTCTAATGTTTAACTGAGCCCTTCAAGGCCGCCAGCTTAGCTAAACTAAATCTTTATCAATTTGGTTAACCGTATAAAGAAGGCACGTAGTCCAAAAATATTCTAACCAGAAATCAATTTATTCTGTGCCTTTTTTCTGGTCACCGGAAAATCGATATGCTTAAAAATTGTAAGATGAGAAATGGCCACCAAGTGCTCATAAACATTCACCTCTCAACATTGTTTATTAACTTGTAAGTCTTTTTAAAACTTTGTTGTTACGCCTGTGTTTAAGATCCGCTTACGTAACACAGTATTCCTTTTATAGCTGATGTAATAAGAGATAATGTGGTATTAAAACAAAGACAAAGACTTATCCAGTAACCTGATCTGATCAATGGTGGAGCTTCTCATATAGCGTGTCTTGAGCTGAATCTTCTCCAGGTCTAACTAGTTCAGAGTTTTCCTTTTCCTGGAATGATTGTCATATCAATGTCATTATTATTATTATTATTATTATGATTATTATATTCTTTTGAGAGTTTTTCACAATAGCGTAAGCTAATGGTCTCCCACTGGAGTCTCCTCAAGCTTCCAAGACTCTTTTTGGCATTCTGACCAATCTCAACAATGTTGTAGTTTGGATGGTCTCCTCACACCCTATAATATCCAATCCTTCAGTTCCTGTACCAATCTTTTGGTGACTGTACCGAGTGCTCCAATTACAACAGGTACAACTGTCTTTTTCAAGATCCAAAGCTTTTTTAGTTCTCTGGTGAGGTCTAAGTACTTGTCTCTCTTTTCATTTTCTTTGCTTTTCACTCTGTAGTCCGCCAGGACATTAAAGTTCATTATTCGCTGGTTCCCTTTTTTTCTTCTTTTTTTGAAATTATCAATATCTTCTGGGCGGGATTGATAAAGATCTGTTTGTATTTCTAATTCCTAGAGAATTTTGTGTGCCTTATTCGCTAGGACGGATTCTGGCATATGCCATTTACTTGTCTTGTAAAATCTAAGTTTCTTGCACAATTCCCAGTGGATCCCCTTCCTCACCCAGCCGTGTCTAGTTTTGTACTTTTTTTGTGCTAGTTTGCTGCAGTCACTTATTACATGGTTAATCGTTTCATCTCTCTTACCATAACCTACATTTGCTATTTTGTTGCGACTTATCTATTTTTGCTTTAGCATGATTGGTCCTTATGGCGTTGTTTTATGCTGCTATTAGAAGAAATTCAGATTTTCTCTTAAGGTTTCCCTTTCTTAACCATGTCCAAGTTTTCTCATGTGAGATTTCGTTTGTTTGTCACTTGAAATATCCATACAGTTGTTTTTCTTCCCATTTTTGTTTTCTAGTTATTATTGTTTTCTTCATCCTTGTGATGCCAGTATTGTTTCTAGTCACTGTAATTAGTCTTTCTTTACTCTTTTCTCTCTAGTCTTCGAATCGTCGTATCGATGATATCTTCCATGCTGGCGAGTCTTCTACCTCCTTCTTTTCTTGACACATGTAGTCTATGTCATCTCTGGGATATACAACCCTATGTATCGTCATTAGTTTTCTCTTCTCTGGTCCATTTGTTGAAGTTCTTCTCTTGTCCACTTCAAGAATAGTCTCCAGTATCTTACAAACGGGACAGCCCAAGTGTTTATCCCTTTGATGAGATTTCTGCTACATAGTTTGGTTTCGAGAAGTTTTCTTGTTCCCTTGAAATACTGAAATATTTTTTCTTTCATTTCCACTTGTTTGATGGTGTCCGCTTTCAGTATTCCTAAGTACTTGGAAGTTTCCTTTTCACCGAGTGTTCCAATTTTCTCTTATTTTGTAGTTCTATTCCTTCATTCATTTGTCGTTACCTGCTTCTCATTATTAGCATGGTACATTTTCCTATGCTGATATCAATATATCCCTATATTCTGACTGTATAATCTCACTGCCTATATAAGAGTTTCTAATTCTTTTACATTTTTTGGCAAACAGTTTGATGTCGTCTATGTATATTTGGGTTTTTTTTTTGGTTTTTTTTACTCATTTGAGAGTTTTTCACACAAGGGTTAGCTGGTGGTTTTTCACTGGAGTCTGAGTGACTCTTCTTTGTATTCTGGCCGATCTCAACAATGCTGTAGTTTGGATGGTCTCCTTTCGTCCTCTTATTTCCAAGTCCTCCAGTCCCTGTATCAATCCTTTGAAGACTGTACCGAGTGAGCTAATTACAATTGGTATCACCGCCACTTTCATGTTCCATAGTTTTTTCAATTTTCTAGCAAGATCTAGACAATTATCTCTCTTGTTGCTTTCTATCAGGTTCACCCAGTGGTCAGTCAGAACGGCAAACTCCACTATTCGACAAGTTCTCAGTTTTTTGCTTTTTTTTTTTTTTTCTGTTTTATTTTATTTTTTATTTTTTTTACTATCACAAGGTCAGGTCGTCTGGCAGAGATTAGATGATCCGTTTGTATCTCATTATTATCATTATTATTATTATTAGTTTCTTTCCTTTCACCCAATGTTTCTCTTTAAAAAGATGGGCGTCATTTTTTCTCAGTTTGAAAGACAACCACTTTATAAGTTGCACAGCTGTGTAAAAATTTAAAGACAAAACATTTCTTTCCTAGTAATGAGTTGTATAACTGCCGTTATTCTACAAGTTTTGTTTTGGTATTTATTAACCCACGAATGCCAGGAAACAGAGAAATTAAAATAATCAATATCTCTAGATCACACTTCGTAACTATGGAAAGAAAATGTCATAATTTTACCATTGTGCATTGCCAGTGCAAGGGAAGTAACTCTATTTAATCACAACTCTATTTAATTCCCTTGTATTTGTTAGACTTCTTTTTTTTTTTAATTCGTTAGTTCTTTTTCTTTTCATTTACTTCATTTTTTTTTTCTATGTCGACACTGTATGAGGTACTGGGCGCCTTGGCTGATCTAATGGTTAGCAACCTAGACTAGCAAACCTTCACAAGCGAGTTCGAGTCTCATTTAGTGCCCGATTCAAATGGCCTCGTACCACATCTAAGCAAAAGGCTAAGTAAATCATGATTCTGTAGAAGGTACTGAGAATTCTACGGACCCATTACTACATTAAAACAATTCTCAATATTTAGCCGAATTACTTATGATTTTATGATGGTCACTGATGTTCATAAAGTACTTTGTGTTAAAATCAAACCTTTAATTAATTTTCAATTTCGGGGGGAGGGGGTCCTTGTAGTGTAATGGACTGCGGAATTGTAGTAAGCAAGTTTGAACTCCAGTCGCGCTTTTATGTTCATTTTCGGGCAAATACCTTTGGGAAAGGTATGGACCCTCTTATCCTCTCAGCTATGGGTTAAATAGTACCATTACTGTTCTTCTAGGAGAATGGCTTTGGCATTAAATAACCTACAAAGAATGATATGCCATTAAACAAAGAAACCAAACCAAACCAATTTCTGGATATTTTCTTAGTTTATGTTATATTACAAATGTAAAGTTGTCTATGTATTACAAAAAGTGCACATTCCTTTCTTGATCTAAAATTACTAACTTTAGATAATCATCAAAATTAATGTTTGGTCCTTGATTTAAATAGAAGATCCTTTTAAGGCTTCTTCCCATTATTAAGTGAAGAACCAGAATTAAAGTCTGGCTGTCATGACAATCTTAACATTATTAAGTGCTTATTTTTTATGCAAACATGCTTTATTATCATTTTTCTTTAACTATATAATTTGTTATTCAATATACCATGATTTTATTGAGGAATCATATTTCCCCTTGAAGACCCGCGGTATAGAGGTGTAAATAAAAGTAAAAAGCTGGCGACCATAGTCGAGGTTGACCCGAAGGCTACCTTTTCGATAGCTACTACACCAAGATGTAGGGGAGGGCGCTACTCCTTTTCCTGGATTGCTCCACTTTACCCTTGATCCGTACCTTACAATGCTGAGTGTTAAGCAAGGAGGCATCAAGTACCATTTTTTGAGTCTTTGGTATGACTCAACCTGGGATTGAACCCAGGTCTCCCGGGCCATTGGCGAACACTCTAACCGCTAGGCCAATGTCTGGTATAGAGGTGTAAAAGAAAGTATTTAGACTATGTTGATTCATATCACTTTCAAAATCTGACATCACAAATATATTCATTATAATACAACCGCTGGAAAGGAGATACATTGATAAACCCTTATATGATCTTTTTTTAAATGTTGTGTTATACTGCTATGAAATTGTACTAGTCTGAATAAATACTTTTCATATCTGAACAACATGATTCACCTGTCATTTTTAAATTTTAATATTCAAAATTGTCCATTATATTACAAAACTCTGTGGATACATAGAGTTGAACATATGAGAAGTTACTTTTTGGATAGATACTGTATAGAAATTTTAGACAAGTAAAATATCTAACTTTGTCCTCAAAATTAGAAACAGTAATATTGGGATATGTATTTATCCACCTTCTCTGCCACAAGAACAATATGACACAAGATGAATTATTCCAGCTGAGTTAAGCTGGTTTGAATTCTGAGTATCTCTTCTCCTAGACTGGTTGCTCAACCAAGCCTAAAGAACCTAGTCTGTCCTATTAGCAGAGGGTTTCATGCTTTTCTCAAGGGCATTAACACAAAGTGAAACTTGAACAGCCTTGTGCATGATTTCAACTCGGGTCATCAATTCCATTGACTTCAATGATAACCGTCACCCTAATCATGCCTCAGTAAAACAGTAATATTAGGTAATTGGATATAACTTACAAAAATAAACTGATCAAAGAAATTAATATTCAAATTTCAAAAAAGAAAAACAAAATTATGTGGGACCAAATACTCAATGCATAATGTAAAAATAAATAAATAATATCTTTAAAAAAATTAAAATCAAATATATATATATATATATATATATATATATCGCAGTCAGCAGGAGCTCTAGAAAACACTGACTACATCTCTGCAGAGGAGTAACCCCTCCCCAATGAGTGTCCTGAATATGACACTAAACAATCTGATGTTGATGCTCCAGTAATGCTGGAGCTTTTGGGAATGCAGAGTACCCCTTAATTGCCATCACTCCCAGGTCCACCGTGACCCAGAGTAGTAGCACTTGATAGGGTCCTATCTAAGGGTCAAATAGAACTAAACTGCATACTTATGCTTAACTGAATTGTTTGATATAGATAGTGAGGCTCCATTGCCATTACTCCCAGGCACACATAACCCCAGATTGGTAGCACCTGATAGAGTCCTAACTATGGGTCAAATAGAACTAGCTGACACTTAAACTGAGCATAAACAAATGACTTATGCTAAATTGAATTGTTTGAAATAGAACTGCTTGACCATTTAACTGTGTAAACAAATGACTGATGTCTAATTGAATTGTTAGTGATACATAGCAATGCCTGGAACCATTTAACTGTGCGCAAACAAATGATTAATAGTAAGTAGAATTATTCGTATAAGATAGCAATACTTGAAACCATTTAACTGTGTGTAGTAAAAAAAGCTCAGGCACGTTTAAAAATGTTATCAATAAAATGTGTTTACAAATCATATATATCTAATATGTATGTATAAACAGTATTTGGCATTAAATAACCTACAATGGTTGATATGCCATAAAAGTCAATCAAAGCAAACTTCTTTCTATACAACAATAAAATATGGACTAAAAAAAATCAATGCAGAAAGAAGATAACACCTTTCTCAAAGTTTAACTACCCCATCAGCTGGGGCTATAGAATACACCAAATGCACTTCTGCAGAGAAGTAAAAAAAACTCCCGAGTATCCAGGGTTTGACACTAAACCATCGAATGGTTAGACTCTAGTCCGGAGGCATCAGAGGATGTAGAGTACCCCTTATTACCATTACTCCAAGGTCCACTCTGACTCGGTGTGGTAGTACCTGTTAGAGTCTCATCTATGAGTCAAATAGGACTATTTGATTATTTATTATATTTTTAATCATTTTTGGATTAACTAAGCTTTTTTCTTTTGCTTAGATTTGACACAAGGGCATATGAATGGGGCACCAAATAAGACTTGAACTCACTCTTGAAGACTTACTAGTCTAGCTTTCTAGCCATTACACCACCAGAGGTGCCAATACTTTTAATCATTTATGATACTTAAAAACATTTAATAGTATTTAAACAAATGAGCTAAAACTCATTCAAAGATAATGTTACCTCCAAACTATTCATTTATATATATATAAACAAGATTTGGTATTAAATAACCATGAAGGGTTGCTATACCATTAAACAAAAAAACTAACATCTAAATTTTTAAAAAAGTCATCCAAGCACCATTTTGCATTGGGAAGAAATTTCTGTTTTTTTTAAATTTGGTTTGAAAATTTGCATATGATGTTCTTTGTGCAAGATTTGATTAACAAAGATTTGTCGAAGAATTCATATGTTGGAATGACCTAGTTGGCAGGGGCTGCAGAATACACTGACTGCATCTCTGCAGATGAGTAAGAATCCCCAATGAGTGTCCTGGATATGACACTAAACAATCTGATAGTGATGCTCCACTAATGCGGGAGCTTTGGGGAATGCAGAGTACCCCTTCATTGCCATCACTCCCAGGTCCACTGTGGCCCAGAGTGGTAGCACCTGATAAGGTCCAATCTAAGGGTCAAATAGAACTAAACTGCATACTTATACTTAACTGAATTGTTTGAAATAGAACAGTTTTAACATTCAATTGTGTATATACAAAAAACTATACTTATGCTAAACTGAATTGTTTTAAATACAACTGTTTTTAACCTTTAAACTGTGTGCTTATAACAGAATTGTTTATATGTATAAAAATAGATTTTGCATTAAATAACCTACAATGGTTGATGTGGCATAAAAACAAGCCAAACAAACAAACTTATCTTAGAAGGCTACCAGAAATACGTTCTGAAAAGTCAAAAGGATTTCTTTTTCTTTGGATGCTACTGGTCTTTTTTCTTGCAATTATCTTCAAGAGAATGTTGAATTAATCTTTTGTTGTTGTCAAAAAAGTGCTTCTTCAAGAAATATCATCTATAAATGGATTGAATTCTCTATTTGCTGTTAAGAAGGGCTCCTTCTAGAAATATCTTCTGGAAGTCCACTGAATTCATCTTTTGCTTCCCCTAGAAATATCTTTGGGAAAACTGTTGAATTCTTATGTTACAGTCAAAAAGTGATTCTTCAAGAAATAAATTCTAGAAGAGGGTTAAATTCTGCTGCAGTCAAAAAGTGCTTCTTCCAGAAATTCCTACTGGAGGAGGGGTTTGTTGAAAACTATCATAACAGTAATGATGAAAGGTAGCCTGAATTTTGCTACTCTTTCTGACTTTTTAAGAGACAATCTTCAAAAACTAGACATCAGTCCTTCAGATATCTTTTTTATGATTCAAACCACAAAATAATGTTATAAAAGTTATATAATATGAATTGTTCAGCAAATGCACTGAAGTTGTCTATTCATTTATTCTCTTCATATTGTTCTCTTTGTCTAGACATCTTCTCTTCTTCATACAGGGGTTTGATTCTTCGCATGGCTCAATATTCTTCCTCGTTGCTCTATCTTCTTCATTGGGAAATTAACACAGACTTATTTATGCACAAACATTTATTCGTCTTCAGATGTCCCCTTTGAACTTTGACAGAAATTATAACAACACAATTTTTACTGACGCCTGAGTCTCAGTGGGCTTGGAACTTCTGAAAATAAATAAATATAAAAAATAACAATCTCCCAGGAGGCCTCTGACAGGAAGGTAGCGTGAATTTTGCTAGTTTTCTGCCTTTTTAAGAGACAGTCTTCAAAAACTATACATTAGTCCTTCAGTTGGCAACGCACCAAATTAACAAATGTTTTTCTTGTGGGAGTTGACTTTTAGGGGTTTTGTTTTATTATTCAAACCACAAATTCTATAAAGGGTTGAGTTTGAAAATATCCCTGTCGCTTTTCTGTCATTCATTCGTTTTCAGCTTGAGTAACCAATAAAAGATGATGATAAGTGAATGGAGATAAGAAGAAAATTAAGTGACCAATTTCATAATCTTTCCCAACAAACCCAAACCTCTGATATCCGATATCTTTTTAGACCGGATTACTGTTGAGATATAATGAATTCCCTCTTTTAAGTTTCTTGATATCTGTCCAAGAAAGAGAAGGTCTAAGTGCATATAGGAATGATAAGAAAGAAAGCCTCCTGTCATTTTTAACGATTACCAAGAGAGTTGATAAGCACTGGGCATAAGACGAACACTCTTTACAGTGAGAAAGATAGAAAGATATAGATGATGAGGACAGGTCCCAACTAAAATCAAATTTGAGCCAGATCTAGTATAGTTCAAAACTTTTCAAGGATAATTGTAAGAATTACTTGAAGTTTGGTTCAAATCAGTCCAAAAATAGGGGAGCCTTAGCTGTACGATCGAACGGACATGATGAATTAAAATGAGATTAACAACAAGCTAGTCTTGCAGAATTACACATCTAAAACCACTCAAATTTTCAAAATATTTTTATTGCTTTTTAAACGCAATGGTTTCCCAGTGGGAGAGGATTTACCCTGAAAATCAGGATTCCGAATTTTGTTTTATCTATTTATTTTTTTTTTTTTTATACTTGAACTTAGATATCGAAGGTGAGCACTGACCAAAAGCACAAATATCTCGGCAAGCAGATATCCTATAAGTTACAAAATACATTTTATCTTAAGAGATAAATAATGAGATAAATAACGCACGTTGGACATTTATTCAGACGTATTCAGTTGTGGGAGGAGAACATAAGATAAAAGAAAGAAAAAAAGAAAGGGAAGACAAAAAACGTGCTGAGATATAAAGAAAAAAAGAGGAAAGCAAGAGAGACAGAAGGAAAGAGAGAAAGAAAGAAAGAAGAGGAAAAAGAGACAGATCGGTCATACAAACTTGATGGAAGAAAAATGGCGACCCAGAAAAAGCCCCTCGTCTTGTTGCTGGTTCAATATATTATTCACAACAAAAAATATCCAGATTTTAACCGCAAATGTTTGGGTAGACTTGAACGATGTTTCAAAGTGATTTTCCCATCCGACCTTACAGCGAAACCAGAACTGGCAACTGAAGTTTTTGGAGCTATTACACCAGGGGAAAACCCAAAAGAAGTTAACAGATTATTACGTTCCTTACCCAATTTAAAAGTTATCTCCAACCACGGCGTCGGGATTGACCATATTGATTTGAATTGGGCCAAAAACTCAAATATTCGTGTAGGAAATACTAAAGATGTTGTTTCCAATGCAACAGCAGATTTAGCAATGGCGCTTTTACTGGCCTCATCTCGAAAAATTGTGCCCGGTAAATAATTTCTCGTTTAAAAAATGTTTACACTTGTTGAGTTATTCTAAGGGACATAACTCTAATTAATTATCATAAACTTAATTCCCTTATTTTTTTTCTAGGGTTTGTTTTTGGGAATTTGTAATTTTTATTTTTTCTTTAAAAATTTTCTCTTTGTGTGTATATGTGTGTGTGCAAGAGAGAGAGAAATATAAAAAGTTTTTAAATGGCTGGATTAATAAACTCTTTACTGAGACTAGATAACCAAAAATAAAATCTCAATACCTAAGTAACCAAAAACAAAAAGTATATATATATATATATATATATATATATATATATGGGGTATATTTAAGTGTAAAAAAAATTATTGAAGTGATAGTGACAGAAGCATGAAAAAATTTTCATAAAACTGTCTTAGATTTATTCAATTTTATGACTGATTTATTTTAACGGCATGTCAACCTGTTTAAGGTTATTTAATGACTAGAAGTTAGGGAATCACATTCATTGTATATTAATATTTACATTTTTTATGTAGCTGTTTTTTAAGGGTGTTTTTATTTGTTTAAAGAGATTTTTGCTCACAATATAATCAAGTCAGACAGAAATCATTATACCCATCAGACCACCAAGGTTAAGCAATTAAGAGCCTGCTCAGTACTCAGTTGAGTGACTACTTTAGCAGCAAATACTTTAAGCAATCAAAGACTTTCAATTCAAGTGATTTATGTTAATGGCACACAACCCATCTCGGATTATTTTATGCCAAAAGGTTTGGGAAATGCTTTCATTGTACATTTATACTTACATTTTTTTTGTGTGCACTTGTTTCTTAAAAGTTTTTTGTTTTTGTCTTTATACACGGTTCTGTTGTATACAAATAATCTGACCTATAGATGGGACCGTAACAAGTACTACCACCCCAACTTCAATCTATATATATGTGTGTGTGTGTGTGTATATATATATGTGTGTGTGTGTGTGTGTGTGTGCATGCATATATATATATATATGTGTGTGTGTGTGTGTGTGCGCGTGTATATATATATATATATATATACGTGTGTGGGTATGTGTGTATATATATATATGTGTGTGTGTGTGTGTGCATATATATATATATGTGGGTGTGTGTGTGTGTGTGTTTATAAAGTAGTTATGTTTTCCTAAAGAGGATTTAAAGACAAATGTGAGTTAAATATATTCAAATATTATAAAAATTCTAGTCCTAAAAGATTTTAATCACAATTTTTATCCACTGTAGCCCAGCAAACCAAAGAAAAGACAATATCATTCTCATGGGAAGTTTTTCCACATCCTCCATATGCATCAACTTTAGCAATTCTCCATTTTTATTTATTATAGTCACAAGAATATTAACATAAGTGACAGAACTTTCAGATACAAAGAAACTGAAAACAGTCTTCCAAACGTTTTTTGGGGAAAACCCCAAATTTTTCTTAAAAGTGGGATAAAATAATGCCTTCCCCAAAAAGAAACTGGCATTCAAGAATCTTAAGGGACAACACTGATTTCAGTCTGCAAGTTATCCATCTACACTGGTTGTTTTTTTTATCCCTCACTGTGTTGAAAAGAGATTGACAAAAATGAATTAACATAGAACAAGATAACAGAACAAATACAAGATATCCCTCACAAGAACAGTAGAATAAGAACAATTACTAACCCTGGTGTAATTAAAAAAAAACAATTTCTAAATTATCATTGTCATAGGAAATAGATTCAGCTACAAAAGTTTAAAACCTGAACGAGGCTGTTTGTATTTCACATATCACTAATACCCTTAGAAAAGGTATGAATCCAACTATTCTCCCTCTTGTGATGGGTAAATAGTAGGACAGATTAGGTTCTTTAACCATGGTATGGCAACCAATCTAGAAGGAAAACTCAGAATTCAAACCAGACCTCAAGAGGGATAGACTCAGTCAGGCTACATGAGTAGTGCTCACGTAACCAAAACCAGGTAATGGGATAAGTCTTGTAAGTCTACTAGTGACGATAATACTGAACAGTAATTGAAACACTTTATCTGCATTTTACAGGTGTCCATTGTGCAATGCAAGATGATGACCCACAGTTTTACTCCATGAATGTTATGGGTCACTGTCTGACTGATGCCACCATTGGAATTATAGGAATGGGAAATATCGGCCTGAAAATTGCTTTTCGAGCCAAAGCCTTCAACATGAATGTCGTTTACCATAATCGCAGCAGAAGGTATATCAGATTTTTTTCATTTTTGCAGTCGATTTCCAAAAACGAAGAAAAAGCTTTAATTTTAGCCAATTTTTTTTTCCTTGGCATTTTATCCTTTGCTTTTAATCAATTTAATTTTTTAATTTTTTTTTTTTCAAATTTTAATTTGTTTTCAATACAAAGACTTGTTCAGATTATTGATCTTATTCATTTTGGATGCACTGACAGCATAGCGTAAGAATATATGAACTGCATCTGAGAGGCAAAACTTCTTTAAAAATTTGGGTATCTAGATATGGGATTAACCTGCATTCATTGGTGAGGCTCCAGTTCCAGAGGTCTGGGGAGTGTGGAGTCACCTTTTTGTTGCTATTACTTCCAGGCCTACTTGGTGGGGTAGTACCAATTTGAGTCTGGTCAATGAATCAAATAGATCTATTTCAAAATTATTAGTATTAAACAGAAATACTTGAAACCACATAACCACAGAAAAATTATTAGTAATAAACAAAAATACTTGAAACCATATATCTGCAGAAAAATTATTTGTATTAGAAATACTTGAAGTCATAGAATGTTGTCCAAATACTTACTTGAAATCTTACAATTGCATACAAATTATTTTGTTTTAAGTTCTTTGAAGCTATAACTGTTTGCATATGACTATTATTAACTTGAACCATATCCTGTTAAAAAAAAAAAAAAAAGAAGAATAGAATAACATCAGCATCAAATAGCCCAAGGTTTGACATGACATAAAACCAACCAACAAAGAATTATTTTGGTTTCTTTTGTTGTTACTTTTGTCTTAAGGGACAACACAGGGAATTTATTACTTAATAATATCCATAATTGGTTTTTAAAATACAAATATCCAAGTAACATAAGTTTTATGAATGAACAATCCTCAAGTAAATGAAATCTATGAAACATATTAAAAAATAAATGAATTGTTTAGTTAATCCAAATTTAAATTACACCTACCCACCGAGCCATTTTTATGACATTATTCAATGGTTGTAATTGGGTTCCCTTTATTAAAATTTAGACTGTTCGATACAATAAAAGTAAAACTATAATATTATACTCTTAAATAGGTGAATTAATGAATTAGAATAAAGTAATCCCAAAATAAAATATAATAAAATGAAAAATAAAAGATATGAACGAAATGAAATTAGAATAATGAAAAAATAGAATAAAATTCAAATTACACCCATCATAAATATATACAAGGGCAGCTGAAAAGTTCATAGACTTACCAAGATAATCTTATGGAATGTAACCAAATTAGGTTTATTTTTCAACATAGTCCTCCTGGTGGCCCAGGCACTTCTTCCATCAGTGTTGCAGTACTTGGATCCCATTGGTCAAAAAAGTTATCAACAGAAGATATGACTTCATCATATGAACTTTTCAGTCCACCTTCATAGATTATATATATATATATATATATATATATATATATATATGAAGGTAGCAGAAAAACATAATCCAAATAGGTAAATTTATTATGATGTAATATTGACATTACGTTTCGGTTTCAGTAACCATCATCAGGACTTGGATATCAAAATAGTTCACATAGCGATGGATGCTTGCTGAGATGACAGGAGCAAATGAGAAATATACAACGAAAAGATACACAAATGTGCACACAGCGTTCATAATTCAAAAGTCATAAGAACGTGTCTGGTACGTGGAAACATATTTGCAAATGTTGGATTTCCCAAAGAAACGAGACAAAACCTCCTGTTTACTGAGAAATATGCAACAACAAGAAAGTTTTCATATATATAGATCATTTGGAATCATCCATGTTAAATGTCGTGTAAGATTGTATTTTGGCATTTGTTTTTCCGAAAGGACAGTATGAAAGTAAATAAGGATTAAAATCTGACAGCATGAAGGTATTTGTGTATCTTTTCATTGTATATTTCTCATTTGCTATTTTTTGTTGCTTAGCATACAGAATACGTTCCTCTACTCAGGTAAATAGTACCCCACTATCTAAAAACACTGTAAGTTGACTGACCATAGTTGAGGGCAACCTGAAGTTTCTTTTTTCCATAGCTATTTCACCAAGGTGTAGAGGAAGGTACTACTCCTTTTCTTGGATTGCTCCACTTACTATTGATATAATAATGCTGATTGTTAAGCAAGGAGGCATCAAGTAATATTTTTTTAATCTTTGGTATAACTCGACCCGGGATTGAACCCTGGTCTCCTGGACCATTGGTTAACATTCTAACCATTAAACTAATGAAAACAGAAAACGAATATTTTTCAAAACTGACAAATTGCCTGATTCATGAGTGTTGGAAAGTCAGAGATCATTTTGACATAGTATTCATATTGTTAACAAGCAACCCCCACTTCTAAAACTAAATAAAATCAATATTTTTCAAAACTGACAAAGTACCTGAGTAGATGTAGGTCTTTTGTATGCTAACAAAAAATAAAAATATTAAGAAAACTTATTTCTATTTTATGGGACATATGTAATTCAGATTTTCTGAAAGAAACACCAGTCAGACATGATTGACAATGTTTCTTCAAATTATAAAAGTTTTAAGATTATATTACTATTCATGGCTATAGAATTGTTGTATAACATGATGAAGGAAGAAACCATAACACTTCTTTATAAAAATATAACTCTCACATCTTTATTCATTGAATGGGTCTGAAGTTAAATGTAACTATGAGAGAGACAAATATATGGGGAGGACTCAGGCAGAGGACTGCGATACTGACCCATAACTTCTTCTTAGCCACATTGTGTTTCCATACTCAGGGCCCCACTTAGCACTTCTGTTTCATAGCCAGGGGGTGCCACAGCCCCACTCTGAGCACTGGCTGGCCTTCTTAACTGCCCAACCATGGATCTGAGACTGAGACTGTTACTGCTGTAGGTATCTGCAAATATGATTTCACAATGCCTACATGTTTCTGATTGTCAACCCATGTGACCCACTTCTGGCTATCAACCCACATGATCTGCTTCTACCCATGTATTGCTGTCCTCCTGTTTACACAGCTGGAACATGATGGCTCTGTCAAAGGTCAATATGCAACAGAATGGCAGTCTAATTAGTGGTAATGAAAAGCAATTGAAATTATGAAATTTAACTCAAAAATTAATAATAACTGACAATATATAATCTCATACTGGTTAATCAACATTGTATTTTGAGGGGTTTTTTTTTATTCATTTTTTGTTAATCCTAGGAGTACCAAGGATGAAAGCTTGGTTGAAGGCAAGTATTTTCCACAGTTGAAAGACATGTTACCTGAATGTGATTATTTAGTCATTGCCTGTCCAGCCACCAGTGATACAACCAATCTGATTGGTTGGCCAGAATTTAAAGCCATGAAAAACAGTGCATGTCTAATCAACATTGGAAGAGGTAAGTAATCATCCAGCTATTTTCATAACATTCAGTCCATTTCTTTTTTGAAGTATGCTCACCTTCAGTGGGAGATGAAAATATCAAAAATATCTTATTAGATCATTTCCCTTTTATTGATATAAATCAGAAGATAAAAACCTGGTTGAAATTTTAAGCTTGTAACTCCAAACTGTTTTTTGATTGGTTAGTTGGTTGGGTTTTATGACTTATCAACCATTGTAGGTTATTTAATACCAAATCCTGTTTTTACATATATATATATCAAATATATGATTTATAAACACATTTTAAATGATCCACTAGTTCTATTTCTAACAATTCAATTTAGTATGAGTCAACAAAGTTAAATGGTTCCAAGTATCGCTATGAATCACTAACAATTCAATTAAACACCAGTCATTTGTTTACACACAGTTAAATGATCAAACAGTTCTATTTCAAACAATTCAGTTTAGCATAAGTACACAGTTTAAATGTCAAACATTTCTGTTTGACCCATAGATAGGACCCTATCAGGTACTACTACTCTGGGCCAGAGTGGACTTAGGAGCAGTGGCAATGAAACTGTACTCCACATTCCCCAAAGCTCCAGCATTACTGGAGCCTCACTATCAGATAGTTTAGTGTCATATCCAGGACACTCATGGGGGAGGAGTCTTACCTCTCTGCAGAGATACAATCAGTGTATTCTACAGCCCCATCCAACTTGGCTGGGTTTTTGGGGGGGACTTATAAGTTAATAAATGATGTCAAGAGGATAATGTTAATCACATCTTGGTGAAAACTGTATCCCTTCATTGCAATCACTCCCAGGTCAACTCTGATGTTGTAGCACCTGAAAGGGTCCTATTTATGGGTCAAATAGAACTGTTTGATATTTAAACTATGTATTTATGCTAAATAGAACTGTTTGATCATTTAACTCTGGGTAAACAAATGACTGATGTTTAATTGAATTGTTAGTGATACATAGCCAACTGTGTGCAAACAAATGATTAATAGTAAATAGAATTATTTGAATTTGATAGAAATAAGTGAAACCATTTAAGTGTATGAAAAAGAATGAGCTCAGGCTCACTCAAAAATGTTATCTCCAAAATGTGATTAGAAATTATATATCTAATACATATGTATAAAAAGGATTCAGTATATATTTATTTACAATGGTTGATATACCATAAAACTGAATCTAACTAAACCAATCATCCTTTCAATTCAAAACTGTTTGAAATGTTATGCCAAAAAAAAAAAAAAAAAAAAAAAAAAAAAAGATTATGAAATTTTTAACTAATTTCTTTTGCACACTTACATAAGATGGTTATGAAGAGGTGATAGCTTGCAAAGACTTGAATGACTCAACTGTAAAGTTTTTCAAGGAAATGGATCCATCAGTATGTGACAAGTTGAAAATGTGTAAAAAACATCCATTTTATTTGACAGACCTACATTCAAAATTCAATGAAATACAGAAACATCTGCAAAGTAAAGATGTTACAATTATTCAAGCCCAAACAATCCTTATAGGCTTCCAAATCAAAAAGGGGTCTATTTAAATCTTCATTGGTTTGTAGAGATTTTTAGATATTTTTCAAACTTGTGGCAATTAGAAAAGTATGAAAACATTTCATGTTGTGATTTAGAGATATACATAAAGTAGCTTGAAAAATTAAGGAAAGACTTTAAAGTATGTTTTGAGGATTTGGAGAAAATGCATGTACCAGACTGGATTGTTACACTGTTTTATTTGGAAATAGAAAATGTAGATACTGAATGTCACTTAGAAGATGATTTTCCTTGATCTGTGTGTGGATCTCAAATCTAAATCATTGTTCCAAAGTAAAAGCCATAGCAACAATTGGAGCAATGTAAATACTCTTATAAAATACCCAAAGCTTAGTGCAGCAGTTGAGGCTCTTTTACTTGTATTCCCAGGTTCGTACATGGTTGAAGCTGGTTTTAGGCACATAAATGCAGTTCTAACAAGGTAGAGAAACAGACTGAACCTGAAAGGGTGTGGTGACTTACAACTAAAACTCACTTACCTCCCTCAAAATATCAATGCCCAATCTGATGCTCATCAAACACATCCTTTCCATTAAGGAAGTCAACCAATTCAATAAAAAGATATGTTTATTATTTTTAGGATATTTAATATTAGTGCACTAAATAACAGCAATCAGATTCTCTTGTCTTTATTGCCTAATCCAATATATCATACAACATATTCCTTTATCACACTGCATTTCCATGTATTTTAATAAGTTTGAACTCTCATGTTGAATTCCAACATTATATTCAATATTTTGCACAATGACAGCAAACAGTTTTTCCTTTTTGTTTTCCTATATTTCATGAGAGATATTCTCAGGGAATGAGATACAGGACAACTATTTTGCAGGGCTTGGTATTCAGTTCCCCTCACTAATCAATATGGAAACTGTACATCATCTTCATTATCATCATTATTATGATTATTTATTTATATTCTTGCACATACCTGGTGGGAGTCAATGAAGGATTGAGGATTCCACGAAGAGGTTAATAGTCTAAAAAGTTTGGTTGGTTGAGTTTTATGGCATATCAACCTTTGTAGGTTATTTAACGCCAAATCCATTTTTATGCAAATAGTCAGCTCTATTTCAAACAATTCACAGTTTAACATGAGTACACAGTTTAATCGTCAAAACAGTTCTAATTCAGCTAATTCAGTTTCGTATAAGTACAGATTTAGTTTACATACAGTTAAATGTTAAAGAGTTCTATATTAAACAATTCAATTTAGTGTAAGTACACTTTCAATGTCAAAAACAGTTCAATTTCAAACAATTCAGTTTAGCATAAGTACACAGTTTAATTGTCAAAACATTTCTATTTCAAACTATTCAGTTTAGTCAAACAGTTCTAATTCAAACACTTCAGTTTAGCATAAGTATGCCGTTAGTTCTATTTAACCCATAGATAGGGCTCTATCAGGTGCTACCATTCTGGGCCAGAGTGGACCTGGGAGCAATGGCAATGAAGGGGTGCTCTGCATTCCCCAAAGCTGTAGCATCACTGGAACCTCACCATCAGATTGTTTAGTGTCATATCCAGGACACTTGTTTGGGGGCGGGGATCTTACCCCTCTGCGGAGAAGCAGTTGGTGTATTCTACAGCCCCAGCCGACTATGCAATAAAAAGTTTGCGGACCTCTGATTTAATGCTAGATCACAGCTGGAAGATATAGGGGTTCATACTTTTCCCAAGGACCAAAAGTGAATGTAAAAAGTAAAAGTTGGCGACCAGAAAGCTCCCTTTTCAATAACTACAACACCGAGATGTAGGGGAGGGTGCTACTCCTTTCCCTGGATTGTTCCACTTTAACCTTGATATGTACCTTATATTGCTGAGTGTTAAGCAAGGAGGCATCAAGTACCATTTTTAAAGTCTTTGGTATAACGCGACATGGGATTGAACCCGGGTTTCCCGGACCATTGGCGAACACTCACTACTACTGGAGTTTGAACTCAATAACTACAATGTTACAGTCCAGCGCATTAGCCCCTACTTCATGGAGACTCCACCCGGTTTGTTCTGTAAGAGAGATTGTTAAAAGCACTGACTACATATGGCATTTGCTTATTCCAGCATATTTTTCTGTAACAAAGAATGGGGAGGATAGAGATTGATTGAGTGATTGATTTTAATGGCATGTCAACTCATCATAGGTTATTTTATGCCTAGAGGTGAGTGACTCATGTTCATACTTACATTTTTTGTGTAGTTTCAAGGAGCAGGGGTTGATTTTCATTTTTTTGGCACATTGTCCTAATACAAATTTTTAAATAGATTTATTTGATCCATAGACAGGATCTTAACACACCTTGGGTCAGAATGGACATGGGAGTAATGGCAAAGGGGTACTTCACATTTCCCAGAGCTCCAGAATTGGAGCCTCACCATTAGATGCAGTTCAGTGTTATACCCAGAACACTGTAGAGAATACAACCAACTAGGCTGTATTGACAAGAATGGCAAACAGGTGAAAACTGTTAAATATTATATCATAAAGATATTCTCCTAGAAGTGTTAAAATGTTTCTGAATCATCTGATACTTATCTTTTAAGTGGTTAACATGTTGAGTTGGATAATAAGGTTAAAGTCCTTTAATACTTATCTTAACAATGAGTTGACTGTGAAAATTTGCTTATTTAAAATACAAAAATTATTGCTGGAGGAGTTGACAGGGCTCACATACTGATAAAAGTAACAAGACTGGCGTCTTTGCTTTTTAGTGGACATACTTCTCTATTGGGATAGTTTTATAATATGACTTGCTAAGGAATTATTTGAAGCTGTGTGAAAATTATTTATATTATATAGGAATATGTGATAAATAGAATTATCAAATGTTAAAAAGGAATATTTAACAATGTACAAACAAATGATGAATATCAAATAGAATTATTAGTGTTCAGAATAGTTTTAACCATTTAGCCGAGTACAAACAAATGATCTCTAACAACTTAGTTAAAAATCAAGTTACCAGCTATTCACATACAAATCATAGATATTAAAACAGGAGTTGGCATTAAATAGCCAGGAAAAGTTGATATGCCATAAAGCACCACTCAACCAACAGTTTATTTAATGGCATATCAACCTTCTTGGGTTATTTAATACCAAATTCATCCATTTTTTTCTTTTAAAAGGAGAGTAGTAGTACTATTTAACCCATAGCTGGGAGGATAACGGGGTCCATACCTTTCCCAAGGGTATTTGTCCGAAAGTGAACATAATAGCATGACTGGAGTTCGAACTTGCACACTACAATTGAAAGATGACATTAATACAAATAGTTTAAAAATGCAAATAGAAATTATTATAATTCAAAGACAAACTTTTTTGAAACTTTGTTTTGAAAGTTATGCTCAGATGTTATGATCTCTAAACACAAACACTTCTTATGAAGATTATTCATTCTCATCTAAATTTGGTCTGGTTATTTAATGCCAAAGCTATCCTTGAACAGTAGTGGTACTATTTAACTCGCAACTGGGGAAATAAGAGGATTGATATCTTTCCCAAGGGCATTAGCGCAAAAGCGAACATAATAGCATGACTGAAGTACAAACTCACTCACAACAATGTCGCAGTCCAGCACATTAGCCACCATGCCATGGAGATACCCCCCATCTCAGATAAGTTTTATTTGTTTACTCCAACATATTTTTCAGGACATGCGACTAAGTTACTTTCTCTATATTTATAAAACTAACAAAAAAAAACAAAAAAAAAAAATAGCATGACTAATATCAAAATAGGTCTAAAAATATTGTTTTACTAAACAGTTGCAATTTTTTTTTTTTGTTGCAGGTCAAATTGTTGACCATGATGCCTTGTTAAAAGCACTGACCACTGGAGAAATCTCAGAGGCAGCCCTTGATGTAACATTTCCCGAACCACTTCCACGAAATCACCCTCTGCTCTCTTTGCCAAATGTTATTATCACCCCACACTCTGGTACCTGTACATTTGAAACTAGATCCAAAATGATCGACTTAGTGGCTAAAAATCTGGAATGTGCTCTTGAAGGAAAGCCGATGCCATCAGAAGTTGTATTGTCTTAAAGATTTCTTAAAATTTCTGTAGATTCAAGCAGTTCCTATCAAAGAGAATAAACCAATTCACAGAATATTTTTCTTATTTATTTGTATGAAAATTAGTCAATCATTGAGTTTTAACTAATATTTTTCTGCATCTTAATTTTGGTTACTTGAAGTAAATAAATGAATAAATTATGCTACTAACACATGAAGCAAAAATAATTACCACCACAATGGTACATACCAATTCGAAATAAAAAGTGCGTTTAAAAGTTATTTACATAATTGCATTGACATTACTCGGGTAACCAAGTTATAAAAGCAGCAGGTAAGGAAAACCAGATTTTGCAGAAGCTAAGAAAGGGGATGTGAGTTCAAATCTCACTGAAAGATTATCCTTTATTGTTGTAGAGATAATGACCTGAGAAGGTTTTAACTTAATAAAAAAAAAAATAAAATAAAATAAAAAAAAATAAAAATACTATCAAAATTTTTTAATGAAGACAGTTCATAGAAGTTTTGAATGTGTTTCTTTTCCATTTTAAGATTCACATCGATTTGGACAGATAATGACGCTTGGATAATCTATAATTTTAGGCGCTCATGATGTAAAGGTTACCATTATAGGAAATAGGCATGGTGACCAGAGATCAAATCATAAGACAAGACTGTTTGCATTTCACATAGCACTGATACCCTTGAGAAAGGTATGAATGCAACTGTTTTCCTTCCAGCTGACTGGGCTCTTTAATCTTGGTATGCAAACCGGTCTAGAAGGAAAACTCTAAATTCAAACTGATAAAACACCCCTTAAAATTTACCTTGCATTGCATCCAACTTGTACAGAAGGGTTGGTAAATACATAATTTTAGGCCATCAGTTGAGATGGTCATAAGACATTTGATCTATTAGATGTCAGTCAACTCTGCAGATGTCTGACCTCAGAGTCAAACCCTGTTACTCAGCTTTGTACTTGATGCATTATATTACATTATCATTAGTTTATAAAATAAAAATGTGACACTATAAGCTCTTCTGTTCCTGAGAGCATATAGCTGCATGTCCATTTGTCTATGCATATGTGGGAATAAGTACATTTGTATGGTTAATTGCTTAGCACATATGTGTGTGTGTATATATATATATATATATATATATATACATATACATATATGGGGGAATTGGCTGGGGCTGTAGAACACACTGATAGCCTCGCTGCAGAGGGATAAAACCCCTATTAATGAGTGTCCTAGACATGACATTAAACCATCTGATGGTGAGGCTTCAGTCCTGGTGCTTTTGAGAATATGGAGTACTCCTTTATTGCCATAACTCCCAGGTCCAGTTTGGCCTGCAAAGGTAGTACTTGCTAGGATCCGATGTGTGGATCAAAGAGAACTGTTTAATCATTTACTATACTTGAAACTATTTAACTGCGTGCAAACAAATGAGCTCTAACTCATTTAAAAATTGTTACCAACAAACTATTCATATACAAACCATATATAGTTAATCTCCCGGAGTAAGAATACCTACGTAGGAAGTCTGAAGCATGAGAGACAATTCCTTTTAACAGGATCAGTAGTTCATATGTACCAAGAAGCAGTCGGATGGTCGATCAGATCAGCTCAGCTTAAGACAGGAAAGTTGTGATACAAATCAGTGTTACACCAGGATGAAAAAGTTAGCAGTCATGTTTGGGCACCCAGAGTGTTAAGGGAATTTCACCAGGCATCCATCTTGTGATAGTAAAAAAATCCATGTGCAGGATTATTTTACAAAATTTCACCTCACTTTCTCTATTAAGCAAGATTTTCTAAGAATCCGTGTTCTTTTTTTCTGCCCTAATGACTTGTGCAGTTTCAACTCAAACCTACAACAGTAAGTCTGCCTTAAGAAAAACTAACAATGAGGGGTAGAATCTTTCTGCAAGTTAAATCATGCATGTGGCAAGTTCAGATTCATTGCAAATAAAACACAATGCTCCAAGAAGATACAAGTTGGAAAAGGCTGAATGAGTTGCCAAAACATTTCCAAAATATCCATTTCATTGGTTTATACACTAAAATAACAACAACAAAAATAGAAAAAAAATATTTTAATAATAAAGTGCTAGAACACAACTCGCAAGCCAATTTTGCAATTATACAAACTTAAATGCAATTTTAAAAAAAAAGTTTTACAAAAACTGTGTTTGACATTACAATCCAATAGATAGAGAGAGCACCTTGTAAAAGAATGAAATTCTGTACATTGTTTTATTACATATAATTTTTTCTTTTTTTACATGCATACAATCAAACCCTACTTTCAAGACACACTTATACAAGATATATTTATGTGTACAGTCACAAACAAACAATTAAGACCTACTAGTCAATGTAATAGTCTTAAATTTTAAAAAAAAAAAAAAGATAAAGCATTGTCAGTATTAATTTTTCACCAGTTTTATCTACAATCATATTGCTGCTTTTTATCATAAAACAAATTGTTTCACTTCCTATAACCATTAACTGCATGAATTGAAAAGTAAAGTAAACAAAACTTAACTCTCATACTATTTTTGTGAGAAACAATTTAAACCAACGGTGGCCACATTCAATTATACAAAGAGTATAATAACACTGCTGGGTAGATCAAATGATTATATGGACTGATAATTTGCTCTATCCAATAATGCTATTGTGTTTCCTGCAGCTGTTGTATTTTGACCTTTTGACCCAGCCAAAAATGCCATTCCAAGGTGATGCACCGGAAGGAGGTGACACATTCTAATGACAGTTATGAGAGGAAAACGCGTGGGCGGAAATTGGCTGATGAAATGGGACGAGCTAAAAAATTTCCATGGTACACTCATAGACTGATGCACCGGAAGAGAGTGACCTCTGAACTGCATGACAGTTATTTCCACTTGATGACGATTAAACATTCGATTTCAAAGATCAAGTGGGCGTCGAACGATTATATAACTCAGTTGAGTTCGACGAGCCAGTTGAGTTGCAGCAGGGAAAGCCACACCAGGCCGAAGGGGCTTGGGGCCCTGATGAGTTGGGGACCAGAGAAGTTGCTGATAAGATGCAGTAAAGGAAGCCATCACCTAGCAGAGTGGTCCCTGGGCCTCTGGTTGAGCAGCCCTGGAGAATGAGAAAGACAACGCTGATGGCCATAAGTTTGGGGGTCAATATATTGCAGTTATGGTCGATCTCCAGCTCCCTCTCACAGTAAAACCCCACACAACCTTTTTGAACCCTTGCAATAAAGTGAGAGGTAAATATTTTGTTAAAGAAGTCTCCCTGCGTCTTTATCATTGCGTCTGTTATCATTGCGTCGGTATGTATCCAGTATATATATGTATCCTGCATGAACATGTATATGAGAATGCAACACACCTGTTGTAGTTAACATAGAAATAAATAGTAGGTGGTATTTATCCATGCTTCCCACCAGGCAGGATTTGACACAAGGTTTTTTTTTTTTCTTTTAGTAGGGATTTAGAGGAGGGGGAGTCTTGTTTGATAATGCTAGTCATGGAATCACAAGGTGCAATGTAAACTATGATAGCTTTTGCCAAGTTTCCCCAGCACATATACCAGGTGACTTTGCTGGTCATAGCTTTAACCAGACCTGAAGATCCATTGCTATGCTTGTCATTGATCCATTGTCCACCCAGAACCACAGGCCCAAAAAAAACAAATAAATAGAAGGCATTACAAAATATCAGAAACTTCGCTTCCCAACATTTTCTAGTTTATGTGAAATATTTTCTGAATATTCAACCAAATTAACAGATAACAATTGACTATGTCATCCCCTGTTGATAAGCGAAAGCAGTTATATCAAATTACATAAATTTTCATTGTATACTTAAACACACCTTACTTTTTTAAAGTTTATTTATCTACAGAATCTATTGCACTTTAAAAGTTCGTTTAACATTATATTTCGTGTAAATACATTTGTCGACTTTTCAGATTCATAAAAAAAAAAAAAAAAAAAAAAAAAAAAATGTACTGCTCACTAAAACTTAACAAATAACATCATATTCAACATAAAATTCTATTATGTCAGAAGAAGAGTCCATAACAATTTCTTCCACTGATGTAAAATAGAATTAAACACTAACATATGTCTGCCTATAATACATAGAGGCATTTTATTTTATCAGATAGGTCTGATTTCCACATGACCCATAGTCTAGACCTATCCGATAAAATAAAACAATTTTTTCCAAGCAGCAGTTGTGTCCATACTACTGTATGGATGCACCACTTGGACGCTGACTAAGCATATAAAGAAAAAGCTAGACGGCAATGGCACAAGGATGCTACAAGATATATTAAACAAATCCTGGAAGCAATATCACACACAGCAGCAGCTGTATGGCCACCTACTACCCATCTCGATGACCATCCAAATTAGATGAACCAAATATGCAGGACACTGCTGGATGAGCAAGGACGAACTCATAAGTGACGCTCTCCTATGGACACCTTCAAATGGACACACAAGTGTAGGACGACCAGATAGAACTTATCTACAACAGCTCTGTATGAACACAAGATGTGGTCTGGAAGTGATGGATGATCGAGAGGGATGGCAAGAGAGAGTTAGGGAAATCCAATCAAGCAGCATGACATGATGATGAGATATAAGCACCAAGTAATACCTTATATCACCATAACATTTCTCATTGCTGTGTCAGACAAAGCCATATGAGATATATTATATATACAAACAATTAACTGTATTCATTTATAAATGTAACATTATATATATCACATTGTGTATATAAGTAATCAGTAATGCCATGCCTTTATACATGCTGTTCGCTTAATGATTATAAAATATGAAAACAATATGAGAAAAGCAACAAAGACGAAAGATAAACAAGTCAAAAATCAATAAAACAATTTTAAAGAAAAAAAAAAGTGATGTTGTCCTGTCTTTTTCAATTCAGTGTATACAAAAAAAAAAAAATTCTTTAAGGAAAAGAACAAGAATAGAAGTCCAAGATTTTAACTGGTTGCATGGATAACATTTTCTTCCAACTTTCAACAACATTAAAGGCATTTTAAGATAAACAGTAAACATTCAACAAAAATAGATTTTTCAACAGTTTCTTTTTCCAAAAGTTCATAGACTATTGATTTACGTAATGACAAATTTTCTATTTCTTTCTTCAGGTAGGTTCTCTCCAGCCAGAGAAGAAGAAGAAAGGCTTGGTCATATAACTGGTTCATTGAAAGTCACATAGAACATATATATTAAAATAGCCATCAGTGTGCTTGTAAAATCTGCTTTGAGGACGGTTGGGAAGGGTTGATAAGAAGACTTGTAATGTTGTTGAAAGATTTAAAATGTTAAAATATTCCTAAAAAGCCAGAAAAAAAAAAAAAGTAAACGTTTTTTCCTTGTTTTAATGAAAATAATTTGTCCACTTAAATTGTAAAAATTATTTGTATCAAAAGTTTGAAGATTTAATTTAAAAACAAAAAAAAAACCATTAACAAATAATTTTTACTTTTCCTTTTTAAATAAATATTTACAGTTTATATATAATGGGAGAAGGGAGATAACTGGCTGTGACACAAGATAAAACACGATCCCAAAGTATGGAACTTTGTTTTTTTTGGGTTTTTTTTTTTAAATAATGAAACAAATGGTCAAGCAATAGCAATCATTGACAATTAGTTACATTGAAGGATATGACAGAAAAGTCATAATTTCCAAAATTCTTAACATTAACCCTTTTGCAGACATAGCAACATTTTTATTATTAATGGTATACAAGCAGAGCCAAATATTTGTCTTTTTAGCAGTATCTCAATGTAAGGCAATATCCTATATCTAGCTGTTGACAAATTCAATGTTAATATATAAAAAGATCTCTGATTTACTTCCAACAGGTATTTTACAAGTAGAATTTCATACAGGAAAGTAAAAAAAAAAAAGTTATACATTTAACATTTATAAACATGTACATTGTGTTTGTTTGAGGACTCAAGAGAGACAGTTGTGGTTTATATCTAATTCGATGTCAAATAGATGACGGAGCATTCATAGCCAATTCTCTCCCGATAATTCATAAGTTAATTACCAAACATTGCTCAGCAAATGTCTAGTCCCGGTCACCACTATTGATATCCTTTCATTTTTTGCTATATCTTCAAAAATAAACAGAAAATAACCAAATTTATATAAATTCGTTTTTTTTCATTTACTAATCTTTATCAACCAGGAGTTGTTAATAGAATGAAGCTATTTCACTAGATTCCCCACCCACAAAAATTCTAGATTATGTCCTAAAATTTTATGAGTACCAATAATTGTGACCAGGACTGCATAAATAAAAGCTTACAACTCACACTAAATATCAAAAGAACAGTTTATTTATATTTTGTTCTTTCATCCCAACTTATATATATATATATATATATATATAACCCATGGTATCAAATATATAATTTAAGTAAAAACATCAAAACTTATTTTCTCTCATGACCAAAAAAAAATAATCAGTAAACATTTAACAAAAATAGACACAATTTTTGTGATTTATACATTTATAAACTGTGTTAAGAGTCATCACTACAACATACAACTATCGGGGGAAAAAAAAAATCAATGAAAGATTTTAAATGTTAAAAATACAGTAAATTGATAAAAAATAAAAACTATTTAATAGGACATCTGTTTCTATTATAAAGATAAGAGGATAGACTAAAGTATTTTAATCCCTTCCTTAAAGTATTTCATAAAATCCTTTCAGAGTTCCATTAACACAGTAAATTTTCTTATGAGAAAAAGGGGCAAAAATATACAATAATCAGGGTTGTATTTTAGCAGTACATTTGAAACAAGTACAGCAATATTGTTTTTTTTATTAGTCAAATTCTCAAAACAACAGCAATAACTATGAAATATTAATTAGAATCCTTTCTAAGTAGGAATCACTATTACAATAGTTATTTACCAAGCTTAGCTTAGATCTAGCACAAGGCCAGAAGTATAAGTCACTCAGTGAGAATCAAACTCGCTACCAATGGTCTGCTAATCTAGCTTGCTAACCATAACACTAAGTGAGGTGCCCAATCTCTATTATAAGAGGATTCCAAACAGATCTATCATCTAGTATATAAGTAAATTATTGTATTTGCCTAATGCCACCACCAAGGTCAATTTTTAAGCAGAGTAAAGCTGGATTGAATTCAATTTTCCTTTCCTTAAGCTGGTTACCAAACCAAGGCTAAAGAACAGTCTGCCCTACTATTAACCCACAACCAGGGGAAAATAAAATTTACACTTTTCCCAAGAGCGTTAGTGCAAAGGTGCAAAGTAAAATACAAACAGCATTGTCTAAGATTTGAATTTAGGTTGTTAATTCCATTTCCTTTGATGTTAAGCATATCTCTATGCTGGTTTTAACGTGTGGTTAGTAGTTTGCCTTTTTTTCCCCTTTTCTAAATCATTCTTATATCTGTTACACATTACATATGGTTTTTATTTACACATCTTATTTTTCATTTTTATAATTATCCTTGTTTTTCACTTGGAACAAATAACATTGAAATCCATTATAAGAAGATATTAAAACAATTTGGTTTAGAATAGTAGACAACATTTTAGTACAAATCAACTACATAATTCAATGCTTTGCTATACCTAAATTTTATGTATATAACCTTGTATTCAGTAATCTGACAGCTCTGAGACTATGTTAAAGAAAGTTTATTGTATTATTATACTTTTAACTATTTCTCTTACAACAATCTCAATTACTGTATATATATATATATATATATATATATATATCTCAATAGAGAGAGAGAGAGAGAGATAACAAGGTAATCCAAGTGGAAGGAGAGATTTATTGAGAAGCCGACACTATAGCGTTTCAGTTCTACTGAACCATCATCAGGACCATGAGGGGTGATATTAGCGATGTTAAGTCAACGATGCATTTTTAAAACTCGGGGAAAATTTGTATTTTGCATTTTTAAACGTCCATCGTTGACTTAACATTGCTAATATCACTCCTCATGGTCCTGATGATGGTTCAGTTGAACTGAAACGCTAGTGTCGACTTCTCAATAAATCTCTCCTTCCACTTGGATTAACTTGTGATCAATTTTTCTACATATTGTCGGATTACAATCCTTTATTTACTTTATATATATATATATATATATATATATATATATATATATATATACACATACACACACACACACACACTTGTATACAAGAAAGATCAATCATAGCTTAAATATTCACTCAAACCAAATATAGAGCAGACACATTTCTGTTTCCTTCAAAGTATTACTTCAAATGAGACCTAGGAGTTTAGTAAGTGTTTTTTTTTTTTTTTTTTTTTTTTTTAAATTGTCAAATTCCTCTAACTCATAAGCAGCACCTCAGAGATTTGACAATTTCCATGAACAACAAGAGAGAAAGATGATTCTTAAAAAGACAACAGAAGTAAAATGTTAAGAGTCTTTTTTTTTCTCGTGGCCAACTTGTTTACACTTTTTAGCAATATCTAAACTTTACTTGGGCAATAACAGATAAAATAGGTTCATATTTTTTAATACTTTTATTTCCAAAACCTAATTCTTTTTTTAAAATTTGTGAAAATTATTGCCATTCTATATCTATTAGAACTTTACCAGTGCTTCTTAAAGTGGGGAGTGAATTTTTCTAGTTCACATTTATAAATCCATTTATTACAGAAGAAAAATCAGTTTTTATATCACGCAATCGATCTTGGCTAGAAAAGATCTTAGGAATATCTCGTTACTTTTATTCATGGAATGAATTTTTTTTAATGCATTAGATAATCTTCTAAATATGTATATATGTGCATAAGTACACTTTAAAAGGGGCTCTAAGGTATCTGAGTACTTTGATGAACCACAAGATAAACAAATGAAAAAAACAACTTAGACCAAGGTTTCTTGAAGTGATCAAAATAAACCTGTAACACATCACTCAAATCTCGGGCCTGATATATAGAGAGTGCCACTAATAAAAAATCCATGTGATTTTTATAAAGTACTAACCTTCAAATGGCACGTGTCAAAATTTGAGCCCATTCGGATTATTAGTTTACAAATTACAGTTATTTAAGTGAAGCTATTGTTGCAAATTTTCAAAACAATGGAAAAATCTGGATTTCGTGTGTTGATAAAGCATTGCTTTCTGATGGGGAAAAATACTTTTCAAGTAAAGCAATAACTTGATAAGTGTCATTCAGACCCTGCTCCATTGGAAAAATGGTTAAGAGGAGGTATGTTAATCATACAGACACAAATAATGCTTAACACTCAGGTCACTCTAATTCAGCAGTTGTCCCGGAAAACACCAAAAAAACTCCACAAATTTGTTTTGGTTGATCGTAAATTGAAGTTGCCTGAAATAGCAGAGGAGTTGAAGATACCATTTAGCATGAACATTTGTCAATGAGAAAGCTGTGTTCAAAGTGGGTACCACGTTTGCTCACAGTTGATCAAAAACAACAATGCATTTACAATTCAGAGCATTGAAACTGTTTCGATGTGATAAAAAGGAGTTTTTGCATAAATATGTGACAATGGATGACAAATGAATCCACCACTTCACTCCGGAGTCAAATCGGCAGTCAGCTGAGTGGACAGCAGTAGGTGAAAGCTGTCCAAAGCGACCAAAGATGCAAACATCAGCAAGCAAAGTTTTGGCCTTCGTATTTCGGGATGCGCAAGGTATTTTTTGTTCATTGATAACCTTGAGAAAGGAAGAACCATCAATAGCGAATATTATATAGCATTATTTGTGCATTTAAAGGAAGAAATCGCCAAAAAATGACCACAAATGAAGAAAAAAGTGCTCTTTCACCAAGACAATGCACCATGTCACAAGTCAATCACAACGATGGCAAAAACTACATGAATTGCACTTTAAATTGCTTCCTCACCCATCCTATTCTTCAGATCTGGACCCCAGCGACTACTGGCTATTTGCAGACCTCAAAAGAATACTCCTTGGAAAGAATTTGGCTCCAATGAAGAAGTGATATCAGAAACTGAGGTTTATTTTGAGGCCAAAGACAAATTGTTCTACAAAAAAGCATTGAATTGTTAGAGAAGCATTAGAATCAATATATCCCCCTAGGAGGAGACTATGTTGATGAATAAAGTCGAATTTGGCCTAAAAGTTGTTGTTTTATTAGTTAGGCTCAGGACTTATTGAGTGATGTGTTAGGCAAGAATAAAATTTTGTTAGGTTGAATAAAACAACAAGAGAACACAGAAGATGAATTAACAAGTTTGCATTTATAAACCCCTTTATAAGAGAACAAAAATCACAGGATTAATTAGACTAGATGCTAGATATTGTATATCTAACAGAATGCCCAGTTAGGTGTGATGGGCACTAGTGATGTGTCATTCACATTTGACCAATTCAAAACATACAGGTCATTTAAATGAATAAACAATCAGTTTGATAATGTTAAACTTTTTCAGCATTACAAATCTACAACCTAATATTTATGATATAATCACAGTGCCAACTAAATCCATTCTGATTTTGAATAATGTAAGAACTTAAAGTGTGTTGGCATTTATAGTTTAGTGCTTCTTATGTGTAAATTGTATCAAACACTGACAAATTAGTTATGTTTTGTAATTTAATTAGTTTATAGGTGGGGGTTTTGAATGGAAATTGAATTTGGTTACAAGAGGTGCAAATCAAGTAAAAAGTTTGAGAAGTCCTGACTTAGACAAAATATTGACCATGTAATATTAGCTGCAAGGTTTGGTTGTTTTTTTTATTTGACCTGTTGCTAAAAAAAAAAAAAAAAAAAAAAAAAAAGACAAAGAGGAAAACAATGTATGAAATGTCTGATTAAACTGGACTGTAACACTGTAAATACTTTATGTTCAAAACTTAAGCAAGTCTTCATATCATCAAGTTTAGATGCATTATATAACCCCCCCCCTCCCCATTTACTTCTCTTATAAGGATAATGTGATAGACTGAAAGTGAAGTGATCACTGGATTTCAAACTACAATGTTGCAATTCTGTACATTAACCACAGCACCATGAGAACTCTTCGACATAAAGAAGAGGTGAAAAACCAAAAGTGAACATGATTGCATGACTTGAATTTTAAACTCTTACTACAATGTTAATCACTATGCCATAGGGACTCCCCCTCCCTCATAAAAATAAGGTGATAGACAAAGTAATCTAACACTAAACATAGTATATATCTTTTTTTTAAATTTTTAAAATACCTGCCAAATGATGAGTCAATTCTCTGATCTTAACAACTTACCAATTAATCATTAGTATGTATATTCTCAGCCCCTCCACCACAAGCAGGATGCAACAGAAAGTCAATTTTCAAGCAGAGTACAGCTGGTTTGAATTCAGTTTTCCCTCTCTTAGACTAAGTGCCTTGCCAAAGCTAAAGAACTCAATCTACCCTATCATTTACCCATAGGTAGAGAGAGAGAGAGAAGATAGGGATTTATGCCCTCATATGGGCATTAGCACAAACTGAAATGCAAACAGCCTCATGAGGATTTGAACTCTGGTCGTTAATTCATTTTCTAATTATGATAACCACTACGATCCTGGGTATACTCACTTTAGCACATCCTTATTTCCCCATATTCAGTTAATTCACTCTGTAGTGCAGTGAAAATCTATGGGACAGTTGGAACTAGGTATTACTAATTTTTCAAATGCTCATTTACCACCTTCACACAGCAAGCAGATCATTTTATGAATATTCATATATCGTATATACTAGAGTATCATCCAATCTCATATGTCATGCAGCATCTCAATTTTGATCTCTAAAAGATTACTTCTTCATATATCCCATGTATCATGTGAGTTCCAGTTTTGGTAGGCTAGGCCAAGGCTCATATATGGTTGTGAAAATATATTTTATCTTCAATTTTCTTGGTTTTCCATAATTTCTTATTGATTTTAAGAAAAAAAATACTGCACTATGGCAATATAAACACAGCTGATGAGATACCAGTATGTGAGCCATCTAGTTGCAAAAAAGTAAACTGATAGGCTAGGCTAAACGGAGTACGTCAAACTATGGTGATAAAAGTTAATTCGTTAACACAATCCGAACTACAATATCCTAATTAGAAATGACTTTTTGAAACTTAGAAATTGTCTTATAGTTTTCAGCTGTTAGCTTTTACCATTGGGAGTCACTATGTCTAATTGATTCCTATCTTGTGTGAGGGTGTGACCCCCCCCCTAATATTACATTAAAATTTAGGTCTCAGAAAGTCACAAGTATATATGGTACAATAAATTTGAAAGATTAATGAATGTGTATATAATTTCTAATTTGAAATTTATCTTAGCTGGAAAATCTTTTATTATTATACATGAAAATACAAAACTAGTTGGCAACATTTCACCCCAAACCAGTAGTGTAGTACTGTAGAGAGACATGGGAACAAATTAGCAGAAAATGTGATAAAGAAGACTGCTATGTTCACCAGAGCAGGCAAACTGACTTTCATTTCCTCCTTTCCTTACTTTTTTTTATTATTATTATAATTATTTTATTGCAACACCACTTCACAATGTTCACCTTTTGCTATACTAGCCATGTGATTTAAACTAAGTGACCTGATGATAATCAGAAAACTGCTAATCGAAACATCCAAATCTTTTTCTTCTGTATCTCAGTATTACCTAACACAAAACTATAAAGTAAATTTTTAAATACCTTTTACATTGATCTGTATGTTACCGTTATATTAAAAATTCCCGCTCTTCTTTAAAATCCAGGAGACACTGAAGATGCTAAGGGAGTTTTAACCATTAGGAATAATCACATTTTCAGATTAAGATTATCTTTTAAGAGACATTTTTTTTATATAGCTGAATTGCCTCTTATTATAAACTAAAGGTAAAATGAGACGGTATGATGAAAAGATTGGAGAGTAAGAAAATTCGAAAGGTGAACTAAAAGAACAGTGTTCAAATCCAGACATTGGGTAATGGTAACAGGAAAGGAAGTCTTATTCTACAATTACTTTTTTTATATGAGAAAATATTAAGGAAAAACAAAAAAATCTACCCATTTCAATTTTAGTTGATAGATGTAACAACTGACCCAGAACAGCTGTTGCATTTAGCATATAAAATTTATATGCAAAAGTAACAACGATTATGAGACAGTAGTATCATTCATCAAAATATGAAAATTCATACCTTCTTTGTCCAATAACTGTTAGATTTGCACATAAATTCTATGCATGAAATATAAAAACTAATATATGACAGTGTGTGTGTGTGTGTGTGTGTGTGTGTGTGTATATATATATATATATATATATATATATATATATATATATATATATAGTTGTAAGTTGGCAACTGTAGGCTACTCCTTCCCCTGGATTGCTCCACTTTACCCTTGATATGTACCTTATAATGCTGAGTGTTAAACAAGGAGGTATCAAGTACCATTTTTTAAGTCTTTGGTATGACCCGACCTGGGATTGAAACCCAGTCTCCCAGGCTATTGGCAAGCACTCTACCCACTAGGCCAATGAGCCGGTGTGAGTGTGTGAAAAAAAACTCTTGTCAGTATTTAGCAAAAATATGACAATTTTTTTATTGATACTTCTAAATCACCTTTTTTTTTTAAATTTTAATAAACCATTATAAGTTTTATATATATATTGGCGAACACTCTAACCGCTAGGCCAATGTCCGGTTTCAATAGCCTAAAATAAAGTTCTGACCTATTGACAAAAAGAGTATGTTCAAATTCCCCAAAATAAACAGTTATCAAATTGATTGCCAAGAATATTTTGAAATTTTGGCTTGTTTTATATTTATTATAAAAAAATATTTTTTGGCACTCAAATATCTTAAAATTTTTTCTAAGATGTACGAGATATTATTTGAAAATCTGAATGAAAAAAAATAAGGCACAGAGTGAAGTAACCATGCACACAATGTACAGTGAGTGAGGACAACTGGTTCACATCAGGTACAGGGGGTTGAGAAAAAAATAGGTTACACCAGATACAGGGGGGTTAAGAATAATTTGGTCACACCAGAAAGAGGGAGTTGAAGACAATTGGGTCACAACAAGTACTGTGAGCAAGGTGTGTGTGTGTGTGTGTGTGAGGGGGGGGCAACCAGGATCACAGGAAATACAGAGGATTGGTTCACACCAGGAAGAGAGGATGGAGGACAATTGGGTCACAACAAGTCCAGTAAGGTTGAGCCAACCAGGGTCACAAGAGGTACAGGGAATGATGACAATCAGGTTAAAATAAGTACAGAAGGTTTGAATTTCTTAAGGTTAAAAAAATGTGTCAAATATGTTGAACAGCAGGATTAATATGGAATAGTATATAACCTTTAAGGCCCAAATTCTTTCCTTTCTTAATAAAAAACAGACATTTTCAGCACCACCAAAAATATGAACATGTAGCAGCAAAAAATGAAAAAAATAAACAGTCACCCGCACACTTATACACAAGTATAAATTCAAACTACACAAATTTTTTTTTCTTTATTACAGAATTTTAATACTGTAGAGTTGAGTAAAAATAATACCTAATATCTCTTGATTTTATAATGTTCCACTAGAAATTAAAAAATCCTGATATCTTTGGTTTAGAAGAATATTAACTTTTTATGAAAAATTGGTAGGATTGTATAGTACTGTATACAACTGAATATCAAATAAATTTGCATATACTAATTAAACTGTTAAATTTTTATAGGAACAGCCACATTATGATTCATAAAAAATCTATTGCGTCCTATATTGTATAATATTATTAACTACACTATTACTTCTACTCCTTCTTCCCACTACTCATTTATAACTTGTTGGTTGGTTGGTTGTGTTTTACAGCATCCTTTGAAGGTTTTTTAATGCCAAATCCTGTTTATACAAATATATTAGATGTATAGGATTTGTAAACGAATAGTTTGTAGGTAACAATTCTTAAACAAACCAGAGCTCATTTGTTTGCATACAATTGAATGGTTTTAAGTATAGCAAATGTTTAAACAGTTCTATTTGACCCATAGATGGTACCCAAACAGGTACTACACTACACAAGGTCAGAGTGGACCAGGGAGTAATAGCAATGAAGATATACTCCACTTTCCCAGGATTGAAGCCTCACCATCAGATGGTTTAGTATAATATCCCGGACACTCGTTGAGGTAGTCTTACCTCTCCGCAGAAATGCAGTTGGCATATTCTACAACCCCATGTCAACTGGGCTGTTATTTATAAATGAAAAAGATATTGTGTATATTTGGGTTAGCCTTTAATTAGGACTTGTGTTTGTTTATACAAACTTGCACTGGAGTGGATCCAGGAAACTAAAAAGTGAAAAAATGTAAAAATCCAAACAATGGGAAATGTTTATTTTCTTATTACCTGTAGACATGTATGAAAATGCATATTTACAAAATGACTGACTTATTCATAGACTCCTGCCCCACTAAACACACACATGAATATCCATCAGTAAGTTCATAACCTAATAAGGGAAAAAAAAAAAGCATTTATTTTACACAGTAAATATTTATTTGGCAATATAATCTCCTTCCTAGTCAGTGGACCAAATGCCATAAGTCAGGTTTGGAACATTATATTGAAAATTTCAAAATTATGTCAATATATGGATATATTAATCAATACTTTGTGTGTGTATGTATGTATATATATATATATATATATATATATATACACACATATACATACATACATATACACACACACCAGAAATGTAGCCCAATAAGTCCATAGTTTGACTTTTTTTTTGCTAAATTCAGAAAACATACACACACACAAATAGAGAAATAGCATAAACCATATATATATACACACATACACATCCATGTATATGTTAATTGCACAAATGTAATTGATTATACTCATACACATTAGGTATGGCCATTATATATGATCTGTCTTTTAATAGTTATTACATTTGTATATACACTTCATGCATTAAATTTAATAACAACTATGAGACATTTTTTACTGATCTAAAATATGCCATATTTCTGTCTATTTTCAGTAAATTAAGTTTTTTAAGCAAAAGTTAAGTAATCACACTAATCAAGTGTACATACACAGAGTAATGTTTAATAAATGTTTTGTATGTTTATATGAATATGTAACTTTAATTTAACTATTATGTATAAGCTTGTATATTTCATCCCAAATATATGAATGTGCTTATATAAATTTATGTAGATTATATCAAGTGTGTGTAGAAGTATCCTAACACCCCCACTACTTATTTATTTTGTTTGTTGTAAAAACTAGAGACTAAATAGTGTATTTACCAATGTAAAATACACATTAAAAAATTCTACGAATATTAAATGATATTGTGAATAATCTGTTTACCGACATTTGAAATGAGTGTCTCTGAATCTTGGATAAGTCGCAAAAAGGTTTTAATAATTTAAAAAAAAAAAAAAAAAAAAAAATGCTGGAAACTTTTGCACACCTAAGTGTCTCAAGTTAAAATTCCTGTACATTTTATTAGGTTACCAGCACTTTAAAAAAATAAAAATATTATGAAATTTCAAAAAGACCTAATTGTCTATGCATACCTGTATAAAAATACCTGTCATATAAAGAAAACTTCATAAATGCCACTACACATCCTTCTAGTTCTTAGCCATTCGCTATCGAGACAGAATACTTTACAATAGATGAAACAATGAAACAAGACACTTTACAACTTTGTCGGATTGCTCAAAAAGAAAAAAAGAAAGATTAAAAACAATTTTGAATTTAAAAAAAAAAAAAAAAAAAAAAAAAACCCAGGTCAATTGGTCACAGCCAGTTTCCAAGGATTTCAGGAAGAATAAATTATTTGCCTGGTGGGTGGGGGGAAAATAGGGGAACTGGGGGAGTAGGTGGAGTCACCAGTGGTGAGAACCAGAAGTACTGATTGTGATTGCAAACAGGAAACAAAAGCATTTTGAATGGATATTATCAAAAGTCTTTTTGTCATTGATTAATGATCTGTTGAAGAGCTTCGTTGTCTCAATATCAGTGGAGATAATCGAGGTTTCCGTGGCGCAGATGTGTCAGACACACAACCTTTACTGCCCAGCCTGGTTAAAAAGAAAAAAAAATGTTTTTTTTTTAAAAATCATTGGTCTTGAATAAAAACTGAATCTCTATAAAAAGATAAAAATAAATGAATAAAAAATACTAGAAATAAAAATGGAAATTATCCATTGTATTAAATAAAATTGGATCTTCATAGAAAAAAGTCATTCTAGGGTTGAAAAGAATCATTGTTTCAAATCATTTTTTAAGTAGAAGTCAATATTTAAATTTTTAGACATAGAACCAATGTTTACGTTTTAGATATAAAACTAATAATTGTTAAATCTGATTATTTAGTGAAAAAAAAAAATTAGTTATCTATAATGTCCATTTGACAGTTTTTGATGTCATGAAAAACTGCTCAATTTAAATATAAGTTTGACTTTAAAATTAATCTGTTCAAGAATAGAGAGTAACCAGTAAATCTTTAGTTGCATTTCATCATAAACATTTTTATCACTAATAAAACATTCCATAGAAAAGATTTTAATATTAAAAAAAAAAGATAAATAAAACAAAAGTATCTTTTTCACAGGAAAGAGGAAAAGCTTTTATCCAGAAGTCTAACAATAAATAATAATCAGTAGGAAGCCATCCTGCTACAAGGTGTGACTAATTGTACAGATTTTAAATTTCCAAGATTTGAAAAAAGGCTTAATGAATCATTTTTCTTAGTAAAATAACTATTCACATTTAATTAAACATTAATAATTAGGGACACAGTTTTTCAAGTGAAAAGTATGAAATAGTAACAAATGATTATTGCTTAGGACTAACAATCTGAACCCAAAATAAAAATGTTACTGACTTCCTGGCACATACAATTCTTTCATTAAGCAAATATTTCAGCAAACAATTTTCACTATACATATTTAAACAAAGCAATCTGTTACAGTAATATATTACTTCATCAATACCTATGAATACATTATACATTACACTATATAATAAATTTTATTTTTCTTAATCCCAGGCAGAAAGTGTTATTTCCAACTGTCTAAAGTAAAAAGAAAAGACCTATTGTTCAGTATGAAGCAGGATATTTTGTTTTATGGCATATCAACTCTTGTAGGTCATTTAATACCAAATCCTGTTTATACACTTATGATTTTTAAGTGATTAGTTTGTAGATAACATTTTTTAAATGAGCCACAGCTTATTTGTTAACAGTAATAGTTCTATTTGTACACAGTCAAATGGTTTTAAGTATTGTCATCTAATACTAAAAATTAATTCACTTTACAATATGGACCAATAAAAAATTTGAACAAAATGTTAAATTTAGGATAAATTTAACTGCTACAAATTCTACAAAATCAGTGTGTATTAGACATGATAATTTTTTTCTTTCCAGAATTTTGCAGTTCAAAGTCAGGGGAAGGGTGTCAAACACAAATTATAGTACTTGTTACAAAGTTTTTAGAAATAGGGGTATCTTTATGTTCCCCTCCTCTCATTATTTTTTCCTTTTTAACAGCTCATGACTGGCAAAATGTTCAAATTGAAGAAAACAGTACAGAGTAAAACAGCATGAAATGATGAATTAATTAATTTAAGTAATATTATCTTCTTGAGATATGTTTTTGCATCAAGACTACATAAATTAGTTGATGGAGAAGTGTAATTTAAGACTAGAAATAATCACATTTTCTGTATGTTATCAATGTCATTCACCTACAGAGCAAAAGAAAAATTTACATAGTTCATTTGTCAATGCAAATTAAACCCAAAATTAATTCCCATTTCAAAAGGATATATTTTTATGATACATTGTCTAACATCATGCGTTATTTACCAGTGATTTGATATTTAAAGATTTTCTTTTATAGTATATAATCAACATGATTCATCAATGCATTTACACGTTCAGCTTCTAAACAAAAACTACAACAATTAGATCTCAAAATCATATATATTCTGATTCAGCTTATTCCAAAGAAGGTTTCGATCTAAGAAAACAAAAAAAATTGTATACAAACTATAGATCTGGAGATATTTATTCAAAAACAAAGAATGAGCGTACAAATATTGTTTACAGTAAAAAATTTTTTATTAATTGTTTTTTCAAAAAGCATCATTTTTGCAGCCAAAAATGGTTTTGTTGAAAAAAAAAAAAAAATGTTCCAATTTATGATAAACTTGGGGGGGGGTTCCCTCATAATTTTGAAAAAAATTCTTAAAATTTGTACTAAAGTTAATTTCAACATCATAATATTTGCATAATTGATTAAAAGAAATACTAGATTTTTTTTTCTTACATGCAACAGAAACTGATATATTTGTCTTTAAATAGTTTCTATTTTGTAACACTTGAAAATGTTCCACAAAAACAAAGGAAATTTTTAAGGAAAAAAACTTTCAAGTAATAATTGTTAATTAAAAAGTTATTAATAAAAGTATTTACTTTTGTAAATGGAATTCTAAAAGAAAACTATATGAAAATATATTTTAAGTCACACACCAAATCCTTTTATTTAATTTTCTGAAATTTCTAAAGAAATTTTTTCAAATTAAGATCAGGAAATATTTACAGATCTTATAAAAATAAACCACAGAGAAGCTTAAATTTGAATGTTTTTCTTTCAAATATTACTTGGAAAAATGGAAAATTTGACTTGAATAGAATGACAAAGCTGCAATAAAAACTGTATTTTTAAAATGACAAAAAAATGTATTTATTACTTGAGAAAAATTAAAGTCACCTTAATATAGCATTTTATACATCAAAAAATGCATTATCAAAATGCGCCCTTTTCAGATGAATCAGTTCTAAGTTCAACCAGTGTTAATCCTATTTCTTTTCAAATAATGATTGTTAAAGTCAACTTACATTTGATTGGCAGCCCCATTTGGACTTAATGGGCACAAACTTTTACTTCTGATTGTTTTATCACAGCTGGAAATCTTAAATAAAAAGGGGGAAAAAAGAAAGATAGTAAATATCAATAAGAGAAAACAAAAACACCCTCTCCCTCACACATCACAGATACTTAAACATTTGTGATTGGTTGACAAAATAACACACAAAAAATTTTTGTCTAAGATTTTCTTTGGGCAGTAAAACTATACAGTAATTCAAGACAAATTGTTGTTGATGATGAGGAGGAAAACAGTGAAAGCAATGATTTACCTGGAGTAACCAAGATATTTTGTTCATACAATATTGCATAAAAATATTCCAAGTTTTGTGCAACTAAAAACAATGTAAAAACATGGAGCATTTTTATAAATATTACTATAAGTCCTATAAGGAGTAGCACAAGGCTTAACAGTAATGATCGTTAGAAATGTAATCACAGTGAACCAAGTTCAAATTTGCATTTCACTTCAAACTAATGTCATTGGGGAGGGCATGAATCCATTTCCCCTCCAACTATGGGTAAATAGAAAAGACTGGGCTCTTTTATCTTGGTAAGGCAATCAGTTGATTAGATATTTACATCAATAATTTTCAAACTCACCATAAAATTTCCATTGGCACTGATACTACATTCTGATCCTTATTCTCCTACTCATGAAGGCAAATTTAACACAAAGATGTTTTAAAATGGATTCTCAGACAAAAAACAAAAACAAAAGCAGCTGTTTTGAATGAAGATTCAAATCTGCAGTTAAGAAAGAAACTATATTTTATACCTGATTTTTATGATGACTGTGGCGTCTGTTTTTTGAATTCCCTGAACGTGATGAACTGAAAAAAAGATTTTTAAATTTAATGAAAACAAAGAAAAATTATAGATGGTTAGGTTATTTGATTTAATGGCATATCAACCCTCAATTGTTATTCAATGCTAAACCCAGTTTAAATGTGATTTTTAAATGAATAGTTTGTAGCTAACATTTTTTTAAAAATGAGCTAAAGTATTGTTATCAAGTACTAATAATTCAATTTAATGTTAATAAATACTTCTCTTCGACCCATAAATTGGACCCTAAAGGTCACTGAGTCAGAGTGGACCTGAGAGTAAAAGCAATGAAGGGGTACCGTACATTCCCCAAAGCTCCAGCATTACTGAAGCCTCACCATCAGATAGTTTACAGTCATCTCCAGAACACAAAAATAAGAGAAAATACATTAAAAAAGAGAGAGACACAAGAGATATATACATAAGACATTCAGGAAAAACAAATAGAGAAGGACAAACCTAAATAAAATTAAAATAGCTGAAGGAGAAGGAAAGAAAAAAATGAGAAAAGAGAGAAAAGTCAAGATAAAATAGAGTGATTTTAATGGCATATCAACCCATCTCAGGTTATTTCATGCCTATTGTTTAGAAATTGCATTCAGTTTACATTTTTTGTGTAGTAGTTTCTTAAGTTTTTTTTTCTTTGCACAGTTACACAATATAAAGTATTCCTACTTAAAACAAATAATTTGCATAAGGATGTTTTCAAGTATTCCTGTCTAATACAATAATTATATGGTTTCAAGTAATAATTATACAGTTATAATAATAATTTCAAGTAATAATTATACAGTCATAAAAAACAGTAAATACAATTTGCTTTACATTAAAACTGGAAGGGTTAACCAGCATTGCCCAGGCAGAGAGAATAATATAATAGTAGAGCAAGAAATGTTTTCAATAACCTATCTCCTCTAAATTTATTTATTTATTCTTACTTAGAAGTAGATTTTCGTAAAATCTATATCAAAATAGGATTTTTGTCTCATTGTTAAATAAACATATTGTAAATAAAAAGATGAAAGATTTTGAAGTCATTTCTTTAATTTTTTTAATGGCGTTCTTATAAAAGTTATGCACAAAACTCTTGTTTTTATATAAAGTTTTTCATATATATATATATATATATATATATAAAAACTATCAGTTGAGAATTATATGCAGATGTGTATCACTCAAAGTGTTTGAATGATGGACTCATTTGATGGAAAGTGCCAAACTCATTCATCTAATTTAAAAAAAGAAAACTAAGTTACAAATATTGATGCCCAATGTCCAGTTTATATATATATATATTTTTTTTTTGATAAGAAAAAAAAAAAACTACCAAGATGAGGGGGAAAAGTCCGTAATAAATAAAAATTAATTCTCAGATTAAAAAAAGCCTCATCTCAAAATGATTCCAATTAAAGACAAGTCCAGTTTATAGTATCCATATATTTTACACTACATGTTGTTTTTTTTATCAGACCTCAACATTACTGGACAGAACAAATTGATATGCTAAAAGAAAAAGTTTAATAACCCCTGCTGTAAAAGCATGCATAATTCAATAATGTAAAATCTGTTTTAAAATGTGAGTAAACAGGATTTTATCAAATAATTATTTATCATTAACATTCACTGATGAATATTCAATCACCATAATTTTCATGAAATTAAAAGAATTAGTACATTAGGCTTGGCCTAGCGGTTAGAGTGTTCGCCAATGGCCCGGGAGACTTGGGTTCAATCCCAGGTCGAGTCATACCAAAGACTCAAAAAATGGTACTTGATGCCTCCTTGTTTAACACTCAGCATTATAAGGTACGGATCAAGGGTAAAGTGAAGCAATCGAGGGAAGGAGTAGCGCCCTCCCCAACACCTTGGTGTAGCAGCTATCGAAAAGGGAGCCTTCGGGTCACCCTCGACTATGGTCGCCAACTTTACTTTTACTTATTCTCCTTATAAGCCTGGCATAAAACTGGATTTTAATCTGGCCAGCTCTAATTAAGTAAGGACATTCAACTTGATGTAATATCATTAGCAATGCTGGGTAATTATTTAGTAATAAGTTGTTTCCGAGCTAGTCTTGGTGTTGTATATTGACCTACGACCTGGCCAGGCCGTCAAAATAGGAAATGCACCTATGTAAATAACAGGTGCATCCGGTCGAGGAATATCAGAATTATAACCTTGACCGTGGATGGGTTGAATGAGTGAAATTGTGATGCCCACAAGAAGAAGGGGGCGTTGAACTATTATATAACTCAGTGAAGACAGGAAGTCCGACCAGTTGGAGACTAGACCAGTTTAGAGACCAGAGAGTTTGGAGACAAAATGTGGTAGAGAAAGAAGCCACCACCCAGCAGAGAGTTGGGCCCCCAGACCTCTGGTTGAGCAACCCTGGAGAACGAGAAAGACACAACACTGATGGCCATAAGAGTGGGGGTCAATATGTTGCAGTTCTGTTCAGTCTCCAACTCCCTCTCACATGCAACCTTTCAAATAAAGTGAGAGGTATATTTTTCTAAGAACTGTGTCACTTGTCGTCTTCATTGTGTTCTGCATGCATATGTAGATGTATATGTATTATGTGTTTGTATAGTTAGTCATAGTCATGGCTATACAACATTGGAAGTTCTCAAAGTTTAGGTTGAGATAGCAGCAAATGCCCAAGTTAAAAACAAAAACGTATATAAGCACAGGTTAAATAGTATATGGTCAAATGTGCTAGTATGCACGGCACATGTTTTGAATCTTTTCTAAAAGCTTAGAATGCCCACTGAAGTAGTCCCCACCACCCAGTAGTTTAGAAGAAAACAAAAAAAAAAAAAAAAACAGCCTAAGTAAAGAAAGTCCCAATGCCACAAAAAAAAAAAAAAAAAAAAAAAAAAAAAAAAAAAAAAAAAAAATTAAATAACTATTGTCCCCCTCCCCAAGTAGTAGACCTTCCCAAATTTTATTTAAATTCATTAATGACTAAACGGTAGAGCAGAACAGGAGAGATGAAAATCTAACTTGTGCCACCAAAGGTTCAATACTGGTTAGTATAATGTCTAAGTCCAAATAATTTAAAATGCCTAAAATTTTACAAAATTTTATGCTGTTTTATTCTTTGTAAAATGCTGCTTGTACAGTGTGTTTTAAATGTAAAGACACTTACCATAAATCCAAATTGAATATATGACCCTGGTCAAATGTGCTAGCATGCACGGCATATGTTTTGAATCTCTTCTAAAAGCTTAGAATGCCCACTGACCCCCCATAGTAATTTAAAAAACAAAACAAAAAAAAAACCAGGTTAAGTAAAAGAAGTCCTTAATACAAAAAAATTGTTAGGGCCCGTATCAGAAGACAGGTGAAAATATACCCCAAACTCTTATAAATATACATTAATCTTGGACTATAACTAAGTTAAAACTTGCCACAATATGGGGTGTAGGAATGCTTATAGGACCAAGAAGGTAAAAAACACTTAATAGCATAGAGAAAATACAACCTAGGATGATGGCAGCTACTTTTAATGGCAATCCCAGAGCAACAATCATCTCCTGCTACAGCCCTACCAATGTTAGTGAAGAAACTGAACTAGTTGCCTTCTACGATGAGCTATCCTCTCTAGTGCGTAGCATTCTGAAACAACGTGCTAGTCATTGGCGGAGACATGAATGCCAAAATTGGGAAAAACGAAAACAACAAATACAGCCTACACAACACGTCAAATAGGAATGGACAACATCTAACAGATTTCATGATAGAAAATAGATTAATATGCCTCAATACAAACTATCAAAAATGGGAGGGAAAATTATGGACCTACATGTATGCGAACAATAGTAAAGCACAGATAAGAAATGGAAAAATAGTGCAATGAATTGCAAGGAATACTCCTCTTTCGAGGGCGTGTCCTCTGATCACCAAATAGTCATGGCAAATATACGACTAAGCCTACAAAAATATGCCACACAAACAGCGACCACCAAACACTATGACTGGGCTCTTCTTAAGAACAGAGATATTAGAGATAAATATGTATTAGAATTAAGAAACAGACTTGAGACACTACAAGAGAAGACAGAAAAAGGTACCCTTTTGTCAACACGCACCTCGAGGCCACAGCGAAGAGTATTCCAACAAAACCTAGAACTAAATATAGAGTCCCATGGGAAACGTTAGCAGTTAGAGAAAAACGTGCACATGTGAAAACTGCCTCCTACAAACCAACAAGAAAGAATAAAACTGTGGAAACAACATTTCGAAAATCTACTAGGAAACCCACCGAAAGTAACGCATGAACCAATCACCAGAATTATTAGTAAGCAATTGGACATTAAACTAGGACCGTTCACTCAAGAAGAACTCGACTCGGTTCTTAGAAAAATTAAAAATAGGAAACCTGCAGGGCTTGACAAGATTCCCCCAGAAGTATGGAAGACCAGACAATTCAACAACATACTGCTCCGACACTGCAATGCAGTCTATAATCAAAATCCAATAAACAGATGGATGAAGGGATGCATCCTCCCTTTCCCTAAAAAGGGTGACCTCGGATTAGCCAAGAACTACCGAGGTATAACACTTACATCCATAGCAGCCAAAATTTACAATGCCCTACTACGAAACCACATCCTTAGGAAAAAACAAAATGGCTTCCGAAGAAATAGATCCATGACCTCCCAAATATTGACCATCCGTAGAATCCTTGAAGGCATACGGGCAAAAAATTTGTCGACTTTACCAAGGCCTTTGATTCCATTCACAGAGGGAAGATGGAACAAATCCTACTAGCATACGGCATACCAAAAGAGACCATTGCAGCAATAATGATTCTCTATAGAAATACCAAAGTGAAAGTACATTCACCAGATGGAGACACAGAATACTTCGACATTGTAGCAGGAGTACTGCAAGAGGACACACTAGCCCCATACCTCTTTATCATCTGTCTAGACTACGTGCTTAGAACATCGATTGATAAAATCAGAGAAAACGGCTTTGAGCTGACAAAGAAAAGAAGCAGAAGGTACCCCGCAAAAACAATTACCTACACCGATGACATAGCGATTCTGGCAAATATACCCAACCAAGTTGAAACACTACTGCATAGTTTGGAACGAGCTGCCGCAGGCATTGGCCTCCATGTCAATGCACACAAAACTGAATATATGTGCTATTATCCAACGGGCAACATTTCCACACTAGATGGAACCTCTCTGAAACTGGTAGACAAATTCACCTACCTAGGAAGCAGCGTCTCATCAACCAAAAAAGACATTGACACACGGCTAATGAACGCATGGACAGCTATCGATCATATGGAAATCTGACCTGATGGATAAAATGAAATGCAGTTTCTTCCAGGCAGCAGTCGTGTCGATACTGCTGTATGGATGCACTACTTGGACGCTAACAAAATGGCTGGAGAAGAAGCTAGACGACAATTACACAAGAATGTTGTGAGCAATATTGAACAAGTCCTGGTAGCAACACCCTACAAGGCACCAACTATACAGCCACCTGCCTCCCATCCTGAAAACTATCGAAGTTAGACGAACCAGACATGCAGGACACTGCTGGAAAAGAAGGGACAAGCTCATAAGTGATGTACTCCTATATATATATATATATATATATATATATATAGATAGATAGATAGAGAGAGAGAACCATAAGTAAATGATATGGGAACCAGTCTAGGAAAAGGAAAACTAAATTCAAACCAGCCATACTTTGATTAAAACTGACCTTGTGTCACACTCTGCAAAGGGATTGGAGAAATACAAACAAGAAAGAATAAACTGATACATGTTATCCTCTAAGCATAGTCAGTGGAATAAGAATACCCTCAACCCCTTGCGGAGTGAATAAAGATTCTGGTTCCAAATTTCCAAAAGATTACCAACTATCACAGATACCTGAAGAAAACCAAAAGCAGAGCTTGTCTTAGGAGGTGTAGGCCCAATTAGATACATATATATTACAATGTGTTGTTATATGAGCTTAATGAGCTAAGAGTAGATTACACTCTAGAGCAAGGCTCCCTTAAGACACAGGGCTCGATTGGGAGCAAGGCCCTAGCCAGCGGATACAATAGCCAAAACATGATTGTAATAACAATCAATCCAAGTACATCAATGAATAATAACAATAATAATAATTTCTCATCTCAGAGATTCAGATAAAATTTTATCATTTACCTTTGATGTGCAAACACCCTTACATCCATTTCTGTAAGGCCATCTCGAATTTTCTCAATCTCAGCTGAATAAAACTTTCTAAACCGTGATACTTCCTCAAGCATACTTATGGCATCTTGTTCAAGTGATCCCTGAGATGAGATATCTTGGCTCTCAGAGATGGTCTGGTCGGATTTATCTTGAGATAGGTCAGTCATGGAGGAAGCCACTGAAGACTTGGTGTAAGTGAGGGTGTCAATGGGGCGGTCAGCCTCATGGTGTAAGTATCCCATTTCATCAGTCCAGCTAACATCCCCATCTGTGGCAGCATCATCAGTCAACAGGTTTGGTATGGATGACTGCAGTTGCAGCCAAGCATTAGGGCTCAGTTCAGATCCAGTATCAAATCCGGCTTCAAACAAAGAGCTGTTCGAGAGAGTGTGTGTGTTTTGACGGCTGCTCTCCTGCTGTTGTGGCAGCTGGAGATAATCCATAGACAGACCAGAGAGTCTGGTATTTGATGCTGAAGAACTCTCAAAGACATCCTCATCCATAGTTGTGGTGCTGTTAGCTTCTGAGACAGCCGATGTTGTGGTCGGATCTTCATCGTCTAAAGAATCCAATAGGAGATCAGTCTGAGCAATGCAATGATTGACCTTTTTTTCAAGGTATTTTACTGTGAAGCTGACAGGTAAATATTTTAGATTAACCATATCCATAATGTCCAGTTGTTCTCTTTCCCACTCTTTGAACTGGTTATGTAATGCTTGTCGTTTCTGGGATTTGTTCTTGTGACGAAGAGTGGAATTCTTGGGTGTATCTGTCGTCTGCTTCCCATCAGAAGCAATCATATTGGCATATTCTTCATTTATCTTCATCACTGATCTTAATTCATTGTTCTGGCTTTGATCAATGCTACTGGCACTGTTCAGGGTCCCTTCAAGATGATCAACACCACGGAACCCAGCACCATTCACTGATTCAGGATAGGATTTTGTTTCATGCATCTCGGACAGAATCTGCGATTGACTGGAGTTGGTGTTCAGTAGCTTGGAAGCTTCTTCAAGGATCTTAAGAGTCTTTGGGTCCCGAGTGCGTCCTTCAGAGACTGGCATTGAAGATGTCTCTATTTTGGGCAAAGATCTTGCTGACTTGTTCAACAGCTGCAAATATTCATCAGTTAATCCAGACTTTTTAAGGGAAATGTTAAGATCCTCACTCAGATAATGATCTGGCTGACCATCCCCACCTGCAAAGGATGCAACATCAGGACCAATACCTCCTGTTCTGGATCTAGAATGCTGTTGTATCCTGGGAGTACTAGAGAACTGATTAGGAGGAGCAGCAAAGTCTCGGGGAGGAGCTAAATTATCCCCATTTGGTCCAAGAGAAGCAAAGCCTGAATGAGGTAAGGTACTGCTTCTCTGAAACGAATGACTGTACAAACTGTTTGGCCTCAAGTGACTACGAGAACTACAATCCATTGTCATGGAACGGAATCGGGACTTAGGAGCATGTGGTTCAAACACATTAGCCTGGAAGCGGTCTGGTGCAGAGGCAGATAGGTCCTGGTTTTGGAGCTTCTGTTGGGAACCCCGTAGATCAGCTAGGAGATATTCCGCCCGTGACATTCTCCAGTCAGGCTGAAAGTGGACATCTCGTGTTGTGGAATCCAAGTTGTATTCAGAATAATTTATCAAATCATTCCAAAGTCTTTTCCCAGAGTTTGGACTCGTATATTTCATACTGTGGGAAAATTTATCATAATTCCAGTTAGGTAAAGGAGAGGTCTGGTTAAATTTAAATTGTCGGTTATATCTGTTTTCATTATTATCAACACCAGGCTGTGGCTGACAGTTCTGGTACTGACCTAAATTACCATCAGGCGGAGTGAAAATTCTGTTGGCATGTAAATTAGAGTTCTGATCATGGGGACTCATTCTTGCTGGAGGTGCAAAACCTGGGTAAGGCTTCTGGCCAGGACTTGGCATTTCATCTTTAGGCAATGTTTGATGGTTGGGTATATAAGTAAAAGATTCACACATATCTCCTTTCCAAAAATCTGCCATTGAGCAATTTGATTTCAGGGTCCCAGAATCATTACCCACTGGTAAGTGCATATCACGGCGGTTAGGCAAGCTCCCATGCTGCATCTCAGAGTGTTGCGGATGGTAAGGGAAAGGGTATGTGTTGCTAGATGCATGATTAGGGGTGAGGCGTGGGTTGATGTAATTTTGGGTATGCATCATCTCATGGTTAATGGTCATGCCTGGATGGTAATTGTTTTGCTGAATGTTGATTTCTGGGTGGGATCGCTGAGATGGGTATGAAGAAGCACCATGATCCAGTGGATAATTAGATGTGTACTGAGTACTGCTTGGAGTGCTAGAATATGATGAGCTGCACATACTCGAGGGTTGGGGCAAGGGTGGTGGGGATACAAACTGTGGAAATCTCTGAGGTTGGGCACGATCAGTCTGAGTAGTTACACTACACTTGTTGCTTTTTTCATTTGTACTGCCTGGGCTCGATCCAGCTGCACTTGGCTCTACAGTGAGCTGTTTACTCAGGTTTTTGAGGAGGTTTGTTGTCTCAAGCATCAAGGCTGGCAAAGTATGAAAGGTGCCAGCTGAAGCTTCAGCCATCAGATAAGGGATGTTAAAGGGGAAAGGAAGCATGTTTGAAGCAACAGTATCCTTTAAAATAGTGTTGTGATGGGGCATTGTAAAATCCGTTGGTGAACTTCCAGCATCTTCTGTCTGTGTAGCACATTCTGTCTGGGAAGCCTGAATCCCAACAGAAATATACTTCAATGATTCTTCTTCATCAATCAAATCACCTGGCAGCTCTGATGAGAGGCTTGGCGATCCAGTTCGATAGCTACTAGTAGATGTTGGATAATCCCCAGGCAGATCTGTGACAGATGCTGACTTAGAGGAATGGTACATTGGCGGATTATTCTTAGCTCTTGGGCGCCGGTAATGCTCTACGGGTATTTGGAAATCAGAAGTATCACTATCAGATTCTGGCCGTAGTTCCCTGTTATGGTCATCAGGTGGATAAGTGGGCATATTACAATACTCATATAATGTTTCATCGCTGTCTGCTGTTGATGTCCAGTCTCTCTGTCCAGCAGCCCTGGAAGGCCTAAGATTACGCAAAACTCTATCTTCAATATTGTCTACTTCTAAAGGTTCACCAGATGACGAGAATCTACAAAGTGCTAAACGCAGTGGGACCCTAGGTTTTTGTCTCAAGTTACTGTTGAGAACAGCTGCATCGTCTGATGAAAAGTCAAGACCTTTTGCATTGTCTTCTCTAAGAGCGTAGGTTTCCTTTCCTGGTGATGCTTGACCATGGCCTAAGTAGCATCCATCAAAACTTGAAACCAAGGAGGAGATATCAGAGGGAAGGTTCTGTTCTAAATTGTTAAATTCTTCCTGTGAAAGGTTCAATAAGCTTCCATCGTTCTTGCAACGTACCATATAGGGTGAGGCTGAAGATGGAGAGGAAGAGCTGTCCAGGGAAGATGTGGGGTCACGTTGAGAATCGTCTTGAAATCGATTCTGGTATTTAATCTCACCGCCCTTATCTCTCATACCAGTATTTTTCTTCCTATCCAAGACATCCTGTGTACATCTGTAAGGAAAACTGCTACTAGCATCATCTGATTCAGAAACTTCATTCCGAGTGGACAGGGGTAAGCGCTGGTCACTCAGGCACTTGTCATACTGACTAGAATACCCACAAGGATCTGATTCCAAATTCATCACAGAAGGCATAGATCGATCTCTAGCAATTATTAATTGGTTAAGGCCATCCAGTGACAAACTACGGTCATAAGAAAATAGTTTCAATTTCAAGAGACCTTCAATATATTCATGAGAATGTTTGTTTTGATTAATTGTCTTTGAAGAAGTTTGGGCATTGGATGACACTTTTTTCTGAGCTATCACTGGCACACGAGAAACACGGATACAATCTTTCACACTACTATTCTTGTGAGATGTATAACTAACATGCTGCATGCTAAACCAGGAAGGTAAGTGACTTGGCTGTGGGGAAAGATTGGACGAGTCAATGTCAGTCAGGTCAGAGCTGATAGCAGAGTCACTAACACACCTGGTTAACACCTTTGATCTTTTCTGCTGTTGAGGGTTACACAATGTCAAGTTGAGGTTAACAAGTTCTGGTGGTAGGTTAAATTTTCTATTAGATGTAACCGAGGCATACTGGTTTGTGTTATATGAATAGTCTCCATTTGAAGACTGAGGAACCCTGGGCCATGTACCATTGGTTGTTGCATGTACCCTGTAATCTTCTTTACTTTGTGGGTTATCTGATACCCATGGGAGCTGCCAAGCTGTTGGTTCTGGTCCACCAAAATTCAAGGATAGAGTTTGTGGTCTTTGGCTGTCTCTCTTGGCTGGCAAATTTTTGCAGTCACCTGGCATCAATTTCAGATCTTGGTTTTGGTTCAAATGATGGTTGGAGGCACTTTCAGATTTAGAGGTTTCCCCTTGCTGTCTGCCGCCAGCCTTGTTAGGGAGTGACTGAGACAGGGCTCTGGTTTCTTGCCTGTGCCATGGGTCACACTTCGGGGTATCTTCTGTATTTGGAATGTTTGCTACCAATGTCTTCACTAATCCTGGATCTGGAATGTCATCAGATTGCTGACATTGCCCTGGTGGAGATGACGATGATAAAGATGATGACATTAATGAGGAGGATACAGATGAAGATGATTGCGATGATAAGGATGCTTTAGGGCGTGGCAAGGGTGCACTGGAAGAAGTTATTCTTTTGTTGCTGCCAGCATCAGCAACATGTTGGATATCAGATAAGGAAACACTGCCCATCACATTATGGTTCCCTTTACTGAAATGACTCTGGTCCAGCAAAGGAGATGAACTGTTTTGTGGTTTATTTCCCAAATCGTTTCTTAGGCTGTTGATATCTTTTCCAAGTGGACCCATCGGATTATTTTTTACATAATGCTTTCTGATGGTTGATACTGTGTAGTCCGTTGCTTCAACATTGTAAAACACATTAGTTTCCTCTTGGTTTACTTTTACAATGTAAGTGAAAGGAGAAACTTTCTTTTTGCTATCATTAGCCAACCTTTGGTTCCCATTATGCATTTTCTTTAAATTCCCAGCCTCATTCTGAGTTATAATCTCTCTACCATGACTATCTTCTGAAGATGAAATACCATTAATATCACCATTTATCTGCTGCTGGGTGCTTGGACAAACAAATGAATCCTGACCCATACTAGATATCTTTCCTGGATTACACCTTGAGGTCAAGTTAGCATTATTGAAAAGAGGAGTATGGTTTGTCATTTCTGCCTGTTTATTTTCAATTCCATGGCTTTCAGATACTTCCTTACCTTTTGTCATCATTGAAGGGGTTTTACATGGTAACGGATTTCCACCAGTGAGTCTTTTTATCTCAGAGTCAGAGCTCTCACTTGCATCTGTCAAAACCTCAGAGTTATGATCTTTAGAGTTTGGTGCACTCTGGCTGGTCTCAACCAAGCGACAAGAATCCCGAGTAACCACAGAGAATTCTTTTTTGTTTTCAATAGAGTCAGGAGGTGTAAAAGAATGTTCAGACATTGATCTTTTTGTGGTGCAATAACGGTCTTTAGATGCCAAGGTTTTTTTATCAGCTTCTAGAGAATCCTCCATAACAATGCTCTCCCTGTGTTGACGTGATGGCTTTTGAGGATGATTTAAAGACTGGGGTGTTTGAGAAAAATGTTCACTCTTATAGCTTAACTCAGAATTTAGGCTATCACTTAAGGTAGGAGTTCCACTCAATTGGCTCAATGCTGAATTTTGGTCTGGTTTTGATAATTTCTGAATGGAACTTTGGTCAGACAATTTTCCTTTTGAGACATTCAATATTGGAGTTTTTGTGACACGATTCTGTGATGGTTTTTGGCCAGTCATATTTTCAGGCATTCGATTTAGTTCTTGTTTTGTCTTTAAGGCACCTGCATCTGGTTGTTTCATAGAACCATTCTTATGTTCCTGACTTTTTAAAATTCCTTGATCCTTTCTAAGATTAACTGAATCTTTAGAATTAGACTGGTGTGAATGTAAAGATTCCAGATTCTTCAACTGTTGGTTGTGATATTCTTCAGCAGGCACTGAACTCACTTTTGGTGAACAAAGTGGATTTTGCTTTCCCTTCAAGGTTTCACAACCTTGACTTTGTATTTTAAACTTCTGGTGACCTTCAGCATTCAAAACTGGTGATCCTTGTTTTAAGTCAGTAGAGGAAAGAGATGCTCTTTTCTGAGTTACTGGTAAGCATTGCTTATTTAGCTTCTTTTGGTCACTGTCAGGAAAAGATGAAGGGGTTCTAGAATTTGAATTTTGAGATTTAGAAAGAGGATTACTAGTTTCTGAAGTAGGACTGAGCAAATTCGTTTTAGAAGAGGCCTGTTTGGATTCAGAATTCAATAGTGACTGTTCAAAATTTGGCTGTGGCCCAATTAATTTCTGTCCATTCTGAGAATTTTGTTTCACATCAGATCCTGGCACAGATGGTGAATGCTTATATGTAACACCTGAAGACATGTGTTCTTTGTTAGCATTTGGCATATGGGAACTGGACCTTTTAGCTAATTGGTTGTGGTCAGAACCTGTGGATATTGGACTGATGGTCTTGGTCTTATTACTGACTAGTGAGGATCTTGCCAGGTTCTTAGAAGTGTGTTGAGTATTAGTGGCTATTGGAGTGGTTATCTCCACTGTTTTTGGCCCCATAGATATTTTTTCTTTATTTTGCTCTTTTTGGACATTATTGACTTGTTGGACATTAGTGACCATCTTTAGTGCCTTTTCTGGACTATTAGTCAAGTTCTGATTATCTGTTCTTTGGGAAGCTGGAACAGAATTATTTGCTCGACTGGTGTTTGTTGGCATAACTTTGGCTAAGTCTTCAGAATTTGAACAAGCTTCCATCTTGGGGTGTGTGACTGAAGCTGGAACAGTTTTCTTTTTATCAACAGTCTCAGCTGGGAGCTGGGAGTCATGGTTAATGGATCCACTCTCAGAAGAATGAAAACTTTGGGGGTCACAGTTCTGAATATGCCAAATATTACTATGTTCCAGTTTAAAACTGGTGCTTTTGCTGGAAGGTTCGCTCTTGGTCTTGTGTAAGGATTTAGGGTCACAATTATCGTTGGTACCAGCAGAAACTGAACTAGGTGTAGATGAAGAACTTTGCTCTTTTATTTTTCTGACTGGAGATGGAGAATGTTTAGCAACAGGAATGCCTGAAATACACAAAAAGAGTTACAAAATGTGTCTTTAAAGAACTTTAAGAATTTCTTTAAGAAAAAACTCTGCTAAAAGAGACAGGGATCCTTTATTTTTTTATTTAAAAGAAACAGAGGATCCTCAGTTCAAAAAGAGATGGGAAATCCACAACGTTAAAAGAAACAAGAGAATCTTGGAATTAAAAGTGATGGGAAGACTAAATATTTTCATGGATTTTGCAATATTAACATACTTGACCATAAATCAATTTAAATTGGATTTTAAAATCAATTAAATTTTCAAATATTATACCATTAACATTTAGTATTTTGGATTTGACTTCAATATACTTCTCAGCCTTTGATCAAGGATCAAGTATCTGTACTTTAGATGTACTTTCAACTTTGCACAGAATATGACAAAAAGCAAAGCATGTCTAGCCTTGGGGATTCTAGCCTAAGGGTAACACTTCCAGAAATGTTACTACCATTGACAAAAGAAATTGACAAGCACATTACAAAAGCCCACTCACATTGATTCTTTTTGGATTGGTCTCATGAACAGGAGAATGTGAGGTGGTTTCTATTCAGTCAATGAAGGAAAAATTCATTCTCTTAAAAACTAGTTCACCCCAAATGAGGAGTGGGAGTTCACTTAAACCTCATAATATGTTTCCTTTGGCATTTAAAACTCAACTTCTTATTTTTTAATCTCACAATTCACACATGACTGTTCACTACCAACCACAAAGATATTCAGTTTCCTACAGTTGGGGATTTGAACTTTATTCCATCAACTGTCAATCACTCTTACAAAATGTTTGCCACATCTGATATGTAATGGCTTCTTTCACTAACCTAAGTTTCCATGGTTACAAAAAGGATCAGAGCATGTTGCTTCTTGTGGCATTGGTTGTGGAGACATAAACAATATATATATATATATATATTATCTGAGGAGGAAAGCCAAGTGGTAAAAGTATCCAATTTGAGTGCTCAATGTCAACGGCTATAAATGTATAATTAATTTGGGATTGAAAATACAACACTCAATGGGCAGAGCTAAAAAAAACTTATTATATAAAAACAAAAAGAAAAAATTCACTTCCTTGGTATCATTATAAATTCATTTTTGGTTGTGAAACCATCATCAGATGTATAAATAAAATTTTTATTTGGCCATTCTTATATTGCTTGAAGCAATATAAGAACACCCAAATAAAAACCAGAAACAAATTTACAATGACACCAAGGAAGTGAATTTTTTCTTTTTGTTATATAAAATAAAAAATGAAAAAGAAAATTACTTGGAAAAAGTAAAAGAAAAAACTAATGAGTTAAAATAGTTGAAAAACTAAAACCAGGTTGCAATACAATAAACATTGATAAGTGCTCAATTGGTATGTAGAATCAGTTAAAGAACCAAATAAGTATAGGTAGCTTATTACCCAGGTTTCACTAAAAAGGATCTTCAGGGAAACTCAGAAAGTCATATCAGAGAGGGTTGGTTGGTTGGTTTTTATGGCATATCAACCATTGTAGGTTATTTAATGTCAACTTCATTTTTATACATATAAACAGTTCTATTTCAAAGAATTCAGTTTAGCATAAATACACAGTTTAATTGTCAAAAACATTTCTATTTCAAGCTATTCAGTTTAGTCAAACAGTTCTAATTCAAACAATTCAGTTTAGCACAAGTAGACAGTTTAGTTTTATTTGACCCATAGATAGGACCCTATCAGGTGCTACCACCCCGGGGCCAGAATGGAACTGGGAGTGATGGTAATAAAGGAGTACTCCTCATTCCCTAAAGCTCACTGTCAGATTGTTTAGTGTCATATACAGGACACTCATTGGGGGAGTCTTACCTCTCTGCAGAGATGTAGTTGGTGTATTCTGCAACCCCAGCCGACAGGACCATATGGGAGAGAGAGAAAAACTAAAACAGGCTTCACAAAAACCTTTAGAAATTTACTAAAAAACAAAGTTGTATTCATAAAAGATTTCCAAATAGTAAGTAATATATTTACTTACCTGACTGTCGACCTGGAGAAGCAGACTTCTGGATTCTTTGTCTTTCCAATCGCCTTGCAGCAGGACTAGAAGGATTATTGATATTTGAACCAGCACTGGAACAAGAAATATATGAAAAAATAAAATTGTTTTTCGATATTATATAAGAATAATTATATTTCATATTCTCACAATTCCTTATGAAACATGTCGCATTTTTGGCCAGGATAATTTTTTTTCTAAAACTGACCAGAAAGGTTTCTGGAATTGTCAAATCTAAAATTTAATTATCAGAATTTTCCATTTGAAATAAAGTCTATTTTGTTGGAGCTTTATTTTTGCAGTACATTTCAACAATTGGACATTTTTTTCACCATGTTTACTTTTGCTCCCCAAACCTTTTATAACTAACCACAACTACTACGAATACTACTAGAGATGCTTGTGGTTTAACAGTTATCCAATGACCAAAATGGCTTTTTGCATTACATATAGCATTAATACTCTTGGAAAGGTATAAATCCAACTATTCTCCCACCAGCTATGGGGGAACAGAAAAGCAGACTTGGCTTTTTAACCTTGATGTGGTAACCAGTCTAGAAGAAGGAAAACTGAATTCAAACCAGTTATACTACACTTGAAAATTCACCTTGCATCACATCCTGCTCATGACAGAAGGCTGGGTAAATACATACTACTATGTCTACAAAGAGTTTGATAATATTTACAGGGAATCTGGTATCTAATCTCTAAAACTGATTTTGTATTTTTTTACCATTGAAAACAGAAAAATTCTTAAAATCATACATAAAAACTGAATAACTTTTTAAAGAAGTTCTCTTTTTTTCTATCTGATTATACAGCTGAAAAGGATTTTAAAGATTGGATAGGCCAAAATGTGTTAAAACATTAAGAATACAAAGAAGAAGAATTTCAATTGTTCACACAAATTTTGGTATATCAATGACTTTTCCCCAAAGTTATAGACAATTCCTGCAAACAATAAAGACACCCATACAGCTAAAACAGACAGGAGATCCTTTTTGAGTAATAGAAACAGGGATCCCTAGTGCTAAAAGAAACATGGGGAAGTTAAAAAAAGATGGGAGGGACCTTTGGTGCTAAAAAGTGACAGGGCAGGGGTATCTCATGGCTTAAAGAGATGGGGGGCCTACAGTGTTAAAAAAGACAGAGGATCCTCTGGGCTAAAAGATATAAGGGGTTTTCAGTGCTAAAAGAGACCATGATCCTTGGAGCTAAAAGAGAAAGGGATTATCAATACTAAAAGAGATAAGGATAATCAGTGCTGAACTTACGTTTCAGCCTGAATGCGGTTTGCTCTTCCTTATTTGTGTTTCTGACAATTAACGCATTTTCATTATTTTTTTTTTAATACTGACAAAATTTACATAATTTAATATTGTTCCAATCCTGGTGAGAATAAAACATTGAAATATTATTTATTCTATTATTTGTCTGTCAATCACATTTTAATCAAGTACAAACATGTTATTCAGAGTAACAGCAATTATAAGCTTACCTTGCTGCCTCTGTTTCAGGCGAAACATTATATTGTTCTTCATCTTCCATCCGATCTAAGGAATCTTGGGAATAGTTGCTCATTTGATCTTCAGCTAGTACAATATTATCACACTCATCTTCACCAAACCCAGGCACCAGAGATACTTCTTCAGATGATTCCCTTCCAATAGACTTGGAACAGGCATTAAAACCATTTCTACCAATACATTTCGGCAGGAGTTCTTCAGATTTCTTAGCAGACATTCCAGGCTTGGAATCTGCAGGGTTTTCCTCTTTTGTACTTGCAATGTCTTTGCTCAAAACAGAACAGTCTGAGGATTTATGATGCCCTTCTGACAAAGACGAACTACATTCATGAGGTTCCTCTACAAGACTTTCAGACATCAGTGATGTCGTTGACATTGTGATCCGATTTGATAAAGATGGGAGGTCACCATCACTGCCTCGCCTAAAGCAATCTCCTTTCAAGTCTTTGACATCTGTGAATGATGGTGAACGATGTGCTTCGTAGCATACTGTCTCTTCACTGCAGGCTCCACGTAATGGTGCCGGCTTGTCCTGGGCAACCTTCCGCAGATTCTTTTTATCATCAAGAAACATCTCCAAATCTTCCTTCTGTTGTTTGAGCTTTTTAATTTCATCAAGCATGGCAGTGATATCCTGTTTCTGTTGCTGGTTGAGTTTCTCATGCTCCTTTCTCAAAAGTGAGACGTTTTGCTCATGCTCGCTAACCTCCAGCTTTGATTTCTGGCATAACTTTTGCATCTCATGGATTTTCTGTTCCAGGGCTTTCTTTGACTCCTGCAATGATGACTTTCGATTCAATTCCTCTTCCAGCTGCTTCTTGATTTTTTCCAAGTCAGAAACACTTGACTGACCTAATGACTGCTTTTTCCCTTTTGCTTCAGCAAGTTCCTTTTGCATAGCTCTTTTAACTGTAAATGAAAGAAAAACAATATAAGATTACTATTTTACACAATATTTTTTATTAAAACATTAACAAATAAAATCTAATAAGTGTCCAAGGTATGTATCTGATAGTGCAGTTCTAGTTTTGGAGATCTGGTAAGTGTGCATTCAGTCCTTCATTGTCATTACTTTCAGGCTCACTCAGAATATGGAAATGGCAGACTTAGTTTCAATCCTAAAGGAGACTGTTTGCATTTCACTTAGTGCTAATGTTCTTGGGAAAGATATGAATCAATCTCTTATCCCAGAAATAGGAAAATAGCAGGGGTAGACTGGGTTCTTTAGCCTTGGTTAGGCAACTAGTCTAGAAGGAAAACTGAATCCACGCTAACAGCACTTCACTTAAAAATTCACCGTGTGACAGAGGGTTTGGGGAAATACATGCTTCTAAGTCCACTCTGACCCAAAGTGATAGAACCTGTTTTTTAATATATACACATACACCTGTTCATTACAAATTGTCTCTTCCTTATTAATAACAAGTTTTGGAGTTAGTCAATGGAAAGTGGTACAAGAAGCTGATTCTTTTTTGCATAACTAACCATTACTAATACAACAGCTAAATTGAATATCTGTTGTGTTAATAATGACTGACAGCTGACTTTCTATGTAAACTAATAATGACTAAACTTAAGTATATATATATATAAACTTTATGATTAATAAATAAGTATTAACAATATATATAAAAATAATGATTAAAAAGGTGACATAACAAAAATTGCAAAATTTAAAGGCACAATTGTTTAGCATTTAGAATCACTTGTAGTGTCAGAACAAACATTTTTTTTTCTTAGCTAAGTGACTGAAATAAATCTAAAAACCAATAAACAAATACAAGTTGAAACTGTAAGGATTTAATACAGTAGAAAAAAACTAAAAATAAAAAAATATTTCTTATAAAGAATAAAGTAAAATCAAAGATTTTTTTTCTCCCTTTCATTTTGCTTTAGACAAAATTCTTAGTTTCAAATTCACACAAATTAAATTTTATTGTTGAAGAATACATAACTTTAAAACATAATGACAAAGGCAACAAAAATGTTGAGAAATTATAACTAAAAATACCGCCAACAAAAAAAAGTGAATAAAAATAGATAAAATTAACTGAAAAAAATGTTTATGTTGAGTATGCACTTTACCCCCACCTCTACCACCAGAATGTGACAGTCAATTTTATTGGTCTAGTGAGTAGAGTGTTCGCCAATGGTCCGGGAGACCTGAGTTCAATCCCAGGTCGCGTCATACCAAAGACTTTAAAAATGGTACTTGATACCTCCTTGCTTAACACTCAGCATTATAAGGTACATATCAAAGGTAAAGTGGAGCAATCCAGGGAAAGGAGTAGCGCCCGCCTCTACACCTCAGTGTAGTAGCTATTGAAAAGGGAGCCTTCTGGTCACCCTCGACTACGGTCACCAACTTTACTTACTTTACAGATGGTTCAAATTTCAAGTTTTTCTTCTCCTAGATAGACTAAAGAATACAGTCTGGTTTACTATTTACGCATAGCTGGGGAGAGAACAAGCATTTAGTAAGAGGTCAAGACACACTTATTTCAAAAAGAATAAGATAAAATATTGTTGCATTGTTGGTTCTTATAACACAAAAAAATAGAAAAGTCAAAGGGTTAACATTTGATATAGAGGACATTAAAAGAAATAATACTGTAGTTTCCCACTATATGAAAAACAGAGTTTCAGAGGTGCTCTGACCAATAAAAAAACTCAATAGAATAAACAAGCTGAAAGGCAAAGAAGACTATTTTGTTGCATCTTGAAATACAAAAAAGTAGAAATGTCAAAGGGGTTGACATTTGATATGAAATGAAGGACATTAAAAGAAATAATGGTGTAGCTTCCCACTATATAAAAAACAGAGTTTCAGAGGTGCTTTGACCAATAAAAAAACTCAAAAGAGTAAATAAGTTGAATGCCAGGGAAACTATTTTGTAGTAAATAAATATTTCATTTCTGATTCATTTCTTTTTAGGTCAATAGTTTAAAGGTATTTTTTTTTTTTTTTAAAATAGAACCTGTATATAAAAATGAAAAAAAGAAAGATTGTATAGCACCAGCAGAAAATGTTTTTAAAATAACTTACAAAGAGCTGTTTCTTTATCCATTTTTGCTTTGGCTTTAGCAATTTCCTTTTCTGCCTGCAGACGCATTTGATTGGCTTTAGCCAGCATCTCACTGAGTTTCTTTCTCAAGTCATCTTCTTCTTGTTTCTGTTTTTCTTGCATCTCCCACATTTGTTCCTCCTGCTTTTCATATAAGCTGTTCGCTTTCTGCAATTGTTCATTTACCAGCTGCAGTTCTTGCCTGAAATCAAAAATTTATTTCAGAGTTATTTAAAGAATCAAGAGAAAGAAAGAGATAGTGTCTTCCGGTTTTTTCCATCTTCAATAGTCTGGATTTTAATAGATCAATAAAGCTTAGGAAGAATACAACAAATTTAAAGATTTAAAATGGTCTGCTTCAGCAAGTTATGTTATCATGTTGTTGAATAAATGGACAACTTCTTTCTTTATACCAAGAGTTTAAATGTGCGATTATATTTCTGTAAACTTATCCACTTCCTGTGTGATGAGAGGGCATACATTCAATACTCATCAAAGCATTGAATTAGAAGTTCCGTTCTTTCAATTAGATCTCTGTATGTGCATATTTTATTTATATATATATATATATATATACACACACACACACACACACTTAATTGAAAGAACAGGACTTCTGATCCAATGCCTAGCTGAATATTATCAAGTTAATTTCTTATATGTTTAAGTTCATATTTATATTGGTAAGAACTGTCCCCTTGCTTTTGCGCCTTCATATATATATATATGCATATCTTTATATGCTCGTACAGCTATATTTTTATCTTTAAAAACAAATAAATAAAATTTCCATACTAATAAAGATTAATCACAGACTAATTGCAAATTAACAACCTAGAAACATTCATTATCTCCAGGAAAGCAACAAAAATGACAGACATCTGGCACAGTTTTCTTTTTTTTTTTTTTTTCAGTGACATCATACCAGCTTCTTTCTCACTTCAAAATCTTATAGACAAATTAAAAGGAGGGAAAAAAAGAGACATTTTAATTCATCTTTTAAAATTTGTTTAAACAGTTTTATATGATTTCATATTTTCTTTGATTCTGAAAATGATTTGTAATTTGAAGGATGGTTCGTTTGTTTTTATAGCATATCAACTTTTGTTGGAATATTTTATATCAAAGTCAATTTAATAATAATCATCTTCAAAAATATACTTTCATAATGATTTAAAAAAAAATCCCATAAGTTGCTCCAATATCAATGTTTTAAGAGCCAGTGCATTAATGTATTTCAAAATCATTCTAAATATCATCTCAAATCTATTTGACTTCATAGATACAACCCTAGGTTTGGTTTTGTTTGTTGGGTTTTATGGCATATCAACCTTTGTAGGTTATTTGACACCAAATCCATTTTTATGTAAATAATCTGTTCTATTTAAAACAATTCAGTTTAGCATAAGTACACAGTTTAATTGTCAAAAACATTTCTATTTCAAACTATTCAAGCAGTTACATGTAACAATTCAGTTAAGTGTGAATACAGTTTTAATGTCAAAAGACAGTTCTATTTCAAATAATCCCATTAAGCATAAGCACGCAGTTTAAATGTAAGTATGGTTTAATTGTCAAAAACATTCCTATTTTAAACAATTCAGTTTAGCATAAGTATGCTGTTAGTTCTATTTAACCCATAGATAGGGCCCTATCAGGTGCTACCACTCCGGGCCAGAGTGGACCTGGGAGCAATGGCAATGAAGGGGTATTCCGCATTCCCCAAAGCTCCAGCACTGCTGGAACCTCACAATCAGATTATTTAGTGTCATATATCCAGGACACTCGTTGGGGGGGGGGTCTTACCCCTCTGCAGAGAAGCAGTCTGTGTATTCTACAGCCCCAGCTGACTGGGCAAAGATACAACCCTAATAGGTACTACCACTACAAGACCTTCACAACTAGTGGCAATAAGTGACTGACTTCACAAGATTCAGAAGGGGAGCGTCACGTCTAAATACAATTTGGTTTATCTGTGTAGTGGCATATTAACTCCTGGTGGATTATTTGATGCTGAAATTTGAGTCATTTGCAAATGCTTGATCACAATCATAAGTATTTTTCAACATTCCATTGCAGTTATTTTTGTTTTGATTGCACTTTTTTTTTACAATAATTATTCGTTTGTACATTCATACAAAATCAAGTATTCCAATCTAATAACTTATACACAATTATACAATTTCAAATAATTATTTTTATCTAACATTAATCATTTGTTTGCATACATATTTTCGAGTTTGAAGTTTTCCTATCTAACACCAATAATTTGCAAGCAATTATATGGTTTCAAGTAACTAATAGTAATAATCCTTAGTAAACAATTATAGCTTCAAGTAGCCATTCTTGATACAAATAATTTGCACAGTTATATTGTTTCATATACTCCAAATCCAAACTGATGATTTTAAAACAGGTGTATATGACCCATAGTTTGAAGCCTAATAGGCACTACTACTCTGGGTTAGAGTGGACCTGGAAGTAATGGCAACAAAGGAATGCTCTATATTTCCCCACAGCTCCAGAAATGGAGCCTCACCACTGAATGCAAGTTAATATCATACTCAGGACACTTTGCAGATGGTAGTCTTACACCACTTCACAGACTGTATAAGGCATATACTAAGCCCTTTTCAAAAGGGCTAAAATGTAATTCGGTGTCATACCCAGGATACCTCTCTCACAAGGATTAGAAGAGGATCTTAACCCTCTGAGTAGGATGTAGTTGGCATATTTTAATCCCTGTAAATATGCCCATTTAAGTTAAGAAAAAAAAAAAAAAAAGAAAATAAAAGTGAATAAGGGAGGAATAAAAAGTATTCTGAAGTTGCCAAGATATATAGTAAGAAGAAATTTTATCAGTGATGTAACTTATTACAATATATGGTTTTGATATTTTATCATTGGTTATTATTATTAATCTCTATTTGTGTCTAATTTATGAATAAAACTTTATCATAGTTTAAAGTACAACCTGCAATTTCAGGTATCAGCTGAGTAACTTAGAACATAATTCCTTTGAATAAACAAAGATCACTGTATCTCTAACAGAGTTTCCTTGAGTTAATATTATGGATTCCTACTTCAAACATCAACTAAGAAGTTCAAGTTACATAATAATCAGCTTCACTAAATATCAAGAAGAATTTCAGATGTGCTTTGACCAATAGGAAACTCGCTGGAATAAGTGTTAAATGCCAAGAAGACTAAATTTTTTTTTCTCCACATTAGTTTAGTTCATTGTTCATTCTTGTTTTGGTAAATACAGCTTCAGTCTTGATACTTTCTGAACACACCTCATAATGTGATGATCAGTAATAAAAAAAAGCAGCCTTGCAAGATTATATAAAAAGAAAAGCAATTTTTCTTACTTGACTTGTTTAATGTTGGATTTATTATTCTTGTTTGTTCGGTCCAGTTCCCCAGAAAAACTAAAAGAGGAAATCAAACAAGATAATAATAATAAAAATTCATGGTAATAGGGGAAAATTACAAATATAAGAGAAGTGTTTGAATTAATTCAATATAAAATGATAATTATTAAAATCATAATCATATACATACTTTATAAAAACTGCCAATAATCCCTCTCTCATTTGCAATACTTTTCTTTAGTAAAATCATTTGCTAACATTTACATTATATGAATACCTCTATTCTGTCAGAAATGTCTGCCTTAATCCCCGACCACCAAAAATCCATTTTTTTTTCCAGGTCTTTAGTCTACAATATTCAGTTTGAATGAATGATGAAAGAAAAAGCCAAATTTAGCATTCAATCATCAATATCCACTCACCAGACTATCAGAAATATTTATTTTATTCAAGTAGAAAATGATGAAAGCTAAATGAAAGAAGGATGAGTAGTAAAATCACAGTAAATTCAGTGAACAGTAAAATAAATGAATAAATAAATTTTTTTTTAAAATTTCATAATTATCTCTACCCGCAGAATTTGGTTTGTCATTCTATACATAATCATTAGAGTGAATAAACATTATAACGTATTGGTTAATAAATCCTACCCATAATAAAGATAACAGATAGTATGTGTATATATATATATATATATAAATTCATACTAACAAAATACTTTCAAATACCTGAATGTAAAAAATCAACTCATTTAAAATTTTCTTTAGAAATTTCATAACCACAAAAAAAAGTTGAATCAGTAGAAATTCTAGTTTAATTAGTGTGTATATGAGAAAACTAATTAAAAAAAAACAAAAAAACAAAAACAGCATGAAAATACCAAAATATAAAAAAAAAAAAAACAAGGTCTTCAGAGGAAGATTTTATTTTTTGCCAAAATTAAACATTTCAGTTTTTACATGTAAAAACAAACTATCAGCAGGTTCCAAATTTCCATGCCCTGATGAAAGTTTAATGTTTTCACACATTTAAAAACAGAAATGTTTAACATTGGCAAAAAAAAAAAAAAAATCATATTCTGAAGACCTTGTGTATATATTACATACACACACACATTTTTTTTTTTTTAGATATTTTGATATTTATTTTACTAATAAGATTCTGACACACACAAACACACACACGTGCATGTATATGTGTGTGTGCATATTATATATATATATATATATATATATATATATATATATATAAAAAAGCAGATTTTAGCTTGACATATACCCTAACTTAAAATTGTCTCCAGCCAGAATGAAGATCTAATTCTAAATATGAACTTACATTATTCATAAAAAGGATCACAAATAAGGAAATAAAGAAAAGAACATATCTTATAAACAAGATGAATCTGTTTTAAAAAATCTCACCTGCTGCTCATTAAAGGAGCAGGGGATGCACAAGTCTGAGAGGAGGAACCACTTTCAGAAGCCGCCACAGAATCCATACTACCCAGAGGAGATCCATTTTCAGTTTCATTTTTGGCAACACTCTATAAAGAAAATACATTTCAACACCAGTTCATAAACAAAAACTAATCAGGACAACTTTTATACTTATCCAACTTTACCTAAAATAAAAGCAAGAGAGATAAATGTCACCAAAGAAAGAATTTAGAAAATCTTTTAAAATAATTTTTAACATTCTCACATTTAAAAAATTCACCAATTGAAAAGTTACAAAATAAATTTATTTTTTTTACAAATTAAAATGTAATGCATGATATAGTATTAATTTTTGAACTAAAATAAGTTTTGGTTAAATTCCTTGGTTTTATGACATGTAAACCCTTATTGGGGTATTTAATGCTGAAGTCAATCATTGTTTTTTTTTTTTTTTTGGTGGGGTTGCAAGCAATAATAGTTTCAAATAAATGATAATTCATTAAAAAAAAAATAAATAAAAAAAAAAAATAAAAACTATAGCTTCAAGTAACTAAATACAAATAATTTTTACAATTATAAAGTTTCAAACAATCATTGAACATAAATAATTTACAAAATTACATGATTTCAAATAACTATTCTTATTTAATACTAATAAGCATTTCTTTGCATACACATTTGGTTTCAAGTATTCTTATCTAATACTAATAATTTTCTAACAGATCTATTTGACCCATAAATGACACCTTAATAAGTACTACTACTCCAAATCAGAGTAAATGGCAATGAAGAAGTGACTCAAACCAGATAGTACATAGGTCTATGAATACTAATATTTTTTTCCTAAACATATATACTAACATTAAAGTTTAACTCATAAATTAGTTGAAATAAGAGATTAGCAGCAATAAATATTAGGTTGTTTCATAAATAATCTCCAATTTTGGAGGAAAAAAAATTTATTCCTGAGTTAATGAATTTAAACAATGTTTGAATCAGTCAAAATATGATCCCTGAACATCTATGCATTTCTACCAGTGATTAACAAGATTAGTTGTGCCTGTATGATAAAACAGTAAATTAAAAATCATTAAACACAGTTTCTACTTCTCCATTGGATCAGAATGTTTTTTTGGCATAAAAAAGTGCTCAGATGCTTGAGGAAAAAAAATATAGGAGTTAATAGGAGAGAGATCAGAAGAATATAGTGGATGGTGAGAAGTCTCATATTCCAAGTCAGTGATTTCTGAAAGAAGTGATGGAAAATTAACAGAGAGGACACTTCAGTCACTAGAAATGTGAATTTTTTTTTATATAACTACTATCAAAATAACATTTGAACAGAATTCAAACAGTTTATACCAAATTTAAACAGTCAGTATTTTCCAAATAACCTAAAAATAAAATAGAATAATTTTAACTAACAGTACCTGTCAAAATCCACTTTTTTAGTTGATTCTTTTTTTTTTGGATATGTAAATTTATGAATAGATCTACAATGAAAACTTTGATTTTTTTTTAAATGCACTCTTTAGATAAGTTATGGTGTCATGATATTACTCTGGTTAGTTGGTATTTAATTGCACTTGTGAGTTATTTAATACCAAATGCTATTTATATGATTTGTAAATGAATAGTTTTCAGTTAACTATTTTTAAATGGTTATTAGAGCTCATTTGTTTGCACACAGTTAAATGGTTATTAGTAATTCTATTCAAGTATTCCTAATACTAATAATTTGCACACAGCTGAATAATAACTAATAATCCTTAGTAAATGACTGAATTGTTCTATTTGACTCATAAATAGGACCCTAACAGGTACTACCACTATGGGTCAGAGTGGACCAAGGCATAATAATGGAGTAATCCACATTTCCCAAAGCTCCAGGAATGTAGCCTCACCATTAGATGCAGTTTAGTGTCATAATCATTAAAGGAATGATCTTAACTCTCTGCAGAGATGCAGATAGCATATTCTACAGCTGCAGCCAACAGAGCAGCATGATTTTTATGTAAATTATTTTATGCAATATCATTATTATTACACATTATGAGTTTCCTTACAAATGAACAAATAATTTAATAAATAAGAGTGATTTGAAAAGTTCAGATTTAATGTTCAGTTTATTTTAAATCTAAATGTCAAAAATTTTATTAAAACTGAATAATTTGTTGACTTACAAAAGATTTTATTATTATTCAAAAAATATATAATATATGTAAACAAACTTCCAAAATAAGTTTTCAAAATAATTGTTCATTCCTTTCTTTTACAAATTTCTATCTATCTCTTCTTTCACTGAAAGCATCTGATCTATAGGATTATCACTTCCTCTCATTTTCCCCTTTTCTTTCTTTCTCATATTTGCTTTCTTTATCTGGGATGTATAGCATATACTTTTTCTTCCTTCACAATCAAAACAGAATAGTCCATTATTTATCTCAGTTGATGACAGGGAATCATAATTGAACACACACATTCATGTCTTATTCTATTAATATTATAAATAATATACTATAATAAAAGTTATATAATAAATAGAAGATTCATTTTTATTGTAGATCTATCTTAGGAGAACCCAAACAGATGTTTTTATTTTCTTTCCTGAATAAGCAGAACTTCTTTTTGACCGACTTTGGTTTAGTTTATTTGTTTGACAGCATATCAGCTCCTTATGGGCTATTTAATGCTGAATTTTTTTAAATTTGCAAATCTTTGATTGCAATCATAACTATTTTCAGTGACTACATTTTTTTTAATTGCACTTTGTCTATAATGATTTGTTTGCACACAGTTTTATGATACAAAGTAATTCCTATTTAATACAAATAATTTGCACACATTTATATGGTTTAAGTAATTTATAATAAATAATCTTTGGTAAATAATTGCAGCTTCAAGCAACCACCAATTTGTATACACTTATGTTTTCAAGTATTCCAATCTAACATTAATAATTTGATTTAATAAGAATTTGTTTGCATACAGTTAAATAATACAAAGTATTCACTATTTAATACAAATTTTTAGCCATAAAATATGTTTTTTTATCAGCAAGGTTATGTCTAGAAACACTGTAAACTTCAATTTTTCAAAAAGATTTCTCACAATGAATGACTCCTAGTTTTTGTGGTAAAAAATTGGTTTGGTTTCTTTGTTCAATAGCATATCAATCTTCATGGGTTATTTAATGCTGAAACCATCCTTATAGAGGAAAAGTAGAAGTACAATTTAACCCATACCTTTTACAATGGCATTAGTCCAAAAGTTAACATAATAGCACAATTGGGATTTGAACTCACTCCCTCTGATGTTTCAGTCCAATATATTAATCACTACACCACAAGGAGTTCATGAAAAAAGAGTCTTAAAAATTCATTCATTAAACAAATATATACAGTAATTTTAAAACAGATCTAGTTGACATAACCCATAGATGGGACCATAATAAGTACAACCACTTCTAGACAGAGTTGATTGGGGAAGGGATGATTTGATAATCCTCTGGATTGCTGGATATAGTTTAGTGTCATACTGGAGACATTTCAACTGAGAGGAAAAACTTTATAGGTTATATTTGGAAGAATCATGACTCTTGTGTTTTCCGAGCATTACTATGGCCCAGTCAGCAGGAGCTGTAGAATACACCAACTGCATCTTTGCAGAGGGGTAAGACTGTCCCAACAAGTGTCCTAATAGGACACTAAACAATCTGAGAGCAAAACTTCAGTAATGCTGGAGTTTTGGAGAATGTGGAGTATCTCTTTATTGCCATCGTTCCCAGATCCACTCTAGCCTGGAGTGGTATCATCTGGTAGGGTCTTATCTATGGGTCAAATAGAACTAAACTGTGTGGTTATGCCAATCTGAATTGTTTGGAATAGGACTGTTTTTATGTATAAAATGGATTTGGCATTAAATAACCTACAATGGCTTATATGCCAACCAACCAACCAAGCATTATAAGGTAAAACTTATTATTTATTTCCAGTGTTTACAGCCTATAACTAAAAACCCAAACGAAGTCAGAAGACTGTACTTCAGTTGTATTGAAAAAAAATTTCTCAGCTGACAAACCTTTCTGAATTCTCTTAAGCGTGCTGCTTCAGCAGGGTTATTGAACCTAAATAAATGTGTTTTGCCAATCAGGATCGTGTCCCCTAGAAAAAGATAAGTAAATGGTAAGGTTAGATTTTTAAAAGGAATAAAAATATACAAAAATGTTGAATTGTTATTACCATAATCTTTTGTGTATAAGAAAGTTTTTTTCCACACTTTTAAGACTAAAAGTTAGAGATGCATATTATGCACAAGAACTAAATATTAACTTTTTATATAGTTATGTGAATCACCATATTCAGAGTAGAATGACTGAATGTAAGTTATATCTATGAGACAAACTAATGTCATCTCAATGACCAACCAACATGGATGGATGATGAGAAAGACTCAAAGGAATCCATTCTGTCAGCATGCCATGATGAAGATGTATATAGGTGTAAGCATATCTGCACAAGTATGGATGATATTATAAGCTCTTCTGTTACTCGATACATATGCACGTAAAGAGGTGCTGCTCTTGCAGATGACAATTCTATTTGCTTTTTGAATAAATCAAACCTTCTTAATCAATTTTAAGCTAAAATGTCCTGAACAAAAGCAATTTTCATATTTTATTGAATTTTTTTTTTTTAAATAAAAAAAAGTTGAAATCACTTTTTCATTGATTTATCAAGTCCATTCTGCTTTTAGATTAATAAGAAACAACAATTCTTAGAAATAGTTATTAGTTGCTAATTATTAGCCATCATTAATAAGTTTCTTTCTAAAAAAAAATTTCAAATATTGGTAGCTTAATTGTAATTAAGGTCCCTACATATTCACTTCAAGTCAATGGCTCCAGCTGATTACTTGCCAGGCTTTTAATTGATATAGTCTTGGAATAAACAAACACATCTAACTATAATTGACCAAATGTTTTTTTTTTCTTCACATCTGTCATTGTATGAAAAAAAGATAGCCAGAGCCTTCTAATTTTTTGTGGTTATATTAACTAAATATCAGATATCACTTCATTGGGTATCCCTATCTAAAATTTTTCTCAATATTTGTTGGTTAGTAGGCATTTATATCATGCCTGCCTTCAGTCAAACCATCCAACTACCTGATTGATAGGCCTGTTATCAGTATAGCCTTGACCATGAGCCAATAAACTGTATTAACGGAAATCAATGTAGTTTATTTGTACATTTGAAACAAGTTAACAATAACAAGGAGACTAAATAAAAGGAATGTAATGATACAGTCAGGTCACAATACAATATCATAATATGCTGCTCATGATACAACACCTATTGTGATACCTGTAATAGAAAAAATACAAACTGATTCCATTAATACAATGCTATCGTAAAAATAGAAATAGAAATACATAAAAGGAAACATTTCTGTGTGCTGAATAGAAAACGCGAAAAAATGTCACGATTTTTTTTTACAGCATTTGAATGATACTTTGGGTCCTAATCTATTCGAGTGTATCCATTCTATAATAAAATGTCTTAAAATGGCTTTTAACTGTAAGAAAATATCTCAAATACTATTCTCAGAATATTTTAACTTTCTTTCCAGAACATAATGGGTTTTTTTGAAAACCACACAATTTGTACCTTTGGTCCATCAATGAATTGTTACATCTCTAAAAAACAAAATACTAAAAATAGAAAAACCTGTGTACACATACTGAAGGGACATGGTGTAACACTTACCTTGAGTTAATTTAGTTGGCTGCTTGATTTCAATTCCATTTATAGTGCAAGTGGCACCTCGATTGGGGTGCAAAACAACATCACCATTAACATGTTGAATGAAACAATGCTCAGGTTGAATACTAGGACCAGATAAAACTGAAAAGAAAGGGAAAAAAAGATAAAAAGCTAATAGCTTGAATCTCCATTGATGAAGTTCTTGATAAAGTGAGGATGAAAGATTTTCAATACACCCAATATAGATTACAGATGTAGTCTGATTGATTGATTATAATGACTTGTCAACTCATCTTGCATTATTTTTTGTGCATAAGTTAGGGAACTGCATTCATTATACATCTATATTTACATTTTTTGTGTAGTTGATTCGTAAGAGTTTTTTTGCACATTGTTATATAATATCAATAATACTATATAATACAAATAATTTGCAGACAGTTGTAAGTTTTCAAGTATTCTTATCTAATACTAATAATTATATGATTTCATGTAACCGTTTCTATTTAATAATGCTCATTTCTTTGCACATAGTTATATGGCTTCAAATAGTTAATAATAATCCTTAGTAAACAATTATAGCTTCAATTATTCTTAATACAAATAATTTACAGTTATATGGCATCAAGTATTCCTATGAAATAACTGAGCCATTGGCCTAATGAGTAGAGTGTTTGCCAATGGTCCGGGAAACTGGGGTTCAATCTCAGGTCGAGTCATACCAAAGACTCAAAAAATGGTACTTGTTGCCACCTTGCTTAGACCTCAGCATTATAAGGTTAGGATCAAGGGTAAAATGGAGCAATCCAGGGAAAGGAGTAGCATGCTCCCCTATACCTCAGTGTAGTAGCTATTGAAAAGAGAGCCTTCGGGTCACCCTCAACTAAGGTTGCCAACTTTACTATTTCTATAAAATACAAATAATTTTTAAACTGATCTATTTGACCCATAGATGAGATCCCAACTGGTACTACCACTCCGGGTCATAGTGGAGCTGGGAGTAATAGCAATATAGGGGTATTCTACACTTCCTAGGTTGCCAAAACAGGATCCTCATCACTGGATGCAGTCTAGCTTAGGTGGTGGTCTTACACCCCTGCAGAGGATACAGTTGACATATCCTAAACTGCACAAACAGGGCTAGTATGCTTTTGAGTAAAGGTTGGTAAAAATATATATATATATATATATATATATATATATATTATTTGATGAATCATATAACCAGCATTTTTGCTTTATAAATCTTAATATTTCAGAAAAAAATGGTCATTTTAATTTTTCTTCTTTTAAAGTTTTTCATACACTTTTTATCAAGTGTCTCACCCTTCTGTGGGGGTACAGTGTGTGTATTCTAAATCCCACTGACAAGGCAAATTACAAGAAGGGTATGCATGTCTCAGGTAAGGCATTTAACAGCATCCAGTTGATATGCCATAAAACCAAATAATCCATTGTCTGAGTACATACAATTATTTATGAGATCTCAGCACAAAAATTTGACAATAATATTTTATTATCTTATATAAGCAAATGTAAATCAAGATTGATATATAATGCAATTAATGAGATAATGAAAACTTAAAGGTGGTAATAATGATTTTAAGCAAATCTAGAAGATAGAAACAAAGAAAAAATAAAACTGCAACACCCTGAATGCATACTTCAGTTTCCCAAGATTAAAAAGTGCTGGATTATCATCACGGTATGCTAACAGCATAAATACCCTTGACTCTCAAGCCATCCATCCCTATAGGTCATTGCTCTAGTTGTATGCCCAGAAGAAAGAGACAACAACAACACTTATTTATAAAGACATAAACCTCTTATTTATCACGCAATAGTCAACATGGTTGTATGAGGAGAAAGTCAAGACTGCTAAGAAAAGTTAGGTGCCCGTGATGTAATGGTTATCATCATAGAAAATGGACACGGCGACACGAGTTCAAATCCTGGACGAGACTGATTGCATTTCACATAGCACTAATATCCTTGGGAAAGGTATGAATCCAATTATTCTCCCTCCAGCTATGGGTAAATAGTAGGACAGACTGAGTTCTTCAGCCTTGGTAAGGCAACTAGTCTAAGAGAAGGAAAACTCTGAATTCAAACCTGTTAAACTCCGCCTAAAAATTGACCTCGTGTCATATCCTGCCCAAGTGGAGGGGTTGGTAAATAGGAGAAAGTCAAAGCTGCTAAGATTTATACCAGAGAGAGATAATATCATCCGGGAACCTTTCTTCTTCACTCTGCTTCCACATTTAATCATCATTATTTCTTCGCACTTCTTTCATGAGACTGGTACAGGTCAATTAACTACAGGGCCCTTCGCTAGGCACTCCAATTTTCTTCTGGGATCATCCCCATTTTCAATTTAGAGAAATGTCTGAAATATACCAGACTTGCAAACTCTCAACCAATGGCCCAGTGGCATGACAGCAAGTCTCTCTCTACTCTGCCAACTGCTCTGGGGTTGAAATCTTCAGTCGTTATATATTTGTTAGATGCCCACACACACCGGTACACCACTCACACAATTCACATGGTATTTCTGTTGTCTTTTGTTTATCTTAAGACACAGATGCATCCTGTTTTTGATATCCACATAACTTACACAGCCTGTCAAAGGACAACTATGTAACATAAGTAGGTCCTCTAAATAGCATCCAGTGTCTACACAGAGCAGATGAATGCAAGTTTTTGCTGGTTGGTCAATAGCGGTGTGTCTATGTGTAGGAATCCATAGGATACTGTCATTTATAAGTTTGTCCTTACTTCACTAGCATTGCCCAGCAGCATATCTTGCTTATATTATGTGAATGGTTTCCAAGATTGGAAGTAAGTAGCCATACAACTGATTTATTTATTATTTATTTTTTTTTAATAGGGCACTTGTTCCAGGATTTATTCAAAACAGCACTTTGTGTAGTTCCCATCTAGCTTATTCTACAGGCATCCAAGTGGTGCAATTATACAGTTGTAATGACATAGCTACAGCTTGGATTAATTCCCATTTTATTTTATCAGAGTGAGTAAATGATCACTTGTACAGATCAAGATATGCACAGGTTCTAAAATAAAAGGTTTATCAACAGTACTCAGTTTTCATATTAATATTGTCACATGGTCTACCACTGAGAAGAGAGAAATAAGGAATTTCTACTACCCCTCCGTGTTTGAATTAACAGGCCACCAAAGACTGGCCGTTAAGAGAGGAATAAGGAATGTGGGTCAACTTCGGCCAGCCGTTGAAGGAAGAAAAGAATGTAGGCCAATTCCCCACAGCCAAAGTAACAAATCCAGGTCAGAATGAAAGCCAACAGATGTTTGCACTCTGTGACCGGAGGGAAGAAGAAAGAGGCTAAATGATTGGCTAGAATCCTAAAGCGAAAGTAGCCCCCTTTTTCGTCAGCGGAAATAGGGATAAAGAATATCAGTTTTGAAGAGAGATGTCGCCGTGAACAGATGGAGCGAATCTTGTGCCAAACTCCGGACGAAGAAACAGAACCGGGATTTGCAGGACAGTAGTTGAGGTGATAAGATATATTGAAACTGCAGCCGAAATTACCGAGGGAAAGTGGAAAGAGTCTTGGACAAGAAGGACTTATGCCTTCAAGCCTGAGCTATATATATATATATATATATATATATATATATATATATATATATAAAAACCCCGCAAGCCCGTAAAAGAGAAAATACCCTCCTCCAAAGGAACCCGTCAAAAAGCTAAATACTGTAATTACATATTCTCTCTCTCAATTTAAAGAAAGAAGAAAGAAAAGAAAAAGACATTTGTGTTTATGTACTATCCGCTGATAATATAGCAGACACATTAAATACGTGTGTCCGCGTGTAGTAAAAACCTTGTTGTATTTTATTGTCCCCCACGTGTTGAAATTTATTCATTGTGTTGTCTGCCTGTCAAGTTGTCAATTGCATGCTCTCTTTTCAGCTTCGTTTGCCTCATGTTATTCTTGCCTAAATTGTCCTATTCTTTCCTTTAAAAATATTGTACGGGAAACCGGAATTGTTGACTACTATAATTAATATTAATATATCTAAACCAAGAGGCCCATATTTTCCATTATCCTAGGAGTAGGAAGAGATAGTGGTCTGGTGGGTGTGTGTGTGTGTGTGCAACGTGAAACTTGGAAACCCCTTGCTAGCAGCGGTCAGTCTAGCCCCAAATTAACCACAACATAATCTGCCAGTTTCCCTATGCCCAAAAGGGGAATCATAACTGGAACTTATTCTATGAAGGATCAAGTGCCAGGCTGCCCCGTCTTCACACGTGCAAAAAATAAACTCCCATCTTGGGATTAATATTTTAATTTGCCATCACAATATCTTGTTGGGCATTAGCACAGACTCACATACACAAAAATCATACAGACAGCATATACTACCCAACAATATATTATTTAACATCAAAGTGTTTGAAAATTCTATCAGAATATCTACTACAAGATAACATGCACATACTTCCACCAGGTTAAAAAGTGCAACAGCCTTTTTTTTCAGCATGTTGCAATTTTACTTTCCATTGGTACATTTTGTTTGATATTTATTAATAAGATCCTTAATGAAGATACACATGGCATAACAATTATCATTGTTGGAAATGAATTCAGTATGCTGAGTTCAAATCCTGGAAGAGGCTGTTTATATTTCTGGCTAAGGCCCTTGAAAAGACATCAATCCATCACTTCTCCCTGCAGAAAGGAGTAAATAGTAGGGCAAACTGGGCTCTTTAGCAGTAGTATAGCAAGTAATCTAGAAGGCAAGCTGATTTCAAAACAGCTGTACTCCATTTAAAAATAGACCTTGTATCACATTTTCCTGTGATGGAAGGCTAAGGAAAATGCGTATTCAAATAATACTCAGGGTAGTAAGATAATAAAAGAAAATTATGATTTCACAATCCAGTTTTCTTATATTTATATTTTACTAATCTTACAGTGATATTTTTGATAAGGCAGTAACATTAAAATGATATAATTTACAAAATGAAGCAATTCCAACCCCAAATACATTAGTGTGTTGAGTAGTTAACATTAGTCTTCACCCAGATCAGTATAATCTCTCAAGGGAGATAATTATTAAATTATACAGTGATACCTTTTTTCACAGTTAATTATATAAATTCAATAAATAAGATGTGACTTTGCACAAACTTAAGAACCACCAAATAATATATTTAACTTACCAATATCTTGATCTCTTTCTGCAGCTTCACCACCAATAAGAGTTTTTCCCTCCTTAAAAAAAAACAAAAAAACCTGAGTGTAAAATATTTTGATGTCTTAATATACAATGAATTAATAACTTTTTGAATGGCTTTTAATATTTTAGTATTTGTAATACATGAAACCTAACATTTTCATTGTATACTGAAATTAGAAATAATATTACATTATGATGAAAAATAGAAATACTATTATTATTTTCATTATATTAGAAAATAGAAGTAATAGAATTTTTTCTGACTTTAACAATGGATTTCCCATTGTTAAAGTCAGAAAAATCCAGTTTATATATCACTGAAAATTAGGTAACAGTCAAAAATGCATCTATATTCTTCAACCTGTTCTAATCCAAGGATACATTTCCAGATTGTAACTCTGCATAAAATTTGATGAAAATATAAAAATCCTTATTTCATGGTCATTTCACTTCCATAGTAATCAACTAATACATAGACCAAAATATCTGATAATAAATACAGTATTGCCGGCTAACAATTTTTTATGAAATGTTCATTTTCTTTGAAACGAGATGCGTTATAATTTCTAGTAGTGCATCATACAATCAAAACTTACTAATTATTATCTATTACCAAACTCTACATCACTAAAACACTGTAAATGAAAATACGACTATGTAGCAGTCAAAACAAGTACACCACCAATACATACTTATGTCATTTTATTTTTGATTAGGAGTTTCAATATCTGTTTTTAACATAACACTCTTCTAGAAATAAGGTCCTGTTTTGTTTTTTTAGTTTAGCAAAAAATTAACTTTTCATTTAAAAAAAAAAAAAAAAAAAAAAAAAAATGTATAAATGAACTTATTTATAAACAATACTATATATCTTAGTTAAGTCTACAAAGGCTGTTTGTTTCTCGCGCTATTACGTTCACTTTCAGGCAAATACCATTGAGAAAGGTATGAACCCCCTTATCCTCCCAGCTATGAGTTAAATAGTACCACTACTGTTCTTCTAGGAGAATGGGTTTAGCATTAAATAATCTACAAAGGTTGATATGCCATTAAACAAAGAAACCAAACCAAACAGGTTGTTTCAAAAAAACTTGATACCGTTTGAAATGTACAGGGTGTTTTACAATATCTGAGATAAGTAGGATATGCAAATTAGAACACTTGACTATTTCCTAAACAGAAGTATGAATATTATCATGGATCATTGTTATAATGGAAAATCAACAGGTTAACAGACTGTCTATTGGATTTTAAAAATGTTGTTCATAAGTCAAGCAAACAAGGAATATACAAACCTTTAGATAATATAAAACAATGCCTGTACTTAAAATGTCATCATCCATTCCTCTCAGATGAGGCTGTTGGGAATCCACAATCACACCCATGGAATTTGTTCGTTGACCAAGAGGACGCCTAATACTCAAATCTGACTCCTGGAAATTGATTCAATGAAACAAGATTAGAATTGGCAATTAGATAATTGATAGAAATGAATGTGCCCAGTCTTTAAGAATGGTCTTAAGTGAGCTGGAATTTCTAAGATGAAGCAAACCCATTACTGATAGTTCACAAATTTTTCCATTTGATTTTTATCAGAAGATCTAGAATAGTCTAAGACTCAAAAGAAAAAATTTTTTTTGAAGCAACATGAAGGATTAAAAAAAAAAAAAAAAAAAAAAAAAAAAAAAAAAAAAAGTAGTCTTTATGGAAACCTTAATACACAATATACTCAATACAATAAGAGCTTTAGTAAAATGGTTATCATTATAGGAAATGGAATTGGTGATCCAAGTTCAATTCCTGGATAAGGCTGTTTGTATTTCACTTTTCACTAATGCAAAAGGCATGAATCTATTGGTTCTCCCCTCAGCTATTGGTAAATAGTAGGGTAGATTAGGTTCTTCAGCCTTGGTTAGGTAACCAGTCTACGAGAAAGAAAACTGAATTCACATTACTCTGCTTAAAAATTTACCTTGTATCACATACTTGCCTGTGGTGGTGGGCTTGGGTAAATACATACAATAAGAGCTTTAAAGCAAGATGAAGGAATTCAAAGGAGAGTAACCTCTCACAAGGCTTGAACACTTGTTCCATTTTCTGGGAACACATAATAAATGCTGTATTAATTTTTTAATCCAATTTATTGCACAAACCGTTTTTTTATCTTTTTATACCAAGGTCATAAAAACTATAGCTAATTTCTGGTCTTTTAAATGCAATGCATTTTTAAACAGTTGGATTTTTTTGAGAGTGAAGCAAAAATATATTAACAATATTATTATATAATAAAGAAGTGGGATTATTTACAGATATTATTAATCAATATTAACATTTTCTTGAGACAATAAAGTTGCACCAAGTACTTGAGAATAGATCTTTTATAGACCATAAATGAAAGGAAACCTAACATGATGTCATATGATATGCATGACTTGTGGTATAACAGTTATTGTAAAGGGACATGGTGATCCAAGTTCAAATTCTGGATGCAGCTGTTTGCATTTCACATAGTGTTAATATCCTTGGAAAAAAATATGAATCTAACTATTCTCACTCTAGCTATGGGTAAATAGGACAGAATGAGCCCTTTATGGCAACCAGACTAGAAGAAGGAAAATGGTATTTAAACCTGTTAAACGCCATTCAAAAATTTACCTTGTGTTGCATCCTGCCTGTAGCAGAGTGGTTAGGTAAATGCATAAATAGCATGCACCAAATTCAACATTTTCATTTTTTCATACACCAACCAAAAATGACCTCTTAGCTGCACACGTAAATGAGAATCACTTCATCTAAGAATGCGGTCACATCAAAGGCAACACTGAGGCTGGCCGAGGGAAACTTTGTTTTTCTAATAAAGTTCGTGTACTTTGAAAATATACTGATTTTTCTATTGAATTTATTTTGTTAAACATTACGATCTGTTCTCAATCACTTGGCACACCCAGTATATATCCCTTTAGAATCATAAAAGTTAACTAATTTGGCCATGGGGACTAATGGCAAAACAAAACTAAATGAAAGGTCTTTTCTCATTTATTTAATTATTCATACCATGTCTACACTTATTCATTATCATAATAAAATTCAACAAGAAAATATTTCACATTTATCAAATTCAAAACATTTCCAAAAATTGTTTAAGACTTTAAGCTAATTCTTTTCATTGTTAACACAATGTTTCAGCTGATATATTCTACATCCTTCTTCAACTGTACAATGTGTATTGAAAATAAGTTTGTTTTTTTTGTTTATTTTTTTTCAAATGATTGATTTTAACAGCATATCAACCAGTCTGGGGTTATTTCATGCCTACAGGTTAGAGAATTGTGTTCATTGCATATTTATATTTACACGGTTGTTTCTTAAGAGTTTTTTGCATACAGTTATAGAATATCAACTATTCCTATTTAATACAAATAATTTGAACACAGTTGTATGCTTTCAAGTATTCTTAGCAATAATCATATGATTTCAAGTAATTATTTCTATTTAAAAGACATTTGTTTGCACACAATTATATGCTTTCAAGTAATTAGTAATAATAATCCTTAAACTATAATTGATCCAAGTATTCTTAATACAAATAATTAATAGTTATATGGGAATCAAGTATTCCTATTGAATATGAACAATTTTTAAACAGATTTACTGACCCATAAATGAGATCAAACAGGCACTACCTCCCTGAGTCAGAGTGAACCTAAGAGTAATAACAATGAAGGGATACTCTATATCTCCAGAACCAGAGCCTCACCAACAAATGCTGTTAAGTGTCATACTCAGCACACCCTCTTTATTTTGAGGTGAAGGAGGTCTCACTCCTTAGCATATGCAAAACTTGGTAATCCACTCTTCTCATGAGAGACCATTATAAATGAAGAGACTGTGAAGAGGGGCTATACATTTGAAAATTAATTCTGTAATGTGTACATATCCTTTGGATTTTACATTCAATAAGATAGTAGCTCTGAGATTCCAATTGACCACTTTTTCCATTTCAAAACACTACCTTGGACATATGGAAAATGTTTTAAAGAGAAAGCTTATTTCTATACACACTGTACACTTGAATAAAATGATGGAATTTTTCAGTTCAAGTATTATGGCAATAAAAAACAAATTTTTTTTTTTTTTTTTAAATCAAACCAAATCAAATCTCTAGAAAAAAAAAAAAAAAAAACATTTGATATAAGAATAACTTGGCTCAAAAATATAAAATTTAAGTTCAGAATTTTGAGAATTATTTTTTTAAATCTTAATTTTAAGGATGATTTGTTTTTAAGAATATTCCTGTATGAAATGATAGTGCATTTTAACATTATGGAGGTTATTTTAAATGATAATTAGTGCAAACTTTAAAAAAATTATTTTTTAAACTATAAAAAGGAAATGAAAGTAAGCAGGGAATGAATATTAATTGATGATGAAAATATTACTTCCATCCTATAATTATTACATTTAGTGTATAAAATTTATATGCAAATATATATTCATTAGGAAATAGGTCTTTTTATATATATATATATATATATATATATATATATATATATATAAAGACCTATGACTATGCTGTTGAAATTTTATGTGTATAACATGTTTTGCCAATATAGCTTCATCAGAAACTACAAAACTGTTGACAAAACAAATTTGTTAACATAAATCATTATGAAGACAACTAATTGCTTGAGAGATTTTAAACCTTAAAATTATCTGAAAATCTGTTGTGTGATTACTTGTGTCACAAAAAGATATTAATAAAGATTATTATTGCAAAGTAATGTAGCTTGTGATTCATTGATAATACTATAAAATACAACTGAAGGTTATTATAAATGAAAAAATACTGTTGCACCTCAGTTTCCATTGATCAAGTCTTTTTTTTTTCTTTTTATTAATATTCTTTTTTCTGTCTTAATATTAATTTAGCACTGAACTTCCTTAGCTTTCAATAATAATCTTTAGTAATATCTTATGATAATGATCACAAACAGATTTTTATATAATCTTCACAGTTAAAATTCAAAACCTTCCATGCAACTGTTGTTCAGTATGTTTCCATGACAATTTATATAAGCAAACAGTTATCATTTTAAAAATAATTTCATAGTATCTGATGAAACATGGACAAAACATCTTATACAAATGAATAGTTAATTTCAACAACTTGGTTTTCCATTTTTTCAGTCACAGCTTGAGATTATATATGTGAGGAGAAGATGTATAAGTCAAACACTTACAAAAGTTTAGTAGTAGTGTAGTCTGATGAAATTCTTTGAATAAAAAAAGAATAAAATATCACTATTACTAAATTTTTGTAAGTGTTTGATTTATCCATCTTTCCACTTATTTTTATCATCTTGTCAGATTCACCACAATCTATCAATTCAATATATATATACATATATATTAAATGAAGGCATGTGTAACATAACGGTTACTGTTGTAGAAAACTGATTTTACAAGCCTAGTTCAAATGCTGGATAAGGCTGTTCACAATTCACTTAGTGCTAATAGCCTTCGGTAAAGACACGAATCCATCTCACTCCAATTATATGTAAATAGAGAAGACTGGACTCATTACCTTTAGAAAAACACCCAGTCAAGATGAAGAAAAAAAAAACTATTCTGAGAATCAGTGGTACAAAGTTGCATGATTCTTCTGTTACCAACTCATTCAAAAAAAATGTGTGGCTGGTCCAATAGAAGCCTTCAGCACTGTAAATAAAATTCCTTGTGTATGCAATTTAGCAGTTCACCTATCTCTGAGTGAATCGTGTGTGTGTGTGTATTATAGTAAGATCTAAGTTTAAATAGAGTCAAATGGCACTTGGTGACAGTTTTTTGCCTATGTGATCATTTCCTGATCTGATAATTGCATAGGCAAGAAACTGACAATCACCAAACTCAAACTTAGATCTGTAAATCCTCTATCTTCAATATTGAGCCTTCTTTATTTACAAATATAGCGAACAACTATATGTATGCGTGCATATGCAGTATAACAGAGAAATTAAAACCTCATATTGCAATGATCATCATGCAATACTATATATTCTGAAGAATTAAGAATTACAAAAGAATGGTACATGGAAAGCACAGAATATGATTTATATCAAAGAAGATCCTAAAAGTTTGTCAGACAAGAAACTTAACAAAAATATCTTAAAAAATTTCACTGTTGGTTATAAAATACAAAAAAGGTTTAATTTTTTCCTTTAAGATATCTATATATTGTAGTACTGTGTCTTTTCATATGTTCCTATTTCATTTCATTAATCTTATTTTCATATACACTCACATTTTTTCCATTTGTCACCTTTTTGATATTTCAATATCCCTATTTTTTTAAAACTTAAATCATTGAATTTTGACCATTTCAGAATATCTTTAATTATCAGTTACTACAATGTTTTAAATCATGAGGAAGAGGTAAATAGTATAGTCAAAATTTGTTTTCATGTCAGCATTTTGACATGAGCTCTGATTTTTTTTTTTTAATTTATTTGAAACATATATATCTCCCAGTCAAGGTTGACTATAAGTGTAACAGCTTTTGATACAAAAACCTGGATAAATAAAATAGTTATAGGAGAGCAATTTGACCTATTTTCTGTGTCAATCATTACATGATTTGCTAAGGTATAAGCTGATGAGATTGGGCATCAGAAGTGGATTCATGCCTTTACCAACAGCATGAGTACAATAGTAAAAAAAAAAAAAAAATCTCAATTGGAATATGAAATTTCAACAGTCATGCTGCAGATAAATATGTACTCTATATATATATATATATATATATATATATATACATACACACACACACAAACGCTTCTGTTAAAATGGTATCAGCAAAGATGCATGAGACTTGCTGGATGCTGCATATGCCATTTGAAGAAAGTAGCTTCCAAATTAGTGCAGTAGCAATCAACCCAAGAGAAAGTAAATGAATAACCTACATAGAGTGCCTCAGGAGACAGTGGGTTGCATTGAGTTGGTGAAATAAGAATTAGCTTGTTAGCTAAACTTGGAAAGGACATGACAACTTGGCTTGGACAGATGTCCCTGACAAGGTTGGCTTTGGGGTAACAGTTCTTTGATGCTACTCCCTGAACAAGTAAGGTAGTATTTTGCATAAGTACTCACTCATTTGCTCTCTTCTCAATCAAAAATTTATGTATATATCATAAACACACACATAATTTTATATAATCAGAAACAAAATTATCTCATAAAGGAGAGTAATATAATCATAATGATATAAGAGAGAATAATTAAGATAAACAATAACAGAATTACATAATAAATATCAAATGCAGATATTGCTTAACCCTTTCACTGCTCTAAGAAACTACAGTCAAGTTTCTAGTACTGTGCCATGTGCAACTATAGTCGAATTCCTAGTGACATGCAGTGTGCAACTATAGCTGATTTCCTAGTGCTGTGTGCAACTATAGGCATATTCTTAGTGCCATATCATGTGACTAGGTGAATTTCTTACATTATATTTGATGCTCCATATCTTCAACCCACTAGGAAATCCCAAGTATAGTTTTAATTGTTCACACACCAATATTCTAGAGTGGTTTAAAGGTTTTAAATTACAATTTTTTTTTTTAAATAAGGCATTGAGATGTATGAAAAAAAATTGGAAAATGTAGCAATGAAAGGGTTAAGGGTAGAAAAACAAAACAAAAAACAATATTTTGATTAAAAAAAAAAAAAAAAAAAATCAAAAACATATCTGAACAGATAAAAAATGAGTTATTATAAAATGAATAAAAATTTATGGCACAATATTGCCAGGTAAACAACAGGTGTTTGGGGCATGAGAAATATTGCCAGGTAAATGAAAAAAGAAAGGTTGCAGTACAAAGAGTGTTGGCAAGACAAAAAAAAAAGACAAGTTTGGAGAGGGGAAATGTTACCATACAAATAAAATAGGTGAAAGAACTGAATTTAGCCAAGGCAAGGAGGCAATTGAAAAAATACCAGATGAATGGTAGAGAAAAGAACCTACCAATCAAGAGTTACTAAGGGGATAATATAGTTGGTTTGGGAGAGAATGTTACAAGGTAACAAATGAAAGGCTGGAAATGGTGCATGGCTTGAACCTAGAAAGACGGATAGATATTTAAGGAATAGAAGACGGGAGACATTAATTACTTGGAACCTGATGCCAAGCTACCTTGAGAGAAATGCTTTATTTAGCCTGCAAAGTTGTTATTAGTGACAGACCCTAAGTAAAATTAAGATGCATAGTACCCCTTTTTTCTAAAATAATTAAAAACCCTGCTTTCATAACCAGGATCTTTAATATTATTAATTTTGAGAAACAATTTCCTTAATGATATCTCAGTCTGTTCATATTTATCAATTTCGGTCTGTTCATATCTATCTATATCTCTCAGTCTGTTTATAATTAACACTTGTGATTGTTGTTCAAATTTTGATTTTCATTTTGGTGTAGTATGCTTTTTCTACACTGATGCTTGAGATATGGTTAAAGGTTTTTCTTATTTCATATTTATTTTTGAGGAAATATTCAATTTTTAAACCCTTCAAAATAACAACTGCTTTTCTTAGCATAGTCTATATTATAGTTTGTTTGTTTTTAATAACCAAGTTTGCACAAGTACAGCCACTACACTCTGATCCAAAGCAGAAGTTCTGGGAAGTAATACTTAGATCCTAAACAGAGTGCACAGATATTACATACTAATCCTAGACAGAAGTGCCAATCCATACATGAATAATCCCACCCTTTTTTTTTTACAAGATGCTAGAGAAAGAGAAAGAGAGAGAGAGAGAGTAACTAGATAAAAGATAGTGAGTGATGTGATAGTACCAATGGGTATTATTAGATAAACAGTGAGGGATTGGTTATGTACTGTGCACTGAATGAACTTAAGCAGTGAAATGAAGACAAAGATTTTCTATGTAAATATAAACAGAGTAAGAATTAAGGGTCCTACAAGCAGCAGCTTGACAGTGGGGTTCAGCATCTTTGATATTTTGTCAATAGGCTTCTCAGTCTCATCGTCTTTGCAGGTCATCTTCACGGACAGCTGGTCTGTCTGTAAAGTTACAATAGTAAAGAGAGAGAGAAAGAGAGGAAAAAAAGATAAAGAAAAACATTAATAAATTTGATAAGACATAAAAATCTCAAAACTGGTCCTAACCTGGGTTCCAAAAGATCCCCTTAACCTTTGCTATATGTTTTTAAGATTGCAAGAAATCTGAAGAAATCAAAGGATTCCAAGAACAAAGCTTTTAAAAATGGGGAGGGGGAATAAGGTACCATATTTGATGGTAGTGGCATATAACACCTCCATTTTCTTTTTTTTTTCTCCCCCTCAAATATTAGAATTTTATAAATTTGTAATATATGCACAAAAATAAACTCCATTGGAAGTAGTCCAAATAGTAAACATGAATAAATGCCCAATAATATTCAACAATTTTTTTAAATTATCATTTTGTGCTGAACTGGGTTTTTATATGCCATTAAACATAAATAAACTTAGATGTACATAGCATTTTTTTCTATTTTTTTTTTCTTTTTTTTTTTTTTTACATAATTCAAAAACTGACCTGAAACATATTTTAATAATCTTTAAAAGAATTTAGGAAATTAAAATTTCATAATCAAGGCATGGAAAAAACTTTCTTTTTTTTCTTCATTTTTGTTGAGGTTGAGGTGAGAGAAAAAAGATACTTTTTCCAAGATACAAGATGTAACTGAAGCTTTAATAGTTTAAATTTTAAATGAAGACATGTGCACAGCTGAGCAACTTATATAATAAAAGGGATGTTTTCTAGATGTCTAGATTTTTTTAAAATCTAAATGAAAATGTGTGCACAAATGAGAAGCTTATATAATGATTTCTACAATTTAGACCAGTGTTTCTTATCAGAGCCTGTATTATCACCTGGATGAAGGGGGTGTTAAGAGGAGACAGTGACTAAAATTATTTCACAGGGAAGATGTCTAGTGGCTTGAAGGTTGGTTGGTTTTTATGGTATATCAACCTTTGCCAAATCCATTTTTATACAAATAATCAGTTCTATTTCAAAAAATTCAGTTTAATATGAGTACAGATTTTGTTTTCACAGTTAAATGACAAAACAGTTCTATTTAAAAAAAAAATTCAAATCAGCATAAGAATACAGTTTGATTATCAAAACAGTTCTATTTCAAGTAATTTACTTTAACCTAAGTATGCAGATTAATTCTATTTAACCCAGAGATAGGGCCTTATCAGGTGCTACCACTCCAGGCCAGAGTGAACCTGGGAGCAATGGCAATGAAGGGGTACTTTGCATTCCCCAAACCTCCAGCATTACTTGAACCTCACTATCATATTGTTAAGTGTCATATCCAGGATACTCAGAGGGGGGAGGGGTTCTTACCTCTTTGCAGAGGTGCCGTTGGTGTATTCAACAGCCCCAGTCGATTGGTCAATACAGAGTTAAATGTAAAAACAGTTTTATTTCAGATAATTCAGTTAAGCATAAGTACACAGTTTAGAGGTCAAAACAGTTCTATTTCCAGCAATTCAGTTTAGCATAAGTATGCAGTTTAAATGTCAAAACAGTTCTATTTTTAAAAAATTCAGTTTAGTATAGACATGCAGTTTAAATGCAAAAACAGTAAACTCTCAAAACCACGGCTTAGTTCTTTTTAACCCATAGGTAGGACCCTCATCAGGCGCTACCACTCTGGGCTAAAGTAGACTTGGGAGCAATGGCAATGAAGGGGTACTCTGCATTACCCAAAGCTCCAGCATTACTGGAACCTCACTATCAGATTGTTTAGTGTCATATCTAGGACACTCACTGGGCGGGGTGGGGTCTTACCCCACTGCAGAGAAGCAGTCGGTATATTCGACAGCCCTAGCCGACTGGGCAAGTGACTTGAAGAGGTTGTAAGCAAATTTGTACCAGTAAAAAACAAGGGAAAATCAACACGCAATTCTTGCCAAATTTCACTTGAGATTAATGGCGTATATAAGTAACTAGTACTGTGTGTGATATCTGGTAGTGTGATACAGGCAGCTTTATGGCTCCAGGGTTAAATTCAAAAAATTTTCAAAGATATTTATGACAAATTTATCCCTTACAACTTTTAAAAAGATTGACACAAAATTTAAATGTAGCAGGAACCATAATCTTTCTAACTATTTAAGCTGATCTATCCAAAATAATGGCACTGTTGCAGTATTTTCTAACAGAATCAATATCACCCTATGGGAGGGAGGGACACTGGAACTTTGAGTGGGTGGCGGTGACTTACATAAGCCTATTACTCGGGGGGGCAGTAGAAGGTATCAAAGTTGTTCAGTGAGCATTCATACTAAAAGGGTGAGAAATACTGGTCTAGATGAGCCATTGTTAATTTGGGGGGGGGACCTATGAAACAAGCTTCAATACTTTTTGAACCACAGTTTTTTGTGAAAGACTGGAGTGTACATGGGTGGCACCCTCCATAACCATGAGACCAAACAGTGTGTGATTTTCTCATTTCCTGAAAATTCATCTTAGAGTAAGATTTGAAGGACATTAAAAGAAATATGATGGGCCCAGTTTAGTATTTATATCAAAAGAGAAGTTTCAGAGATGACTTAACCAAAACAATGGAAAATTTGCTGGAGTGTGTGGAATGCCAAAAATACTATTCTGAAGAAAATTAAAATTTCTTCCAATGTTCTTTTCTGTCTTGGTAATTACAGCTTCAGTTTCAATACTTTTTCAACACACCTTGTGTTTTGAAGTTTAGATTTCTCAAACCTCTCTAAAATTGAGATTAAAAAAAAAAAAAAAAAGAATAAAAGTCTATACAGTTAGATTTGATCTTCAGTTAGCCACAGAGATTTCATAGTTCAATTAAGTAGAGCAGCCAGTATTGTTAACCAGGCTTCTCAAGGCAAAGGAATATAAGCTCAAGAATTTATTCTTAATTTATTATTGGCACTCTTTACTGACAAACATAGACTTACGGTTTGAATAGTTGCAAGGGAAAGCAACTGAAATTAAAATGAAAGAAATACTAGTCAAAAATTAATAATGGTTAACAATACTTAATTACTAATTGAAAAAGAAAAAAAACCCAGAAAAATGATAATACTACTAGCGTACATACAAACAGTAATATGATGTTCAACCAGAATAGAAAAAATAAAAGTTGAAATTTATATAAAACAGCCATTTTGTTTGTATAATATTACACTAGAAATAAAATCTTAGCTTTTGTTTGAAAGAAAAATAACTTTTTTAAATTAAAATGATTGTTAGAAATGCACATATGTATAAGGCAATTATATGTGTGTGTATATATATATATATACATATACACACACACGCGCACACACACACTATTTATACGAGTTTACTTAAAGACCACAGAACTTCCTTTTTTCATAATCTGTTTTTTTCTCTTTAGCTTTTTAGCTAGTTTCTTTATATCAGGATCCAACTGATAAGTTCCATGGTTTTTAACCAAACTTGTATTAATAAATTGCTGCCAAAAATACATGCATATATATCTAGATCTATGTAAAAGGAGCGTCTAATTATTTCAGTGGAAACTACAACAGATAGTCTACACAGTAAGATTATCGAATAGAGTAGGTTCTCAGCTACAAAAGACATTATTTCTTCTCGGAGTAGTAAATTTTCTTGCAGCCCAATGAGCAGAGCAGTTGGTATGATTAAACAGGCCTTCTGATGTAAAGAAATACAAATTTGTATTTTCTCCACAGGATTATAGTCTTTATTTCTGATCAACACTTTTCTGACAACTGTAGACAGATGGTGCAAATACTGGAGATAAAAAGCAACTAAAATTAAGATGAAAGAAATACTAATCAAAAATTGGTGGTTCAATCAGTTTACCTAAAAGCATCTTTCCAGAATTCGACAAAACAGTTTGTACTACAAAATCTTTGTACTTTAAGGGATTAAGTTTAATGATAGTTTATCAATACTGGGATTAGCTTCTTTACCAGCAACCTTCTTCGCATGGTGGGTAGATAACTTCCCCCTCCATTACCATTACATCCAGGGTAATATATATATTAAAAAAAGAAAAAAAAAAAAAAAAGTTTTCCTGCACAACATGGCCAAGAAGCAAGGACCTGTTTTCAGGCTTATGGCTTATGCATTTGTCACCAGCAGACATCATGAGACATTCAACACTACACCACACAGCAATGTACAATACTGTAAGCTTACTTTCATGGATATAGACATGATATATAATTGCACACAACCAACAACAAAAGGAACACTTCTCAAATATGTAAGTCTCTTAGAAACTTCCCACACATGTATATGCGATAAAGGTCTTATCTACATGGACACCTTCATTCACTCTTTTTGTATCTCATATCATATCACCTTTTTCTTCTTAGTTTTGTTCCTGCAATAAAACTTGTACAAGGTATTTTTATATCCATTATCACGATTAAAATGATAACCACAACTAACCACTTCAAAGTCCACAATATTGTAGCAGCATTTACTTGCAACAATTAATCCTCTATAAGTTGTATCCCCAATGTTGGCACATAAAGATAACTTTCTTCAACTAATATTAAAGTCTTGACACATTAAAAAGTTTACACCACAAAAAATGTACACATGATAATCTACAACCCTAGGGTTTTTATAATGAAAGAAAAAAACAATTCACAATCCAAATATGAAGTCAGGTAAAAATAAAAGCAAAAATTCACATGTATTTACTTACTGTTAATATATCATGGGTTTCTTGCCACTTTTCAATCCAATGCATAGTCAGTTTTTTGGCCTGTAACATAAAATACACAAAAATATGTATTTTTTTATCATACTGGATATAAATAAAATAATTGGATACTTTTATAACCACCTTCAATGAAGCCACCTTTTTACTATGATTATTACAAGCTGAAACTGTGGAAATCCCACAATTTAATTAATATATATATATATATATATATATATATATATATATATATACACACACACACACAGAGTACAATAACATGAACAAACAGAAATTAAACTACAGGAAAAAAAAGCAATATTTTTAATAAAAGTAATTCCTCTTTTAGCATCCTAACTTGCTCAGTTAGTTATTTGAACATGAAATGTTTTCTGCAATTTCCATATGATAAAATTTATCTGAAAACATTTGAGACAAAATTCTGTGCCTAGTCACAAACAATTTACTGCTCAAGTCTTTTCACTTGTGTCTTCAACTCCCCCCCTACCCCACCCACCAAAAATTTAGTATGACACAATATAAAATGTAAAACTAAGCCTCACTGTCACTCACAGTGAGAGACTTGTTAATCATTCTTAATAAATTTCCCTGACATTTTATGACAGGTAAAAAACAAATCAATACCTACCGCTGCTTCATTTTTTTCTAGTTTTTCAGACAAAAAGGAGCTAGATTCCTGCAGGGACATCAAATTTTCTTTCTGAAATAAGAGAATCATCATCAGAATTGTTTATTTAAAAAATAAATGAATAAAAATATACCCTCTCATCTTGCATTTAAAACAAACCAAAAACTTTTCACTTACCAATTGACAGATTACAGAAAGGGGGAATCCTCATAAAAAAAAAAAAAGTGACTAATGTGCTGGACTGCAACATTATAGTAAGCAAGTTCAAACTCTAGTCGTGCTATTTACTTTCAGACTAATACTTTTGGGAAAGATACGAAACCCCTTACTTCTCCAACTACGAGTTAAATAGTATCACTATTGTTGTTCTACAAAGATGACTTTGGCATTAAATAACCCACAAAGGTTGATATGGCATTAAAGAAAAAGATTACAGAGAAAAAAAAAACAAACTAAAAACACTGGTATTCAACAGAAATAATATTTCATTTCAAGCAAATCCAGCAACTTTTGTCGGGACTCAATTTCTGAAAAGAACTATTTCTTTTTAAGTACATAGTACAGAATCCATATGAATTTTAAAGTATGCAACACAATCCCCATAAATTTTCAGGTATATGGCACAGAATCCCTATTTTTCAATTTAGAATATATTTAACTGACAGAAAGCACACATGATTGTATGAATTGGCCCCAGCAACCCAAGTTTAAAATTATGGACAAGGCTGTTTGCATTTCACATTATGCTAATGCTCCTAGGAAAAGCATGAATCTATCACTACTTCTTCCTGCTATATGTAAAGAGTAGGGCAGAATGGGTTCTTTAGCATCAGTACAGCAACTAGTTTGGGAGAGAGAAAACTCTGAATTAAAACAAACTGTACTCCTCTAAAAAATTGACCTTGTGCCACATCCTGTTTGAGGCGGAAGAGTGTGGTGAATGCATACAATCTGTACCAAATGAATATTACAGATTGTTAACTAAAAGAAAAATGTTTGCCTATGAGTGGATAATGAAAAAAATCTCTTCCTATAGGATTAATTTGTCATAAGTTTCACCAACCTAGCATAAAAGGAACCTTACATTTTCAAGGCAGCAATTCATATTACATTATGGATAATGGAATAATGAGTCATTTATTTAATTATAAACACATACTTCTAACCCATGCTCATGAAAGTGTGTGTGTGTGTGTGTGTGTGTGTGTGTGTGTGTGTGTGTGTAGCAAATACACTTATAGACTGTGACATATAATATTACAAATTATAATTAAGGCAATTTATATTTATAATCTAGTCCAAGTCCAAAATAATAAATATTAGAAAAAAGCTTTAGCTAAAATAAAACTGAGGTGGGTTGTAATTTTTTATAACTTTGAGAAATTCTAATCAGTTACATTGATAAGGTTAAAATAACATTAAACAAAAATATCACAAGAAGAGATTTAAGCTATCAAAGACTATATATCAAACAAAATAAATTTTGCAACAATTTACAAAACCAACTGTTGAATACCAAAATATAGAGAATGGTTTGTCAAATTTTTTAAGAATAAAATCAGATTTGAAAAAAGAAAAAAAATGAATTGGAAGAATAAACAGTCAAATAAAAAAAATAAAGAAATAGGGGAAAAAATTGTAAATATAGAAAAAAAATATGTGGACAAAAAGGAAAAAATAAAACTGGGGAGGGAGAAAAAAAAAAACAGACAATAAGTTGGGTGGGGACTAGTGGGTAGACAAAGAAGAGGGGAGAAAAATACAAAAAGAGGGAACAAACAAAAATGGGAAAACAAACAGAAAATATGGGGAAAAAATGAACAAAAATCAAAAATAGATAAAAAGGAAAAGTACTTGGAGAAAAAAAAAAAAAAAAAAAAAAAAAAAATCAACAATACAACTGTTGTATATAAAACTTTATAGGAAGAATTTATAATACAAAAACGAAGAAAAACTGAAAAAAGAATATTTTTTAATTTACATTCAAGAGAAAAATTATAATAAGAATAAGAAAAAAAATAAAGCACAGAAATCAAAAGTGATGAATATAAGTGAAAAAGCAAAGGTGCAATAAAAATGATAAGAAAGGTTTTAAGGAAGAGTTATGGATTTTTAAGAATGAAAAGATTAGTGAAAAACAAAGAATAGAAAGTGAAAAGGAAAAAATAAATTAGAAGCAAAAATATAAAAACCAAATAAAACAAAAAATACATCAAAAGAAAGTCACAAAAAACATACAATGTTAAAAAAATTATAGAAGTAATTCTTAAAAAAAAAAAAAAAAAAAAAAAAAAAAAAATGTCATTAGTCATAATGTCTTTGTAACTTGGAGGTCATATGCATCTTAAAAGAAAAAGAAAATTTGATGTTTGTAGCATTTGATTTTTTTTTTAACAGATTCATAAAATGAATCAAAACCAGTCATGGATAAAGTGTAGAATGCAGTATTTTCTAAATGGTTCACCTAATTTCAAGAGGAAAATAACTTTTATTAAAATATACAGCTGTAATTAAAAGAAAATAGTTTTTATAAAATTTTGATTCATGGATTATGAAAACATTTCATTTTTTCTTCAATACATGAATCCTATTCTTATTGAATACATTGATTTTTCAAGTATTCATTCTTTACTTTTAATTATTCTGTAATGTATCATAACAGCAGTGTGTGTTAATCACATTAACATAGTGATAATGTTATACTAAGACTTCAATTTGTTTTTAAAGAAAATATCTTCTTACCCGAGAAAAAAAAATCAATTTTTTCTATTTTAAAGACAGAGGCTTATGTATATGATCTTTGATGAAAAAGTTTAAGGTAATTTCAATGAAAAATTACCTTGAATTTTTTTTTTAGTAGTATATCTCATGAGAACTGCTTCTTGAAAAGGGTTGCCCATGCCTGGTTTAAACTATAAACAAACAGTAAAACACTTCTTTGCTAATCATTACATTTGAAGCAATTCATTCAAGAGAGTTGATGATTTTAAGCCAAAATCTCCACAAAATCATTTCCTAAAGTATCAAAACATAATTATTCATACTTAGTAATTTAAAATAATTAAAATTTAAAAAAAATAAATAAATAAAGATAAAAAAAGGTAAATAATAAAAGATCTTTACCTATACAGTAACACTCATTAATGAGTACAACCCTAAGAATCTTTTTTCATTAGTTAATTTTCTTCTAAACAAAAATACCAGAATTTCATTATTTCTAGTTGGAACATGATGCAACTGATATTATTAGGTAATATTTATCAGAAAACTAAACAGCATTGAAATTCTCTAAATATACAAATCTGTAACAGTTTAATAAGTACATCTCTGATTTACATTTATGCAAATTTTATTTTTGGTTACTAAGTTTCAATGCTTGGCAAGAATACCTAATAAAATTGTTAGGGTTGTTTGGTTTGGTTAGGTTTCTTTGTTTAATAGCATATCAACTTTTGTAGGTTATTTAGTGCCAAAGCCATCCTTGTAGAAGAACATGATTCCGTAGTCCAGCACTTTAACCATTACACCACGAGAACACCCCTAAGGTTGTTTGGTTTGGTTTCTTTATTTAATAGCATATCAACCATGATAGATTATTTAATGCCAAATTTATCCTTGTTAAAAAAAACAACAAAAAAAAAAAAACAACAGTGGTACTATTTAACCCATAGCTTGAGGGAGGAGGGAATAAGGGGATTTATATTTTTCACAAGTCTGAAATTTAACATAATAGCTTGACTGGAGTTCAAACTCACTCACTATGATGTCATAGTCCAGCACATTAGCTACAACACCATGGGGATCCCTCCCCCCACACACTGATTAGGGTTGTATTTATTTACCGAGAACAATAATTTTTGATATATTGGCTATAAGAATACAGCCTGCTGTACCTGTCTTCAATAAAACTACCACTGTATTATCCATAATTTGAGGTATTATGCCTTTGTAATATTCTGCCATGCAAAAAATGCAAAGTATATTTTTAGACTAGACACCTGTGCAACTGGTAGGTAAAGGGGTTAATGAAACAAGAAGCACGGAGATTTAGTTCATTTCTCCATAGTTTGTTGCATGTTAAAATAAGATTATTGACACAGTTATTTACTAAGTTCAGTTTAGTTGTGGCACAGGGCCAGAAGTATGGAACACCCAATGAGAATCGAACTTACTAACAATGGTCTGCTAAATTAGCTTGCTAACCATTACACCACATAAATTGCCCAGATTATTATTGACATATAAATCAGCACCTAAGCCTAGGATCAGTATAGTTTCTGTGTGCAATGCCTAAATTTTTATAAAATGCTATGTCAACATAAAAGAGGCATGTACTAATATAGACAGGCTATCAACTAAATGGAAATCTGTTTACTCTTTAATAAAATGAAATGGGAATTCCAAGATGTAGCTGTGTAGGTACTACTGCAAGGTTACAACACTTGGACTAATAAAATGCCTGCAGAAAAAGCTAGATGGGAATGAGACAAAAATACTGCATGCAGTTTTGAACAAATCCTGGAAGCAGCACCCAACAAAACAGCATCTGTACAGCCACTTACCTCCCAAGTAAGACATGCTGGAGGAGAAATTAGAACAAATTCATAAAAAACATTCTCCAATAGACTCCTATATAAGGACACACCAGTGTTGGCCAGTGGGCACTGTATGCCATCGAGAAGACTTACGAAGAGCAATGACCCATTGAGATAGAGTTAAGGGAATCTGTGCTGTCGGCACACCTGAATCATGATGCCAAACTTTATTTTTCCAAGTTAATCTTAACTTGCTGTTCAACCAAGTCTTATTTTAATTTTGTTTAGTAAATATGAATAAGTGAAAACTAAGATTATAGGATTATTTTGAACCAATCCTCCAAAAAGGGTCTGCTTGCCATGAACATCAGCATTTGAAATCCTTTTTTAATTTAACTCAAACACCAACTGTCGAAATCTGTGAGAAATACGTTAACTTAGACACAAAGATTATCCAAGACTGGCACATGGTCAAATGGAAATACTGAAGCTGCATTTTGCTTATCCATTGTTTTTTCTCCTTAAAAAAGTTAAACCTGAGCTTGAAACTCAACCACTGACACAAGTATTCACAGCATATTCGCTGCTCCACATTATTAATCATTTTAATAGCTATTGATACAAAGAGAATTGATCTTTGCAAGTATGACAAAGATTGCTATAACAAACTCTTTGTTATGAGTGGAAATTAAAATGAGTGTCCAGCAGAAATGGATGCTATCAGTATCATGTCCAAAACAAGCAGAGGTACTCACAAGAGAAGAAAAAAATGCAACAATACTAGGCTGAGTCAAAAGTTTTACAAGATTCTGATACATGCTAGTTTAAGGCATGTAATATCACATGACTATGTAGAAGGTAGTCATGGTAGTTGGTGTATTGATATGTTGTGTTTTGCTTCACTCCATGTGTGATTTGAAAACTGCACGGATGAACACACATCAACTAATTCAAAAACTTATGCTTTACAAATTTGAGCTGGGTCATAATGTCACAGAACCAACCAAAAACATTTGTTGTGCAAGAAGAGAAGGTGCAGTTAATCACAGTTCAATAACCAGATGGTTTGAGAAACTTTGCTTGGTTTGCAAGAACTTTGACATTCAGACAAGTTTAGGTAGGTCTAGAACTGTGGATTCTAAGGCCATTTCCAAACCATAGAGGTGAATAAAAGAGTATCAGGCGTGTTTTGTCACCTTTACGATCTTGGCAAAAGCAATCAGAGCTGTTGAGTTATGCCTCACATCACCAAAATAATGAAACATTTTAGTATTTTAATAAAATAGTTGATATATAATGCAGTATTGCCCATGAATAAGTACAAACTTTACAATTTTTTAAAATTTTCTTTAAGTAATATTCATTTAATCCAAAGATACCAGGAATTTATTATTTCTAGTGGAATATGATACAGTTAAAATGGATATCATTAGGTAATATTCATTACCAAACTATAGTACTGACACACTAACCAAGAAAAAAAAAATCAAGTTTGATTTGAAAATATACAATCTAAAATTTCATATAGGACTGTACTCACTTTGGACAAAAACAAATTCATATCTTTAGTTACATAGTTTAGATTTTAGCAATAAATACCTGATAATATAAATTTTGATTGTAACAATGTTTCACAAGAAATAATAAATTCCTGGTATCTTTGATTTTTGTGTGAGGAATTCTTACAGATTTATGATAAAATAAAAACCTTTGGTTTTCAAGAAAATTAATTTTTTACAAAAAATTATTCGGGGTGTACTTACTCATGGGGTATATTGTATATGTAACCAAAATTCTGTCAATACAAAAATATGAACCTAATATAAATGCAAAATTTTGAAGAAAAATTATGATTCATCTCTTTGTACATAATATTTCTTGTTCTTTCATCTTTTGCAAATGTATAAAGTCCATGTTCCGATTTAGTAAATAATAACTACAAATACTGAAGCAGTAGGCTCCAAGTAAAACTAACATTACTGATTGCTTTGTTTCAACTTCTACAATTCAATCATGCCAAGGATGACATTAAACAAAATAAAATAATCACTTCTTTTTGTTAAATATTCATAACCACCAATTATTCTGGTGAACATTTTTTTGTCTTTTACTTTTAAACAACAACTGGACAAAAATCAGAGTGATAAGAAATATACATAAAAGTATGTGAGCTTTGAAACAAGTCGAAATGGAATATCAATGTTTTCAATTCTTAGCCTTGTATTCTGTGGGAATGATGGCAGACCAAATTTAATCTATTCAATAAAACTGATAGGACCCAACAAACAATTGATGTTAATTAGAAAACAATTTATTATCTAATTTTGGCCAAAGAGTTTGGCACTAGTGTGTATGAAAGAAGCTAAGAAAACTGTAATTGGCCAACAAGTATATTGCTTCAGATTCTGCTTTAAAAAAAAAAACAAAAAAAAAAAAACACAGTCTCTTTACCAACAGAGATGTGACATGTAGCAAACTGCATTCTGGCTGTAGCACTGAAAGCAAGATTGGTTATTTATCAGTTTTTAACCACACTGAAATATTTTCACCTGATCAAACCATGCAGAAGTTCTACTAAAAGTCGAAGCAAAAAGATATTCATAAAAACATAATAGATCTTTAAAATGGTCAAGATCAAATATTAAAGTAAAAATAGATCTTTTAAAAAGGAACTTCAGCTACTTATAAACTTCTTTAAGTCTTGCTTCTAAAAGAAATTAGAACTCTTCTGTAGTTAAAAGACCTTTAACAGTACCTTTTATGAACCTTTCTAATTGCTTATTTCATATGCTGAATAATTAATTTGACCAGCAAGTCAACCGGTCAAAATTCATTCTATGTCTAGAGGCAAGGGAATCAACCTTCATAGTATATTAATTATTTGTGTAATTATTTTTAATTTTTTTTGCAGTTATATATCAAGTATTCTTATTTAATACTAATAATTTGCATACAATAGTATAGTTTCAAGTATTCCTATATAATATTAATAATTATATAGTTTCAAGTCATTATTTCTATTTCATAATTTGTTTGTACACAGTCATACTTTCAAGTAACTAATAATTGTGCTTAGTAAACAATTATGGCTTCAAGTAAAAATTCTTAATACAAATGATTTACAGTTAAATAGCATCAAGTATACCTCGAAAATGAATAACAGATCTATTTAATCCATAGATGGAGACTCTAGCAATTATTACCATTCCAAGTCAGAGTGGACCTAGGAGCAATGGCAATAAAGGGGTACTTCACACACTCCATAGAACTGGAGTCTCATTATCAGATGAAATTTAGCGTTATTATCAGGATACCTTCTTTTTGGGATAAGAGAGGTCTTAACTTATGGCAAGGGATACAGTCAGCATATTCTAAGCCCCACAAAAAGAAAGCAATTTCAAAATTGTAAATTCTGGCTTATCAATCATTTTGAATATCATAAGTAAATATGACCTAATTTAAATAATTCTAGGTGGTTTTATGAAGCTTTAAAAACATATATTGGAAGCTTAATATTTCAAAGAAATGAGTTCAAAAGTTATGTATATTTAATAAACAAAACTATCCTGATTGAAGGTACCTGAGACTTTCTATTTGACCATGATATTTAGATAAACAAATGCACAAACTTCACTATAGTAATGTAGGGATAAAATAAATAATCCTCTCCCTTACAGAATTGGCATGTTCATTATAGGCCTTGTATAGTGTCACATGACAATACAGAGACCTCTTCTAGACCACTATTTGCTTTGATTCTTCGAATAGAGATGTGCCAGAGATCAGTAAAGCTACACAGCTATATTGCCTAAACTCATCAAGTAATCCTTTTTCCATTTTTGTACCCCTTCTACATACTGCTTGTTCATGAAACAATATCTGCATACTTTTATCCATTGAGACACATTCATGTATTCTTTCTTTTAATATATCACTATATTATGTGAATAAAAGCTTAAATGTTCTTGAATATATAAATGTCTTCCTCTTGTGTTCATTGTTAATATATCATGATTATACTATTGGTCTTTGGTGAGTGGGGACTCCCTACCACTAAAAACACTAATATTGATAAAAAAAAAAGAAAAAAAAAAACAAGGCTACACCCATTGTTAATCTTTAAAGGGACCAGTGATTATAAACTGTAATGAACAAAGAGGCTATAGTGATGCTATCTATCAAAATTTCAGATTCAATGCACTGTCCTATACATGGTATAAGAGGTTTAGGCACTTTTTCATTTGAGCATGACACACAGTCTGTCTAATTTCATGGTATATTCACCTTTAAAAGTGTTTAATCAACCTTGAATTAACATTTAAAATTTTTCTTTGTTTTTAGAACATGCTTTTTCTAACAGCCACAGACTTTAAGTATAAATCATTATTGCTTTCCATGAGTGAAACAAAAGGCTCACTGAATGGTGCAGAGAGTGCAATCATGCTTGGATAGCTATTTTATCAAGTTTGTTTTTGCTATAATGGTAATTCTTTTGAAGAATTTTCAAAGAGTGTCAGGGATCTTTATCCAATTTCTTAATTTCTAATTGAAATTTTTATTTTTATTTTTTCAGAATTACATATTTTAGTGTCAAAATAGAGCTGTAATTTAATTGCATTGAAAATCATTGATAAATTAATTATAACAAATTAACAGGAAAAGTCCATGCTCATGAACAAGTACTGAGCATTCACAAATCTTCACTTAAATATAAAAATATACACTGTCAGATTTTTAAGGCATTCTGCTTTTATGAGATATGTTTTATCCTTTGACCCCAGGATACTGGTGGTACTTTTATTCCCCACCTCCACACACACACGATAGCATCAGTTTACTGGTGCAGAGATCATGTTTAAATGGTAGAAAATAAATTTAGGCTCAGGTGCTCAGGACTGAAAGGGTTAAAAGTAAGAAAAAAAAATTCCTGGAAAAACAGATTTTAGAGTTGTTTATTCAAAACACATGAGAATATTAATAGTAGGATATTGCACAGCCATTAGATTCATGCAGAGTTTATGATATGAGAACAAAACAAAAACAACACAATGATTGATGAATTGAGAAAAAAAAAAGCAAGGAACACGCACACAAGAGAGTTAATACATCAGTAGTTTGATGTTGTTCATAAGTTCACCTCCATCAACAAATCTTTAAAATAAAAAGTTAATTTTCTTCTAAAACAAGATTTTATTATTTCTAGTTGAACATTATACAATCAAAGTGAATATTATTAGGTATTGTTCATTATCAAACTCTACAACATTAAAACACTGGATTAAAATATATGACTATGAAGCAGTCACAAAATAAGTACACCACTTATATATATTTATGTCATGTAACAATTCAATAAGTACACACCTCTTATTTCTCTCTATGTGTGTGTACACACACACACTGAAGGGTCATTCAATAAATAATGTGAATATTCCTAAGGAATTGGCAGTAAGAAGCACTGTTTACAGCAGTTCCTTTTACAAGAAAATCAGTAGAGATGTATTCTTTCATTTCCCAGAAGACTGTCACAGCATGACCTTCTTTACTGATCACTGCACTGGGAACATTTTCTTTACTGGAAAGTCAGAGTGTTTCCACTCCATAGACTGTCTTTTCAATTTAGGCTCATTGTGATAAATCCATGTTTAGCCCATTTGTAAATATTTTCATGATTAAAACATGCTTCTCCATATACAACACACATTCTTCTGTAAATTTTACATGGTTTGCACTAATCAACCACCTAAAATTTGATCAAAGTCTGTTGATGCAGGAGCACTGTTTGATTGGCTGCTTTTTTGAATAAACTCAAAACAAATATTTTTGCAAGATTAAAATAATTTCTAAACAATGCAGTTTTCATTGAAATAAATAAAAAATCATTTTGCTTTTAAAAAAAAAAATCCCCTTGTGTGTGTGTGTGTGTGTGTGTGTGTGTGTGTGTGTGTGTGTGTGTGTGTGTGTGTGTGTGTGTGTGAAATGAAAACCATATGGCAAGAGAAAAACACTGACATCAAAAATCAAACTTGTGCACACTTATGTAAATCTTAATGCTTGTGAACCCTGGATCCTCACTGATAACCTCCGGAGGTATATTGAAGCCTTTGAGATGAGATACTACTCTAAGATATTGAATATCTCATAGAGAGATCATATCACAAATCAGCCTGTTGGACATTGTGAAGAAAAGAAAAATGATACAGCATGGATATATGACGATATCATCAAGCCTGAATAAAACCATCCTACAAGCCAAAAGGAAGACAGAAAAGGTGGGGAGATCTGGAAAATGGATAGGCCGGTCTGAGTTACAGAGAGCAGCTCATGACAGGTAGATGATGGATGATTGTCAGAGTCAGCAGTGGTACCTCTACAACCCCACTACCTGGGGTTATGAGAGTAATGATGAAGATATATACATATGCAATCTTAGTTTTGGTTACAGAGGTGTTGCTTGTTTGTGACAGTTTCAATAAATAATAAAATGATATCTAATAATACTGATTTTAATTGTATAATATTCAACTAGAAATAAAATTCTGGTATCTTTGGTTTAAAATAAAATTACCTTTTTTTTTTTTCTTTTTTTTTTTTTAAGAATTGGTAGGGGGTCTACTAATTTATGGGTGATACTGTTTTTTTAACATAAGATTACAAATTTATTGATGTACCAATGTACACAGCGGTAGTATATAAGACAATAGGAGTCATTGAAAGAATTTAAGAGCAAAGAAAAAGGAGAGAAGTAATAGGGCACAAAAATGCAAAATAATTAAAAAAAATAATTTTAAAAAATAGAAAAAAAAAGTATAATTATAAAGTAGAATATTAACGGAGCATATGTCATCAGGACTAACATTCTTCAAGACTGTCCAAGAACTCCCCCAAAAAACAATCTTAAACTGTCCCAAAATCAAAATGTTTTGTTTTTTTTAACACTTATTGTTAATGTTAATATGGTACCTAATAAAAACACCAAGAAAATATTTATTTTAGTCTAAAACTTTCACATGAATTTGTAAAGAATTTAAACCATTTTTTATTTATAGAAACTCATGTCATGTTCAAAAGGGTATTGTTTTACTTTTATTGGCAGAAATCATTTATTTGTAAAGAATTTATTAAATAAATAGATATTATAATAGAATATTAGAGAGCAAATTCCAAAAATAATTTCAGTCACTAACCCAAACCCTCAACTCACTCTTGAAATTTTTGTTTTGACTAACTGCAACTCCAACCCAAGAAATATTCTTTCATTGTATTTAATTAATATTAATTTAGAGCATTTTAGTTTTAAAGGGGATGTGTGTGTGTGTGTGTGTGTTTTTGTTTAAATGAACAAACTATCTAAAAAAAATCAGTTGAAAAAAATATTAAACTTTAACACTCAAAATAACGACAGGGAAGTTAATTTAGATAACAAAAACAATAGGCTAACTTGGTTTTGTATTTTCTATATTTGAGATTTTTTTGTCGGATACTTTTTTAAAAACTTTTTTATAAATAAACAAAATTTTAGTTCTTAATAAAATTTATATATATATATATATATATATATATATATATATATATATATTTAAAAAAACTAACAAGCTGAGGTCCATTGAAGAGAATGGAGACATAAGAGAATCTGCAGACACTGTAAGATTAAAATCTTTGCTATAAGATGAGGTGTTTATTCCACACAAAAAAAATACAAGGTTATCCTAATTTCTAAGACTATTCTATTTTTATATATATATATATATATATATATATTAGTAAAAAATAAAGTTGGCGACCGTAGTCAAGGGTGACCAGAAAGTTCCTTTTCAATAGCTACTACACCGAGATGTAGAGGAGGGTGCTACTCTTTTCCCTGGATTGCTCTACTTTACCCCCCGATACGTACCTTATATTGCTGAGTGTTAAGCAAGGAGGTATCAAGTACCATTTTTAAAGTCTTTGGTATGAAGCGACCTAGGATTGAACCCAGGTCTCCCGGACAATTGGCAAACACTACCAATAGGCCTATATATATATATATATATAAGAGAGAGAATATGAATGAAAGAATAGACAAACACTAGTAAATAAATTTGTTAAATCCCTACTAGTTTCAACTGTAAGCCATCATCATGTGGTGTTTAGTTCAAGAGTGTTTACATTTTAAGATTGAAAGATTTAAAACACTGAGAAAACTGGAATGCATAAGAAGATCAAAGATTTTCTTAATGGCATTTCATTCGTGTGGCAGTTGTTTAAAAATACTTTCAAGTTTGAAAATGATTTTAACTTTTTTTTCCCAAAGATATCTTGTAAGTGTGCAATGGACATAATGGTGACTCAACAAATGCCAAACGTATATGCTGTCTTGTTTGTCAAGTCGCTATTTGTGGGAGTCCGGCGCATGTGCACGAAACTGCCCATTTCATACAGCAGGCTCATTAGCATGATAGGACAAACACGCGTTTAAAAAAACAGGCCAGTAGACATGGGAGGATCTTTTTTTTTTTGGATTTGATGAGCGAGAACATTGGCATACAAAAGCGCCATATTACAGCATGAATTATGACTGCAAATGAAATCCACACACACATACACACATATATATATATATAATATAAAAACCAGGAATATGCTGAGAACAATTTGGAAAAAAAAAAAAAAAAAGAGAATCAGTATCTAAGTATAGACATATCAACAAATTTCTTATGCCATCTACCATCTGATCCTGTTTAATTACATAATTCATTCTCCTCTTTTTTATACCATGGAAAAAAATTTTCCTTTGAATTTTACATAATTCTTTCATGTGAATGTCTTGCGCAATAATATGTCATATGACAAAATATATACACTAGACTGGCCACTTTTACAACATGAACATCTGAAGGTGGTGAAAAACACATGAGACTTATGTAACAGACGTATATCAATAATTCTAATATTTTTTTAGATTTATACCTGCTGTGCTATTGTGGCATCGAGCACTCTTTTTGTTTAACTTTTCTTACTGTTCTTCTATATATTCACACACACAAGTTATTACATGCCAAAAAAATCCAGATATATCTTAACTTCTGAGACTACTCTTATCTTTATAAGAAATGAACTTGGCAACCAGAATTTAAACTTTGGAGAAGGCTATTTTTGTTTCAGTGGATAGAAATACCCTTAAAAGAAAAAAAGAAAAAAAAAAGAGGTATGAACCCACCTTTTCCACCCACCACCAGTAATAGGTAAATTAGTAGAACTTTAGTCTTAATACAGCAATCTATGAATTCAAACAAACTATACCCCACTAAAAAATAGGATACCCCACTAAAAAATTGACTGTGTTGTATTCTGCCCATGATAGAACTGGTTTACTAAAAAAGAAAAAAATTTTTAATGAATAAAATATTAAAAAAAAAAAATAAATAAATAAACATTAAACATTCAAGGAATTTTACAACCTTTCAGTATTTATTCCATCAGAAAAAATTGGAAATGGGTTTGGTAACATTTTAAAAAATGATAGAAATGTATTACTTAAATTCACAATCAAGATAAAAATAAGTTTCAGCCGTCGGACTTTTTATTCATGAACTTTAACACACTAAAAACTCCATACACCAGGTTAGGTAATTAGTACTAGCTATATATCGTTTTTATTTCTCCGAGTGTATACACACACACATACAGACAGAAAATAAAGTTTCAATACCTTGTACATGTGTTTCAATTTACTCATGTAAGATAGTTGCAAATGATCCCAAATACAGATCAATACATACACAGGTTCCAAAATAAAAGATATCAACAATATCAAGATTACATATTGAAGATCTTCCTTAGATGTAAACACAGACCTACACTCTGGCTGAGTGTTGCAGACATTGCTCGACTATGAGTGTTACTATATCACAAGATGGCCAAAAACTAAAAATTTTGTCAGAAGATCAACTATCTTAGAGCATGCACATTATAACCATTGACCAAATTGACATCATCCTTTACAGAGCTGCAACCATGTTTCCATCAGTTGCCCAGTCGGCTGGGGCTGTAGAATACACCGACTGCACCTTTGCAGAGGAGTAAGACACTCCCCCAACGAGTGTCCTAGATATGACACTAAACAATCTGATGGTGAGGTTCCAGTGATGCTGGAGCTTTGGGGAATGTGAAGCACCCCTTCATTGCCATTACTCCCAGATCCACTCTGGTCTGGAATGGTAGCACCTGATAGAGCCCTATCAATGGGTTAAATAGAACTACATACTTATGCTAAACTGAATTATTTGAGTTTTGTTTAATGGCATATCAACCTCTGTGGGTCATTTAATGCCAAGAAAGGTTAGGTTGGTTTTGTCTTCTATGTGGGTTTTAGGGCATGGGTTTTTTTTAATAGTTCTTGATTCTATTTGGCCAGATATTGGTGAAAAGGTTGATTTGATCAGATTTCAGTGAAAAGGTGAGGTTTTTTGGAAGACTCAAAATGTTCTCAAGTTTAGTTTGGTTTGGTTGATTTTATGGCACAAGAACCCCTGCAGGACACACCATGCCAAATTTTATTTATACACATATTAAACCTGAGATTTACAAACTAATACTTAGTAGATAATATTCCAAATGAGCCAGAGCCCACCTGCCTGCACACAAACTAATGGCTCCAATCCTCACTGCTACACAACATCAATAATTCAACCCAACATCAACAATCCGCCTGCACATAGATAGCTATACACACAACTTGTAAGCAAATTCACGATTTGTAAACATTCTGTTAATAATATTTTTCAATAAGTTTGAGCTTATTTTTCTTCACAGCCAAATGATTTCAAGTATCTCGTCCAATACAAATCATTCTATTCACCTCTGATAATCTGTTTGCACACAGTCAAACAGTCTTGAACACTGCTATGCGCCAGCAACAATTCAACATCAGTCACTTGTTTGCACACATTTAAATAAATACACAGGATATGCGAGAGATTAGTTTGTCAGTAATTTCGTTTTTACTTTTAAAGTGGATGGTTTGTAAGTAACATTTAAAAAAGGGATTGAGCTCATTTGTTTGCACACAGCTAAATGGTTGCAAGTCTTGTAGTTATTTATTATACCTTCCAGATCGAAGCTGGCAACTATGCGGTCTGTGTTGCTGTCCATGCTTTCTATATTATATGATCTTTGTAGGGATTTTGTTGATCCCTGAACATTAGACTGTTAATCTATTCCTGTATGTGACTTGGCTCTTGATGGTGAAGGGACTGCATTGAATTTGGCTGGGGGCAGTTTAAATGGGCTCCCTGGTCTTTCACTGATCACTTCTGTGTTTGTATGTACTCTTCCAGCCTGGCCAATGGAGGCCTGTGATTTTTGTTTAAGTTCCACTGGCTTTTTGATTGTGGGCATTGAGTTCATTTCAATTTCCATCTTAAATTTGTTTTTAGTTTCTATAGGAGGATTTGGAGTTGGTTTTTGATTTTTTTTTTCTTTTTCCTTTGATCTATATCAACTTTTTGTAGCTTGTGTTTCATTTTTTTTGGTAGGATTTGTTGTGTTCCTGTTCTATTGTGTTGTCTTTGGTATTTATTTTTTATGAAGTCTCTTTTGGAGTTTTATGGTGTCTGTTTTGAAGTGGGTGGTTGTTTCATCAGAATCTTCAGTGGTTGTTTCAACAGGATCTATGTCCATTGGACTGAATCTGTTTGATAATGGGATTCGTTCATTTATTAGTGTTTTTTGTTTAGTTTGAATTTTTCCTTTTCTTTGCTTAAGGGTTTTTTCCTGATTTTGGTTGTATGTCTCATATTCGTCTGGAACAGTTAAAATGTGTTCCTTGATTGTCTCTTTTGCGATCGCTTTTAGCATTTCTATTAGATTTTTAATTCATTGATCAGTTTGTTTAGTTCTTGTTTCGGTTTTGTATCTTCCTTTTCCTCATTTCCTTTTTTTTTAGTTACATACACATAACTGGGTTGTTCTTGTGTTTGTTCAACTATTTTTCTGGCCTCGGAGAACGAGATGTTTCTTGTGTATTTTATTTCTGTAATTCTTTTTTCTTTTTTCCACAATTCACATTCCTGTGAATACGCAGGATGCTCTCCTGTGCAGTTGATGCAGTTAAAGGGATTTTTACATTCTAATTCTGTGTGATTTGAATTTCCACATTTTGCACATATTGGTGGTCTAGTGCATTTATTTTTAGGATGTCCATATTTTTGGCATCTTAGAGGATTTGGTATGTAAGTTTCTATTTTTGCATTTATGTAACATATTCTAATGCTGGTTGGAGTAGTGGGTTTATTAAATGTTCGTATGTACGTGTTTGTGTCTATGGTTCTTGTTTCTTTGCATATGGAGATTCTCTTCACATCTGTTACACCTTGTGTTTTCAGATGTAGTCTTATTTCATCAAGGGAATACGATGCAAGATCTGGGGATTTTATAACTCCTTTCAAGAAGTTTAGGGTTGGTTGAAGATATGTTTTTATGTTTAATTTTCCAAATTGTTTCCATTTTAGTATTTTTTCTGATTGTTTTTGATTTGTTGTTTGTATAATAATGGTGTTGTTCATAGCTTTTTTTGATATTGATTGGTTTACAGTGTGTTTCTATTGTTTTTTGAATTAGGAGTGGGGATAGTTTGGTGATTGGTGTTTCTTCTATTTATTCAAGTACAATGAATTGATTGAAGTTTTCATCAATTTCATGTTCACTTTCTAATTCTGAGAGGGGTCTTTTTATTTTTTGGTTTTTGTTTGGGTTATAGTTTCATAAACCATAAAGAAAGTCTGAGTTTCATTGAATATGCTCTCCAACTACCACGGAACTGCCATTGAATATGCTCTCCAGCTACCACAGATGTGCCAAGGGGGAAACCCATTCGCCAAGTAACATCAGGTCTACATAGTCAATATACACATGCTGGCGTTAGACAATTTAATTTTATCCCTTGGTTTTCATTCCCAAGATAGACAGAAAGAAGTACAGGTCTTTCCACAGCATGACTGATCCTATAGCCATTACCCTCTAATTCAGATTTTTGCAAAAATCTGAAAGAGGGCCAACATGACCAGCTGGTTGATCAAATCGGGCCTCTTCAACCACACGTCTAGCCCAGCAAGGGCCAAAGTGGAGAGTTGCAAGTCATGTGACCTCTTTAGTTGACAGATCGAGGACTCCTCAGCCACCAGGATCCCATCCTTAAGCATTACAGGTCACCACTCACGGCGAACAGGTAGCTCATTGGGTTTTTTTGTTTTTTTTTACCCCTCTGCAAAGGTGCAGTCGGTGTATTCTACGGCCACAGCCGATTGGACAGGTTTGAATAAGAACTGTTAGACTAAACTGAATAGCTTGAAATAGAAGTGTTTTTGACAATTAAACTGAGTACTTACATTTAAACTGTGTACTTATGCTAAACTGAATTGTTTAAAACAGAACTGTTTTTGACATTGAAACTGTACTTACACTAAACTGAATTGTTTAATATAGAACTGTTTTGACATTTAACTGTGTGTAAACAATATCCATATTAATACTAAATGGAATTGGCTGAATTAGAACTGTTTGAATAAAATGAATAGCTTGAAATAGAAATGTTTTTGACAATCTGTGTACTCATGCTAAACTGAATTGTTTGAAATAGAACTGACTATTTGCATAAAATGGATTTGGTGTTGAATAACCTATAAAGGTTGATATGCCATAGATACTGAAAGGTTGGCTGAAAAGTTCTTATGATGATGTCATATTTGCTGTTGTTGACATTTGTGAGCAATGGTATCCAAGCACTGCAACATTGATGGAAGAAGTGTGTAGATTGCAAGAGAACTATGTTAAAAAGAATCTCATTTAGTCACATTCCATGAGTATTTCAGCCTATGAACTTTTCTACCAGTCTTTCTATGTAATCTAATAATGAATCAACTCTGCTTCTATCATTGTCTTTAAACTAGAGTTTCAAGCTTTTTACTTGATGCACACATAGTAAACAAATTTAATTTTCATTCATTCTCAAATAAATTAATTGAATAATCAATTACAAAACATATCTAATTAACAAATGTTTAATACAATTTAGATGAGAAAAGACTCAAGAAACTATAATTGCAAATGCACCTTTTAATTCTTGAATAAATCTTTAATAGAAAGGATGGGTTTGATGGCCACTGAGAAGAACATGAATATCAGGTTGCAGACTTGTCAATTTAAGCCACTAGTTACCACATTCTATGTTCAAATTACTTCTATTTACTTAGAAAATAACACACATGGTTAAACCAGATTCCACCATATATCAACCTGGAAAAGTTAGTGAAATTTGCTGAATAGTTCCACAAAGTTTGGGATATTTTGCTACAGTTCTTGATATCTGGCAACTAGTTTACTGTTATAAAGGGATTTATAAAAACAAACTAGTAAATTTACAAGTAGGCCCTCAAACTTTCGCTTATATAGACAAAATTTTATTCACTCCAACCCTCCCAGTCATTATGGACCATTTTGAGAATCCTTGCTTTAGATATTCAGAGGACAAATTTAAACTCTGGATATGTCTAATGTGAAATTTCCAATGTTCTAAATAATCATAGCAAAAACAGGAATTGATATGAAGTCTATAAAGGGAGCCCATCTTCTTTCAAATCCTCTCAGACTAATTCTGTATAAAAAAAGAACAGAAAAAAAAATCAAACAATTGTATTGCAAGTACATGAAAGTGCAACAATGAGAATTGTATGATGAGGATGATTTTGACTATTTATAGAGGCAGACATATTTGTTGCTTTGCCTGTACGAATAAAACAATGTCAAAATAAAGCTGCCTCCGTCCCACATCAAATCTGATTTATGCACAATACTCTTATTCACTTTTAACCAGTCGTATCTGAAATGAATTTTATTTTTGACCGATTTCACTAAAGTTTCCTGTTATTATCTAAGGGAAGTAACTCTGTTTAAAAGTTGAGGACCGAGGTGAATAGTTTTTTCCCTTCGTGAGAGAAAATAAGTTAATAGCTTCACCTTCAGCCTGGTTCTTTCTGAATCACCATTCCATAATGAGTTTCCTTTTTAAAATTACAATGTTTTCACATTTTTTGTTTGTTGGGGGGTCCTTTTTTTACATATCTCAATTCCACGAATCCTCTAGCCTTTATCCAACAAACAATTTTAATCAAGAAACTTTCTGGTTTTATTTGAGGTACTTCTGGATAAAATTTGGATAATTTCAAAGATACAATATGAGACTTGTGTTGCATTCAGCAAAAGCATAAGCCTATCTCACAGAAGAAAAAAAAAAAGAGAGATGCAAGAATAAAGAAAATGGGAGAAAAAGCAAGTATAGTGGAAATTAGAATACAAAAATGAATAAAATTAATATTAAATAAAAATGTTCATAATGGCACAAAAACAAAGAGGAAATAGTTATATATCATAAAAATTTAAAAAAAGCGTTGTATATCAAAAGAGAGAAATGTAGAAAATAATGACAGAAGGACAAAAAAGAGAAAAGAAATCATAAATAGACAGAAAATCTGTAAATAGTAGTTAAAAAGAAAAAAAAAAATTCAAATAAATAAATGAGGACAAAAAGCAAAAAAGGAATAAAAAAGGAGGTGATCTACTGTTGTAAAGGCAGGTTAAACTTAACCCTTATGAATAACTAATTACAAAACATAACTAATTAACAAGTGTTTAATACAATTTACATGAGAATAACAGAAATTGCTTGTTTGAAATCTCTTCTGCAACAAACAAAACCTTTAATATACTTTAAAGACAGCTACAGAAAAAGAAAGGGTTTATTTTGTATAGGGTAAAAGATTTTAAGTTTACAAAGGAGTATCAATAATTCCATGGGCTTTTAGTTAATGATGAGTTTTTGAATTTTCACTGTATGATATTCAATCTATGTAAATTAATATTCACTACCAAATGAAGTGCAGTTGCAAGAAAGGAAATCATGATGAAAAATATTTATATAAGATTCTTTCATTTTTCATCATATTAATGTACCTACCAATTCTGTACATTGAATAAGTTAACGTAAGGGTTATTGTCATAGGAAATAGAATTGGCAACCTGAGTTCAAATCCTGGACAAGGTTGTATGCATTTCACTTAAAACTAATGTCCTTAGAAAAGGCATGATTCTCTCTAGTCCCACCAAGGTATAGGTAAATAGTAGGGCAGAGTGGGTTCTTTAGCTTTGGTTAGGTAACCAGTTTAGGAATGGGAAAACTTTGAATTCAAAAAGCTTTATTCTGCTTTAAAATTGACTGTGTCATATCATGCTGGTGTCAGAGTGGTTGGATAAATACATATATATCGAGTAAGTCACAAGTGAACAGTTAATATTTACCGTATAAATTACACTAATTATAATCTGACAAATTTCCTCTTTACTCAAATCCATTATCGATTCATTCTAGTCTATTAAACTTTGGTGTGTTTAACACTTAATATTCTAACTTCAAATCTGACAAAACTTCATTAAGTTATTGAATAATTTTTTTTTTAAATATTGTTTTTAATCAAGAGCATATAAATTAATAAACAGAAAAGCTAAAATTTAAAACTAAATCTGATTTCTTTCTCTATAAAATTTACTCTATGTTCCATTTCCAAAATGGAAATATGCACTTAACCGATTGATTTTAACAGCATGTCAACCCATTTGGGGTTATTTTATGCCTGGACATTAGGGAATCACATACATTGTAAATCTATATTTACATTTTTTGTGTGGTTGTTTCTTAGGATTTTTTTTTTGTGGTTATATATCAAGAATTACAATCTAATATAAATAATTTGCACACAATTATATGGTTTCAAGTATGCAAATAATTTGGCTGAGATTATTACCTGCCAAAAATTGTATGTTCATATTTGCATTTTTTATGCAGTCATTTAAGATCTTTTTCAGCAGTTAAATGATATCAAGTATTACCAACTTATTACTATTTTATAATAATCATTTGTTTTCTCATGGTTATATGGCTTCAAGTAATAATGATAATCCTTAGTAAACAATTATAGCTTCAAGTAATTATTACTCTTAAAAAACAATTTACACATAGTTATATGGTTTCAAGTATACTATCTAATACAAATAATTTTCAAACAGATCTATTTGACCCATAGATAGAATCCTAAGAGGTACTACCACTCCAGGTCAGAGTGGAGTTGGGAGTAGTGGCAATAAATGATTTATTTTTAGTTGATACTAACTGAATAAAAAGATGAGCATATGCTAATTCTAATATTAATTTAGAAGCTACAAATTTCAAAAAGTTAATGCATATTTTACATGAGAGGATCCAGAATTTCATAACTGAAAGTTAAGGGATGTATGTTTTACATGACTAATTATAGTAATCTAAATTTATAAAAAGATGTTACATAAAACTTTATGATTCCCAAAGGTGGCTTTTAGTTAAGTTTTCCCTCACAATATGATCAAAATAAAGTCTTAAAAACTTTTTTTTTAAATCAAATAAATAATACTAATATTTATAAAGAAATAGGCTCAAGATTGCAATCCAGAGAGAGAGAAGGTAGTGGCAAAAAAAAAAAGAAGAAATAAGCAGAATACATACAACTAAGATGATAATAACAGTCCAAATAATTTGGGTAATAATGAAAATGGTTCATATAATAAAAAATAAATAAAAAAATTAAAATTTGAAGCCAAGGTAAGCTCACAAAGAAAACAATACCACAGTGCATTATTAAAATCAGTGCAAGTGGAAAGCCATTTACCACACCAACAAAAAAAAAAAACCCCAATCCTTTTAACTTATATCTTCTCTCACATTTCATGTCTACCATGTTTACTACTATAACTAAAAGCAAGTAAATCAAGTGCCTTACATGGTATAATGATTAGCAATTAAACTAATAAACCATTGTAGGTGAGTTTAATTCTCACTTGATGCCCCATATATCTGGCCTTGTGCCAAATTAAAGCTAAGCTTATTAAAAAAAAAAAAAAAAAGTTGCATTGAGATTATTATAGTTTGGATATTCATTTTAAAATTTATAAATTAGCAAGTGTTCCTGAAGAGCAGAACAGGATTATTTGGTGCCATTGCTTTGGTGTTGAGCTTTTTTGGTGCCAATTCAGAATGCCGATAATATTTTTTGTGTTAAAACAAGAAATGAATAGCAACCAACAGGCAGCACAACAGTAACTGTTTAGTAACATACGTTAGATTGTTTCAGGGTTGGGAATAGAGTTTTGCCAAAAATGCTCCAAATCAAAAATGTTTTAAAACACACTAAGGGTCAATGAGCTCATTCTGAATGTAGTAAAACAATTCATGTACTCCCACTGGAATATTTGAGTGGTTTGGCCTCCATCTGTGAGACGCAATAAATCTTGAATATTTATTTTACTTATTTGATTTTAGTATTATTCTAAGAAATAAATCCAATTCATAATTTAAACTTCTGTAATGCTAATTTCAGATAGACTGACAGAATTCTAACCCTTGAAACCTAATAGGCTTGTGTGTGCGTGTGATTAACCAGAAGTACATACACCTGGGTGGACTGAATTCATACCAAGGTATCTTTATTTCTACATCACTAGATTACAACATTTTACATTGTGAAGGTTCTCAGAGCATAACAGTAATCATCATTAGGAAATAGACTCACAACTACAGCTAAATCCTAGAGAAGGCTGTTTACATTTCATTTTGCACTAATACCCTTGAGAAAGGCATTAATCTATCTCTTCTCCTCTCAGCTAGGGGTAGACAGTATGGTAGACTGGGCTCTTTAACCATAGTATGGCAACCAGTCTAAGAGAAGGAAAAGTCTTAATTCAAATCAGCTTTACTCTGCTTAAAAATTAATATATCTTGCCTGTGGCAGAGGGTTTGGATAAATACATATATTTGATATTGTTAGCTATTTTTCAGTAAGAAGCTCAAAGGTTGGGGAGGAGGTCATGGAGAGCTCAGGATTAACCATATGGGTCAAGAATGAAAGTGGAAAAAGATGCCAACAAAATTTTAACACTACATATACAGAAAAAAAAAAATCAAGTCAGTATGAATTTATTTCACTGATTAACTTTAAACAATGATTACTGTTCTGAGTTGCAACTTTTATGGTGGGGCTAACTCAGACTTTATATTGCCATCTTCCATAGAAAGGTTTTGGATGATTCATTCCTTATCTCTTTTTGTTTTCTTTTAATCCACAATATTTTAGATCATTAATTTCTCCAGTAGGCATTTTTATCCAGTATCAAGTTTGTTGCTGGTTTATTAGCTATAACACATCATGAGAAGTTGTGGCTGACAAACAGAACTGTCAACAGAAAATGGACAGAAAAGGAACCAATTGAAATATTGTGAATATCTTGTTATTTCACTGATTTCTTCGACATTTTGAAGGACTTTTTTCTCAAATCTCAAAATCTCAAAAGAAAACAACAAAGAAAGTTTTAGACAAAAAACATTTTTGTCGAAATTTCTGAGATGAGCAAATATTATTTTACTCATTTGAGAGTGCTTCACATGAACATTAGCTGATGGTTTTCCACTGGAGTCTGCGGGAGAGCAAGTCTCCTCAAGTCTCCAAGACTTTTAGTATTCTGGCTGATCTCAACAATGGTCTCCACTCGCCCTTTTATTTCTAAGTCCTCCAGTCCCTTTATCAATCTTTGGGGGACTGTACTGAGTGCACCAATTATAACTGGTATTACCATCACCTTCATATTCAATAGTTTTTCAGTTCTCTAGCAAGGTCTAGGTACTTATCTCTCTTTTCACTTTCCTTCAATTTTACCCAGTGGTCAACCAGAATGGCAAAGTCCACTATTCAGTGGGCTCTTTTTTTTGGGGGGGGTCTATCACTCGGTTTGGCCATCTGGCCAAGATTAGGTGATCTGTTTGTATCTCAAAATCCCAAAGGATTTTATGCATCTCATTTTCAAGGACAAGTTCCAGGTTGTATATATACCATTTGTTTGTATGGTCAGATTTAAACTTCTTGCCCAATATCATCATAAGATTAATGTACTTGTCTAAGTGCACTACTCTTTGTTACTATCGTGAAGAGAATATTGATAATAAAGATGAATATTATAAAATATAAAATTAAATCAATACTTGATTATCTTACCTCTTAAGCTTCATTTTTAACCTTGAAAACATGGCTAAGTCATAAGACAATTGATCTTTCTCTCTCTACCCAATTGGACACAAAATGTAATACATTTACCCAACCCTTCGACATGACTAAGATGCGATACAAGGTTTGTTTTTGATTTCTTTTTAAAAATTCAACAGATTTGAATTGAGAGTTTTCCTTTTCCTAGACCAGTTGCCATACCAAGGTTAAAGACCCCTGTCTACCTTACTATTTATCCATAGCTGTAGGGAGAAGAGTTGGATGCAAACCTAAGGGTATTAGTACCATATGAAATGAAAACAACTTCATCCAAGATTTGAATTTGAGTTGTGCCCATTTTCTAAAACAGATACAGAATTTAATACCATGATTTTTCACTTAGTGGGACAAAACAAACCCCCACACATCATTAAAAAGACAAAACTAAAATCAACTCAAACCAGTTCTATTCTGAATAAGTTCCTTTTCTCCTTTAACCAAACTTGATAATATCAATAAGAACAATTTGCTTTCTCAATGTTCTTTCAAAGTTAAAATAAATGTAGTCTTAAGAAATGACCAGAACTAACAGAAACTGTCCCAAGAAAAATCAACATTCACTCAAGAAAACATGAAACCAGCTTTCATCTTATAATGTTCAAATTCTATTTGCTCTATATAATAATCCAATAAACAACTTTTTAAGACCAATTTTTTACCTAAAAAACAATGGGTCATTCATAATACAGATGTTTTTGAAAAGTCAAAAAGTCTCCATATATCCTAAACCTAAACAAAGGCAATAAAATAATTAGGTTTTTGATTAACATTGTTTACTATTCATAACACCTGTCCATATATGTACAAATATTATAAATAGTAAATTTGAAAAAAATTATCGTAAAAAAGCCTTTGTTAACAGTATTGCATTGATTTTGATTGTATTACAGTAGTTTTGAAAGTATAAAGTGCTTGAATGTTTTCTCTTTAAGACATTAAATGTTAAAGAAATATTTTTGTAGACTACCATAGCTAAAAGTTAAGGGTCGTTCATTACACAAAGTATTTAGTATATAGAATTTGTTGTGAATATTTTGTGTAGTGCTCTTATTGCACGCCCGTGTACATCAACGAAAAAAGAGTTAGGAATACTCCAAGACCAAACAAATAATTTTTATCTCCACACTGGTTACTTATCCAGTTTCAAAAGTAGAACATAATTCATATCCCTTTAGAGGGAATCTTCTACCCTATAATAGTCACAACCTTCTAGCAAAGAAATTAACATGATGCAGGAGACTTTATTTAGACCACTAAGTTTAAATTAAAAACTTCTAACACCTCTATTACACTCTGGGTAGAGTAAAAAGACCTACCTCTTAAAGAGGTAAGTAAGTGAAATTAGGTTTAAGGCTCTAATTTACCCACACCAGATTGTCCAATGGGATATGTGATGAAGAAAATAAAACAGGTTGGTTAAATCAGTTGTTTTCAAGCTTTTTAGAGCCGAGATACTTTTCTATTTCAGGGTCTATCTAGTAGACACCAATATAAATAAAAAGGAAATTTATACAAAATTATTTAATTAAAATCACATCCAATATTTGCACTGAGTAATGACATTTACTAAGAGGGACAAATTATCAATTTGGGGAGATATTTTTAAAGATACATGCAATCCACTTTCTACAGTAAGTTTACATCCGTATATGGTCAACATATAGCAAAGAGCTGAAAATATTGTTTAGCTTAAATATTTTGGTGCAAAAGATAGCAGCATTTTGACCACCTTTTAAGACAATAATGGATACTCAAAAACCATACCAAGTCAAAATTTTGGGAGTGGTTACTATTCAAACTGAATTTTTATATGTTCTATCACTAAATGGATAATATAATTTTCAAAATACCTTTGCAACATCTGCAGATCTCTGCTGTTGACATTGCAGACCACCTGTGGTCTTTAGACCAGTTGGAAATCGACTGAATTAAAGTGTTTAGTAACTTGCAGTTAAGGAAAAAAAAAAAAAAGTAGGGTTTTTTTTATATACTCAGAATAAGTGGAAGAGACTAATAAGTGATATCACAAGGACAAATTAGGAAGGAAGAATCATATTTGACATCAGACGAGATGCACTTTCCTTTAAAAAAAAATTTTTTTTTAAGTCACCCTGAATCTTAAATGCAACATTAAGGCTCCTATGGGCTAATTTTATCCCTAATGCTTATTATTATAGACTATAATCTTACCTAAAGTGGTCACCTTCATTTATCTTGACCTCCATTATTATTATTTACTCAATCAAGATTACAATTATGTTTTATTTTACTTCTTGTAATTTTTTCATGCCAGTTTTTACTGCAGTTCTTTCTCTCTGACCTCCATTTTCCCCACTCTCTTTTGCAGGCCTTTGGAGACTGTTCCAAGGCCACCAACAATAATTGGTATGCCACTTTCATGTTCCCCTGCTTTTTCGACTCTAAAGATACAGGTATTTGTCTATCTTTTTTCTTTTATTTTCACTATAACCTGCCGGAATAGCAAAAGAAATTATCATAAAGTATCGATGATATTCATCAGTACCAGCTGATTCATCATCCTAGCTAAATATGCCTAAAAAATATTGGTAACTGCAAAACACTAACCTGGGAAACAAAATCATGGCTGCAGAGAAATATATCTGTCATACAAAACAGTCAAAGAAAAAAAAACAGTGAAGAAGTGGATGCATTATTTACATGTGGTGAGTGTTTTCAATAGCCAAATTTTGGAATTTACAGTTTGTCTTGCTTTAAATATTACATGCTTAAAAATACAAAAAACTTCTTGAATGTACCCAGCCAAAATGAGGGTACAATTAATATGCCTATCTTTTATGTTGTCAAATATGGTAACTGATTTATCCTTGAAACATGGACAGCAGAATGAGAACAATCTAACTGGACTGAATAAAGACTCAGTTAAAAATTTCGAGAAGATTACCAACAGAGCTTATGAAGGCTGGAGAGAAGAACAAATGAAATGTTGTGATTAAGAGCCAAAATGAGGACACTTGTCCAAGTACATCAGTATATGATGAAAACAATTTTATGAGATTATAGTTAAAAGCTAGAAGTATCATGCTAGAGAGAGCCTTATTAAGAAAACACAAAATTTGATTTTAAAGTTTATCTAAAATCCATATCTCTACATAAAAGAATGTATAGATATCCATATGCTTACATGCTCATGGTGTAATAAACCAGTCAACCAGTATTCAAATCTTGGATGAGGCTGTTTATCCAACTATTCTCTCTCCTGTTATAAGTAAATAGGATAGATGGATTCTTTAACCCAGGTATGGCAACCAGTGTAGAAGAAAACTCTGAATTCAAATCAGTGGTACCCCACTTGAAAATGGATATTTTGTCCAGCTTATAGCAGATTGATTGATTTTTTAACTATGTCAACCTGTCTAGGTTTATTTTATGCTTCAAGGTGAGAGAACTGCATTCATTGTATGTTCATATTTACATTTTATGTATAGTTGTTTTAGGTGGGGTTTTTTTGCTCATGGTCCTATCAAATATTATTCATTTTTAAACAGATCTAATTGGCCCATAGATGGAACCATAACAGGTACTACCACTCCGAGTCAGAGTACTCGGAACAGAGGGGTTGGGTAGATACGTACATGCAGTCACATTTTTGCATTGATTACAACTAAAGTTACAAATAGTTTAAGCTTTACAGTTTATGGAATAATTATTGGCAAGTAAAGGGGGAAAAAAAACAGTGTCTTTGAGGAGTGGATTTCCCAATGATTAAAGAAATACATGGTTTCAAAATAGTGACTCCTATTGTTCCCTATAGATATAAATGGAGAAGTAGCAGAAGGGGGCCAAGGGTAAGTAAATAAAAAAAGAATAAATGTGAGGGTAGAAAGGACAATGTCATATCAAAACAGTTACCATGTCAACGGTATCAGGACTAGGTTCTGGTTCAGGTTTCTGTTTAAAAAAAAAAATAAGAAAAGAAAAAAACAAAGATACATTTTTTTTGTATTTTAAATCAAAATTAAAAAGAAAAAATTAGGATGTTTCAAGGTTTAAAAAGTGTATATATAGCAAGCACAGAGGCAAACAAACATACACACATATATATGCATGTAAAGAGGATGAAAATACTCTCCTTAACATCTTTATCATAATGACAGTTCCTATATTTCTCAAACCCTAAAAGAACCCACTCACTCCATATCAGTAACTTTAAAAACAAACACAAAATGAACAAACAAAAGTATTTGTATTGTGATCAATGTTCAAAGCACTGCAAGGAATAACTAAGAGATAAAGAGAGATCAGCATAGATCAGAACAGACCAAAGTAAGAGAGATATATGAATCATTAAGCAATGAAAATGAGCGAAACACAACTATAAAGTAAAAGGTTAATATAAAGGTACCCAATGAATAACAAGTCTAACAGGAAAGGACCTGATAGAAGATGGAGAGATGAGATAGTGGAGCTAGCTAGTAAGATATAGCAGAGGGCAACACAAACACAAAAAACACCATGGGAACAATTAAAAAAAGGTTTTTTATCCAGCAATAGACAAAAAATTCATGATAATAATTGACAAAGATAAGACTATGTAACAAAATTTGTACTTTTTCTTATTCCAGGGAAGTGTTATTTCCCAATTGCTTAAACCTAGTAAATGAAAAATTCTTTTTTTCAAATTTGTTTATTGTTATTTAGGTAATGAAATTTTCAAATCTACCCATTTTCCAGAATATTTACATTAAACTCAGAGCAAAGTTATTGATAGAGAATATTCTAACTCTTAAACATTTTTTGTTTGTTTGTATAACTTTAGTATAAATCCATGTAAATATCAATTCATGTTTTTTTATTCAGATCTATGTAAATGAAAAATGAGCAAATTTGCCCATTTTTACAAAGAAAATAGTTTAATATCTAAATTTCATTATCCAGAGCACAAAAGCAAAGTTTGAAGGAAATAATAGCTATCATCTATACTTTTACAACATGAGCAATTAAAAAACAAGACATACGATCCAAGAACAGAATGTGTCACAGTGTAATAAACTAAAATCATATACTTTTCACAGAAATTTACCTGGAAAACTTTCTTGCCTCCATCTAAACACAGCCAAAACACTATCACTCCAAATAGGAAACCAGCAATAATATAATCTATATATAATAAGAGTGATAACTATATCTAAACACAAACAATATTAACCAGAGATTGTATGGCTGAGCAAGAAACAAAAACTATGTATACACACTATCAGTCCTTGATTATCTAGTTTGTTTTATTACTTTACTCATTATGAGTTATTCACACCAGTAGTAACTGAGGGTGGTTCTCTCTGAAGTCCAAGTGACAGCAAGTCTCCTTCAACCTCCAGTTCCACTGGTCTCTTTTCCAGATCTTTGATTATATCTTATCCTCTTTTGATGGTTTGGTTTAATGGCATATCAACCCTCATGGGTAATTTCACTCCAAAGCCATTCTTGCAGAAGAAGAGTATCAGTACTAATTAACCCATAACTGGAGGGGATAAGAGGGTTCATACCTTTACCAAGGTTATTAGTCCAAAAGTGAATGTAATAGTGTGACTGGAGTTTGAACTCACTCACTACAATGTTGCAGTCCAGCACATTAGCCACAACACCAGGACTTCTCTCATTTCCCTTGATGAAATCAACCTTAGAAATTGAATAACAAATTTATAAAGTGGTATATGACTAATACCAAAAGCAAACCAAGAGATAAAACTAACAAATGAAATTCAATTAAAAAATGTGACAACATGAATAATAGAAAGTATAGAGTATAAAAGTGAAACATAGAAATAAGAAAAGTTAGACTACAAAATATGAAACCTACAAAATAAGTTAAAACAGATTAGAACTGTTTATGACAAAATAAATAAACAAGTCCAATTTAGGAGGAAAAGATAAAAATAAGAAAAAAAAAATTAAAGTCCAATAAATAACATGGTGTCTATATAAGAAACTATACCAACAGGAAAAATGAAGAGCGAAAAAAATTTCTAAAATTATTAATGTTATGTAAAACATGAGTAAAAACACAAAAGATAAAAAAATTGGAATAAAAATATGAAGGATAACAAAAAGAAAAAAAAATGAAAAACAAAGAAATATGTACATAGAATTGAAAGGAGGGTGTGAAAAGAAGAGAGGATAAAGGAGAGATATAGGGGTTGAAAAAAAGAGTAGAATAAAGGAGGGAGTGACAAAAGGAGGAATAGATAGGTTGAGAAGATAACGGGAGAGAGGATAAAGGGATTAAAAAAAAAGAGGGAAAGACTGGGGTGGCGACAAAAAGAGAAAAAGGATAATGGGAACTGGAGATATAGAGGTTGAAAAAAAGAGGTGGTAAAACATGTTGAAGGAGAAAACAAAGGGACAAAAAAGGGGGGTAGATGGATAAAGAGTTAGGGAAGGCTTGTACAGATATAAAAAAAAAGGGAGGGTGAGTGAAGGAGAGAAGGGTTTAAAAAAAAAAAAATGTTAGTGAAAAAGATAGGAGGAAAAACAAAGTAGTAGGTAATAAGAAATACTAAAAAAATTAGAATGCCATTAATATCAAAATAAATATACAATTAAACAAAATTAGGAAAAAAAAAAAAAAATCACAGACAATACATTCACATACCCAGCACAATGGCCATTCTTGGTTAAGGCTGTAAATCAGAAAGGATAATGTATAAATATTGTACTTACTGTCTGAGCAGTTGCTAACATGTCTCTTAGTCTTTCAATTTCTCTACGTAATTCCTTGATAAGAGTGACATTTGAATCCTGAAAATATGTAACAATACATTATTAATAAATATAAAATGCAGTTATTTAGTTCAAGAAACTTGTTTAGATTTTTTTTTTCTTTTTTAACAAAATGTAGCAGATATACATTTTTATAACCTTTGTAAACAAAGATGTGCAGCACGATAGGAGCAGAATAGTAAAAATGTAGCCTTGAACAATGGAAGTGATAAACAAAAAGAATTGATAAAAAATAATAATTAGGTAGGATAAGTTTTATCCAAGAACTCCTAGGGTGCAAACTTGAAATTAACTCAAGCTTAACTTTGTAAAATCTGCAAGCCCTAAAAATCAGGAGCTGAAAAAGCAATTGGTGGTCATGATATACAATTGTTATTTACTAAGCTTAACTAAAATGTAGCATAAAACCAGAATTATGGGGTACTGTGTAAGAATCAAACTCACTAACAATGGTCTTCAAATCTAGCTTGCTAACCTTTTAAACATGTGAGGTGCCCATGATATGCAGTAAAACCCGTGTGTTACTTTGGGTTTACAAGGCGCAAAGAGATGCCAGCCTTGGATATAAACTATTATTAAGACAGGATAGGGCAAGATCAAAAAATTAGGAGCTGAAAATGCTTCTAGTGATTGTAACATTTTGTTAAAACTTTATGTCCCAGCAGTGAGCAGCAGTGTTTTATCACATCTGCTAAAACCCAAGTTAATGTGGGTTCCCAAAGACAAAGATACTGACCTTTCGTTGTGAATCTATTCTTCGATGAAACAAGAAAGCAGACAGGCACTTGACGATGAATGATAAGCATTGGTAATTATCAAGTAATTGTAAGAATGAACACAACAGTAGGAATTTTAAATTATCAAAAGCTTCATTTATTTCATCTTGATGATTATATATGGGTTTCTTTCTTTTATTAAGCCCATCAATTATCATTATAAATGTTATAGAATATGCACTGCTCATTTAAGGAAGTTCTAAACTACATGTGTTATTCATCCAGTAGGTGGTAAGACCTAAACAAGTTTCAGGTTCTTTGTTTTAATGGCATATCAAACTTCATGGTTTATTTAATGCCAAAGCCATCCTTGTAAAAGAACAGTAGTGGTACTATTAACCAATAGCTGGGAGGTTAAAAGGGTTCATACCTTTTCCAAGGTATTAATCCGAAAGTGAATGTAATAGCATGACTGGAGTGTGAATATGCTAACTTCGAAGTCACAGTCCAACACTTTAACCATTATGCTACAAAGATTATCCCCAGCCAGAATAGACTGATAACCCTTTTGGCACCAAAAATCCAACTTTTAGCAAAAGTGGAATTGTGGGATATTTTTACTTAGTTTTATTTTTGTATTTTATTCATTTTATCTTTTATTTTAACTTTATTAATACCCACAATTACAAGAGCCTATCTTATCCAGCCGACACACATTGCAAATTGAGATTTCTTAGTCAGAAAGGTCACTAAGAGAAACCTGACAGAGTCTTGGAGTGGTTTCCATACAAAACTTAATTCAGTTTTCATCTCAGGATGTTGAGATATCAAACTCTACAATGTTGGTTGGTTATGTTTTATGGCATACCAACCCTTGTAGATTATTTAATGCCAAATCCTGTTTATAACTATATCTATTATGATTCATAAACAAAGTTTGTAGGTAACATTTTAAAATGAAACATGGCTCATTTCTTTGAACACAACTAAATGGTTTCAATTATTGCTATCTAACACTAATGATTCCAATTAATATTAATCATTTGTTTGCACACAGTTAAATGGTTTCAAGTATTGCTATTTATTGTTGGTACACAATTAAATGGTTTCTGTTGCATTCTGGTTAGTGAACGCTTGTAATATTAGATAAAGGACAAACCATGATATGAGAGGAAAGAGATATATTCTCAGGAAAACGTATATACAATAGAGAGACTATTAGTAGACAAGAACATAGGATTAGTGAATACAGAATAAAGATATAGTCCAACGATAGTATTGGCTTCCGTTATTACAGTAGCGAGTAAGGTGATCTAGTGCACTCTCCAGTCTCCAATGCTCTAATACTATTCTTATAAGAAACTGCTCTTCACCTTCTAGTCTGCCCTGGTATTAGTAGCTACTGCTATATATGGCAGATGGAATAGTTCATTGTGTGGAAAAGGTGGGTGATACCCAACAGTTTCAAATATAGTAAATGATTAGATAGTTCTATTTGACCCATAGAGAGGACCCTAACAGGTATTACCACTCTGGGTCAGAGTGAACCTAGGAGTAATGGCAATGAAGGAGTACTTCAGATTCCCCAAAGCTCCAGGACTTGGCCTCATCATCAGATGTTACAGTATAATACCCAGGACACTTGCAGAAGGTAGGGTTTTACTTCTCTGCAGAGTCACAGTTGGCATATTCTAGAGCCCCAGCTGACAAGGTGTTGGAGTGATTTCACAGGCAATGCCGCATTGATAGTTTTCATACCCTATCTTGAGACATTAGAGCACGAAACTCTTTTCAAACCCTTACAAGTCATATTTCAAAATCATCATTTCCTGCTTTTTGCTCAAGTTGAAGTTTTTAATTGGTTGCCAACATTCGTTCTTTGTTGATTATTTGTGAGCCTTGAATACTCAAATCAGTTGAAGCAGCAAAGTGACAGGACCGCTTTACAACAGGAGAAGGCAGTCAGTCTGTATAATATGACTAAGATGACCATCATGGCAAACAAGACACTTGTTTGACAACTGGCAAAGGGAGGGAGGCATTGTAGGTTTACAGATGTTTACAAATGTTAAACAGACATACTCATTCATTTTTATACAGCAGATAAATCATAAAAGTTAATTCAGAAGAGAGCATTTTTATTATCGACTACATCAGGGCTTGAATCAGAATGGCATTAATTGGTTATTTCTGATGACAAAGAAACTAGAATGAAGCAAAAAAAACATTTTGAAGATTGGAGTGGCTACTATGGCATAATGCTCAGCAAGCTAAAATTCCAGACCAAATCAGGAGTGTAGTGAGTTTAATCCTGCATGTTCCACTATTATGGCTATATGTCAGAATAAGCTTTTTATATAGTTCAGGATATCTACTGTGTTACAATAGTTACCAAAGTCATCATTCATTCTTTACAAGTACCTTATAGTTAAAGTCTAGTACCTGGCCAGCCTCTACTTAATAAAAAGGGCATTTACAATGGCACAATAAATTGTTTAGAGTTATTTTATGCCAAGAGGTTAAGGAATTACATTCATTGTACATTCATATTCACATTTTCTTGTGAATAATTTTAAAACAGATCTATTTGATCCTTAGATCGGACCCTCACAAGTACTACAACTCCAGGTCAGAGTGGACATAGATGCAGTTTAGTGTCATACCCAGGACATCCCTTTGGGGAGGAAGGGTCTTAACCCTTTGTTAGAGATACAGTCAGCATATTCTAAGCCTCTCCAACAAGGTGGGAATTCTCACTGAATGTCACATTACTGCTGACCTTGTGCCAGTATTAAGTTGAGCTGGATAAATTCATTTATAACTTGATTTTTGTATGTACATAGCTATGAAAGCAAAAATAACAGATTTTTGATGAAAATGCATAAATATAGCAAATAAAGCAATTTCCAGTCCAATGAAGAAGTGCATTACAGTCCAAATTATGATTTTTCAAGGGAGATGACTGTGACACAATGAGTTGGTTAGTTGGATTTTATAGCATATCAACCTTGTGGCACAATGAGATGAATTTTTAAAGTTAAAGTTCAGTAAATACCCAAGAACCAAAGGATTAAACTGACAAGATTTTATTTATCAAAACTTATTTAAAAACACTGATTTAACAGTAGGAAGAAATAAAACAATGAAAAGCAATAAATGTCATAAGTGAGAATTATATTTTTTATATCAAATGCTGCAGAAAATTAGCCATGATTTGTTTTGTCTATTAAAATCAGGAAAATTAATAAGTTAAACAACCTTTAGAGTCAACAAGCTGTATTGGTAGCCTATGAATATGGAAAAATATTGAATCCAATTTTTGGAAAATTTGGAAGGTAATTCATGCATATAATAATTGGATTTGATTGATGAGACTGCTCCCAACAGATGTCACATAAGTTTTTAGTTATTGAACCAGTATGATTGGCATAAGGTGGTGCTAACTTTGGTAAACTTTTCATACAATGAGAACATTTAGTGAGATTTAATTAGTTGCTGGTGTTACCAGTTGAAAGTTGCCAAGAAGTTTGAAGCTGCCAATCTAAGTTGTACAGTCAATATTATTTTTAATTAAAGTTACAGGTTGAGTGATAATCACCAGTCTGAGTTCTGTAACATATTACAGACATTGCCAGTGGCTGTGGAACCAGTTTGACCAGAGATATTTGCTAAGATTCCTTCTTCAGATCTAAAATTAAAACATCTGGGGAAGACAGGAAGTTTTTGGTGAACAGAACCCACAGTGAGCATTATTTAATAATAGGCATTTGTTTACACATTTATATGGTTTCAACTAATTAATAATAATAATCCTTAGTAAACAATCGGTTTCAAGTAACTACTCTTAATACAATTAATTTACAATTATATATAAAGTATTCCAATACAAACAATTTGCAGTTATATGGCTTTTTAATTTTTAAAAAGATCTGTTTGACCCATAGATGGGTACCATAACAGGTACTAACACACCCAGTCAGAGTAGACCTGAGAGTAATGGTGATGAAGAGGATCTCCAAAAGTGAACCTTTACCATCACATGCAATTTAGTGTCATACCCAGGGCAGTCTCTTTTTTAGAGGAGAGGGGCTTACTCCTCAACAAAAGATATAGTGTATTTTAAGTCCCTATTACAAAACAGGACTCAACATTGAGCTAAATGTTTACAAAAGACAACCTTTAAAGTCAGTAACTATAAAAACTGGAAACTTTTATAAGGAGCAAAGTTGCATGGCTGAAAGATTTATTATATATATATATATATATATATATATATATATATATATATATATATATATATTTTCATAAAAAATATCTACAATTTACATGCTAAAAATAGACTGTGAGGCAGACCGAGTTCTTTAGCCTTGGTAAGGCAATCAGTGTAGAAGGAAATCTCTGAATTCAAACCCATGGTACTACACTTAAAATTTGAACTTTTGTTACATCCTGGTCATGGTGGAGGTGCTGGATAAATACATACATACTAACTCAAAGCTGAAGAGAGAGAGAGAAGGAGGAAAAAAAATCAACCAAACTGGAAAAAAATCTTACCTCATTAATTTTTGGTTTGTTAATGATGCTCTTAGCTCTTTGTGCATAACGAAGAGTACTCACAGTTTCATTGTAATATATGCTGGCTGGGCTGATAGCTGCAAAAAATAATAATGGCCTCTATTACATAACCAATAAAAGAAGGAAATAACAAGAAAAGATAAAACTCATAACATGCCCTTATTCATTTCTTTTTAAGGAAAAGAACATCCTTACAATCAATACCATTGTTGAAGTATAATAGTTCACTAAAATTAGGTGGAAATAAAGTTTTTTTTTTCTTTTCCAAGCTCTGTAATTATTCATGTACTTGGGTGAGTTGAAAGTTTTACAATATTTTGGTATGTGCAAGTTTGCAGTGCATATATAACATGACCAAAGTAGTTCAAGCCATGGAAAGTTCTTGCTGTGATTAGTAGTATTATGGTAATTGCTGCACCAACACTTTATGCATTGCTTCACTTTGTGTGCGATTTGAAAGCTGCACAGAGAATGTGCAGAATAATCTAATTCAGGAACTTATTCTTTACAAGTTTTATCTGAGCCACAATGCTGCAGAAGCAACAAAAAACATTTGCTTTATGGAAGGTGAAGGTGCAGTTGATCATGATACAGTAACTAGATGGTTCAAAAATTTTTGCTTGGGTTGCAAGAACCTAGTAAGGTCTAAAAAAGTGCTCCATGTCAGAGGCAAATCCAGTGAGTAGCGCTCAGAAAGTATCAGGTGAGCTTGGCATTTCACAGTTTGATTTGTCACCTTCACAACCTTGGCAAAAGTATCCAAAGATGTCTAGTTGTACCTAACAGAACTAGAAATTGGGTAAAACTTTTGACTCATTCTAGTATGTTTTTTGAATATTTCTCCTTTACATATTGTGGCACATCCTGTTATTTTCTCCAGTTTAGATTGGTCTGTGAAGATGTGCAAGTGTTTAGAATATCTCCTTAACTTTTTCTAATTCCTCTGGGAAAATTAGTGGGTGAGTTTTGTTTTTGTGGAATTTACAGTGTTAAGTTAATGTTTGGGGTCCTTCTCGTCCAAAGTGGAATATCTGATATGATTGTCGTATGGATTCTGTCAAATCCATGTCTACTTCTCTAATAATTGTTTCCACCCGGAGGCCAAAGGGTTTTATGACTTTTTCGTTCTTTTTTAATAGTTTTTTGTATTTTGGATGAAAAGTATTGTGTGCAGATTTGCTGGACATGACTTCAATTTGACATAGTACTGGAGGGCTAGTTTGTGGCTTCTAATATTTGCAGGTGCTTCATTAGCCTCAGCATATAGGCTCTCAGCTGGAGATGTTCTAAAGGCTCCAAGTACTAACTTTAAGCCTGTGGTAGATGTGGTCAAGTGTTTTTACATAGCTCTTTCTTGTTGATCAGTAAAGCAATTACCATAATCCAATTGTGATCTAATTAATGATCTATATAATGGCAATAGAGTCTTGATCAGCTCCCCATTCTTTGTGGGTTACCACATGCAGTAGTTGCAGTGTTTTATTACATTTAGTTTTTAGATATTTCAAATAGGGAATAAGCATTAGTTTTTTGTCAAATATTATTCCCAAAAATTTGTATTCATCTACAACTGGGATCTCTGAACCATCAAGTTTCAGGCTAGGGTCATTATGTATTTTCTTGGCGACAAAAATGGACACATTTTGTTTTTGTTTTAGAGAATCTGAATCCATTTACTGTTGCCCATCTGCTGATTTTCTTTAGTCCCTGTTGCAGTTTTCTCTCAATTGTGTGGATATATTTTGATTTGAAACATATCATGAGGTCATCCACATATAGTGACCCATCAAATCCATATGGTAATTTCTTGATTACATTGTTTATTTTCATGTTGAAGAGGGGGACGGACAATATACTACCCTGTGGGATACCCTCTTCCTGATTTTTCACATTTGAAAGTGTGAAGTCAATGTGAACTCTAAATTTTCTTTTAGATAGGAACCCATCAATAAATTGTGACAATTTGCCCTTTATATCTAGATCATGTAAGTCCTTCATTACTCCATACTTCCACATCATATAAGCTTTTTCTAGATTGAAGAATATAGTTATAAGATGTTCATCTTTAACAAAGGCTTCTCTAATGTTTGTTTTTAGACATATTAAATGGTCTATTGTGCCTGTTTATTTTGGAATCCACATCAAACAATTCATTTTAGCAAAAGTAGAGTTTCAATGTTAAAAGCAGTTCAGTTTAGCATAAATACCCAGTTTAGTTCTATTTGACCCATCAATAGGAACCTATCAGGTGCTATCATACCAAACCAGAATGGGGTTGTTTGGTTGGGTTTTATGGCATATTAACCTTTGTAGGTTATTTAACACCAAATCCATTTTTATACAAATAATCAGTTCTATTTCAAACAATTCAATTTAGCATGAGTAAACAAAAACAATTTCAAACAATTCAGTTTAGTATCAGTATAGTTTTTGTCCACATACAGTTAAATGTCAAAACAGTTCTAGTTCAAGTAATTCAGTTTAGCTTAACGCAGTTTAGTTCTATTTGACCTCTAGATAGGACCCTTATCAGGTGCTACCACTCCAGGCCAGAGTGGAGCTGGGAGTAATGACAATGAAGGGGTATTCTACATTCTCCAAAGCTCCAGCATTACTAGAACCTCACAATCAGATTGTTTAGTGCTATATCCAGGACACTCTTGAGGGAGTCTTACCCCTCTGCAGAAAAGCAGTCAGAGTATTCAACAGCCCCAGCTGACAGGGCAATTGATACTGGTGTGTTCATGTGTAGGAGTCTCCCCTTGAAGAACATCACATAGGAGTTCATCCTTAATACCCAGCATGTCTTGCTCATCTTACTTGGATGGTATGTGAGATGAGAGGTAAGTGACAACTGCTCTTTTGTAGAATGTTGCTGCCAAGATTTGTTCAAAACTGCACACAGCATCTTTGCATAGTTCCCATCTAGTGTTTCATTAAAGTCCAAGTGATATAACCATACAGTAGTACTGATATGACCATAGCTTAGAAGAATTCCCATTTTATTTTATCAAAGAGACCAGTGCAATAACGTGAAAATGCACTAATATAGTAAATAAAGTAATTTCCCCTCTGATCTGAAAAATCATCTCTACTCACTTTATTAGTTTTCAAGGAAGATAACTGTGGAACAATTGGCAAGCCAATAAGAATGGGTCATTGGTATTTTCTCCAGGCAAATATCAATGTTTGATGAGATAAGTATGATTAGTTAACTAGTACTTCTATTAAAAAAAAAAAAAAAAAAAAAAGAAGACTTCATGACTAACTCCTTAGTTTTTATACAGTCAAATTGATGTAATGCAGGAAGCACATTAACAATGCAAACAAAGTATGACAAGTTACTTACTTGAGATCATGATGGTTTTAGAGTTACCACCTAAGCTATCTTTCAAGAGCCAAGTGAGTACAGAATCTCGATATGGTACATATAAAGTTCGCTGCTTCCGGGAACTGACCATACTGGATGTCATTAACACATCTGAGCTACCTTGATTCCAGGTTTCGGCATCATCAGCACTAAGAGACATCAAAGACCTCTCGGCTATTAAAAAAAAATTGTTTTCATTTATCAAAAGCCTAGATTTTATGACATGTCTTTTTCTCAGCTAAATATATTATTTAATTTGCCAAAAGAAATTTAAGATTTTATGATTTATGAAATAGTTCTCTCTTTTTATGGCATGCAAATTAGCTTTGAAAATTTAAATCAGGGAAAGAAGTGGGGCTATGTCCAATTAACCAAAAATGTTTTAGAAAATGATATAAAACATTAGAGTGATACATATGCCACATTGCAAATACAGATATGTACATACACATACTGATGCATACTTGAATTTTGTAACATTGGTGGCAGTTAAAAGTTGAAAAGGTTGTTACTTGAATATGTTTAAAATACACAAACACACATTTACAGTTAAGTGAAAATAATTTGGGCTGGCTATCTCAGTAAGTTTCCAAACCGCCCCTCAGAGAAAAGAAAACATTTAGTATCTTAAGTTTATCTCACTGTCTCTAAAAATTGATATAATAGAAGGGGTGCTGAAAAATTCTCGATCCAATAATAGGGAATGACCTAGAGCTGTGAAATGCTATTATATATATTTATCCTACAGTTCAATAAAACACTAGGCACTTTGCTTCTCAAGTTTATATATATATATATATATATATATATATAAATAAAATGTAATTAGAAGAAAAACTCAAACGTGGTTAAATTGACATTATAAATTTATTTTGGCGATGAATATCATACTCTTTATCTCATTAGATGACTAAACCCGCTTAATTTGAGATTGAAAAACAGCCAGTATAGATTACAGTGTGTATATATATATATATATATATATATATATATATATATATATATATATATACACACACATACACACATGTATGAACCCCAAACAAACATATACAGGGTGGGGTTAAATCAAAGTATTACTTTTGCCTGAAGAGTTAAATTTACACATGGGTTTTTTTTTTTTTTATACATATAGACTGTAATCCATATTTGCTGTTTTTCAACCTCAAATGAAGCATGTGAAGTCATCTGATGAGACAAAGAGTATAATGATACTCTTTGCTGAAATAAATTTATAACAATTTAACCAGGTTTGAGTTTTCTTTTAATTACATAGTATATGCTCTGTATGTGAGTTTTATTATACAAACCTAGATAGGAATATATAACAATAGCCATATATCAAGCACTCCCATAGATTTACATGAAATTCCTCATATTCTGTATACGGACAATTCAAACCTATTGTCTTTAGACACCAACTGGATATTACTGTAATATATATATATATATATATATATACACACACACATATATATTATACATAAGGTCATTTCCTTCTTGATTAGACTGAGAACTCAGCACTCCCTCATAAGTAGAGAAATATTTTTCACAAGGAGCTTGGAGTGACTCCACAATTCTAGTTAAGATTTAATCCATTTTTACAGTGTCACATTAAAACAGGAAGGAAAACATTCTTACCAAGACATTTGATAACATTGCCTAAAGTCACCAAGGACTTGTTAATGTTGGCCCCTTCTTTCAAGCGGTCTTTGTAGTTAGTCGTCGTAGTTGTAGATGCTCTTTCACTATTAATAAAAGATTTTTAAAAAGTGAAAATAAAACAGAATGAAAGGAGTAAAGCATATTTAAAATGTCTGATCCTACTGAAAAATCAAATACTCAAAAAAGAATCATATCAAGGCATTGCAGTGTAGTATCTGTACCCATAGAAACCTCATTTTTTTTTTTTAATGTACAAGATAAAATATGTAGATGAAGACAGTTATTTCAAAGAGTATAAAATCTCATTATTTTATAATGTATTTGATTAGATTTCAATGAGCACACATATGACACACTGATCCAAGGCAAGATCCACAGATATTGCACTCCAATTCTTGAACTATTAAAAGGACAAACAAAGAAAAAAAAACATGAAGGTCATTCTTTATATATATATATATAAGAAATTAAGTGCTTATTCATATTTTACCTCCATCTGTAAAAGTTGATATATATTGTCTATTTAAAAAAAAAAAGGAAGAAAAAAAAAAGCTAACACTTTATTAAGAATATCTGCCAACTTTTACAAATGGAGGGGGATGGAATTTGGATATTAACTAAGAATGATTTTAATTCATTTTAAACATTAATTTGACACTGTCCTTAAGATATTGAGCACTTTATGTATTGTACGTGTCTCCTAAAGAAACTGATATCTCACTGTCTCCTGATTGGTTTTTGGGACACTACTCATGTGGTATGGTTTGGGCTAGAATAGCCTGGTGGAGGCAATCTCTTTTCAGATCAAAAACTAGTTTGAATTCAGAGTTTTCTTTTCCTAGACAGGTTACCAAACCAAAATTAAAGATCCCAATCTGCCAACTATTTATTGACAGCTCAAGGAAAAATAGTTGGATTCAATATATAATTGGAAAAAACTCAAAGTGACATTTTGCGATTATGAATTTATTTCAGCTTGGCTCTCCATAAGAGAAACCAACCTCTTCAGATAGCCATCGCACAATGGTGAAAAAAAAAAAAATTTTTTTTTTTTTTTAAATCATAAAAATAGGGGGGGGAGGAAGAAAGAAGAGGCAAAAGATGTGGGCCATATTTTGATATCAAAATCGAATGTAATGTCATCATCTGGTGTCACGTATCCTTATGTATCTAAGAAAAAAAAAAGTTTTTTTATGAACTACAACTTGGTCAATATAGCAACTAAAATCTTGTCAATAAATTAACCAATTTATTTTAAGAAAAATCTGTGTTTCTTTAAGGAAAACGTGATATACACTATACTTATCTTGTTTAGTTAAAAAAAAATTTATAGGTTTTATTTGATTTCCATTTAATATTAAAATTTAGTCTTTATTTGATTTTTTCATTGGCCTAGAGGGTAGAGTGTTTGCCAATGGTCTGGGAGACCAGCGTTCAATCCTAGGTCGCGTCATACCAAAGACTTTAAAAATGATACTTGATACCTCCTTGTTTAACACTCAGCAATATAAGGTGCATATCGAGGGTAAAGTGGAGCAATCCTGGGAAAGGAGTAGAGCCCTCCTCTACACCTCGGTGTAGTAGCTATTGAAAAGGGAGCCTTCTGGTCGCCCTTGACTACAGTTGCCAACTTTACTTTTTTTTACTTTATATATATATATCTCATTATCATGTTGTGCCGCAGGCACGGATATCCCTGACCCTCTCCCACCATTTCTCCCTCTCGTTCATCGCCTCTGGCAGGTCTTCAGGGTCACACCCCATATCCTCACATAGCTGCTGGCTGTATGTTCAAGCTGGTCGTCCTGCTTTTGCCCGGCCATATGTGGGGATCCATAGGAGTACATCACTTATGAGCTCATCCCTGCTTCTCCAGCAGTGTCCTACATGTCTGGTTCGTCTAACTTGGATAGTTTTTGTGATGGGAGGCAGGTGACCGTATAGTTGGTGTCTTGAGGGGTGTTGCCGCCAGGACTTGTTTAATATTTCTCGCAACATTCTTGTGTAATTGCCGTCTAGCTTCTTCTACAGCCATTTAGTTAGCGTCCAAGTAGTGCATCCATACAGCAGTATCGATACGACCGCTGCTTGGAAGAAATTGCGTTTTATTTTATTTGTCAAGTCAAATATATATGTATATTATTCTGCCATTCTAATTACCATTAAAATCATTAATAATTACATAACTAATAATAAAAGGTAACTATGATTACAATTATTGCTAAATTATTACCATTATGCCATTAACCAATAATATTAATAGCAATACTGATACCATTAATTGTATTTTACTATTGTTATAACTATTAATCTTTTTATTAACCTTTTTCACGATTTTAAATCTATTTCTATGGTGGCATTTAAAAATTAGTTCATTTAACAGTTGGCTAGTAAATTTACTCTGTATGAAATTTATAAATTTATATATTAACTATTGTACATTGAACACTCCTAGAGATTTAAAAGAATCTTCTAACATACTCTCAAATAGAATCATTCCCAACTCAACCTTGGATATTTATATAAAATGTACTGTTGGAGTAGTATATCCATGAGACTGAAGTATATTATGTTACACCGAAAGAATATTTTAAATCTCTTTTCATATAGCATATCAACTCTATAAAAAAAAAAACTTATCTCAGAAATTATTCTTTAACTTTTTGTTTAAAAAAAAACTTTCTTTACCACAACACTTTTTCTCCTCACAATGACCTTAAGTTGAAACTAGTTGAGAACCAACATAAAAAGTACATAAAAGTAATACTCTTATTTTTCTTATTACTTTCGTGTGTGTGTGTGTGTGTAACTTTGCTCTCTCATTTTATATATAAGTGGGTGACCCGAAGGTTCCCTTTTCAATAGCTATTACACCGAGGTGTAGGGGATGGTGCAACACCTTTCTCGAGATTGCTCCACTTTACCTTTGATCCGTACCTTATAATGCTGAATGTTAAGCAAGGCGGCATCAAGTAGGTTTTTTTGTTTTTTTCAGTCTTTGGTATGAATCGGCCAAGCCACTGGGCCGGTATGTGTGTGTATAATGAGAGAGAGAGAGCAAAGGTTTTACAATTAATGCTCAGCTACGGAACAATTTTTTAGTTAATAATTTTCGAAAATTCATCAGTTTTAATTCAAATTTTATTTACCCTCTAAAAACTTAATAAATGAAGAATTCACATATAAGAATTCACGCATTACAATATTCTTCTATTTTGAGATGTTTTTGTTTACATTTAAAATATTAAATATAACCCTAAAATCGTGAGTGGTTTGAAACAATTTTATTTACTAGACTTTTCTTTAAATCTGACAATTTTTATTCAGTTTTTATTACCTGCTGAGTTACAGTGATAAAAATGTTTCCCTCAATAAAAATGTAACAATAAAAAGCAAAGAATTAAAAATATCTTTATAATAGATGGAAAATTTCGAGAACTGATTCAAATGAAAAGTATTCGTTTATTTCTTTACAAAAAGTTTTTGACTTAGACCGAGAAATATGAAATGTATTCGTTAAAAAAAAAAAAAAAAAAAAAAAAAAATCAGTTTCTTTGGTTTATTTTTCTTAACCCCCAAAAATGTACATTATAAAATAAAGAAATAAAAATGTGTCCTTATAATAAAAAAGAAACTAAGAATTAAAAATGTACAAGTTTTCGTATTACAGTGTGTGTGTGTGTGTGTCTTGTTTATATTTAAGACAGTGTTAAAAAGAAGAAAAAAAAACGGTACCCCCAAGTGGAAACATTTTCAGGATTTTTTAGTTCTCCAAAAAATTTAAAAATTTTTTTTACAATTAGTAATAAATTACAAAGCAATAATTATTTGAAAAACATAAAATTCAAATTTCACTAATGGATATATGCAATATTTAAACATGGTGGGTCTAAAGAAAAGCTGAAATTTCTCTTCAGTTTTTTGATTTTTTATTTTAATTATTTTCTACTCATGAAGAACTTTGAAGATCACCAGAAATCGATTGATTTTTAATCATTGAATGATATCATTTATTCAATAAAATCAAAAACTGAATTTTGTACTTTTCCTTTTTAAAACATATTCAAGTGTGTGATTTTGTTACTCAATGACATCTCGTTTGAATTATAATATAAACATACCAAAAGAGATTGACATTATATGAAAGAGAGAGCAAACCCATCAGCCATAAATAAGTAGATCCCTATATTTTTATATGACGGAAGCAGTTTCAAAAATAAGTAGACCTTATATTTAAGTATTTCATTTTTTTTTCTCACTGAAGAGTTTCGTAATAAATAATACCTAATAATATCCATTTTAACTTTAGTTTCATTAGAAATAATAAAACCCTTGTATTTTTGCTTTACAAGAAAAAGTTTCTATAAAAAATTGTTAGGGATGTACTTATCTAAGGATGACAAAATAGACAAATAGACATGAACAAACTAAAATTGATAACTTACCTGCCAGCTAAATCAACCAAATGTACTTTGCTCACAATTTCACTGGGTAAATCATCTTCTAATCTTGCCTGAAACACATAAGTTACTATATTTATCCACAAACATAAAAAACTGAGAAAGTTTTGTCCTAAGAAGTGGATAAACCTGAAAGAATTCAAAAATGAAGACACAGTATAACACATCATGTTGACAAGAACAAAATCCTTCTTTAACAAATACATCTTTAAAATTAAGCTTCTCCAAAAAACTAAATGTTCCCACAGTTCTAAGGACATAGAATAAATATTTTCTTTTTGTTTTTAAATAAACATGGGTATAGTTTTTCAGCTTAAAAACCAAACTTTGAAACATTTCACTCATGTTTATTATTGTTTATTCTACATAGAATATATCAAGTTGATATACAAACATTTATAAAATGGCTTTGTTAACAGCTGTAGTTTTTTCCTTAATTAATGACCCAACGAAAATACAGAGACTAACTCTTTCACAAATGCAAGATTAAGATATAAATTTATTCATAAATGCTAAAAAAGCCTCAAATCAGTTAATATTTAACTTTGCTGAATACCTTACCAACTTTGTTATATATATTTATATTTAAAAAAGGAAAGATAATGAAAAGTTAAAATCAAAATACAATGCCAAAAATTCTATCAATGATAGCAAATTTTAAATGAATAAAATAACATTTTATCTTATTAACTAAAGAGATCCAGATCTTCACTTGTTAAGTCAATTTCAGTATTGCTAGATATTTGTTGGCGTAAATGTTTTATGGTTCAATAATAACTTTTTTGTATTTTGTAAGAGTTTTGATCTTGAAACCAAAAACATTTTTTAAGAATTAACCTTTCTCATCATGAAATCCACTGAGACAAGGAAAAAAATGTCTGCAACATTCAACAAAGGTGTAAATTTACTCTAGATTAAGATTTTCCTTTACAATTCATTCTTTAAAAAAATCTTTGTTTTTTTTTAAAAATATTCCTAAATCTTAATATTTTTTTCTTGTGCCCCCAGATAAAATGCTTACCAAATCTGAATAGCAGCAGGGAAGGAAAACTTAAGACTGACTTATAAAATGACCAATTTATAATCAGTCTGAATATATGGCCATCCTGAATAAAAATTATAAAAATACCACAAGATATCTTATTCAAAAAGTCTTGGATAAGAGAGAAAGGGCATTTAGATTCAAGAAAATTCAAAGGTTGTATTTACAGAAACAAAGATGCAAGCACTAATCTCATGGTTTGGCAGAGTTCATCTAACAGCATATCAACTCTTTATGGTTCATTTAATGCCAAAATATGATTCATATGTAAATGTTTAATTGCAATAAAAATTATATTTTGAATGTTCCATTACATTTTTCTTAAAATTACAGTTTCAATTGATAATCATTTGTTTGCACATAGCTATATGATATCAAGTATTCCTACCTAATGCAAATAATTTTCAAACAGATTTATTTGACTTATAGATGGGACTCTAACAGGTATTGCCATTCTAAGTCAGAGTAAACCTGGGGATAATAGCAATAAAGGTGCATTGTACACTCCCCCAGAGATCTAGATCAAGCCTCACTATCAGATGCAATTTAATGGGATAACCAGGATGTCCCTTTTATATGGGTCTTACTCCCTCTGCAGGAGATACAGTCAATGTATTCTAAGTCCACCAAAAGAGGAGGCATTAATCTGAGGCAATTTTCAGGAATTAAATAATTTCTTGCCATCAATCCAATAGAACTCATAATTATATGATGTTTACAAAAACTGCTTTATTTATATTCTAGATTGCATCAGTGTTCCATAAATGAAGCAACTTTTTTTATATAATCATCATCAGCAAAGTGTGCCGACAGTACACATTCCTTTGACTCTCTCTCACCATTAGCAAGTCTTCTAGGCAGCATTCAGTTTTTGCTGGTCGGCCAACACTGGTGTGTTGATGTGTAGGAGCTCACAGGAGGACATCATTAAGTAGTTCATCCTTACTTGTCCTCCAGCAGTGCTCCATGTGTCTTGTTCATCTTAATTGTATGATTTGTGATATGGGAGGTAAGTTGTCATACAGCTGCTATGGGGTGCTGCAACCAGAATTTGTTCAAAACAGCATGCAGTATTTTTGTATAGTTCCAGCTAGCTTTTTCTACAAGCATTTTGTTAGTCCCCTCCCCCAAGAGGTACATCCATACAGTAGTACTGATACAGACAACTTATTTTATTAGACAGATCAGATTTACATAGGATCCATGCTTTACCACAGTGTATGTTGACATCACTTTCAGTAGATGAGATATCACTACTGATGTATATTAACTGGTCTACTAATTTCAGAGGATGGCTATTTGATGAGGAGATGGCACCATCTTTATTAAACACAATTCTGTTTCATCGGAGTTCACATAGACCAATGTTTCCTGCTACCAGCTACAGACTATGCAGCAGAGATCTAACTTGAGCAGATGTGTTTGCAAGAAGCACTAGATCATCTGCATAGCCTGCATTAGTAATAGTTTCTGCTGTATATCATCTGTATACATTAGTTTTGGTAGAACCCAATGATAATTATTAAAATAAAAAATTTCCACCTTAAATAATTCCAACGGGTATTAATATATGGCTTATGTAATACCAAACAGATTCCTTATCTTTATTCCCCCACCACCACCAAATTCGAGTGATGCTATATGTTAGTCTATATGTGCTCTGAGTAAATCTTTTACCATTAGGTACTTACCTGTGTGAATGTAACAGTAACAATTGCATGACTTCGGCTACTGTGTTCGTGCATGTGGGTGGATGATGTAGTTCTGAAAATTCAATTTGTCTAATTAATTTTACAACACAAAAAACAATCCCATTGATGATAATAACAAAATCAATCCAAATGAAATAAATAATATAAAGGATAACCATACTTGAAAATAATATTTGATAAAGATAAAAGTGTAGATAATTTTAAGACTGTAATTATTCATGTACGACATGCACCACTAACTTTGGACTCTGAAATTCAGGTGGAAAAAATTCCCATGTATAATACACATTGACTTTCTCAAATTTGTAACAGGTAAAATTAGCCTAAATTTAACATTTGTTAAACTTTTTATCAGTACTGACTAAAAATAAGCTTATATATTTTACATTGTGTCTTAAAACACAAAATTTCTATGGTATTTAAAGTAAACACATAGCCATATTCACACAAAATCCAAGAACCTTACAGCAAAAATAGCTCACATTATGAGAAAGAAAATTATAAACAAACACATTCAAGTGGATATTTCTCAGTAAAACATTATTTTGGACTATAGATATAACTTTCTTTCAGTCATCCTGTGCCCATTATAGTGAGGCGTGTGACCAAAAAAAAAGTAATTCAATGGCTCTCATGTATAATACATACCCCTAACTTTGGGCTAAAAAATCTGAAAAAAAATAAAGCATCTCATACACAAATAATTATGGTAATATTTTGGTTTTGGTGTTTGACATCAACTTCTGAATATTCTGACTGACATTCCTAGAGTTCTTTAAACAGCTGAATTCAGTTTTTATATTGCTTGTCATCATGTTGGTCAATCTATTTCACAGACTTCTTTGACTACAATTTATAATAAAATGGCAGAAAGAGGATGGTGGTTAATATCCTGAAGAGTTCAATTCCTTGTAACACTAGCCACATACATGATACTATTCTCAGCAACTTGTATAATACATGGGATTGCTCTCAAATTCTCTTCCTGCCAAACAAAGAAAATCCATACAATACTGAAAGTGATACTAACTTGGTTAATACTTGAGTAAGTCAAAAGTTTTACCACAATTTAGTAACATGAGGCCAAATTCAGCAGCTTCACTTGTTTTTGCCAAGGTCAGGAAGGTGACTAATCACACTGGACAGTGTGAGATTCCAAGCTCACCTGATACTCCCCTAATGCTTCTCACTGGATTTACCTCTATTGCTTGAAGCACAGCCTCAGAATCTACAGTTTTAAACCAGCCTGCCTGATTGTCAAGGTTTTTGCAACCCAAGCAAAATTTCTTAAACTATATGGTTATTGTACAGTGATCATTATTTGTCTATGCCTCTCACCAGACAGGATTTGACACAAGGTCAATGACCTGAAGGTCAGATTAAAGTGGGGATTAGGAAAGGGAAAGGTCGGGCTCAAGCTGGGCCTTGAACCTTGCTGGACTTTGCTGGTCATTAGCTCACTTAGTGCAATGAGAGCTTGATGAGCCTAGCTGGACTTGGACCCAAACATGGATTCTGGCATGGATGCCTTTTATAGCTTGAACTGGACAACAAAGTCCAATGCTATTCTTGCTCATCAATGACTGCCTTCATGGCCAAAAGTACAGTGATCAACAGCGCCTTCACTTTTCACATAACAAATGTTTTTGGTTATTTCCATGGCATTATGGCCCAGTTTGAACTTTTAAAGCAAAAGGAACTGAATTAGAAAATATTGCACATTCATATGGGTGGTTTTCAAATTTCCCATACTGTGAAACAATGCACATTATGTCAGTGCACCAATTACCAACCACCAAAAGTACCTGCAACACCTTGAACTGCTTCGGTCACATGATATACACACCATAAACTAGTACATAACTAAAATATAGCAAAACGTTTGACTCTTAGTACAAGCAACTAGCTTAAATGTTATCACACTTCAGTGATGGCATTGGTCTTTGTGGCTCACATTGCTGGGAATGAACTAAACTGGTCTTCATTACCATTTCCTCTGTGTGTCAACAGATTAGAGTTACAAATATGTGCATACATGCACATTCCTAATTCTAATCTAGCAATGTCATTGCAAAATTGTGAGGGTAATAAATAAACAAAAAAATAACACACAAATTCCAATAGCATGGAAAATAGAAAATATTTTGATATAATTTGTATATGAATTACATTATAATAAATAAAAACTAAGTCTCGACTGTTGCTTTTTAACTGGTTGTATGAAAAGTAATTTCTAAAATTTGGGGAAAAAAAAAAAAAATAATGTCTACATCTTAAGTTGATATCAAAAGTTGTTGAATTTAGATAAATGGAAAAAGCTTTCTCATGAATTGTACACCTGAAGAATGAACTGACAGAAACAATATGGTTTCAAAAAAGTAATGAAAAGTAGCACAATAGTCCAAAGAACAATGATATTGGTTCTTCTCAGAAATATATGCAATATCTTAAACGATAGTGTCATCTACTGTTTACTTATATAGATACATTTATACAAGTAAATAAGAGACAGAGAAACAACAGAAAGAGATGGCAGACAAAAATATATTTAAAATATATAATTAAAACTATAATATATAACTAAAACTGAAAATTTAAAGTTTAGATGGTATAATAAAGATAAGCTTGAAGTAAACTAAAATTCCTAAATTCAACTTGAAAAAGTCAGCATTTTTTTAACAGATCATTACTCCAAAGTTTATTTCATGTACACATGTCCATTTTATTATATCATTTTCAATACTATTCAGCAATATCTTGCCTTAGAGGTTATAATAGTAGTACAACAATCAAGGTTCTGACAATTCTAAGGTTGTATTTTGAATTAGGCCTCTAAACCACTAAAGCTGCCAACAAAATATGGTAAGGGGAGGGAAATTTTAGTAAAATAAATCAAACCTTTTCAAGATGACATATTACATATTTAACAGGATTTCTTTTTTTAAGATGATAGTATATTGTATCACTTCTGTTCAATAATGTTTCATTTAACCTGAATAAAAAATCTGATAATGGAAAAGAAATAAGATGTGAAAACCAATTTGTGGATGTTGGGGATAAGTTTTTGTTAATCTAACTATTTAAATCTGTCAAATTAAGTGAAATATTGTTTTCTTTTAATATTAATCTTAACAGAAAAATAGATATGTTATAAAACTCAGAACATTGACACAAAGAGATTACAGCAGATTCTATAAGTTTTTGTATTTTTTTATTTTGCTCATAAAAGCAAAATGTGACCATCTTTTAAATTGAAATTTTAGTCAGTTTCAAATTGATTAGTGTCTAAATCATCCCCACCTTTTAAAAATATAACTGTTTATGAAATAAACCAAACTTAATGAAAATTTTCAAAATTAAAAAAAGTCCATAATTTCTGTACAAGGAACCATGAATTTTGAGCAAGATCTGAAGAATTTAAGCATAAAAAAAAAAAAAAAAAAAAAAAGCATCAAGATTTTGGTTAACCCTTTTGCAGGCAGACCAATATTTTTGTTGTTAATGGTACACAGGCAGAGCAACACTTGTCTATTTCAGTAGCACAATGTAAGGCATTTCCCTAGTGACTGTCATTGACCAATCAATGTTAATGTATAGAAACAAGGTATGCAATTTGGTTGTCTTCTATAACATTAATTCTTGTACATTACCTAATGCCATATCCTATATATAAAATACATGATTTGTAAACGAATAGTTTGGGAATAACATTTTAAACAAACCAGAGCTTATTTGTTTGTACACAGTTAAATGGTTTCAAGTATTACTATTTAACACTAACAATTCAATTTAACACCAGTCATTTGTTTGCACACAATAAAATGATTACAGTTCTAGCTGACCCATACAAAGGACCTAAACAGGTACTACCACTCCAGGTCAGAGTAGACCTGAGAGTAATGGCAATGAAGGAGTATTCCACATTCCCCAAAGCTCCAGGACTTGAATCTCACCATCCGGTGCAGTTTAGTGTCATATCCAGGACACATGTTGTTGTTGTTGTTTGGGGAGGGGATGTCCTTACACCTCAGCAGAGATGCCATCGATGAAAGTTTTGCAAAATATCATAATTTTAAAAAGTGAGCATTTTATTGTTTTCATGCTATTGTACAGTGACACACAATTGCTGATCAAATCATCAGGTTTTGTTGGTCTTTACATATGACTAACTTGTTTGAAGATACCCTTTATTTTGCAAATTTAAAAAAATAATTCACCAATTCTACAAGCATTAAAAAAATTATCTCCTTGCAAAAGGGTTAATGCAGTTTGATAGCCAATTTTCATATCAACCTTTTTATTTTCCATTTAAAAAAAATTTTTAACAAATACTCAAACAATTCAAATATGTTTGTCATTTCAAATTCTATGTTACATGTTCTTAAATTTTCACCTATGGCTTATATCATTTGCAAAAATATAAAAACACTGTAGTGCAATTTTGAAAAATTTTGATTTTTACTTACCTTTGAATACACTTCCTTAGGGCATCTCTTGTTATTTTAAAAATAATTACAACCGTCAAGTTTAAATGTAACAACATGAAGTTGTCGTAAAGAGATTTAAACATAACCTTTAGTAAGTGTCGCCAATAATAAAAAGAAATATATGCAAATGTAATAACTATTATGGAACAGAGGTCATAAGACATTTTCATCTGTAACAAATCTTTCTCTTCTGAGGTTGGTTTTTACAACTTGTACTGAAAATTGCTTATTAGAAGTTATACAAGTTTATTTATAGACTCATCCTCAGAATCTGCATTAAAAATTAGATATACGTACTTCAAAAGCAAATGTTCACAGCAAGTATATCTATACCTTGAAATTAGCAGAACAAGGTAAATATTTACCATATTTCCCAGCATTAAAAATGCACACTAATTTTCTCTCTAAACAAGTCATGAAAATATATGCAGTCTTTTAGGCTACAAATAATAAAGCTGATTGGTATTTAGAATTTAAATTATTTTTCTGAACTGTCATTGTTGTTAGAATAATAATAAAACACGCCCCCATAAATGAAAATAGGAGAATCTGTATTGGTCACAAAGAACCTAAAAAAAAAAAAAAAAATCTTCAAGTAAAATAAGCAGAAATACTGCAACTTTATTTTAATATTAATCTTTTATTGCAAAATTTAACCAATCAAAATTGAGTTGAATGAGGCATATTCAAAAAGAAGCAAAACTGAAGCCAGCCATTTGTCTACATGAGTGCCTCCTCTTAACGTTTGACCTTGTGTCACATCCATGGCAGAGTGGTGAGATAAATACTATATCTTAACACCTTTTGATCCTAATGAGATTTATCAATGAAATATCCATTAATACCAGTTGTCAATTTCTGTGAATAATCTCAGGTGTTTGTTACACAATACTGTTAAGATATTTCTTTGTCCCACCTTTTAAAAATAATTCCTTGGTGTTTAAAGATACATTGGATCTAAAGAGTACTGAAGATCTTGTAAACTGGTTAGTAATAAAATAAAAAACTTAAAAAACCATTTGTCTAATATTCAACTAAAACGGTTAATTTAGTAATGATTGTCTTTTATTAAAAGAAATGGAGATTTCCATTCTGAAGACAAAAATTTTGCATACCTATTTTCATTTGCTTTCTCAATCAGAGCTTGAATTTCATTGTTGTCTTTGATTAGATGCCGAGATAAATCTGCAAGTAAAATTTAGAAGACATAAATATTTATACATACACCAATGGCTACTCTCAGTGGGTAGTTTTTGTTGAATTCTAAAACCTAGTCGACCCAATAATCAAAAAGGACAAATTACATAATATATAATTAGATACAAAAGGAATGCTAGAATAATTAATATTTAAACAGCACACTTCAATTAATCTTTCTTGAATTAATATCAGATTGTTTTCATATAATAATTCTTTATTTTTTTGTTTTTTTACTCAGGTGACCGCTGAAGTTCAGTGATTCCTTACAAGAAATCAGATAGTCAATGGTAAGTTAACAGTTGTTTTTTTTTTTAATTTTTTTTTAAAATAATTTACTGCTGAATTCAAATTGATCAGATAAGTCCAAAAAATCTTGTGAATTCATATTGATATCTGTAATGTTTGGTATTGCAAAAAACCACTTATTATAGATTTTACCTTATTTACTTATTTTTTATGATTACAATGTTAGCAGTTATCATATATTAACTGTTTGGGACAGATTTTCTCATTTTTGCGCATGCGTACACACATACAAGTCACATCTGAGTGGCACATTGGCTAACATGCTGGACTGCAACATCAAAGAAAACGAGTTCAAACTCCAGTCACACTATTACATTCTCTTTTAAACTAATACTTCCTTATTCTGCCCAACTAGGAGTTAAATACTATAACAACTGTTCTTCTATAAGGATGGCTTTGACATTAGATAACCCACAAAAGTTGATATGCCATCACCAGAATAAAGAAACCAAACTATATTTCATCTGAAGATCGCAATTTTTTTTTCATTTTTTTTTTTTTTTTTTTTTTTTTTACACAAGTACAGGAAACTTATAATCATGAGGCTGATACGAGATGAGAAAACATTAATTTTAAGTTTTATCTTGCTCTACATGGCAGTATTTTAGATGATTCAAAAGAGGAAAAAAATGATTTCTTTGATAACTATTTGTTCATTTCACTAGGTCTAAGATTCTTTAAATGAACTTGATTTTTTTTTTATTATATACACATGTCAAATGTCATTATAAGACCATGAATTATTTGATGCCACTTGAAGAAAGAGGAACAACATTATACTTAATCTCTTTTGCTCTTACACTTTCCTTTTTACAATAACTTTCTATACTTTAGTGTTCTGTGTTACTAGGATCTCTTTTTTAATTGCTATTTACTATGAATTTATTCTCTCTTTGGTCACCTCACCCGGTGTAGTGATTAGCAAGCTATCTGATCAGACTATTGTTAATGAGTTCTCGAATTTGCACAAAACCAATCTCAGCTTAGTAAATAACTTATTCTCTTCATTTTGTTTTATTTCTTCTTTCTTTTGTTTACTTGCATGATTTGAAAGATTTCAATCAACTAAATCACAACTTACTAATTGCTCCTCTAACATCTCAAATTCACAGACAAGCAGAATTGTCATCCATATTTAGATTATCCTGTCATTTGTGACAGGAAACTATCACTTTATCTAATTCAAGCAAAAAAAAAAAAAGTATAGAAAATTCAACAAGTATCTTATCACACACACACGCACACACACACGTGAAAATAAAAGTTAGGATAGCATAGACTGAGTCAATGGTGCTCAGTGACTGTCAGTTTCTCACCGAGGCAATTAGTGGTCCGATAACCACATAGGTGAGAAACTGACAGTAACCAAGCACTGCTAACTATGTCTACGCTATCCTAACTTAGATATATATGCTCTATCATCAATACTGAGCACTCTTCATTTATAAATATAACAAACTATATATGTTTCATCTGAAGATTATATTTTTTCAAACACATTAAATTTTTAGGAATGAAGTTGATATGAGGTGAAATAATATATATCTTAAGTTTTATCCTGCTCTACTGGCTAGTAATTGAGCAGTTTCTTCAATTAAAAAAAAAAAAAAAAAGTTTTTATAATCTGTTCATTCACTATATATATATATATATATATATACACACACACACACAAAATTAACCATTTTACACTGAGACAGTTTCCTGCTAGATCACTAAAGTTAAGCTGCAATGAACTTGCTCAGTAATTAAATGGTTGACTAATCAGTAACAGTAAGTGCCATAATCAATTGGAGCCCAATATGTCAGTTGAAGCAAGGATTAGTAGGGAAGTGTAAGTCAAAATGGCCTGATGGCTGTATGTTAGACCAAGCAAAGCTTAGTAAATTTTATAACCTTGTGAAAACATGTAAGACTAGAGTTCATTACCAAAGTGGCAAAATTAAATTGCACTATTTATAGTACAGCATAATTAATTACAAAACCTGTCAATGAGTGAAATTATATGGGCAAAAATTCTTATATCTCATTATTACTTGTTTGCTATGCCTCCTTGAGCATCTCTCCTTTTAACTATCTTCTTACATCAGCCTTAGGAAAAAACAAAAACATACTATTAATATAGTATCTATATACTGATCAAATTCCCTAAAGTAATTCAGTTTCCAAAAATGCACTCTTAATTTTTTTCTTCTTCTTACCTTTATTTCTGAAATTGAATTCAATCTTAAAATTTTTACACTATTGCAGTTTTTCATCTAAGCAATTTGTCCCCAAAATATATTACTCAAGGAGCAAAAAATTTAAAGGGTTAGTAGACTTTTTTTTTTTTTTTAAATCTGCCTTGATAGTAAATTCCTAGTTTGAGGAGAAATATTTAAAAAATGTTGATTAAAATTAGAAATTCCATTAATTATTTTGAAAGTTTCAATTAGATCACCTCTTATTCTTCTTTCTAGTAAAGTAGTTAATCCAAATTCATACAATCTCTCCCTCTAAGTGTAATTCTTTTTGTCCCTCTTCTTTGTATGCCCTCCAATCTAAATAGTACACTCCAATTTTCATGTATAGACACTGGAGGCCAAGCCTAAGGGCAATATTCTATATGAGATCTAATTAGGATTTTATATATTTTTGAAACATTTGCCTCCAATCCCTATATCACATTCCACATTTACTTTTTTGATTTTCCTGTGGCTTGATTTACAGTCAACTTTAATATTTTGGGATCCAATATGTACTTTATATTTTTCAGTGTTGAATTCCAATTTCTAAAATTTTTTTCCAATATCACAATTCATTTACACCAATCTGTGTTATTTCTTTTGATAATAGTCAAATAAGTAGTTTAACACCTTGAGCAAAGAGTTCTATTTCTCATTTTGTATTATTAAGTAAATCATTTATGAATATTAAAAATGAAGGTTCTTGTAGTGATCACTGAGGAACACCAGAGGATATATACTGTGTTTCAGAATATTTGTTATCAATTTTTACTTTCATAGTTCTGTCAAGAAACATATTATAATATTTACTAATTTCTTTTTAGAAATACCAAAGATTTTTATTTTCACTAGTAAATGATGATGAGATACCATATTAAATCAAAATATACAATATCTGCATTATCCTCTTCTATTAACTATTCATTTATAATATCAGTACTTTCCAAAATATTAAATAATGTTGATTAAACATTGACAAAACCATGTAAATTACTATTTATATCTTCGCCTATGAAATTTGATATGGGATTCCAAACCAATTTTCAAAAAATACATGTTGGTAATTAACTTTTAAATGTATCAAACCTTTTTTTATTTAGTGGCATTACAATTGCTTTTTCCACAAAATTTATAGAATCATTTCATATTCTATATATTTTTTAGATAATTTATTTATAGCATCATAAAGATTTCATTTAATAACAATTTTAATATTTTAGGATGCATCAGATCCCATACATCTTCAGCTACTATTTTTAGTTCATCCATAATTGTTTTTTGTAACTTCCTCATAACAACTTTCTTGTTGTAGACCAAACACTTCCAAAGAATGACCATATTGAAAAAATCTTGCTACTACACCTGCTGTTTCAACTGGTATATCTTATTTCACCTGTCTTTTTTTTCACTGTACAAATCTTTTGTGAATTTTAGTTTTTGATTTTGCATGTTTTAATAATGGTTTACAATTGTATTTAATATTTTTATTTTCATGTTTCAATTTTTCATATTCATTTTGCTTACTTAAAGTATTTTGATAGTTTTCTATTATCATCATCATCATGTTGTGCCACCAGCACAGATCTCCCTGACCCTCTTCCTCCACCCTTCTCTATCGTCCATCACTCTCGGTAGTTCTTCAAGGCTACATCTTGTATCGGCACAGAGCTGTTGTATGTAGGTTCTAGCTGGTCGTCCTGTCTTTGCTCATCCATGTGAAGGGGTCCACAGGAGTACATTACTTATGAGTTCGTCCCTACTTCTCCATCAGTGTCCCACATGTCTGGTTTGTCTAAATTAGATAGTTTTTGTGATGGGTGGTAAGTGGCTGTACAGCTGCTGCTTTGTGGGGTGCTGCCTCCAGGACTTGTTTAATATTGCTCACAGCATTCTTGTGTAATTACCGTCAAGCTTTTTCTCCATATGTTTAGTTAGCATGCATGTAGTGCATCAATACAGCAATATTGATACGACCGCTGCTTGGAAAAGACTGTGTTTTATTTTATCGACTTCCATATGACCAATAGCCTAGTGATAGCTGTCCATACCTTTGCTAGTCACATATTGAGGTCTATCTCGGTTGATGAGACACTGCTTCCTAGGTAAGTGAACTTATTTACTAGTTTCATAGTTTTCCATACTTGGTATAATTTCAAATCATTTCTAATTTTTATCTTCTTCGACAAGATGGCCAATTACTGTCCCAATGGATATCCTTGTTTAGAAAATTTTATGACATCAAGAATCTTTCATTGATTGTATCTGTTTAATTCTTCCCACATTTCATCAAGTGTATTAGAACTATAATTCAAATCAATATTATCTCCCTTTTCAAAAACTAACTTTTCTGAAAGTTTAAACCAGCTTCTGTTTATATATCAAAATTGTGTTTTACTAACTTCTATTTCAATACATGTATGATTAGATTTACTTAATAGTGCTATTAAACTAACACCTATCAAACAGATTATTTAAAAAAAACCTGATCCAATTTTTTAAATCTATTTCTGATTAGTTTACATCTAATATTTTCTATAAACAAATTTAAATATTTGTTTGGTATTCTAAAATGTTGACTAATAGAATTTACAGGAGAGACAACCCATAAACTGCTCTCCTAAGTAAATAAAATAGAAAAAGGATAACTTTTTTCTTGGTTGTTTATTAAAAATAAGCAATCCTTCAACAGGATCAAGTGAGACCTTAGAAGTTTATTGGATGTAACAAAAAGATTAAGTCGGAAGATCTCTGTTAATTACCACTAAAGACAAACATCTGTTTTATCAATTATGTAATTAGAAGAACTGAATCCTACAGAAGTTATTTTTCAGCTTAAAAGAGATTGCAAACTGATTTACTCAATGCCGACAAGCAATCAATCAATTGACAGAAGAAAAAAAAACGACAGCTGAAATTTTTTCCTCTACAAATTTCTATTTTTGTTTTCTTTACTTTGCAATGCACACTTAGTAAATAAATATTTTTCTATGAAGGACATATTCAAAGACCCCCAGCAGAGAGTAATAAACCTAATATGTTTTTTTAACTTTACATAAAAGGGGCACTGAAAAATTCTCAGCCTAACTAAAATCAACACATTTAGCACATCATTTCTCAAATTCCTTTAAACTTTAAAAAAAAAACCACCCTCTCTATCATGTGTGTGTGTGGTTGTTGTGTAATGGTTATTGTCATAGGAAATGAACACTGTGACTCAAGTTCAAATCCTGGACGAGGCTGTTTGCATTTCACATAGCGCTAATATCCTTGAGAAAGGTATGAATCTAACTATGGATAAATAGTATGACAAACTAGGCTCTTTAACCTTGGTATGGCAACCAGACTAAGAAAAGGAAAATTGAATTCAGAGAGAGAGAGAGAGAGCGAGCGAGATTGATTTGAGCAGCATATAAACTCATCCAGGGTTACTTTATACCTAAGTTGGGGAATCACATTCATTACATATTTTTATTTTTTGTCAAGTCATTTTCTTAAGGCTTTTTTTTTTTTTGCTCATGAACAAATTGAATAAGAATAATTTTTAAACAGATCTACTATCTGATTCAGAGATGGGACCCTAAGAGGTACTACCACTCTGGATCAGAGTGCACTTGGGAGTAATGACAATGAAGGGACACTCAACTCTACTCTACTCAAATATCCAAAACTGAAACCACACCATATATATAGTTTAGAGCCAGACTAAGGTCACCCCCTTTTTTGTGAGTGTCTTACCTCTGCAAGAGATACAGTTAACTTATTCTAAACCCCACCATTAGAGCAGAGAGAAAGAGAGAGACATTAATTAGAATTATAACACTGGTAATACTTGGAACTATAGGAATGTGTGCAAATTCTTTTTATAAATACTAATTAAACCATGGAAATTTCACAGGCCCAACTTATTTTACTTTATTTTCTCTTAAATTCCACCCCTAAATTAAAAGAGCAAATAGCTTATAAAGTCAGATGTAAACATATGTAAAGTTTACAGTATCTCAGCTAAAGGACTTTGAAGTCCTAACAGCCATCAGTAAAAAGGAAGCAAAAGATATTGACAATGAGGTGAAAATGTGTAATTTAACAAGTACTCTGGTAGCAGAGCAAATTGAGACAATGGAGTCTAGCCTAGAAATACTATTCAGCATGGATTTTAGAAGATTGGGACAGTACTCTAACAAATTGAGAAGGAATGTTTTTATTATTCAAAATAATGATAGATGGGAAAAGCAGAATGTTTTTCTAAAGAACCAGAGATGTTTTATTTCTATAAAGCAAGGAGCAATAAGCAGTGCGGATTTTAGAACAAAATCAGTACATTGTTTCTTTTAAAAGAGTGATGCAATATATTGTCACCATGAGAAGGAAGAGAGAAATATTGTTTAACTTTTGGCTGACAGAAAAATTACAAAAACATTGAAATTGATTTTTCTAACTAGAGAAGGAAAGAAAGGAAAGCTAGAATTGGAGAAACAATGATGAGCAGGAAATAAAAGGTTAAAGAGAGGTCAGCCCAGGTGCAAGGGGCCTGAGAAAAAATAAATAAAACTTTGGGAAATGGAAAATGTTGTTCTAACTTTGGAAGTAGATAAATTTTGATGATGTATGAATTACACGAGAAGAAAAGGCCCATCTCCTTGCAGGGAAGAGGATAGAAAGGAGACATGGTGAGAGAAGAGAGGGACGATGCCCTATGGTAGTAGTCAGACCAGCACACATTCTTCAAACTAACAGACCTCTTTTCCCTTTTGACACCAATGATGTAACACGGAATCTTGATTGCTGTCAAAACAGGCAACAAGTTAGCATGTGGCGCATTACATATGAGGACAGTCATCCCATGAGAGACTATACACGAGAGGACCCAAAATTCTCCTTCTTCAAGCCTTTGAATTTGTATAGACTAGCCGCCAAAACTACATGAAACAAAGAACTGTTACCAAGACAAATGCTATAGTTAAGTCTGCAGAAAACATCTCTTTGCAATTATTCTTCTTTAACTTCTTTCACTAAATATAAACCCCTTTTTTTTCCAACCAAATTGTCGTCTTGTTCCTTTTCTCTCATCCCATCTCGTGTTACAGTAAGCCTAATTTTTCCTTAGACTGCAAATATTGATTTCGTCCTATTCTTAACAGGTAAAATCCCAACAAACGCCCATTTGGAAACAGAATAAATAATCATATGAAATGGATTTTTGCTGATAGTTGGCAGTGTGGCGAGAGACCTTGCAGAGTTGACTTGAGGCTCCTATAGAAAAGAGCTTTGCACCAGACTTGGAGATAGCCAGATCCTCTCACATCTGTTGTTTCAACAAGCTGAAGATAAGATTATTAACAAAACACATTGAGAATACTCCTTGAGTCTAAGGGAGAAAGACTGACCATGGACTTAGACTGACCGCCACAAAATAGGTGCTAGATTCCAAGACATTCTGCTTGTATTTACAAGGACTGGAACATCGAAATAACAATTATTTTGTGATTGTTAACTGTTCTTTTTTCTGACTAAAAACATCATTTCATTATTCAACCCTATGTTTGTTTGTTCTCTTGGACTTCAATTCTTTATTATTGAATGATCAGCCGGTCTGGTTAATTTGGCTTTCAGTGTAAACACTGAATCTGGTTGTTTGGATCTAAAATTTACAACGTGGGCAGACAGCTGATTTGGCTGATTTGATCTCCCACCTGGGAAGGTCAGACATTGAGTGGTTGAGTGAACTTCACAGCCGACACATTCATATTTGGTTGCTGTGAACAGGTTGACCCTGAGTGAGCCAGTCAGGGGACATGTTCATATTCTTGTTATTAATTAAAATACCAATTAAACATACTTGTTATAAGAAATAATTTTTTTGATTTGAGTCTCACATAATATTACAAAAAAGGTTAACTCTTTGAACCCTGAGTTAGTGAGCCTATATTTACCCACATCCATTTGTAAACTGATGCTTTAGTGTAGGGGAAAATTAAAGTATTACTAGTATACCAGAGTAACAGGCTCAGAGGTTAAAGTCAGTATTGGAAAAAGTTGGCGAGAGCAGTGTAGTTTAGTGCAATAACAGAAGTGACTTAATGATCAACTGGTAATGCAGATAAAAATCTGACTCATAAATGCTTAAAGTGGATCATGAAGGACCAATAGTCTTGGTTCTCAATAACAAGTCTCCATGACGTAGTTGCTAATATGCTGGACTATGATAAGAGAGTTCAAACTCAAGTCGTGCTATTACATACACTTTCAGACTAATATATTTGGGAAAGGTATGAACCTCCTTATCCTACCTAGCTCTGCATTAAATAGTACCACTTCTGTTCTACAAGAATGGCTTTGACATTAAATAACCCACAAAGGCTGATATGCCATTAAACAAAGAAACCAAACCAAAAAAGTGAGAAAATCTACGATTGGTCAGAAATTATATTTCATTTTCTTGAATTTTTCTGACTTATTCAACTGAAAGATATGCATTGATCTTACTGTGCAGAAACCAAATTTTGTTAGTTTGGTTCCTTTATGTTAAGTCTTTAGACCCAGTAGCTGCTCGAACTACATTGCATGCTCTGTGTGTGTGTGTGTGTGTGTGTGTGTGTGTGTGTCCTTGTAATCTACACACTTCTTCCATTAGTGTTGCAGTGCTTGGATCCAATAGATCAAAAAGTCATCAACAGCAGATATGACATCATATGAACCTTTCAGCACACTACAAAGGTAACTTACCTTGCACATAAGGACCTTCTTTCGGATGCTCCCGGACCTTTAGTGTATACTTCTCAGATGGCTTAAGAAGAGGACTCTGAAGTAAATCTCTGACTCTCTCATTGTAAATTTCAAGATAACTGAAAGAAAGGAAAAAAAAAAAAAAAAAAAGAACATTTACACCAATTGCTTTTATATTGCTTATATCTAAACTAGCTCCAAACCTCTGAGATCAATGTAAAGGGTAATATTTAGAATAACTAAGGGATCAACATGACAGACAGCAAGGTAAGAGATATAGAAATTACTAAAACAAAACAAAATATAATGCAGAAGTTGAATTGTGCACAAGAAATACCAAGTGTAGCAGTGAAAAATCTGGCAGAAGATAGATGAGATAGTGGATTTTGCTGGTAAGACATAGTGGAGACTAAAAGAATCAAAGTTATCGTGGAAGGAACTGTCCAGCAATGAGCTCAAAATAAATGAATTTTTGACAAGTTATTTTGTTTTTCGGTGAACCAATTTCAAATCCTTGATGAGGTGGTTTACATTTAATTTCCAACAAACGCTTTTGGGAATAGCATATAACATGAATCCATCTCTTCTCCCTCGACTATGGGTAAAATTAGTTGCCGTAATATAGCAACCAGCCTCAGAGAAGGAAAACTGACTTCAAACCAACTTTACTCTGGTTAAAAATTGACCTTGTATCATATTTTACCCAAAGCAGAGGGGTTGGGTAAATACATATTTAGACCATCATTCTAAAGCTATTAGTAAACAGCACCGAGTAGATGTAAATCGTCATGTGCTTTGCACATTGCATGTTTAGACAAACAAAGCTCTCACAACCTCCTTGATCTTGTACACTTCGGTTTGCTAGCTCTTTCACATTGTCCACATATTTTCCTTTTTTTTTTAAATGTTTCCTTACACATTTCCCAGACATATGGCCTTGTAATGTAAGATATTTTACTTCTCACTTTCTAATAACATGAATTGGAAATTCAAGTTTTCTCATCATATTCAGTGTTCTTATTAATAATCTTTTCCTGTGTGTCATGGGGGTGAGGATACTGGAGTCATGCTTCAGTTATTTTATAATAATATTTTCAGTATTCTTCTATTTAAAAAAAAAAAAAAAGAACACACATTTCTTGTGCTTTTCATTTCTAAGAGTGCCTACAGGATCATATTTTAGAAGTACTGAGCAAGAGGGATTAAATGTAACTTTTTAGTACCTTAAGGATTATCTATAGTAAAAGGAATCTGCCTATTGGTAAACATAGATTTCATCTTGTTTAAGAGAGTAAAATTATCATTAGTAAACAATTATAGCTTCAAGTAACTATTTGGGATACTAATAATCTAGTTTCAAGTATTCTTATCTAACATTAATAATTTTGAAGTAGATCTATTTGACATATACAGCTATAATCAATCCCAGTCAGATTAGACCTGAGAGTATTGGCAATATAGACATACTCCACACTCCTTAGAGCTCTAGAACTTGAGCCTCACCACTGGATGCAGTTGAGTGTCATACCCAGGACACTTCATTTTTTGTGGTAGTGAAGCGTCTTAAATCCTTAATGGTAGGAGTGGTTGGTTGGATTTTATGGCATATCAATCCTGGTAGGTTATTGAATACCAAATCAGGTTTATATATATTGAATAAATATGATTTGTAAACAAACAAAGTTGGCGACTTTAGTCAAGAGGGACCTGAAGGTTTCCTTTTTCAATAGCTACTACATCAAGGTGTAAAAGAGGGCACAACTCCATTCCCAGGATTGTTACACTTTATCCTTGATCCTTACTTTATAATGCTGAATGTTAAGCAAGGTAGTATCAAGTACCATTTTTGAGTCTTTGGTATGACTCAACAGTTTGTAGATAATATTTTAAACAAGCCAGAACTCATTTGTTTGCACAGTTAAATGGTTTCAAGAATTGTTATGTAACACTAGCTATTCAATTCAACATCAGTTATTTGTTTGTACACAGATGATTAAACAATTCTATTTGACCCATAAATGGGACCTTAACAGGTACTACCAATCTGGCTCAGAGTGGACCTGGGAATGATGGCAATGAAGCAGTAATCCACATTTTTCAAAGCTTCAGGATTGCAGCCTCACCATCAAATAGTTTAGTGTCATACCCAGGCCATTCATTGGGGAAGGGGTCTCCCTTCTCTGCAATGGGCATATTCTACAGCCCAACCTGGCTGAGCTAAGTAGGGGAGAGAGATAACTATTAGGACACAAGTTTCAATGATGTTTACACCATTTCAAAAGTGACATTTGAAAATAAATCAAGGGAAAGATAACTGTTGTATATAAAGGAAAGTCAGATCATTTTAACTTAGTATTTATATTGTAAACATGTTCCTCCTAAAATCATATAAAAACTCCCATCCCTCCACAAATCTGACATATTGCCTGAATTGAGAAAGGTCTTCTGAATGCTAAGTATACAAAATTATTTAAAAAAATTTTTTTTTTTTTTTTAGATGGCATCAATCTGGTTCAGATGTTCCCATGATTGTTTTGTGGTAAAATCATCACTTCATTGCCTAGAAAAAAAGTGTTTTTTCTTTTAAGGTATCATTCAAATAAGTTTATTGATTTGCAAGTTTATGTACCTATGCATCTTTTTTTTTTTTTTTTTTTTTTTTTTTGGTAAAGAAATTTTTAAAGATAGTTTTTGAAAAAATTAAGTGAGTTTCATAATGAAGGGTTTTTCAGAAAAAATTGATATCAGTTTGTAATCTATCAACTAGACAAATCTTGTTCAAATGATCTCAGATTTTAAAAACAGGTGTACAAACAACTAATGTTTAAATGACTTTCTTTTTCCAGTGAATGGCATTTCTATACCTGAAAAGAAAAGCATAACATTTTGAGTTGTTTCTACACATGTTAAAATTAGGGATCATTTGAACAAGAACTTATCTAGTAATTAGATTACAGAATATTTTTCTGAAACCCACTGTAAGTAGTCAGTTTACTTTTTCATAGATAAGAACTAATAATATATATAGTGTCACCTTGGTTACCATTGTAATCTTCAAATTTATAGTTCTTAAGTGTTAAAAATGTCTAAGTAATACTAAGATCTTTACTAAATAAATGGTACTGAAAAAGTAATCTCAAGCTATAATCTTAGAAAATCAATAGCATTTTCAAGGGTTTAACTTAGTTATTTCAGAAAAGTTAGATATGGTTTTGCAAGTGAAAGAGAGTAAAATGGAAAGTGGTGGAAAAAAATATTAGGTCTGTGAATAACTAAAGAGGTAGATGACATACACATTGAATTTGATTTTGTTTTTATACAACAGTAAAATATATATATATATATATATATATATATATATATATATATATTTGTAATAAAAAGTATTTAGGTGAGTTTTTGTTGTCAGTCAACCTTGAACAAATAGAAAAATAGTACAATAAAGTCTTTCTAGAAAGATTTTAATATGGAAGCAATAACAATTAATGAGTCTTTTGAAAAGACAAAGAGAAGCAAAATAGTTTTAAAAATATAAATAGCATTTGACTTGCAATAAAAGACAAGCTCATGTTCTCCTTCCCTCTCAAAACATGCAGGCAGGTTGCACAAACACACACACACACACACACACATATAAGGTAAAGTAAAGTTGGCAACTATAGTTGAGGTTGACCTGAAGGCTCCCCTTTCAACAGCTACTTTACTGGAGCATAAGGGAAGGTACTACTCCTGTCCCCTGGATTGCTCCACTTTACCCTTGATCCTTACACTATAATGCTGAGTATTAAGCAAGGCAGTATCAAGTATCATTTTTTTGAGTCTTTGGTATGACTCAACCAGGGATTGAACTCCAGATTATATATATATATATATATATATATATATATATATATATATATATATATATATATAAATAAATATTGCTTTAAAAAGTGAGTGCATGATATTAAGAACGTTTCAAAATCATAAAAACAAATTAAAATCCTTAAAAAGGGGACCCTTTATTTCAGTCACTTTTCTTCAGAGAATTAGCAGTGACAATTGATTTTGTACTAGAGGAAGTAAGCATGGGGTTGTAACTAAAGAAAAATCCAGGAGGAGTGAAGAAAAAACATTAAAAAAATATTACTGTAAGCCAACAGAGTTGGTACAGTTAATAAAGTTTTCTTTTAATGGTCCGAGAAGGTTATTAAAAAGCAATGGCATACGGGATTGCTTTTGGATACATAATTCCAGTTCATATTTCTTCTAAGTAACGCTTCCACAGAATGGATAGCTGCAAGTCATTTGTTGATGTCTCCATGATGGTAAACACAGTGGGACTGTATACACAGGCGCAGGTCTGATTGGTCAATCGATGGCAGCCAATGGCAGAAGTTGAATTATAACTGCTTGGCGTCATAGTGTAGTCAGAAGTATATGTTCAGATGTTCCAGGGAATAGGTTGGCTTATTCTAATCTCTAAACATTGATTAGTGTGCCCTATATAGCAAATATCACATTTGCAAGTAAACCGGTAAATGAGAGAACTTTTTTGAAGAGTGGTCACACTATCTTTGATATTGGGGGAAACAACATGTTAGATTTAAGAATGACTTAATTTAACCAAATTGAAACAATGGTTGACAGATCTTTTAATTTGTTCTAATAGCTGCATGGAGACATTGCCAATCCATGGTAATTTTAGATATACCAGGCACCTTTCTGGTCCTAATTCTGGTTTGGTGGAGAATCGCAGACATTCAGATTTAATGGTGTAGGTGATTACATCCTCAGGGTATCCATTTTTCAACAAAGTTTTCTTTATAAAATCGAGTTCATAGGCAAGTTTTGGTTTGAAGCAGATCATTAAGGCACAGTGAACTAAGATTTTTATTAAATTGATTTTGCATCTTGAAGGGCAAAATGAGCCCCACCATGTGTCCGATCCAGTAAACATAGGTTTACAGTAGATTGTCATCTGCAAGCTAAAATTCATGTGCTCAACTAAGACATTGAGATAAGGTAGGCTGTTGTTATGCTCAATTTCACAGGTAAATGTCAACACAGGATATAGTTGGTTGACAGTATTGAAAAAGTGTCTACTTTCCAACCTCAAGAAGAAAACCATGAAAGTGTCATCTATGTACCATTTATAGAACAGGGGCAAGTTAGTGATTTTGAATAGTTTTGCTTCCTGGAACCCAACAAAGATGTTCGCTAGTGCAGCTCGAAGGAGGCTTTTAATACTGATTCCGTCAGTCTGCTGGTACATGGTGTTATTAAAACTAAATTGCGTACATTTAGTCACAATGTGCATCAGTTTAAGAAAGATAGGTTCTGGAACAAGAAGGGGGCTCAGGTGGGTGTGGTATAGGCACAAATGGCCATCATTTCATCAAATGGAAGATTGATTTATAAGCTCACTAAGGAGCAAAAGAACGCATTATTGGTGCCAATGGATATATTATGAATGATGCACAAAGGTGAACAAGTCACTAATGCAAAGTTGGGAATGTAGTTATACAACTGGCTCTTTTATATCAGCAAACCATTTGGCAAGCCTATGTTGGGCAGAGCCAACCATTGATAGAATAGCTGTTAACGGAGTATTAAGTTTGTGTATTTTGGGGAGCCCATACAAACAGTTTTTGTGATCCAATTGGGTAAATTTTTCTTAACTCTTTTTTGGTATTAAGTGGTTTTTGTAATATTCAAGTAATTCTTGTTGCATTTATTGTTCCTTTATGGTGGTCTTGTCAAATTCATCAATACTACCTAAGATTTTAAATTTGGTGGTATCCTTAAGTATGTTCGCCATTTTATTGTTGTAATCTTCTTTGTCAAGTATTTCAACTCCAACCCTTTTGCCCAGTTTAGATACGATGTTGTCATTATTGTGTAAGGACTTCACAGCATTTAGAAGTTCGTAATGTAAATAAAAGTTGGATTTATCTATGGTCGATCCAAAGTACACGTGAGCAAGGTTGACAAGTCGTGCCTTGAAGGCCATAAGTGCATCAGTGGATGTTGGTTTGTGTTTAAGTAACTGGATACATAATAGTTCAAAGTCAAAGTGAGTACATTCTGTTTATTTTTTTTGCGGGGGGAGCACAAAATTCCAATACATGCTTTAATACAAATTCCTCGGTGTCATTGAAGGTGTAGTTTGACAAGTTGTTGATTTTTAAATATATATATGAGTTATTCAACAAATAAGGTGAATTTTGCCTAATGACTTGGTAATTGGAAGAACTATTTACAGTTGTATCTTTATAAAAGAAAAAGAATAGTTTTAGGTCTTTTCATGTCTCAGAAAAAATGTCAGCATGACGTTCTTTACTGGCTGCTGCATCAGAAACTTTTTCTTTACTGGAGAATCAGCATATTTCCACTCCATGGATTGACTTTTCAACTCAGGCTCATAGTCGCAAACCTATTTTTAGCTTATTTGTAAACATTTTCATTTTTTTTTTTTTTTTTTCTAACTAAAACATACTTCTCTGTATACATCACATATTCTTCTTTAAATTTCAAATGGTTTACACTTCTCAGCAACCAAAAATTTAGTAACAGACCTCTATTAAAGCTTGGAGCAAGCCAATCTCCCACCATTTTGAATAGCATCAAAACATATATTTATGGATTAAAATAATTTTTGCAATAGAACATTGCCAACCAAACCAGTTAACATTTACAAAAAAAATAAAAAAAATAAAAAAATGAAAAAGAAATTATTTTCCTGTTTTTTTCAAAAGAACTCTTATTTAATTAATGACCCTCATGTATATATCGTATTACCCATAAAGAATTATACCCATGCCTACCAATTCTTTTTTTTTTTTAAAGTTATTTTCTGAAAAATACCAAAACACAGTAACTAAAAATATAAATATGTAGAAGTCTAAAAATTGGTTGGTTTCATGACATGTCAGCCTTTGCTCAATGCTGAAGCTTTTTCCCCCAATGCAAATAAATTATTAGTATTATATAGGAATACTTAATACTATACAACGGTGTATAAATAAGAAATTATAGACAAATGTAAAAGTACACTTTAAAAAAATGATTGCAATGGGATGCTGAAATTATAGAGAGTTATGCTTTTAATCCAATATTTATAAATCAAATTTTGGCACCAAATAACCTAGAAGGTGATAGGCTGTTAAACCAAACCATATATACAGATGAATTTCATGCTATGTACCATTTGTTGGTCTGTATTTTTAAACAAGAACAAGCCAAGAAATTTAGATTTTATTCAGAAAATATTTTTTACTGTCTTAAAACCAGTTCACATTAGTTACATTATCATAACATTTTATGATTTAAAGGTTTTAAAAAACTTTTTTAAAAAATAGTTTTTTTTTTTTTTTTTTTTTGTTTTTTTTTAATAGAAAAAGCATCACTGGAAGCAATTAAAAATTTGGAAAATGAAGCAGTAACACTTACAATCAAGAACTTACAATCAAGTCACTCTGAAAACACCAGTTATTGCTAGATCTCTAAAGTTAAGCAGCAAAAAGTTTGCCCAGTACTTTGATTTGTAACCACTTAAAGACAGGTACTGTAAGCAACTTGAGGTATTTGTGAAAGAAAGCAAAGTAAATAACAAGTAGGTGCCTCCCATGGTACCATACTTACCAAATACAACTAGCAAACTAATATAAATGATTCTGATTCTCATGAGGTGCCCCATAATTCTGGCCTTGTTCCAAATTAGGCTAAGGTTAGTAATCGAAAACTAAGTATAAGAGAAGAAAAGCTTAATTTTAATAATTGGATTAGCTTTATAATTTGACCTTTCAGTTGAAATTGCTTATGTTCACTTTGAGCAAATTTCCTTGGAAAAGGCATGAATTTATTTCTCCCAGAGCCACAGGCAAAAAGCCTAGGTAGCCCTAGTAATGGTGCAGTTCTTTTAAGTCAGTAGAGCTTATTCATATAGGACATGCTGCTCTATGAGAACTAGGAAAAGACAAGTGTGGACATGATAGAAAAGGGAATGTCAGAAAGACAGATGGCCTGTGAGTGATAAATATCATGGGAAGGAGAGAGAGAGAGAGAGGGGACACAGTAAGAGAGAGACAGAAAAATATTTCATGCAAGGATTGAGGAGGATACAGTCATTAAAATTCCAACAATCCCAAGACTTCAAGTATCTAGTCTTTGTGTGTTTATGTAGACCACACAGTGTCTTTCTGGTTTGTTTGTTTTTTCTTTTGATCCTCACTGAAACTTCTGGATCATAGAAAGAGATCTAAGCACTTAAAATATAAGGTTATATATATATATATATATATATATATATATATATATATATATGCTGAAAAATATAAGCAAAATAAATAAAACGTATGTTTATATATAATCATTACTGTGTTTAAAAGTTGCAATACCTACAGAAAGAGTGCTTCATAACTCGCAGCAATTATTTGGTTGCTGTTGTAAAAGAAATTCATGATGATATTGATGTTTCTATTTAGGAAGGAGTGAAGGGTTCTAATAAGTATTTCATAGTTATCACTGTTTGTTGTATCATCAAGGTGAATGATGCACAGAGAAGAATGCGTGCTTAATATATTTATTCAGCACCAGTATCTGGTGCTAACCGATACATAAAAAAAAACAGAACAATAAGTTGCAAACAATTAAGAAAACAACTTACAAGGAATAGAGGAGGGTCAAAATGCTGTATAGCCAAACGAAGATCAAACTGATTATTAATCAGTTTAATATCGACTTATCAATTAACTTAGTAATCAACTGTTGAAGTCCTTAATTATAGGCTATTTATAGCTATGAGCTAGGCCATCTGGTAGAGTGCTGAAGGGATACTAGCTACTCTACAATATCTCCTCTTTGAAATTCTATGTCCCCTGGAGGACATATTTGTCTTTTAGGGTCTTTATCCATAGTACCCGTTGGAATTCATTTTTGCTTGATCGCTTCTGTTGTACTGGTGGAGGCATAGACACATTGAACATATTGCAAATCACTGTCATTGGTTCCTCCTTACATTGACATACATCCGCCATCTTTTTTTTTTTTATTATTTGATTTAAATGTCACTTAATCACCCATTTTGGATGTTTTATCAAGTACAACATTTTGCCAATTCTTTTATCAATGGTTGCTTTTCCAAATTTATAATTCTTTAAATATATTTTTCTACTGAGGTTGTAGTGTTTACTATTGGTATTTTTTCTTTCATCAATTTTCTTTTCTGTAGGTCTCAGTTTATCAAATACTGAAAGAATTTTTCTTGCAGTCAGGATTAAACCTGCAACCTCCAGATGATTGTCTCCTTAGAAGCTTAGGGAACCAACATCTATAACTGTTACACTATGTGTCCTGCTGGACAGTTCAGAGTGAATTTTTGGGACTTATAAATTCAATGTTCTTCCTTGACTAGGATTACTACTATTATGTATGATTTTTTTTTACCCGTGTTCACATTCAGATTTTTTCTTTTTTGGAGTTTGCTGGTTCAATACTGCCTGCAGGCGAGTAACAATACAGGAATACTTAACACTTGTACCCGGTTATGGCTAACGGAAACAGAACAGGCGACTTGCATGGATTCAATAAAGGATGTAGTTCGAAGTTCCGTGAAGGTTCCCAAGTTTGACAAACACCTAAAGAAGGCCAGAGGATATATCAGCTGAAACGTTGTGGAAATAACAATAAAGATGAAAACAATAGTCCGAAAACCCTTAATGATAAAAACCCTCTTTTTCAATTTGTGAATAATTAATTTCTGTCAGGAGCCAAGTCCTCAAAACATGATTTCAGCCTTTAACAGACCATCTTTTTCTTTGTGTAAGTGTACGGCCCCTAAACCCAGATTACTAGCATTGCTTGCTACATAAATCTTATTAAGGTCATTATGCATGAGAGTAAGGTCTGACATCAATGCTGTTTTTAAGTTATCAAAAGTTTTTTGACAATCAATTGACCAGTTCCATTTTACATCTTTTTTAAAAAGTTTGTTTAAAAGGTGCTCTTAATGTGTGCATATTTGGAATGTAATTGCTATAACCCCAAAATTGATTGTAGGAATGAAACATTTGTAGGAGTGGGCAAGTTCCTTATTGTATTCGCATGACTAGGATCAGACCTCCAACCTTTTCCCTTTATCTTTCCCAAATACTTCATTTTTGGTATTAAAAAACCCACAAAAATCGCATTTTCCTATACTCAGCTTAAATCTAAACTCGTGTTTTTTGGAAAACTTCCTTTACATGTCTAACATGTTCTTCTAGCATTTTACTTTTTATTAATATATCATCTAGATATCCTATTGCTAAGTGTAGCCCACAAAGCATGGTGTCTATTATCTGCTGGAATATCGCCAGTACTATATTTATTCCAAATGGTAATTTAAGGAATTTATAGAGTCCTTTGTATGTGTTCATTAGTATTTCAGCACACTTTTCATCAACTGGTATTTGCAGATAGGCCTCCAATAAATCCAACTTTGAAAATATCCAACCCACATTTAATTGTGTGAAAATTCCATCTACCAATGGGAGAGGATAATTAGTTTGTTTCAAGCAGTCATTTAGTCCTGTCAAATGATCTGCACAGACCCTTATCTTGTTTTTCTTTTTTAAGTATACAGTTGGGCTTGCCCAGGGACTATAAATGTTTTTTTTGGGGTTTTTTTTTGCCTCCAATTTATCCAGTTGTTCACATCCTCTTTTAGTTTGAATTTTGCTTTTACTTAAGAGCAAAATCCAAGAGCCTCTGAAAATTTTTTTGGGAAATTTGCTTTGAGGTCCCTTTTCAGTTTTTCAGTGTTTGACAATCCATATACATTACAAAATGTGTTTATTGGTATGTTGAACAAGTCGAACACCTGTATCCAGTCTGTACTTTTTTCTTTTTAAATCTAACCTTTTTAGAAAAAAAAAATCATACATAATTGTAGTAATCATAGTGATGGAAGAACATTAAGTTTATAAGTCAGAATAATTCACTCTGAACTGTCCAACAGGACACATAGCGTAACAGTTATAGGCGTTGGTTCACTAAGCTTCTTAAGAGACAATCATCTAGAGGTTGCAGGTTCAATCCTGACTGCAGGAGAGTAACAATACAGGAATACTTAATAGTTGTACCCAGTTATGGTTAATGGAATCAGAGCAAGCGACCCCCATGGATTAAATAAAGGAGATGGTTTTAAGTTCTGTGTAGGCTCCCAAGTTCAACAAGAAACACCTGAAGAAGGCCGGAGGACACATTAGCCAAAACATTGTGAATATAACAATAAAGATGAAGACAATAATCCAAAAACCCTGAATGATAAAAATTATCAACCTTTGTCACAGAAATTCAAACAACTAATATATAATGCAGTTTGTTATATTTATAAAAAAAAGAATGCACAACATTGGCAATAGAGCATACGAAGATCAAAGTTAGAATAGTGCAGACACAGTCAATAGTGTTTGGTTTGGTTGTGCTTAATGGCATATCAACCCTTGTGGGTTACTTAATGCCAATCCTGTTTATAGATATGTGATTTTTAAGTGAATAGTTTGTAGGTTAGATTATTTGGTTGGGTTTTATGGCATATTAACTCATATGGATTATTCAATGCCAAATCATATATATATATATATATATATATATATATATACACATACATGATAGGCAAACAAATAGTTTGTAAGCAACATTTTTAAATGAGACAGAGATCATTTGTTTGCACACAGTTAAATGGTTTCAAGTATTGCTATCTAACACTAATAATTAAATTTAATATTAATCATGTTTCCACACGGTTAAATGGTTCCAAGTATACTAAATGATTAAACAGTTCTATTTGACCTAAGGATAGGACCTTAACAAGTACTACCACTACAGATCAGAATGAAACTGGGAGTAATGGCAATGAAAGGGTAATCCACATTCCCAAAAGCTCCAAGACAAGAGCCTCACTATCAGTTTAGTGCCATATCCAGGACACTTATGGAGGTGATGGTCTTACCCTTTGGCAGAGAAGCAGTCAGCATATTCTACAGCCTCAGCCGAATGGTTTGAAAGCATTTGTTTGACTGTGTCTACACTATCCTGACACACAAATAGCAATGTACACATTAACTAGGTGGTTTTCAAAATCTGGTCTGGAGACTAAAGGGGTTGGCAATGTCAACAGCAGGGATCAACAGATGCTGTAAGAGTGTCTTCAAAATCTATGTTATACAGTTAGCGACAAAATTGGAAATTTATAATTTTAGTTACTTTTACACCTATAAATGCAAAAACATTTCCAAAATTTTAGCTTAACAAGGCTTCTGAGTATCCATTGTTGTCTCAATAGGTGGTTAAAATGCTGCTGACTTTTGCAAGAACATATATGCAAAACAACATTTTCAGCACTTACAAATATGATGATCAAATACAGATCTAGACTTGTGTAAAGTTAACTGCATGTATCTTTGACAAAAATATCGCCAAGAATTGACATGTGCCAAGCAAGGCAAGCACATCCCTTTCAGTAAATTCAATCAGTGCAAATATTGGATGTAATCTTAATTAAATATTTTTGATGAATTTCCTTTTAATTTATATGGGGGTCCACAAGATTCCCTTTTAATTTATAATACAAGATAGACCCTCAAATAGAAAGGGGTCCTGGCTTCAAAGTTTGAAAACCATTGGTTTAAGCTATAAGAATTATTCAGTACAAAACTTGAAATATCTTTTTATTTTCAATTGCATCACACAACACTTTAGAGAGATAGAATGAATTTATGTCTATTGTAATGAATATTTGAAACTTATAAGCAAATATTTGCCTTCGAAAATTTGCACCTTTGATGGGCAAAATTGAATTTACAAGCTTTGTTCATGCAAGAGATCCCTGAAATTTGCTTTTATACCAAAATTATCAAATCTGTTATAGCTCTAAAACCAATATAGTAAGCCGTTGTTTACATTTCAAGTGCAGGTCACAATTTTAAAATTAGTCTAAAATTTATACTACTCATTTAGTCATTCTTGACTGATGATTTCATAGCATACCAATTACACCTTATTGGTTAAAAGAAATAGGATACCAAACAGTTGCTTATGAAAGCAAAGCTGATGAAACAGAAACACCTGGTTTTATAAAGAAAAACATGACCAAATCTTCAGTACTCTCCTTAGAGTTTCAAAATCATAACATGCTACATCCTGAAAACATGTACACTCAACACATCTTATGTTATGAACCAGCTGCTTTTGATAGCCCATATATAGATTTAAAAATAAAAACAAAAATCTAGTCCACTCCTTTTTAACATTCATCCTCAATCAGATAAAAAAAAATACTGAGATCTTGGCTTTTATTGAGATGAGCACATTTTGGACAATGGGTTCTCTTGACATCTCAAATGCATGGCATATCTGAGCATTTTTTAAAAATTCTCAGCAGTGTAAACTTATTTCAAGGATTTCATCATCAAAATGTTTGTTTTAAAAATTCCTTGCATTCGAGTTATAAAAAAAAAAAAAAAAAGGAAAGAAAGAAAAAGAGAGAGAATAATGGACAGAAAGAAAGAAGGGGGGAAAAGAGGTTAAGAAAGAGAATAATAATAAGAAAACCAAGGAAAGAACCAAGGAAGTGAAGGGGAGGAAGGAAAGGAATAAGGGGTAAGGAATGAGGTGATGAGAGGAAAAAGAGAGCTATAAGGGAAGAAAAAGAAAGGGATGGAAGGATGGAAATGAAAGAAGAGAAAAAAAAGGGAAAGTAGGAAAGTGAAGCAAAGAATAAAAAAACAGGAGTAAAGGATAAAGAGAAATTTTAAAAAATGTGAACAAGATTCAAAGACTGACAGTTATATTTTTCACCTACAGAAAATCAAAGAGTACATCAGCCAAAACACAACATTCACAACATTAAAGAAGCAGATTTCCTTCCAAGTAATCTATGGAATAATGGTAATTCTTCAGTGTCAAATCCAAAGAGTTTATTCACAATATATGGTTAATCAAAACATAAATAAAAAACGGTAATACCAACTTGAAATTTTATTCCTTAATAAATGCTATCACAACACATCTGTAAAAATTGGTAACAAAATTCACTTCCAAATATGTACACATAACCAAATATTTAAGGCCATTTTTCTTATAAAACACAAGATTTAACAAAATTTTCATAAACTTATTATTTGCTTTTATTTCATATAAAGAACAATTAAGAAAAAAAATGTCTTACCTTATATCCACTTTAAATGTAAAATTCTCATCGATAAAATCATCCACACGACTGAACAGACCCTAGAAAAATAAAATAAAATTTATTAATTACCTTATTTACTACTAAAGGCTGGTTTCAACATAAAGTAATTTTTTTTTATAGATGTAAATCCCCTTGATAATAAAAACATTTTAGTTTTATTTGTAACATTTTACTTGAGTATTTTTAATTTTTGAAATAAAATATTCATTTGGAGCCAAGTGTTACTTCATTTTAAAAAGTCAAGAATTTATTTCTTAAGTAATTATCACTTAAATGCATAAAAATCAATCCCTTGCACTTTTGTATAAGAAAATCAAACCGATAAATTGAGGAAGGTGCAATCAAAAAAGTTTTTATCAACAAAATTTCAATTGTAATTTTTTAAAATAAAAACTTCATTCTTTTTTAAATAGATACCAAAAGTTCTATTAAAATCAAGTAATTGGTAGATTTTTTTAAAATCTGATTTTAATGACATCAATCCCATCTAGGGCTACTTTTATGCCAAAAGAATAGGGAATAAGAATAACATTTATTGTATGTTCTTATTCACATTTTTTGTGTAGTTGTTTCTTGTTGGTTTGGTTACTCCCCTCCACACACACTATAAAATATGAATAATTATTTTTTTATAATGTTCCATTGGTGGGTAACTTGGCCAATACTTTATGATCTCTTCACTCTCGTACTATGCCAAATACTGAGTATGGAATGCTAATGCAATACTAGTTCTCATTACAACATTTCACATCTATTTTACATCCTCTTGTCAGACCTCTGACTGGCATATATATATATATATATTACTATTTCTAGTAACACGACCTCAATAGTACAATCAATTTCAACAATTGTTTGTTGACTGGAGATCTCTGATCAAACCACAAGGGCCACTTTCGGCACATTCTTCTACATAACATTTTTAAACAAACCGATTTGACCCATGAGATTCTAACAGGTACTACCACCATAGATCAAAGTAGATCTAGGAGTAATGGCAATGATGGATTCCTCCAGAATCCCAAAAGCAGTAGAACTGAAACCTCACCATCAGATGCAGTTTAGTGTCATACCCAGGACACCTTGTTTTTGGGAGGGAGGAGTCTTACCCTTCTGCAGGAGATACACTCTGTACATTCTAATACACACTGACAGGTGTTACTGCCGTTTGGAAAAGTCACAGAATTTTAAAGTTAATTTAGAAACTATTGCTCAAAACCTTGAATAGCCTCTGAATTTATATATATTATAGGCAGCAAATTTTCTTTTAGACATAGGGCAATAAAAGATGAAGGCTGTACAAAAATATACTTAGCATAAGATTTTAAGATGTTTACACATGATATTAGCACATGGTGAAAACATTCATAATTTTCTGGATTTTGAGTGTATTACATCTTATATTGTTGGTAACCATCAATAGAGGTTGAAAATTCAAGAGCTACAACTAAAAAAGGTTTGAACAGTTTTCATACCGCTTTGATTCATATTTTTATTCACTGGCAAGACGAACAGAAGAAAAACTCGTTTGCCATATTTAATGAAACAATAGATAAAGGTAAATTGCTATTTTAAATAATTTCACGTATGCATTTTGTTTCAGGTTTTATCTACTGTACAGCTAGAGTCAGTTGGACACTATGAGGAGGGCAACACCATGACACAATTCACTCTATCCAAAATTTGCAAACAGCATGCTGTACTGCCTGGTATTCACACTGAAAGATCCAATAGGAAGATTTCAGCATTTGGGTGTCAATCTGAGGACAGTGCAGAGGATTTTAAAAGAATTGAAAGAGTCTAATGATGATTACAAAGGTATGACAGCTCAGAAACCTCAATCTGATCATTCTAATAAGAAAAGAACTGAATTTCTTAGTGAGATCCAGGCTATGATTGACAGTGATCCCATCAAGTCAATCAGGTCCATAGCCATGGACATAGGAGTATCTGAGTTTCTTAGGAATATAGTGCATGAAGACATTCAGTATTTCTCATACAGGATTAAAAAGAGCAATTTTTTTTTTTTTTTTTTTTAAATTTTAAAATCAAAGGCCATGAAGGACGAGAGAAAATACCACACAGCAAAGCTTTTGAACAAACTCAAGCATCCCCTCCCATTGAACATGCTTTGGTCTTTCTCAGATGAGATAACTTTCCGCCAGGATCAGATGGTGAACTCACAGAACAACCATTGGCTTGCTCCGTCCCCACAAGATGTATTGGTGTTGATCAAAACCAAATACCCAGTCCATATGGTGTTTAAGATGGTCACTAGCAATGGTGACATTATACCTCCATTCATCTTCCCAAGTAGCCTCAGACTCAACACAGATGCCAACATCAAGTGACTAGAATAGGTAGTACTGCCCTGGATCAGGAAGGTGGCTGTGGGAAGACTGTTGGGGAACAGGACTGTGTCAATGTCCCGAGCAGAACTCACTCTTGGCTGTGTGAAAATTTCTGCAACCACATCACTCTTAAAACTTGGCCATGGCCACTTAACTCTTCAAATTGCAATCTCCTAAATTATGTATAAGGTGTGATTAAGCAAGAAACCAATAAAACTATGCAACATCAAAGATGAACTGAAGGCAATGGTAACAGCAACATTTACCAATTCAAAGAGACTATTGAAAATATTTGCAGGAGATTTTGAAGATATCCAAAGCCTGCAGTTAAAGCTAATGGTAATTTCTCAGAATAAATTTAATCTATAATATTTCAAGATATTTTCATGCAATTTTGGTAAATACATCTGATTATGTGAAATGTTAGTGTTCTTTTCATTTTTGTGTAATTTAGGTGACTGTTGACCCATTGCAACCTGCACATAGAATGAAATAAAAAGAACTCCATCAAACAGTAGAATAAACTTCATAACCTTTACAAAAGCATATATTTTACAGAGTTTTGATGGCTAAAAAATAAGGTAAAATTCAATCAATAAGGATGATGACAAAGGAATCTTGAACTGTTTGTTATTAAATAATAAAACCACTTTGCTAATTATAAAAAGATTTCAGAGAATTTTTTCTTTTTTTAATTAAATCACTACACCATTCTTATACACCAAGGATGTTAACAGATTTTGTTAAAACAAAATTCAAATGACTGGAAAAGACAAAAATTTTATCAATTTTATAAATATAAAATACTAAGTGTATAGGTACTAGTGAATATATAAAAATAATTTAAAGTAATATTAAACAAGCAAAAAAAAAAAAAAAGAAAAAAAGTCTAATAATGTTTTTGGAGTCAAAAATGATATACCACTTTCTAAAAAAAAAATTACCTTGCATTCTATAACTCAAAGTTAGTTTTTTTTCCCCCATTTTTACTTAATTTTAACTTTATTTCATGTAATAAATGCCCTGATTTGGTTGGGTTTGTTTGTTCATTTAACAAATGGCATATCAACCTTTGTAACTTATTTAATACCAAAGCCCAAAGCCATCCTTGTAGAAGAACAGTAGTGGTACTATTTAACCCATATCTAGAGGGATAGGGAGGTTCATACCTTTCCCAAGCGTATTAGTCTGAAAGTGAATGTAATTGCATGACAGGAGTTCAAACTCACACACTTCAAAGCCACAGTCAAGCATTTTAGCCATTATGCCGCAACGACTCCCTCTATAAATGATCTGCAGACAGAGCCTAAAACATACAAAGTGCATCCATTGTACAGGTACAATACATCCCCACCACAAAAAAGAGATATCCTAAATGTTACTAAACTGCATCTGGTGGGAGGTTCCATCTCTAGAGCTCTAAGCACTGTGGAGTCCTTTTTTATAGCTATTACTCCCAGGTCCACTCTAACCAAGATTGATAGTACCTGTTAGGGTCCTATCTATGGGTCAAACTGTTTGAAAATTTTTTTTGTATTAGATAAGATTACTTAAAAACCTATAACTGTGTGCAAACTATTTGTATTAAAAAACTTGAAGTTATAATTATTTACAAATAATCTTATACAGTTTGATATCATATGCAGGAACTTTTGTGGGGGAAGGGGGTCTTACCTCCATTTCTGAGGCTGCATTCAGTACTTTGTAAACAATTGTAGCTTCAAGAAACTATTATCAATACAAATGTTCATACTGTTAAATGGTTTCAAATATGCCTAACATTAATAATTCTATTTAATAATAATCATGTTTTCAGTTACATGGTTTCAAATATTCCAATCCAATACTAATAATTTTCAAACAGATCTATTTGACCCCTAGATTGGTTACAATTCCAAGTCAGAGTGGACCTGGAAATAATGGCAATGGAGGAGTAACTACACGTCCAAAATTCCAGGACTGGAGCCTCATCACTGGTCATAACCAAGACATCTTTTTGAAGGGGAGGGTATTTGGTGTTTACTATGCTTTGCTGAGAGAGCCCTTATTAAATAGGAATAGTTACTAGAAATAAAGTAATTGTGTAAAAAATTATTAGTATTAAGAAGGGACTTGAAGCTATAATATTATTACCATGAGTTATTTGAAAATTGCTTGGAAAAAAAAAAAAAAAAAAAAAAAAAAAAAACTTCCATTTTAAATAGCCCAACAAGGGTTGATGTACCATAAAACCAAGCAACCAACCAACTGCCCCCACAAACTTTTGCAAGTCAAAATTGGGGTGCATCCTTTAGCCTAGAGCACCTATACTCAAGAGAAATACAAATAGATTCTTGCACCCAGAAAAGCAACAGGTTTTGTTAAGTAAAATTAATTTTCATCAAGTGTCAATAGAACAGCTTAAAAGTACAAGTTCTCCCTAAGAGCTGAGAGAAAAAGTGAGTAAGAGATAATAAAAACAAAAAGAAAAAACCTAATAGACCAACTCCCACCAAACAACAAAAATAAAAGTAAAGTTTCATTAAAATCCAAGATTTTTTTTCTCTCTTTCATGCAGGAACCATTCGTTAATTCTTAATGGAATTTCTCTTTCCCTGCCCTGCAGAGAAAAAAACTAATAGAGGTAGTTAATTAATTTTGCCACATTCATTCTAAAATAACAAACAAGGAATTTATATTTCTTATGCCCTGTTCCCCAGACTAAACAAACAATCAAGGACCTTAAAAAAAAGATAGAAACCTTTACATTTTAATAAGTCTAATCAAGATTAGATGATAAAAAGGTTCCATCAAAGGTTAATTGCTTATGAAATATTTGGGAACATTAAAAAATCTTTCCAAAGTTGCATATAGATACAAAAATGATAATAAATATAGGCTTTGTCTACAGAGCTGAACCAAAAATGAAGTACACTAACACAAAACTTAGTCAACAACAGGTGAGTGCATCCATGAAATCAATAATGCTTTGCAGTTAACTCCAATCACAGGCCTCCTCATTCAACTAATGCTCATACTACTTGAATTCAACTTAGCTAAATATTTTAATAATGTCTATTCATCACAGTATTATTTTCATCTTATGTATGTATTTTCCAACCACTTTGCTATTGAGTAAAGTGTGACACAACGTCAATTTTAATCTCACAAACCATAAGGACAAACTCCTAAGTGACATTCTCCTATGGATATGGACATACTAATGTAAACTAACCAGCAAAAATTTATATTCATCAGCTCTGTGCTGACACTAGATACCGTCTAGAGGACTTGCCAAGTGCAATGGTCAATAGGGTTGGATGGCGAGAAAGAGTAAAAGAAATCCATGGTGTTGGCACACCTTGACGATAGTGATGACAGCTGGTTTGAATTCAGTTTCCTCTTCTAAACTGGGCGTCATATCAAGTTTGAAAAATCCAGTCAGCCCAACAAATTACATATAGCTGAGAGTATAACAGATGGATTCATACGTTTCCAAAAGACATTAGGGCAAAATGAAACAGCCTAAAAAAATAGCAAAAAGCATGGTAACTATAATATCAACCAAGATAAGGAGACTAGTCCAAACACATCAACGAACACCTTGTCAGCAGAGCCAGGAACATGCCTACTGTATCCCCAGTAAGAACCCCACCCTAATACTAAAGGAGGGTCCCAATTATGACACTAATCTGCCTCCAGTGGTGAGACTCTAGTTCAGGAGTTCTGGAGTGTGGACTCGCTCCTTTTTAATCCCAGGTTCACACTCACCTGATGTGGTAGCAACTGTTTGGGTCTCATCTATCAATCAAATAGATCTATTGGGAAAATATTCATATTAGATAGGAATACTTGAAAGCCTCTGTGTGCAAATTGTTTTGTATTAGAATAGTTATTTGAAGCTACAATTGTTTAGTAGGATTATTATCATCAGTTATTTAAAACCAGACAATTGTTTAAAATATTTGAAAACATAGTTGTGTGCAAATTATTAGTATGAAGACCAATTCTTTCACTGGTCTCATAATACACTTAGCATATATAAGGTAGGAATAACATAATGGGGCTCATCTCTCTCCAGGCCTGGTTTGAATTCAGAGTTTTCTTTCTAGACGAGTTGCCATTAAATAACCCAGTTTGACCTACCATTTACCAATAACTGGAAGGAGAATAGTTGAATTCATACCTTTCTCAGAGGTATTAACACTATATGAAATGCAAACAGCCTCATTCAGGATATGAATTCATGTAACAGAGTCCACATCCTATGATAATCATTATGCCAGAACCACCAAAATTGTTACTTTATGCTACAACTTCTTACAAACAGGGTGTGCCAAAAGTTTTGCAATATTTTGGTATCTGCAAGTTTTCAGCATGTATATCACATGACTGAAGCAGTGAAAACCATGAAAGGTACTCATTAGGGTTAAGGTATTGAGGTAGTTGATGCACTGACACATGCATTGCTTCATTATGTGCGATTTGAAAGCCACACAGATAAATGTGCAATGTTGTCTACTTTGGGAACTTATGCTTTACAAGTTCAAACTCAGCCATAACACGATGGGAGCAACCAAAAAGGTGAAGGCGAAGTTGATCACAGTACAGTTCAAGAATTTTTGCTTAGGCTACAAGAACCTTAACGATTAGGCAAGGTCAGATAAGTCTAAAACCATGGATTCCAAGGCCATGACATAGAGGCTAACTTGGAGAATACCAGGCCAGCTTGGCATCTCACAGTCCAGGGTGGTTCATCATCTTCACAACTTCAGCAAATGTGTGGAACTGCCAAATTGGGCCATACATTACCAAAATATTTCAAAACTTTTAACAAACTACCATTAGTTACTTGAAACCACATAATTTTTTTTGTGGAGGGACTTCAGCATTAAATAACCCCCACAATGGTTGACCTGCTATAAAACAAACCAACTAACATATCAATGAATAATAAGTTTAGTAAATAGTAACAGATTTAAAACAGAACTAATATCCAACTCTAGCTTTATACTCATTTATTTTTAAACTTGAAAGATTCCTCCCACCCACATTTTGCTGTAAACCAATACATATTTTCCATGTCTTTTTAGATAGTAAATTCTTTATCCAACTGGTTCATTGTGAAGTTTTAGCCTCTGATAGTAGGAGTATTCAGAATAAAAATTGCTTCTACCTTTAACCATAATAGCAGTTTAAACAATGGAGCTTTAGACATTTAAAAAAAACAAAAAAAAACAATAACATCAGTTGTTAACACAAATGCTAACCATTTGCATGTATCATTTTCCAGTCTGGTATCACTGCAAACAGGTGCTTTTAAATAATCTCTTCTTTGTGAGGAACACAAGGAGCAACCCAGAAGGTCAGGCAAGTTAAGGATTCCAAAAAGAAAAACAAGTAATGGAAAATAAGGGTCTTCATTTCTGGGTAAAGTGAGGTATTCAAAATGTTTGGTAAGACATGGGGAAACACTGGTTAACTTAGATGAAAAGACTAATCAGTGTATCAGAAGGAGCAGGACTTTTGGATAGTATTCAAGGTACAGACTATTTTAAAAAGGATGCAAGCATCTTTTTGATTATTTTTATCATGTACATTCTCCCCCATTTAATATTAGAGTAGTTACAAACCTAATATAAATAAGATGGTTTTTTTAACAGCATATTAACCCCTTATAGGTTATTTAAAGCCAAAATTTGATGTGAATAATTTGCTGTTATATGGTTTTAATTATTCTTATTTAATACTAATATTTTTTCCAGAACTGGAGCCTCACCACCAGATGCAGTTTAATGCCATACCCAGGATAATTCATATCAATAATGTATTGGAATTTGTTTTTGTTTGGATATCTAAAGTTGGATATAAAAAAAAAATACAGATATCTGGTTTCACCAAATATTACAATATATAGTTGCCATATTCCCAGATACTATAAAAATCTTAAATACAGTAAAGAAACTTTACCTCAAACTACACAAACATTCAGGGGCATTTCGGGTCATGTAATGGTTAGCAAGCGAGACTAGTAAACCTTCACAAGTAAGTTCAAGTCTCATTGGGTGCCCGATTCATACAGCCTTGTTTCATAATAAAAAATTTTTTAAAAAACTCCATAAATTACTACACATAAGCATTTTATAGCTGCAGCACAAATCATTTCCAGTCATCTAATAATCTAAAGTTCAACATTACGTTTTGTTTTTGTTTTTTTGTGGGAGGAGGTTCAAGGACATCGCATTTTATAAAAATGTCATCAAACTATTACCAAATTTTTATATCCCAGTCGGCTGGGGCTGTGGAATACTACTGCTTCTCTGCAGAGAGGTAAGACCTCCCCTCAACGAGTGTCCTGATAATGACACTAAACAATCTGATGGTGAGGCTCCAGCAATGCTGGGACTTTCGGAATGTAGCGTACCCCTTCATTGACATTGGTCCCAGGTCCACCCTGGCCCAGAGTGGTAGTACCTGATAGAGTCCTATCTATGAGTCAAATAGTACTAAACTGTGTAATTATGCTAAACTGAACTGCTTGAAATAGAACTGTTTATGTGTATGAATATATGTATACTGGGCCATTGGTCTAATGAGTTGAGTGTTCGCCAATGGTCCGGGAGACCAGGGTTCAATCCCAAGTCGAGTCATACCAAAGACTCAAAAAAAGTGTTACTTGATGCCACCTTGCTTAGTACTCAGCACAATAAGGTGAGGATCAAGGGTAAAGTGGAGCAATCTTGGGAATGGAATAACGCCCTCCCTTACACTTCGGTGTAGTAGCTATTGAAAAGGGAGCCTTTGTATTACCGTCGACTAAAGTCACCAACTTTACTTTATATGTATGAAAATGGATTTGAAATGGTTGATGTACGATCAAACCAAACCAAGTTTTTATTTGTTCCAAGTAAATCAATCTTCATTCTCAAAAAATAAACCAATTCCTTTAGTAGTTATCAGAGGGGTGAAATAAACATCAGAGATATGCTTCTACAAACATATCTTTCATGTTTATTTCAAAGTATCTACCATGTAGAACATTATGGCCAGTACAAATCAATTCCCCCCCCCCGCCCAAGGGTAAGTTAAAAGGGAGTTAATTAGGTGCAACAATGGTTCTTAATTGCTAAGTATTGCTAAATCCAGAACACAAGCCTCGGTTACTTACAGTGCCTGCTGTTACTAAGTCGTCACTTATCTAAATACTGTACAGTCTTATCGATGCTTAACTTCAGTGATCTAGCAAGAATCGGTGCTTTCAACAATAATTGATGAAACTCATACTTCCTCGATTTCTTTTTGTGCATAGTATCAGTCAAATTTCTTTCACAGCGCATGGAAGTTTTATAATTTTAAAAACTCAAGGATCACAAGAAAGCTCCCATATGCCATATATCAGACCAAGATGGATTTTTTTACATGAAAAATTGCTATTATTCGGAATATTATATACAGTGATCATCACCATCATCGTCATGTCGCGCTGGTAGCATGGATATCCCTGACCCTCTCTCGCCACTCCTCCTATCGTTCATCGCCCTAGGCAGGTCTTCAGGACAACATCCCGTATCCTCACATAGCTGCTGAATGCATGTTCGTGCTGGTCATCCTGCTTTTGCACGGCCATGTGTGGGGGTCCATAAGAGTACATCTCTTATGAGTTCGTCCCTGCTTCTCCAGCAGTGTCCTGCATGTCTGGTTCGTCTAACTTGAATAGTTTTCGTGATAGGAGGCAGGTGGCCGTACAGTTGGTGTTTTGTGGGGTGTTGCTGCCAGGACTTGTTCAAGATTGCACACAGCATTCTTGTGTAATTGCCGTCTAGCTTCTTCTCCAGCCGTTTTGTTAGCGTCCATGTAGTGCACCCATATAGCAGTATCGATGTGACCGCTGCCTGGAAGAAACTGTGTTTCATTTTATCGGTTAGGTCTGATTTCCAATATACAGTGATAACCATATCCAACTGTGTGTGTGTGTTTGCCCAGTCCCTCCGCCACAGGCAGGATGGGCAATTTATAAGCAAGTACAGCTGGCTTTAATTCAATTTTCTTTCTCCAAGACCAAGGTTAAAGAACTCAATCAGATCTACTATTTACCCACCAGCTGGATACGAGAAGCAAGCGAGGGAATTATACTTTTTCCAAGTGAAAGCCAACAGCCTCATCCAGGCTTTGAAATCGGATTACCATTTCCATTTCCTACGACAATAACCATTATATTAACTTACTCAATGTACAGAATAGGTGGGTATATCAATATGATGAAAATAAAAGTATTTCACACAAATATTTATTTCTCAACATAATTTCCTTTTTTGCAATTACACTTCATTGTGAAAATTACAGATGAAAATTCAACATAATGTAACAGGCTTTGAAATTATCGAAGCTCGTTTGAAAGTTTAAAATCTTTATCTCTATGCAAAATAAACCCTTTCTTTTTCTGTAGCTGTCTTTAAAGAATATTAAAGGTTTTGTTTGTATCTTAATAGATTTCAAATGGGCAATTTTAGTTATTCTACAAGTTTAACATGCCTTTACAAAGGTAAATCGTATGAAATTTAAATCCAAACCTCCTTTTTATTCATTCCTTTTTTGCTTTTTGTCCTTGTTTATTTATTTGAATTTTCTTTTGTATTTTTTAATTTGTCTTATCCTTTTATTTTTTAAAAATTTTTTTTACTATTTACAGGTTTTGTCTTTTATGCCTTTTTCCCCTCTCTTGTTCCTGTCATTATTTCCTACACTCTCCTGTTTTTGTGATATACAACTCTTTCTTTTCACTTTTTTTTTTTTTTTTTTTGAGTGGGAGAGTCCCCATGGCTTAGTGGTTAACATGCTAAACTGCAACATCATAATAAGTAAGTTCGAACTCCAGTCAAGTTTATGGTCACTTTTAGACTAATACCCTTGGGAAAGGTATGAACCCCTTATCCCTTCCCTAGCAATAGGTTGAATAGTACCACTACTGCTCTTCTATAAGGATGGCTTTGGTATTAAATAACCCATGACGGCTGATACCTACCTTTATTTATTTATATGATTTTTTTGTATTTCTACTATTTACAGATTTTCTTTTCGTTTATACCTTCTTTTCTTTTTGTTGTCTTCCTTTCATTATTTCCACATGTTGCTGAGTTCATTTATGAAAATGATAGCTGTTAGGTTACAAGCACCTCCATTGGTCTACATATATAAATATTTTAAAGTAAAGAGTCACTGTATGATATCATTCAAATATATATTTCTTTATCCGCCATCATAGAATAAAATTTGAGAAGCATTTATTTATTGACTATTTTTGTTTCAAACTTTGAGAAGACATTGTTAACATTTCATTAGTTCTTAGAATAATGAACCAAATCATTCCCCCCCGCTTCCTTCACAATATTTCTCTCTATTCTCCATCTTTGGTAATGATGTTCATTTACACCAAATCTCATTGGGGATATCCAGCAATAAGTGTGTAACATAATGACCTGATCATGCTCCATATTGTTGGATGCAAGCAGATAAAGTGTATGCATCATCAAAGACACCTATAGAGACGCTAAACAGTTAATAAAATATCCCATACCAAACACCAAATGACCAACAGATTTTTTTCAGCTTAGGGTTATTTTATGTTGGGAGGTTAGTTTATTGCATACATTGTACATTTATATTTTGTGTGTAGTTTATTAAAGAGTTTTTGCACACGATTATATGATATCCCATATTCCTATCCAATGCAAATAATTTGCAAATAAATCTATTTGACCCATGGATCATACTTTAACAGGTATTAATAATCCAAATCACAGTGGACATAGGAGTAATGGCACTGAAGGGTTGCTCCACATTCCCCAGAAACCAAGTGGGCATAAATATAAATGAGACGTGCTAGAGAAATACCCACTCAGAGACTGACAGAGAAAGTGAGAGACAAGTGCCACCTATGAAAGAAAGAAATAAAATGAAAATATGTTCTATCTAAAATACGAAATAGGAGTTAAGAGAAATTTCCTTTCATCCAGAGAACTCATCTGAAGACACTGTGATTAATACCCCCCAACCTATATCCAAAAATAAGAAAATTTCTAAAATTGTTTAGAAAACTGTGACTGCTTCTTCCCACAATACAACACAATCACTTCAGTATTTGCTTTACAGTGAACAATGCAACTGCCATAAATTTGATAATTTTAATGACTAAGCTGTTTGTAACATTAATATTGGAATTTTTCACATTTTTCATTCTTTATTTCATGCAGGTAATGGTTACCAGTCCTGATGCAGTTCCCAGAGGTAGACAGATGCAACAAATAAAATAAGTATTTAACAGAGAAAAGAAATAGTTTAATCTCTTACCTCACAGATCCTTGGAATGAGGCCAGCTTCTCCCTACAAAATACAGACATTAGTGAGAGTCTATACAATAAGATACAGACATTAAGTAAAAGAGAATAATGTCTGTCATCACTCCCAGTACTAGCAAGTTGTTATACTAAATCACAATCAAGAAAGTGTGCAAATTTTGTATAGAGAGTTACTAAAAACCATAAGTGATCAATTTTCAAATGCATTTCATTAACTGTTAATTGGTTTTATGGGTTTTAACTTCCTGTTTTCATGATTAGAGAAGATAGAATTTTAAAGCTTTTAAAGTTTATTTTCATAAGTAAAAAAAGAAAAAACAAAACTGGCAATTTATAAATACTTAATATCAATGGAGCATGTAAGCTAGTTCAAAAGATAGAAAGAGAAAAGGAGAGCAAAAAAGGAAGGAAAGTAAAATGAGAACAAGAGGAAAGGGGGGAGATTTAAAAAAAAAAACACGAGTAAGAGAAAAAGATAAGGAGATGGAATAAGAGTACGAGAGGGAAATTGAAAAACAGAGGGAGGGAAAGATAGAAAAGGAGAGCAGAAAATGGAGAATCATAGAAAAGAAGAGCAAAAAAATGGAGGGAGATAGAAAAGAAGAGCAAAAAAATGGAGGGAGATAGAAAAGAAGAGCAAAAAAATGGAGGGAGATAGAAAAGAAGAGCAAAAAAATGGAGGGAGATAGAAAAGAAGAGCAAAAAAATGGAGGGAGATAGAAAAGAAGAGCAAAAAAATGGAGGGAGATAGAAAAGAAGAGCAAAAAAATGGAGGGAGAGAAAAGAAGAGCAAAAAAATGGAGGGAGATAGAAAAGGAGAGAAAAAAAAGGGAGAGAAAGAGTTACTTGGTTATCAACTTACAGGATCTCCCATCATTGTATAGGTCTTTCCAGTACTTGTCTGCCCGTATGCAAATACGCAGGCATTGTAACCCTCAAAAGCAGCCTCCAAGATCTCTGTGCCCAAATCTTGGAAAACCTAAAAGAAAAATAAAGGATAAATAAAACCTTCTGCCTGACTCACGATAGCATTTTCTAACCTTTTGCATATTTGACAATTGCTGTAATACAATATCTGCTACTAACAATTTCTTATGTACATACTGTGCAATCAAAAAGATCAATAAAAACAAAATCAAATAAAAAGCAGAGATTCTAGCAATGTTCAAGAATTGATTCTTTCCAGACATGAACCCTGGTGTTGGGGCTAACATGTTCACTTTTGGACTAATATTCTTACGAAAAGTAGGAACCCCTTTATCCTCCTCCAGTTATGGGCTTAATAGTACCACTACTGTCCTTTTACAAGGATGACTGACATTAAATAATCCACAATGGTTGATATGACATTCTAATAATACTAACTGGCCATAGAAAGGTATATGCTATTGAATCAGTCCAAGAAGCATAAAAGCTTCCATGTAGTAGCTATGTGCTTCAAAATTAGCAAATGCAGTTTATCATAACTTCATCCTTGATATAAAATATTAACAATATATTTAGTGCTTCTACAAAATAGCCCCATCACCATAATCACTATCGATTTTAGTTAAATTTTCTTCAAAAGTAGAAAGACATAATACTTCTACGTCCACAATCCAGATAAGACTAATTTTCAGTCATCTTTTAACTAAACAGTTAAATGTAATGGTCATCATCGTAACAAAAGGAATTGATGACAAGTTCAGATCCAGAACAAGACTGTTTGCATTTCCCTTTGTGCTAATGCCCTTGGGAAAGGCATGAATCCATAAGTTCTCCCTCCACCAGCTATGGGTAAATAATAGTGCAAACTAAGCTCTTGAGCCTTGGTATGGTAACCAGTCCATGAGAAGAAAAACTTTAAATTCAAACCAACTTTATTCCACTTAAAAATTGAACTTTTGTCACACCCTTTCTGTGGCAGAAGGGTTGATAAATACATACAATTAAATCCCAAAATTACCCTGGTGACATATCAAAACCTTACTGTTGCAGGAAGAAAAGACTAAAGAAATATAATCAATGGCAGATTTATATGTGGGTGAAGCCGTAAATTTGGAAGTTAATTATTAAGTAAAAAAAATAAAGCAAATAACTGAAAATTAGTCTTATATGGATTGTAGAAGTAAGTATTATATATATATATATATATATGTCTTTTAGGCAACTTTAAATAAAATTAATGTAAATTTCAAGAGACTGTACAGGCATTCTGCATCTTTCATTACTGTTATTGCATTCAGTTTCCATAGAAAGTACCAAGATCAGATATTCATGAGTAAAAAATCTCTAACACATAGTTAAAGTATAATCTTATCTATCGGACCATTGGTATAATGGTTAGAGTGTTCACCAATAGCCCAGGAGACCCGGGTTCAGTCCCAGGTTGAGTTATACCAAAGACTAAAAAAATAAAAAAAATGATACTTGATGCCTCCATGCTTAACACTCAGCATCATAAGGTATGGATCAAGGGTAAGGTGGAGTGATCAAGGGAAAGGATTAGTGCTCTCCCCTAAACCTCGGTGTAGCAGCTATTGAAAAGGGAGCCTTCAAGTCACCCTTGACTACAGTTGCCAACTTTACTTACCAGAATATATGACACAAAGCAGCCAAATCATGTATTGGTCTGAGTCATAATTTCCATTTTAGTAAACTATAATTTTTTCATGAATTAATTAATTTCAATCAATAGCACCTTCACCATTATTTTGAATCACCTCATGCCATTCATCAGTTAGTTTGTTGATTGCTCTCATGTAAAATTCAGTTGATTTCAAGCTCAAGAAGTTTTCCACAAATGTTTTCACCTGATCTTCTTGAGAAAATGTTTTTATCATTCAGAGCATTTTGTATAGATTGAAAAAGCTGGAAATCACTTTGTGTGAAGTCTGGTGAAGAGTAAAATAGACCAGCGCAAATCCAATATTTTTTCATACATGATTTATGCTAAATGTGGCCTTGCATCATCATGAAAAACCACTAACAAGTACAGATCCTTTTCTTAGATTTTCATGCACATGTTAGATCTGTTGTATTGAGTGTCTGATTGTGAGTTAAAAACTAGACTCCCACCATACACACAGCATAAATTTTCTTCCAGGAAGCTCTGCCTTTGAGAAAGGCTGCAGAGGTTTATCCTTGTCAATCCACTGCTTTTTGTGTTGAACATTATCATAAAAGACCAATTTTCATTATCTGGAAGGATATTTTTGAGAAAAAGGTCAATTTTCTGCTTTGAAAGATTTCTTGCTATGGATATGCAATACTCCTTATTCTTCTCACTAAGAGTATGGGAAACTCAGATGCCTAGCTTGCTCATTTTCCCTATCTTTTTCAAGTGGTAGCAGATTGTAGATTAGGATGTGCTAATTAAGTACTTTGCACAGATTGCATTCCACCAATTCTCTTAAAACATCTTCGAGGTCTGATGAGCATCCAGGTCTGGATTCATCTCTCAATGATATCACCAGAACAAAAATTAGAAAACCAACTTGAGATTTAGTAGTCAGTAAGGACACATTGGCTATAAACACTACAAATTTCCTTAGCTGTTTCTGTAGTGTTTTTGCTATTCTTAAACTTCCACAACATTATATGTGAAAACTGCACTTTCAATGCCTCCATTTTAGAGGCATGAGATCATAGATTAGATTATAAGGAGCACTCTTTCACCACTGAAATAAGAATGATCAATGAAGGAGGTTTTTAATCAGGTAATTTCCGGTTGGGTTTAGAACAGTAAGCTTAAAATACCTAGTTATAACTTACTTTTATAAACGGAAATCATTTATGACTCAACCTAATAGATAGCTTACCAACAAATTCTAAAATCAAGTTTTATTTAATCCAGTCACGAAAGTGTTAATAAAAGAGTTGATGATGTTTAAGAATATCCGAGTGATTTTAACAGAATTTTAATATCTAGGGTAATCTTAAATCTAGAGGTTAGGAAATTGTGTTTATATGTTCATATTTACTTTTTGGTATAATTGTTTCATAAGATTTTTAGTTCTTTTGCTCAGTCTTATGAAATATGTATAATCTTTAAACAGATCTATTTAAGCCATAGACCGAGCCATTGGTCTAATGAGTAGAGTATTAACCAATGGTCCGGGGAACCAGGGTTCAATCCTAGGTCGAGTCATACCAAAGACTTAAAAAAATGGTAGTTGACACTGCCTTGCTTAACACTCAGCATTATACAGTAAGCGTCAAGGGTAAAATGGAGTAATCCCCTACACCTTGATGTAGTAGCTATTGAAAAGGGAGCCTTTGGGTCATCCTTGACTAAGGTTGCCAACTTTACTTTTACTTTGGACCCTAACAGGTACTAACACTGAATCAGAGTGGATCTGGGAGTAATAGCAATGAAAGGATACTCCAGACTCCCCAGAGCTCCTGAAATCTGATCAGATGTGGTTTAGTGTTATACTCAAGCCACCACTTTTTTTCTTTTTTTAAGGAAAGCAATCAACATTTGTAAGTCTTATCCAAAGGGTAAAAAACAGTGTTATGATACATATAAAGAAAGTAATATAGGACATAAGAATTACTGTTGTAGAAAATAAATTGAAAAAGCCAAGTTTAAATCTTGGATGAGGTTTCTTTTGTTTCACTTTGCCCTAATATTCTTCAAAAAGGAACAAATCCATCTCTTTCTCCGAGCTATAAGTAAACAGTAACACAAACTAGACTCAAAGAGAGAGAATTCTAAACTTGAGGAGTGCTGTTCAAAGAATATGTTGTACACTGGTGTACTGTTATTCCCTCATTCAAAAAAGTGTGGCCAGTCCTACACAAGCCATTACATCACTAGACCTTTTATATAGATCAACAACATTAACTAAACCATTGAACATTCACTATGTTTAACAAGTGTTTTTGTTTAAATTTTACTATCTCACTAGTCCCATAACCTGGTCTAATCATGAGGGCACTACTTATGTAGCGGGTCTTAAGCAGATAGACTGGTGGAACCCATCCCTCTCCAGGTGTACAACTGGTTTGAATTCAGTTTTTCTTTTCTGAGACCAGTTTCTACACTACAATTTGCCCATAGCTGGTGGGAGAATAGTTGGATTCATACCTTTCCCACCTGTGAAATGTAAACACCCTCATTCAGGAATTGAATTCAGATAGCAGAGTTCAATTCCTATGATAACCATTATGTCACAAGGGTTTTTACATTTATTATAATGAGTATCAAAAGCACAAAATATCTATTAATTAAATGAACCCTAAATACATTTTTAAAAAAACTTGCCTTATCAAGCTCTCAAAACTACGAACTATTTATATGCATCAAACTACCATTGAAATTTGAATTAATCACAGCATTTAATGAACTAATTTCAATGAATTAAACTAATAGAAAGATACAAAAATGAATCCTCTAAAAAAATTTTTTTAAATAAAAAAAAAAATTCCAAAGTAATTCAAATCATTATCAAATTATACACTTAAATTACACAGCAGAAAGTAATATGAGAAAGCTTTTTTTCTTTTCTTTTATACATCCATGACTTAAGAAATTGGAGGAGAAAAATCAGTTTATCTTATAGCTTATCAGAGAGTTGAAGATACATTAGCAAAATTTTCTTTTTTGTTTTATATCCATTACTCTTGAGAAAAATAAATTAAAGTGTGAGCAACAGTTTTTCATTACATGTTTGAATTAAAAAGAAAGAAAGAATGTATGAATTTTTTTAAAAAGTGAATATAAATCCAGATCAAAAAATTGTAGAAATATTCCAACAGGATGTTTCAAAAAAACTGATATCATTCTAGAATCTAATAACTTGATTAATTCTTGTTCAAATAACCTCAGATTGTAACATGTGTAGGAACAATTCAAAATTCTATGTTTAAACACTCCCACCCCCACTGAAAGAAAAGAGAAAATATAAAACATTAAACATAGAATTTTGAGATATTTCTATGCATGTTGTTAAAATTGCTTAAGTTTGGTTAATTTTTCAAAAGAAATTATCCAATTTTTTTTCTCTGAACACTAACCACTATTATTGTTCATGTATTTGACAAGTAAAAAAGAATTATTATCCTACTGTAAACAATATATATATTTACCAACCCCTCTGCATGAGCAGGATGCAGCAGAAGGTCAATTTTAAAGCAGGGATTCACAAGGTCGAATTCAGAGTTTTCCTTCTCCAAGACTAGTTGCTATACCAAGATTGAAGAACCAGTCTTCCCTACTATTTACCTAGAGTTGGAGGGAGAATACTTGAATTCACACAAGGGCATTAGTACTATGTAAAATGCAAACAGCCTTGCCCAGGATTTGAACTTGCATTGCTGTGTCCATTTCCTACCATTACACCACTAACACCTACTGTAAACAATATATACCAGTTCCTATTTTCACAATATAGACCTGCAAATATCTCAAATTTAAAAAATCTAATGTAACAAAGCATTATAAAAAAATCCAAATACTTATTATCCAGAATGCATTTCCCTTTTGTTATTTCTAAATTTTTCCTTTTTTTATTCTCAGGATTTTAAAGAGGGTGGAGGGGAAGAAAAGATTTTACTCACATTTTTCAATATAACCAATAGATAGAAAATTTTGAACAATTTTTGCATAGAACTGAACCAAACAAAAAAATACTTGTACGGAATTACCCAACCTCTCTGCCACAGACAGGATATGATACAAAACTTTTCAGTGGAGTAATGCTGGTTTGAAGTCAGAGGTTTCCTTCTCATAAATCAGTTACTGTATCAAGGATGAAGAGTTCAGTCTACTCCTACTATTTACACTTAACTGGGGGGGAAGAAGAGATAGATTTAGGCCCTTTCCAAGGGGATTAGCACAAAGAGAAATGCAAACAACTTCATTCAGAATTAGAACTTTTCCTGTATTTCCTAGAACAATATTATTATGCCACAGCTTCAATTACAAAATACTTCTAAGATGAAAAAAACAAGAATCGATTCAACAAATTTTTCAGAAGAACTGGGTAGTTTTTGATGAAATGTACTAAAGAAAAAAGGACTGAGATTATATATATATATAAGATAACAGACTAGAATTTGGAGTTGAGTATTTTTATTAGCCTTTTCATTACCACAAGCAAAATGTTGCAACTGAAAAATGAAGACTGAAATAATTGTCCAGAATCTCTGATATATTACACAGCCTCCATCCCAAGTTGCAACATCTGTCTTGCAAATATGAAAAGGTTGGGGGGAAAAAAAACAACCCCCCCCAAAAAGTGCAAATTATTAGCTTTCATCTATAATAAAAGATGCACGTGCACGCAAGCACACACACAATATTCTATATTGCAATGCAGTTACCAGACTAATCTTGAAGATCCAAGAGACTAGTAAAAATAATCATCAGTCAATATTTCACAAAAATGGCCCTGTGCCAAACACAGTTGGACTTACTAAAATTAAAGTAATGCATAATAATGCTGATTTTTTTATGGGAAGATTTTCTGGTTCTATTCACTTTAGGGGCAGAAGGGTAAGGTCTTGCAAGTCTTAAATTACCAAGATTTTTACTACTACAACTCCCCACACTTTGCACTCTATATCTCCAGAAGAGATGGTTTTCATAACATAACCTACATGAGATCTTGATCTTCAATGTCCATGTTTCATTTTCACAAACTCTCATTGCATCTTGACTTTGTTTTGATAATCTAATCTTGATTTCTTAAAATTTGATCAAGGAATCCAATGTAAATATACTTAAAAAAAAAAACAAAAAAAAAAAACAAATACATAAACTAAGTATTATTTCGATGCAATAATTCCAAGCAGAATCTCTTTTATATTGTTAGAGAAATCTTAGAAGTTTCCATTCAGACTTATACTGGCAATAACTTTAAGGGCCTTATCTGAATTTTATATATTAATGCATAGTTGGTTGGTTGGTTTTACAGCTTGTCAACCCTTGCTGGGTTATTTAATGCTAAAGTTTTTTGGGGTTTTTTTGTAAACAAGCTTTAGGTAACTATTCATAATACAAATAATTTGTACTCAGTTATATAATTTCAAGTATATATAGATCAAATATTTGATTTATATATGATCTAACAGGTACTATCACTCCACAGAGCTCTAAAACTGGAGCCTCACCACCATACTGCGGTGGGGCGTGTAGTCAGCATATTCTAAACATTGACAAAAAGACGATAAGTTTACTCAGTACTTTACTGAGTGTGCAACACTGCTAACTCTTCAATGTTTAAAGTTGGAAGAAGTGCAGCAAAAGCTTAGTTCAGGATCACTAAAACTTGTCAAAAAAAAAAAAAAAAAAAAAAAAACAGTAAGTGCAAACATGTCAGAAATGATCTGTAAAGTTTAAGAATGGTTACCAAGACTTCATAACTTGAAAATTAGTGGAGGACCTTATTTACATGCATCCGGCTATTGTCCTTGTCCTGGTGATCATATTCCAAACATTTCAGCTGTCGTACCTTCTGGCATTTTTCAGGTGTCATTTGACATTGTTGGTATTCTTTAGAGAATTTCAAACCAAACCCTGTATCATTATAAAATCACAAGAGAAAAATAACTAAGATGAATTAACTGAAACATCTCCCAAGGCATGGACAACAGAATGAGAACAATCTACCGAAGTGGATGGAATAAAGGGTTCCACTTTAAAATTCCTTGATGGTTGAATAAAAAATTTGGTATGAAATTGCCTGAAATTTACTGACTACAACAAAAGTTACCTGAAGAAGGCTGGAGAGTACAGTGGCCAAAATGTTGTGAATGTAATTGCCAAGACCAAGATAATTGTCAGAGTTGCATAAATAAAGTAAATAAATCCTGATTCCCCTCTAGCTATCGATTAAATAGTACCATTAAAGTTCTTCCACAAAGATGGCTTTGGCATCAAGTAATCCTTGAAGATTGATATGCCATTAAACAAAGAAACCCAACCAAACTAAACAAGTCATCTTTAAAATCTTATTATGACACTGAACAATCATTGAAACATCTGAATGAGACATCTGGGGAAAAGATTTTTTGCAACTAATTTTTGTTAGATCTTAAAAATTTGTCAGATCTGGAAAAAAATTACGATTTTTTGCAGTTTTAGTCAACTTTGAAATTGTGCTCAAAAATCAAAACCTGGGTTCTGATATTTTTCTTCCACTCTTGATATTAGGGATTTTCCTCTTCATCTTAAGATATTTTAGAAAAATAAATTTACTTTTTTTTCCCAATCATTAAATAAGCACTTGAATGAACACATGGAAATAATAGTTTAAGTGCTTACTTTAATATCAAGAGAAAGAAAAAAAATTTCCAAAGTATTCCCTAAGTTTCAATGTTAACATATAATACCAAATTTAGTTAAAAGGTAGCATAAGCCAGGAAAAATACTTTGATGACTAATAATGCTTTGAATATATATATAAGAGAGAGAGATTAGTTATATCAGTATGGATGATATACAAAAACATGTTTAAAAAATAAATTAAAAAAAAGATAAACCATGTAGGCAATTACAGAAAAAACAAGTGAAAATTGGAAGGGAAATGCATAACCAATCGTGATTTAGAAGAATGGGGGGGAAACTGAGGGGAGAGAGAGAGAACAGAAGAGAAAGAAAAAAGAAAAAATGTAAAAGAGTGAAGAAAATAAACAATAAAAAGAGTAATGGGAAACAAAAAGAACAAAGGGGGAAAAACACAAGCGAGAGGGGGGGAGAAAGTGAAGAAAAAATGCAGGGGAGAGAGAAAGTGAAGAAAAAATGCAGGGGAGAGAGAAAGTGAAGAAAAAATGCAGGGGAGAGAGAAAGTGAAGAAAAAATGCAGGGGAGAGAGAAAGTGAAGAAAAAATGCAGGGGAGAGAGAAAGTGAAGAAAAAATGCAGGGGAGAGAGAAAGTGAAGAAAAAATGCAGGGGAGAGAGAAAGTGAAGAAAAAATGCAGGGGAGAGAGAAAGTGAAGAAAAAATGCAGGGGAGAGAGAAAGTGAAGAAAAAATGCAGGGGAGAGAGAAAGTGAAGAAAAAATGCAGGGGAGAGAGAGAGTGAAGAAAAAATGCAGGGGAGAGAGAAAGTGAAGAAAAAATGCAGGGGAGAGAGAGAAAGTGAAGAAAAAATGCAGGGGAGAGAGAAAGTGAAGAAAAAATGCAGGGGAGAGAGAAAGTGAAGAAAAAATGCAGGGGAGAGAGAAAGTGAAGAAAAAATGCAGGGGAGAGAGAGAGTGAAGAAAAAATGCAGGGGAGAGAGAAAGTGAAGAAAAAACACAGGGGAGAGAGAGAGAGAAAAAAAGAAAAACACTGAAGAGGGGGAAGAATACAAAAGAGAAAAGAAATGAATAACCACAACATGTTAGCCCTAATCCTTTCCCTAAAGGAAACTGACTCCTGTAAAAAAAAAGGAAAAGTCTTGCTGGTAAAGGTTTATACAGGAAAAAGGGTAGAAGCAAACCAAAAAGTTGTAAATATACAGGGTAAGAGCAGGGGTTGTTTAATGTAAGATATGAATGAAGGATATATGGATGACTCATATAACTTAATGACTTCCTTATACAGCAGTAACCTAAACCATAGTGACACATTAAATAAATGTGCCTGGGTTTTCATCACACACAAATTGTGCGTGTGTGGCTAGCATTTTTTCATATAAACAAAGCTTATTTAATGTGATAAACAAGACTTATTAATATTTTACTAAACTTATCTTGGTTTTCATACAATGTATTAAGTCTTTTATCCTATATCCAAGCACTTAACTATTCAAAAGAGAATGAGACAAGGGTGTTGTGTTTCAGAAAACTTGATTCAATGACATAATTCAATTTTAGCATCCTAAAAGATAAGTGTCAAAACAGTTCAACATCTCAGCTAGTCAAAAGAAAATAACATCCCGTTTGATTCTAATTCCAGACAATGGTCAAAAGTACTTGAACCCAGAAGAAAAAAAAACTGTGTGTATGTGTGTGTGTGCTCAGTCGGCTGGGGCTGCAGAATGCACCAGCTGCTTCTCGGCAGAGGGGTAAGACCCCACCCCTAAAGAGTGTCCTGATATGACATTAAACAATCTGATGGTAAGGTGCCAGAAATGCTGGAGCCTTGGGAAATGTGGAGTACCCCTTCATTGCCATCACTCCCAGGTCCACTCTGGCTTGGAGTGGTAGCACCTGATAGGGTCCTATCTATGGTTCAAATAGAGCTAAACTGCACACTTAAGCTAAACTGAATTGTTGGAAATTTAATTTGGTGTTAATGACCTGAAAGGGTTGATATGCCATAAAACAAAACAACCAACCAACCCTCTCTCTTTATGCTGAGTAGTAAGATACTAAGTGTAGCGTAAAGTTAGGTGGATTTCAAACCCACCTTGAAGTGTCCTGCGTGTCAAGCCACACTGATGAGTTGTTATATGATGAAACAGTCTGTCAGTGGATGATAATATATATACGCTCCCTTCCCAGGAGTTGAGTACTCTGGCAAAGGAATTAACAGCTGCCATTTGCGTAATGCAAAACTCTAATGAAGTGAGCACTCCATTATCCAGTAGCACAAAATGTAAACAAATGAAAGCTAATACAAAATGCATTATAATTCCCGAGCTGATGTAGGTCGCATACATGGCTGAGCAGTAAGATACAAAGTCTTACATTAAGTTAGAAGGGTGGCTTTGGCATTAAATAACCTACAAAGATTTGTGTTCAACTCTCTCTAATAACTTCAAGAAAAGGTATGAATCCTGCTCTTCTCCTCTAAGGAATGGATACAATAGTAGAGCAAACCGAATTCTTTAAATGTTGGTAATGACAACCAGAAAGACAATACACATACTGAAAAAAACCTACAATGAGCTGAGAACCCCTCCACCATGTGATGACACAGTTATATGGTTTTAAATATTTCAATGGAATACTAAGTTCTAAAACGATCTATTTGACTCATAGATGGAACCCTAACAGGTAGTACCACTTCAGGTCAGTGGACCTGAGAGTAATGGCAACAAAAAGGCACTCCAGACTCCCCAGGGCTCCATGACTTTTTTGGGCCATACCTTTTCTTTCAGGCGGGGGGGGGGGTATTATCATCCTTCAATAAGAGATACAGCCATTGTATTTTTCGAAAACATTTTATACACAGGATGCAGGAATTTTGAGGTAGATATTTGAAACAGCATTTGTGTTAATTATGACTTTCAGATAAAGCAGAAGGATTGGGTAAAAACATACCTACATTCAAATTAGCAAATTGACAAATGTAATTCCATTATTTAAGCTCTAAAACAAGATTGAAGGACCTTCAAGTTTCTAAACAGTTAAGTGTACCCCCTCTCCACAGTGCTGTTGAAAAACCAAATATAATTGTGCACCCTCACTTTGAAACTTGATATACTTTCTACAGTAAAAAGCAATCTTGAAAAAGTCATTAAAAGGTTAGTTAAGTTTTTCATTTCTTTTAAATAGTATACAGTAATTAAATTTTGGCTAAGCTGTTACCTAAAGTTTAAACTTTAGATTTGGTTGCAAACATATTAAAAATTTATCAAGAGCAACCTTATTAGTAAATAAATTTCAACAAGGCCTTTAAACATGAAAAGTTTCCCCATCCTCTACAGATAGTCATTAATGATACATTAAAAAAAAAAATTTTTTTGAAATTTCATCTCCTAGAGCCATGTTCTTGTCTTTGGACTGGATACAGCAAAATGAAATGAAGCAAACCTGGTCACATTAATTCTAACACTACAGTAACACTTCTGCTATTTCACTAAAGATAGAGCCCATACTAGAGATCAATTGATTGATTTCAAAGACATATCAATCTGTCTGGGATTATTTTATGCCTAGAGGTTAGGGAATTGTGTTCACTGAACATTTATATTAACATTTTTTGTGTAGTTTCTTAAGTTTTTGCACACAGTTATATGATACCAGGTATTCTTATCAAATACAAAGAACAGATCTATTTCACCCTGAGATAGGACCCTAACAGGTACTAACACTGGATCAGAGTGAACTTGGAAGTAATGGCAATTAAAGGGATTCTCCATACTCCCAACATCTTCAGAACTGGAGCCTCACCACCAGATGCAGGTTAATGTCATACCCAGGATAACCCTTTGCTACAGGGGATACAGTGTATTCTAAACTTTGCTGAGAGAGGTTTCTGATTTTTAAACCAGACAAAAGACTACAAAGGCTATTCAATATTCCAGTAGGGTTCATAAAAAGGTGGAAAGTATTCTAAGAATGAGGGGGAGGAAAGGAATAGGAGAGGAGAAAAAAAAGGAGTGAGAAAAATTGAGAGAGAGAGGGAGATAGAAATAGGAAGTGAAAGCAGAAAGAATAGTTAATTAAGTTCAGTAGCTAAGGGGAAATTTAATTAAAAGGTCAGCTGCTCTTCATTATTTTGAATAGGTTTTACTCATGTTTTTTATATGCTCCCCACGCCTTTTTTAAAATAATGGGCACATAATGATCTTATGTTTTTAATAAAAGATTGGATTATCTATCTAAAGGACTATCTTTTTTCCTAGCATCAAAGATGCTATCTTCTATCTCTAAATAAGTCAAGAAAATTTACACGATACAGGCCAAAGATTAGACATCTTATCAAAATTGATTGGTTGATGGATTTTAACAGCATGTCAAGCAGTCAAGGATTATTTTTATGTTAGGTTAGAGCAGCCACTAAATTACTTATTTCATCTTGGTTGGGAAATTACCATGTCCAGTAAACAGAAGTTTAAAGTTTTTTTCTACCTCTCCTACGATACAATTTTTTCTTTTTTTTTCAAGCTATCACTAAAATTTTATCAAGGCTTTATCAGAGATTATAAGAGGAAATGTCCAATAGATTCTCATGCTGAATAGATTTTTTTACTGCACTTCATTGAATAGAAATTTGGCAAATGAAAGCGAACATACTTGGGATCAAGAGAGAAGTAATAAATGTATTTAGGGGAGAAATAAAAACTTCATAACTGAAAAGTTCATGAGACAATTGTGGCAATAATTAAAAAAGAGACCATCATTAGAAATTGTTATATTTTGATATTGCTAAATAAACAAAATATTTCTGGGAGGGAAAAAAAATAATTTAAAGATTCATCACCAAATTTTGCAATATTTTCATCTAGTTTCATCCATCAATCTATGTCGTACCTTGAAAGGAATGTCTATGTTTGGTTTTGAAGTATATCAACTTTTATTGGGTTATTTAATATCAAAGTCCACAAAAGAAATTGTATGGTTTCAATTAACAAAGGATTATAATCATTTGTTAACTATCAAATCATCATCAAGCAGTGCTGATAACACAGATTCCCTTGACTCTCTCTATCTCTCTCTCCCCATCCATATCAGCCTTCACTCATGGTAAATCCTCTAAATGGCATCTAGTGCACAGAGCTGTAATTTAAGTTTTTGCTGGTCAGCCAAGACTAATTTATCCATATGTAGGAGACCAAATAAGAATGTCGCTTATGAGCTTGTCCTTACTACTCCAGCAGTACCTGCATGTCCATCTTTCTTGGATGGTTTGTGTGATGAGAGGTAAATGGTCATACAGTTGGGGGATGTAGGGTTTTGCTTCCAGGATTTGTTCAAAACAGCACATAGTATCCCTGTGTAATTCCCATCTAGCTTTCCCCCCAAGAGATGCAGTCATATAGTAGTATTGTCATGGCAACAGGTTGACAGAATTGAGTTTTATTTTATCTGAGTGATCAGATTTCCACAAAGTTAATAACCAATCAATAGCAGTCCATGCTTTGCCAATCCATGTGTTCATATCACTTTCAGTAGATGAGAAAGTAACAATCAATACTACTAATCTAAGCAGAATTTCATGGTTTATTACCCATTTATATAAGCCTCACCGTTTGATGTACTTTAATGTAATAACCAGGATACACCTTTTGTTTGTGTTTGAGTAGGAAGGAAGAATCTTAGTCTTTTTCGGGAGATAGTGTATTCAAAGCCCCATAAAAATTATTTCAAGATTTCCCTATACAATACCAACCTCAAATAGCCAGAGAACCCATTGACCAAAATGTAGTAACCAAAGTAAGAAATATAGCAGGTGACGAGAGAGGGTCAGGAAGATCCGTGCTAGCAGCACAACATGATGATATAAGTCTAAATAAACCATTAAACAGATGAGAATAAGCAAACATTTAGAAAAAAAAAGCTTGATAAATCAAAAAGTACTCAGCAGAACAATATAAAAACGAAAGATAATTAAAATCTAAACTTCTTACCATCATTTTATTTTAAGAATAAAGTTTCATCAGATGAGTCTCTTCTATTTTTTAGTTGATAGATGAACCTTATGGTAATGAAATGATACTAAAATGGCAATTTTGGAATATCTAAACTGATATCTAGACATTTTGTCTCCATAACCCAAAAGAAAAAAGAAAATCTAAAAATGATACCAAACAGGTTCAGAGTAAATAGAATTCTTTCTCTTTATTACCATATCAAAATTGCAATTGAATTAGCACCAAATAATTCTAATACACTGATCATATTGTATCAAAATCCATATTTCATTTATTCAAGATACAATAAAGGAAATTATTTACTATTAATAAGAAAATCAGTTACAGTACTGGACAAAAAAAAAAAAAAAAAAGAACCAATTTTAATAAAACTTTAATGTTTTAAACATACATAGAAAGTGATTATTTTAATTAATGTAGTCAAAATGCCCTTAGTTGTAGCAAAAGTCATTAACCGATAACTAAATCACCAATTAGGATATCAAGGAAAAGAAAATTCTGAGAAATTTTCAATATTTTGATATTTCCCAGGTTTTTTTTTTTTTTTTTTTTTGAAAATGATGACTTTCAGCTACTACTAAGAGAACTTTGACAACAATAATCAAGGAAAATAATACCCCCATCATGTGTATGTATCTAAGCCATTAAAGTTTCATTGAAATTTGAGTAAATAATAAAAAAATTGTTCAGTTTTTCCACTATCAATTTTTTTCATTTTTTTGGCCAATACTGTAACTATGACAACTACAGTACACCAGCATCTTAGTCAAATGGCTAACATTGTCTTTAAAACATGGTAAAGTAAATTCATTTACCTAGTGCCATAGAGGTGCACTTTCTGAAAGTTGATTAATTGATTTTAAAAGAATTCCAACATGTCTAGGGTTATTTTATGCATAGAAGTTAAGAAATTGCATTCATTGTACATTCATAATTATATTTTTTCTGTAGTAGTTTAAGAGGGCTTTTTATGATATTTCTTATGTGGCATCAAATACTCCTATATCAAATACAAATAATTTTAAAACAGATCCTATATGACCAATAGATAGAACCATTACAGGTACTAGCACTGCAGGTCAGTATTGGCATTGACAAGGTGACTCCACACTCCACAAAACATGCAGTTCAATGTCATATACAGGACACTCTTTTTGGAAGGCCTTACCTCTCTGCAAGACATGCAGTCAGAGTATTCTAAGCGCCATTAACAAGGAGATCTCAGGAAGTTATATACCCAGAAAAACTAATCCCTAAAATAAAAGCTACTCCAAAAAGCCTTTACAACACAAAAAACTCAAATGAATTACTTGTAGTACACTAAAATGGTCCCCTCTTCATTTAGTAATTCAAAATAACTAAGAACATATGTAACAATGTAATATTCTTCCAGGATTTTTTTTTAAATCGGTTTATCATTTTAAAGTTTTTCTTTTCTCTATTTAATGAAGGGAAGATGTGACAAATTTTAGCCTTCTCTCCTTAAAAGGTAAAATGTAAATGTCTTAATTCTTTTGTAATGGCACATTTAACCAAGATAAGAAGTGTTGATTAGATAAGAAGTGCTTCTTGTGAATATATAAACAAGGTTATGATACTTGAAAAGTCTAATATTTATTACTCATGAAATGACAGCTAAAATTCATCTTTGGATATGCTTCAGAATGTGTGCACATGTTTACAAACATTTTTGCACTTGTATGATGCTAACAAATGCAAACATATATCATAGTGCTAAAGCATACCAACAAAAATAAAACACACAGCAGTACAACTCAGGCATGTAAAAAAAAAAAAGACAACACACACACACTAAAATAATACAAATAAATTGTGTGTGTGTGTGTGTATATATATAACACCGGCTCATTGGCCCAGTGGGTAGAGTGTTCGCCAGTGGTCCGGGAGACCTGGGTTCAATCCCAGGTCGCGTCATACCAAAGACTTTAAAAATGGTACTTGATACCTCCTTGCTTAACACTCAGCAATATAAGGTTGGTATCTGGAACAATCCAGGGAAAGGAGTTGCATTCTCCCCTACGCCTCGGTGTAGTAGCTATTGAAAAGGGAGCCTTCTGGTTGCCCTCGACTACGGTCGCCAACACACACAAAAATAGATATAAATGTACAGATATACCTTACACAATATTAATAATTAAGGCTAATAATAAAAAATAAATAAATATAACATTTAAACCATAGAATAATCCCACTTGCTATAATCACCATATATTCATTGGATTGTTGTAAAATTGAATCCCTGCATCTTTAGCCATATTTTGGTGATTACTCCTATGGACCCCCACATATGGCCGAGCAAAAGCAGGACAACCCGCTTGAACATACATACAGCAGCTCTGTGAGGATACGGGATGTAGCCCTGAAAACCTGCCAGAGGCGATGAACAATAGGGAGAAGTAGCGAGAGAAGGTCAGGGATATCCGTGCTGGCGGAACGACATGATGTTTATTTTGTTTTTACACACATTACTAATATAAATAAGCTGATAAAGTCATTTCATTGATCATACTCTCAATTGATGATGTGAATAGACATTGAAATTTTAAAGTAGTTGATGACTAAAAGAAATAATCCAGGAGTGGAAAAAAGAAAACATTTACCTGGAGGGATTTATAAGGTTTTTGTTTTGTTTTTTCTTGGACTAAATCAGGTTAAGTTGCTGTGTAGTCAGTAGGGTTAAACAAAAGAAGATAGAATTCCTTTTGCTTGCAGAGAACCAGTTGGCTTTTACTGATATAGAGCACCTCTAGCACTGACAGTTGTAATTTGCTATCAGAGATGTCAAGGATGGTAAAAAGGTTAGCATTATCATATTTACCCAACCCCTCCGCTCGGGCAGGATATGACACAAGGTCAGTTTTTTAAGCGGAGTTTAACAGGTTTGAATTCAGAATTTTTCCTTCTCCTAGACTAGTTGCCTCATCAAGGCTGAAGAACCTAGTCTGCCCTACTATTTACCCATAGCTGGAGGGAGAATAATTGGATTCATACCTTTCCCAAGGGTATTAGTGCTATGTGAAATGCAACTAGTCCAGGATTTGAACTCGTGTCGCCGTGTCCAAATCCTGCGACAATAACCATTACACCACGAGCACCTCCTTTTTAAAGGTTAGCATTATAGGCATTGAAACAAGGGGGATTGGGCAATAGATGCTGAGTAATAGTAACAGAAGGAGCATACCAATTATACAAACTGGTTGAGTGGGTTAAACTATTTGACTGAATAGTGGTGGGGGTCACATGTTGCTTTATTCTATTTTCTAATCATTGGGTAGTATGTGGACAAATCCAGCAAGTAGCACTCACAGTATCGTGTGGCAAAGGCATCCAGAGCTGCCAAATTGGACCTCATATTATCAAAATATTACAAAACTTTTGACCTAACCTAGTATTACAATGAACAAAAGTTTTAAGCCCAGTCGGCTGGGGCTGTAGAATACACTGACTGCATCTCTGCAGAAGGGTAAGACGATCCCAACAAGAGTTATGGATATGACACTAAACAATCTGATGGTGAGGCTCCCATCTTGGAGCTTTGGAGTATGTGGAGTACCCCTTTATTGCCATTGCTCCCAGGTCCACTGTTCCAGCGTGATAGCACTTGATAAGGTCCTATCTATGGGTCAAATAGAACTGCTTGACATTTAAATAGTGTCCAAAAAAATAACTTATGCTAATTGAATATTTAGAAAACTGATCATTTTACTGTGTGCAAACAAATGAATGTTTAATTGAAGTGTTAGTGATACACAGCAATACTTGGAATCATTTAACTGTGGTTGTTTGGGTTTTATGGTATATCAACTGTTACCATTTAACTGTGTGCAAATGAAGGAATAGTGTTCAACAGAATAATTAGTGTTAAATAGCAATACTTGTAACCATTTCACTGTGTGAAAATAAATGATTAACAGTAAATAGAATTATTTCTGTTAGATAGAAATGCTTAAAACCATTTAATTGTGTGTAAAAACAAAGAGCTCAGTTTTTTAAAGAAATGTTATCTACAAAATGTGTTTACAAATCATATATTTAATATGTATGTATGTATAAAGAGGGTTTGGAATTAAATAGTCTACAATGTTTGATAAGCAATAAAACCCAACCAAAAGTTATATATATATATATATATATATATATATATATATATATATATATATATAATTCAACCCATACTGATTAGATTAATAGTTCATAATTTTTTTTTCTAAATACACAGCCAATTATCATCTCAATATTAACAAAAAATAAATAAAAATATTAAAAATAATAAAATTTAAAGAAAAAAATGTAAGCTGGGAGGGTCTATGAAAATACCACACCTCTTTTTTTTCTAATATATAAGCTTTATTGCAATATGCAACTTCTAGCTACAAGTAACATATGTAAATATAACCTTAATTTTTACCTCCTAACTCTGGATTGCTTTTTGGGTTTTTTTACTTAATACATACTGGTCTCTTCAGATGGAACATGCTATATTTAATTGTTTCTATTAATGTATGTTTAAGAAATATGATCTATGCACTGCACTAGTCAGTCTTTTTATCTTTTTTAATCTTTTAATTAAGTTGTCTATATGGGTTGCCTTCTGTTTCTTGCCACTCCAATTGCTATGAAAATTCACTATCATAAAAATCCCTAATGAAAGTCACAAACAAGAATAAAAGGTTTCAATAAAGACTTTCAATTGTATCTTAAGGATTCCTTTCCCCATTCTTCTATTTAAACATAAGAGTTCTTGCTAAGATATATAAGGCATTTTTTTTAACTACTGCTTGTGACAAGTTATTCTGATCTATTTGTAGAGCTCGAGTTTTTCATGCTTAGCCTCACTGCCATAATACAAGCATACTGAGAACTGAATGGTGTTTATTTTAATAACTATATCATATGAAGTGCCAAATATGGTACTCGTATGAGTAACGACTTAAAAGAACATGTATTCTATACAATATATTAAAAAGACGAGGGACTTGATGTACATGGTGATATAATAATGGATTCAGTTGATACATTTATGAAATTTTTTTCTGAACTATAGATTTTTGGGAGGAGATGGGAAAGAACTCCAAACTTTTTTTTCCTGGTATTTTTCACCTGATAAGGGCTGAAGAATAGGTCAGTTAAAACATTATTTCAACACCAACAAGAATGCCACATTGTCAAAACAATTTGCAGTATGTTAATGACCTATTGATACTATTCTATGGTAGCCATAGTAAAGGTAGAAAGTGGTGGGGAATAAATTTATGTAATAAACAATGTCACTTGTTCTTTCTGTCAGTGTCTATCCAGAACTTCTGCAATGAGGAGAGTGTAGTATCTGTCGAGCATCTAAGTGTGGCTCCCCCAGTACTTTTGCCAAAAATCAGGCTATAATATGTTTTCATAGAAACCATAATTAAATATACAAGGTATATTTGAAAATACAAGGAATGAAAATGTCAATTTTCTTCAAAATGGTCAATTTAGCATTTGACACACAGATTTCAATGACTTCTTGATTGCTTAAAGCACGTTTGAAACTCTTCTTTTGATATGTGAAACCGTACTATCAATTTTTTTAAAATGTTATTTACATCCTCATATCTTATTACTGGAAAAAAGATTTTAGGATAGTAGAAAAAATATTTCATGCATCTAGGTAGGATGAGTATAGAGGGTGTTTCACTTGCACAATCATGTGCTTCATAAAAACCTGTTATTCAAAAAGTATTGAGACCAATTTCTTCTTTTTTTTTTTAAACTGGCACTAAACACCTCACTTGTATAGGTTGTTTAGCTGTGCATATATATATATATAAGTTTTAAATTTTAAACTAAAAAATTTTAAAGGTTCAGCCTCAATACTTTTAGACTATAACTCATAATATGGGGGTGGAGTCCAAATTAAGATAATATTGACAATATTAATAAATCTACTTTTTCTTATTTTGTATTTATTGCGGAGGAAGTATTTTTTCCTCAGATATGTTGGTAAACTATTTATACTTAAAATACAATGTAACTCACTCTCTCTCACACATAACCTGGTTTCACTACAGATTAATGAAAACTTCAGATATGGTTACATTAGGTATTGCCAAATGCCACACAAAGCAAAAGAGAGGTCATTTATTAAGCCAGAAATAAGAGGTACCATTACTCTTGGAGGAGAGATTAGATAAACAACACTACTTTATCTTTTTGTTCTTTTACTTCCTCCCCACCACCCAATTAACTGTATTATACTAAAGTTTATATCTTCTCTGCCTTGCTTAAAATTCTTTTTCTACATTTCTTTCTTTCTTTGCATTCTTATTCTGTTGAATGATTTTAAAGGATTTCAATCAACAGATGCTCCTGCATTCTTAACCCTCTAATACAACTGATATTATTATCTCAAAAGTTACAGACAATATGAAGTGTCAATCCACCCATAAATAATCCCATCATAAAAGAGGTGATATATATATATATATATATATATATAAAAGTAAAGTTGGCAATCATAGTCGAGGGTGACCGGAAGGCACCTTTTTCGATAGCTACTACACCAGGGGAGGGGACGCTACTCCTTTCCCAGGATTTCTCCACTTTACCCTTGATCTGTACCTTATAATGCTGAGTGTTAAGCAAGGAGGCATCAAGTACCATTTCTTAAGTCTTTGGCATATATATATATATATATATATATATATATATATATATATATATACATACACACACACACACACAGATTTATGAAGGTGCACAAATTTTAATGTCTATCATTGTAAGGTGTGAAATTGGAGACCCAAATACAAATCCTTGATGGGGCTATTTGCATTTCACTTCCCACTAATGCCCTTGGGAAAGCATGATTTTATCTCTCCCCTCTCTCAACTGTGGATAAATATTAGGGCAGACTGGGTTCTTTTGCTTTAGTATGGCAACCAGTCTAGGAGAAGGAAACTGAATTCAAATCCAGGAAAAAGAGTAGCGCCTTCCCCTACACCTTGGTGTAGTAGCTTCTGAAAAGGAGCCTCCAGGTTGCTCTCGACAACGGTCACCAACTTTACTTAATTATAACTACAATATCTATTTTTAAGAGAAGAATTTTGTCTATTCCAAGCTCTAAGTTATTGCCATCAAAGATTGTTTAAAAGAGGCATCTCATAGACTAATGATAATCCACACATAGTTATCATGAAATACCACACCCTCATTGCCAGCAAATTTTGCAATGTAAAATATTTCAGTCTCATATGCTTCACAAATTAACATTTTTCATCATCATTATTACAACTGTTTAAAGTTCAGATTTTAAAGCTAAATTAGTCTAATAGACAAAGTATTCAGCTACAGACCACAGCGTTGACTTATACGCTCATTACTTTGTAATTAACAATATAAAAACAATACATATTTTTCATTACTTATTTATTCCACATGACAGCAAGTACTTTACAGTATTGACAGTTTTAATAATATTTTAAGATCAGAAAAATAATTGACTATGAAGACCACAACAGATCACTAAAGTTAAGCAGTGATGAGCCAGTTTCATATTAAGATGAGTGTTAAGTACTATATACAACTGGATGAAACTATATATATATATATATATATATATATTAGTTAGTTGGCTGGTTATAGTCAAGGGTGACCCAAAGGCCCCCTTTTCAATACACCAAGGTGTAGGGGAGAGTACTACTCTTTTCCCTGGATTGCTCCACTTAGCCTTCATCCATACCTTACAATGCTGAGTGTTAAGCAAGGAAGCATCAAGTACCATCTTTTGAGTCTTTGGTATGACAATTTGACATGATATTGAACCCAGGTCACCTGGCTAATATGACTAACCTCCACCAAATTTTTTGTGCCTTTAAATAAAATCAAAAAATTTTTAAAAATCACTACTTTTATTTACCGATATCATTTTTCATACCTAAACAGAGATAAACTTACTGTAAAATAACTCAAATATACACTTCCCAACAAGTCATTAATAATGGGTTTCATAAATTTTGTAAGACAAGGAGTGTGCAGGATTAAAAGTTGTCAAAAAGATGGCTGCATTTTTTTTAACATGTTATTAGTTTGTGTTTAATAAATTTTCAGCAGATTTTTAAGACTATTGCTATCAAGATTGCTAGCTGATAGGAGTTTGGTTAGAGTGTGTGTGTGTATATATATATATATATATATATATATATATATATATACATACACACACACACACATACACACTTTATATAATGATAAATTTATCTTCTGTGATTATCGAAAGAAATTAAATATAAAAGATACCAAGATTTTCTTTCCCCAGTATAGATATATTTTATCTAATTTAATAATCCTTAACTGCACAACCATCTTCCCAGTCTGAGCCACATGCTTACCATCTGTAACACAGACTATATGATGCTTATTTAGGCCATCCTGAATAAACCTGAGAGACAGTTCTAGAGATAGAGATCAAGAGGCTCATAGTTAGATTATTTGTATTGAATCAATAAAGTTTGCTATTCATGGATAATTCTTAACCCAGTGTATAGTTTTCTTTTAGCGATGCATACATTCATATATACTTACATACAGAAGGTTATATACATATGTATATTGCCCAAAATGGACATATTTATGAACATGTTGGTATGAACAAAGAACACTTTTTTATCATTAGGTTTTAGAAAAAAGTAACTTTATTTCAAAAAAATTGTTAGGCGTGTGCTTATTTATGAGATTTTTTTCCAAACCATGCAGAGAAAAATGTTATTTAATGTTGTATAGTGGCTCGTACCATCTTACTTCCAGTATCACAGAAGTATAATAAATGCCATGTCTCTTAAGAGAGACAGAAGAGCTCTGAAAGACCCCGGTCAGTAGAAGACCAACTTCAGACATAACACCTACAACAAGAGACTTATGATACTAGTTGGACAGTGCCACTTGAGTTAATAAATAATTAACTCTGTTTCACTGTGTATCATTTCCTTACCATGATACATTTAATAACACAAAACTGAGGAAAAAATTATGGTATGAACATGTAATTTGCATTCCTAAAACAAATACCAGCAGAAACCTAAATATGCAAATCGGTCAACAGTTTTAGTTGAACATGGATCCAACAAATGAACTGTTAATTGAAACAGTGAGAAGGATTGTAAAATTCATTGAAGTTGGCAATCTGTGATGGAGTGTGTCAAAAGAGGTTGGTTTTTCCTAGTCAGCTGTGTTTAAAATTTGGTGCAAATATCAAAGTAATGGGGTGGTTTAAACAAAAATAAAACACAAATGCTTATTAATGAGTTATATGCCAATGCTTGATATATCTATTCTCATTGATGTATGTACATTAATAAAAAAAAAAATAAATAAAAAATCAAAAAAAAAAAAAATGATTTCATACACATGCAAGTATGTTTGCAGACATCAACACATACAGCCACTAACTTCTACATAGAATTACTTAAATATATCACTATTTTTTTTCTCTAGCAGTAAATCAAACTCATTTCTTGCATACAAATAAATTATGATAAAAAGAAATACATGCACATGATTGAACTGATCAATTTTGAGGGTTCAACAGCCTTTTTTTTAAATTCAATTCTGATATTTGTATCTCATATGAGATTTCAACCAGTTACAAATTTGCATACAAGTCCAGAGACAGTGCATAAAGAGTTAATAGATAAAATAGTTGGATTGACTGATTAAGTTTTAAGTTTTTCTCCTTCAATTCTTTGAGGTGATAAAGATAGGTTTTGTTGATCTTGATGTTTTGTAGTATTTTCCTCTCCTATCCTTGCAAATTGAAGCAATTAACTTGATTGTATCAAGTATATTGAGAGCTATAAAATTGTTTTTCACTTTGTCCCTGTACCCAAGTCATAGTCTATGTTTCTCTTCATATCACGACGCCAAAAATGTGGAACTTTGGAATTCTGTCATTTCATTTGGATGGCATACCTACTCCCACCTCAACTGTGATTTGGTTTCATGATGAAGGTAAACAAAGAAATCAGAGTTTGAGAATCTGTTTTGCAGCATATGTAACCACAGATTGAGTGAAGATAACTAATAACATCCTTATTAAAATCAATAGAAAAAAATCTCAAACATGTGAAGAGTGTCATATTTGGGCAGCAAGGTGAATACTAATGCATCTATTGATGAGTGTTAACAAGGTAGCTCAAGCTGCTAGTGCTTTTGGAGAACTCCATCATTGTTTTTGGAATAAAAGGAGCATTTAGCTTGAGACAAAGATTTCAATCTATAAGGCTGTTATACTCACTAACAATAACCTTTCTTTTATTGGAATGCAAAGATAACTTTAAACAAAGATGTTTGCACCCTAGAACAGAATTTGAATGGTTGATTTTTATTTATTTATTTATTTATTCATTCATTCATTCATTCATTACAATTTTGTCAGCTCAGGTAAAGGGGTTTCTAAGTGTTAAGAGACAAAAAATATGTTTCTGGAATTTCACCCAGGTTCTATATTTGGCTGATTTTGTTTCTTTGATGGCATATCAACCTTTATAGATTATTTAATGCCAAGGCCATCATTGTAAAAGAACAGCAATGATTCTATTTAACCCATAGCTGGGAAGGTAAGTGAGTTCATACTTTTTCCAAGGGTATTAGTCTGAAAGTAAATGATAGTACAATTGGAATTTAGACTTGCTTACTATGATGACACAGTCCAGAACATTAGCCACTATGCCACAAGAACTTCCCCCAAGTCAAAGCAAGTTTTTAAATTTCTAAGATGAGGTTATTTACATCATTTGTCTGATTTGGACTATTGACCTTATCTTGGGTTGATATACTCACATTTCATGGCATAACCGTTATCGTTATAGAAAATGAGCTCAACAACCCAAGTTCAAATCTTGGATGAGGTTGTTTGTATTTCACATTGCGCTACCCATGAGAAAGTTATGAATCCCAACAATTTTCCTTCCAGCTATGGGTAAATAATAAGGCAGACTGGGCTCTTTAACGTTGATATGGCAACTGGTCGAGGAGAAGGAAAAATCTTAATTTAAACTTGCTGCACTTTACTTAAAAATTGACTGTGTCACATCCTGCTTGTGGCAAAGGAGTTATGTAAACACATACTCAAAACATTTTGGCTACTTTACATTCCAGCCTACTTTAGTTGTCTTTTGTTTGCAGGAAGAAAAGTTACAGAACAAGGGCAAAATAAGTTGAATTAACTGATGATAGATGTCCCAAGGCATGGACAGTAGAATGAGAACAGCATAACCCGGTGAATTGAATAAACAGTTAAGTTCAAAATTTGCGACAACTGAAGAAAGCTAGAAGATACAATGGCTGAAATGTTAAAAATTTAACAACCAAAATTAGCACAACAGTCAAAGAGACATATTTTAAACAGTTTCTTTTGAAAAAATTATTACAAATTTTAAAAATTTTAATATTTGCTGCAAAATACCTGAAAAGACTAATCCTTTCCACTGCAGTAAGTCTGAATTTAGCTGTATAAATACAGTCATTTCAACAATTCTTTAGGACCTTTTTTTTTTTTTTTAAAAATCCTTTCAAAATCAAAAGTGTAAAAAAATAAATACATTTTAAACCACTCCACCCATCCTAATTCCTAATCCTTTAAATAAAAATCTGAGTCAGGTAACTTTATCATAAAGGAGCCTTAGGATTTGGGGTAGGGTTCAAAAGAGTCTATCAAAAAGATAACGCAAAATTGATAAAGCTTTGTATCCTTTTGAAGGTGGTGTAATGCATTATATGCAACAGGCATACAAACAAATATATATATATATATATATATATATATATATATATATATATATATATATATATATATATATATATAAACACACACACACACACACACTGTCAGTCTAGCAGAAACCTATTTCCAAAATAAGTAAGGTTCAAAATGTGAAATGGTAACCTGCCCTCATATCTACACTATGAAAATCTTATTTTTCTTTGTACATTACTATAATACAGTACAAATGACATTTGAAAGAGAAATTTTGTCAGTATAATAATATTAAAACCTTTTTGAACATACCTCTTCCCCATAAAGATATCATTTAATGCCACTGTTTTGTTCATAAACCTTAGTGTAACAGTTATCATAGAAAATGGAATCTGCAACCTAAGTTCAAATCCTAGCCGATGCTATTTGCATTTCACTTTGCACTAATGCCCTTGGGAAATGTATGAATTAATCTGTTTTTCCCCCACCCCAGGGAATGGCTAAATTGTAGGGCAAACTGAGTTCTTCAGTTTTGGTCAAGGAGAAGGAAAACTGAATTCAAAAACAAACTGTATTCCACTTAAATATTGAACTTGTATCACATCAAACCTAAGGCAGAGAGGTTGGGTAAATACATACACCTTTTGTTGATATCTTAAAAACATGCATAGTAGATTCTTGTTATCCATTGCTCTAGCACATTTGATTTTGAAAAAGTGATTTAGTCAATAATTCAATATATATTCAAAACATCTGAACAGTTACCATTTTGTTAAAACCTTTAAAAAAAAGATAGAGAGAATCCTCCAGGCAGCATCTGATGAATAGTTTTAAATATTTCACAAAAATCAGCAATAAAAATGAAGCTACCTTGTTGATGGGAACTAGAATACACCAACTGCATCGCTCACAAAGGATATGACATTGAACTGCAACTGGTGGCAAAGCTCCAATTATGGGGTGAGGAGGAGTGTAGTTACGTCTTCACGGCAATTACTCCCAGATCCACTCTGATACAGAGTTGTATAACTTGTTAGTATCCTATCTATGGTTCAAATAGATCTGTTTGATAATTATTGATATTAGGTAGGAATATTTGATACCATATAACTGCAAATTATTTGTACTAAAATAGTTACTTGAAGCTATAATTATTTACAAATGATTATTATCATTTATTAACTGAAATCATAATTACTTGCACAAAAAAAAAAAAAAAAAAAAAAGTTTGTCACCACTGTTGAGTTATTCATACTAATGTTTTTTAGGGGGGGGTTGTGCAAGGAATTCCATGGTTTCAGTTAACTAATAATAATCATTTGTCAAAAGTTTATTTAGTGACCTACCCAGGATATCTACTTTTTAGAAGTTTTATCTGCTCTGCAGGGAATACTGTCAGTCCATTCTAAACTCTACCAACAGAGAGTGCTATCTATGGGTCAAAATAGATGTTGAAAAATTATTATTAGATAGGAATATTTGAAACAATATAATTGTGGGCAAAATAAATTATTAACAACAAGGAATAGTTACAAGAAATCACATAATAGCTTGCAAAGAATAAATAACCCAAGAGAAATTGACATGCCATAAAACCAACCACTAAGGTATAGTCAGTAGCTAGAGTATATTTTATGAGATCCATTAATCATTTCAAGATATCTTCCATAATCAAGCAAAGATATATAAGGCTACTGCTATTTACAGTCAGTTCAAAAGATCATCCCCCTTCTGAAGTCAATTTTAATATATTTGTCACAAACACTAGCACCCTTTTTACCCCAACACCCAACACAATCCTTATTTCACATCACTTAAACTCTCAGTGGTACTCCAGGTAAACTATGCCACGCCCTTCTTGGTAGATTTTCTAAATAAAAACTACATTTGATGTATCTGACTACAACTCTATTATACAAGACTGCACACCAGCATTACAAATATAATTCATACATTAGTTTTTAAGATTAGATAAGTAAGAAGTAGGATGATGCACAAGGATAGACAAAGTCATCACAACAGCTGGAGATAGTGATAAAGGGGCAAGGTCATAGGTTTTTACCTGAGTCACCTGGGAAGATAACAGAAGAAAAAAAAGGGAAATTTGTAATTAAGGAAAATATAAAGTAAAAAAGGTAAATAAAGCTGTGTGTATCCCTAAAATAACAGGGCCCCTCACAACTCCTGTGCAGTTATAAGATAATGTAAATAAATGCTAAAAAGCCCCCTTTGGGTACCATAACATAGTTGTCCCCAAATTATAAGCCAATCCCTATCCAGTTTGAATGCACAGATGGAATAAGGATGAGGGATGATAAACATTGATGTACCCCTGTATCTACCTATACAGACATCCACAAACCATATCTATACCACATGTCTGATATATAAACATGTATATCATTACACTGATTACAGTCAAGATTTCAGACCCCCACCCACCCTTTTTTTTTTTTGGTTTTTAATCCCATAAGTCTTTGAGATTATTTTTGGTTTTAAAATTCTGGGTACATTGCTATTTTCAGATCAACAACATTCAGATTATTAGTGTCTAAGAACACCTATGGTAGAATAACAGTTAACATACAATTCTCAGGTCACTGACAAGGATATAATTCTTAACTGAACTATGAACATGTACAATAGTTTCCTTTAGAAATAATCACCAAATAAACATTGCCCATCATACTATATTTTCTTTTTCTTATCTTACACCTATCAAATGATTGTGTTTTAAAAACAGTTACAAAAGGATTGCAAAGTAACATTACATCAGTTTTATACTGCTCTGTTTGCCAGCATTTGAGCACTTTTTTATCCAACATTTATATCGGAATCATTGTTGTTTTTTTTTTACATATTTTTTCTTTTATATATATATATATATATATATATATATATATATATATATATAAGATCTTTATAAAGTTAGGATAACAGACACAGAGTCAATGGTGCTTCATCATCTTAAAGATATATGCTCTCTCAACGATATTGAACACTCTTCATAAATATAGCAAACTATATATATATATATAGATATATAGATAGTAATGAAGAAATTATTTGTACACCCATGAATATTGAATATTTTAACCCAAATCTTAAAATTTAATACTCAAATGATGCCAGACTTTTTATGTTATTAAGTACAAAAAAAAAAAAGAGGGGAATATAAAACTCAATCTTTAGAAGTATAGATTAAATTTAGGAAATATAAAAATAAAATAAAAGACAAAATTATTCATACAGTATGAATTTAACAGTCAGTAGCATGGCCTCTCATCTTCATAACTTGCTGCAATCGTTTTCTAAAGTTTCAGATGAGATTTGAACAAGTCTTTCCCCGGATTTTATTCCATTCTTTAATGATACCACATTCTAATTCCTGTAGGTTTTTTTAGTGACCAACGATTTATTCAAACTTTCAATTCTTGCCATAGATTTTCAATAGAATTCCAGTCAAGACTCATTGAAGACCATAGCAGAACAGTAATCTTTTCTGAAGTCATGCAGTCACTGATTTAGACATGTTTGGGATCATTATCTTGCTGGAAATTAAATCAATGTAGATCAAGATTTTGCACTGATAGTTGTAGAGTTTCATCCAGAATTTTGATATATTCAGATTTCATAATTCCTCTTATTCCAAATGTCCAGTCCTCCTCAAGCTAAAACAAGCCTGAAACTTTGAGTTGCTTCCATATTTTAACGTTGACACTACATTCTTGGGAGGAAAGCCTCACCTTTCTTGTGCCAAATCTTCTGTACCTCATTATGTTCCAAAAAGTTCAATTTTTGTTTCATCACTCCATATTACTTCTTCCCAAAAACAATTTTCTTTGTCCAAGAATGTTTTGGCAAAATTAAATCAAGCAACAATATGAGGTGGTTTGTGAAGAGGGGTTCAGTGTAGTCAGTTTCCATACACCCCATTTCCTCTTTCAACAACATTGTATTATGCAAGTGCTTAAGTTGATATTGATCATATCCAAACTTTTGGTGATGTCTTTCAAAACAACTCTTCAATTTATATTAACCTCTTAGCACAATTTACCTGCAGTTCTTGGTGACAATTTGATGGTTTGGTTCCTTTGTTTAATGGCATATCAACCTTCGTGGGTAATTTAATGCCAAAGCCATGCTCCTTGTAGAACAGCAATGATGCTATTTAACCCATAGCTGGGAGGATAAGGGGGTTCATACCTTTCCCAAGGATATTTTTCCGAAAGTGATCATAATAGCATGACTGTAGTTCAAACTCGTTTGCTACGATTCCAGAGTCCAGCGCTTTAACTATTACACCACGAGGACACCCCCTGTGACAATTTGAGTTTTCTTCCATGCCCAGGCAAATTCTGTCATGCCAAATTGTTTAAACTTCCTTATAACAGACTGTACTATAGATCTAGAAATGGCTAACCAGTTCAAATTAGTACTGTAACTATTTCCCAACTTGTGGAATGTTGTCAATGTAAGACACTGTGCACCATGTGATGTTCTTTGCAGGAATTATCACAAATATTCTACTGGATAAATAGTCTAGAAGGCTTGACTGATAGAATAATTATGTAAATTACTTAGACAAATCAATTTAAAATCATGTTTTCGACTGTATGAATAATTTTGTCTTTTCCTATTTTGCATAATTCACCTGTCAAATTTGTTGTATTTAACCTATTTTTCTGAAAACTACGATACACACACACTTATTAACATAAAAACTAACATACTGCCATTAGATTTTGAGAAATGGATAAAAATGTACAAATAATTTCATCTTTAACTGTGTGTGCACACACACTAATATATATATATATATATATATATATATATATATATATATATATATATATATGCATACAAATACATACACACAATAAAAAATAGGTACTTCACCATGAGCAATACAGTCTGGGAGACAATTATGCCCAACTATATTGCTCACAGAAAGGAATAGTACCCTCCTCTACACCTCAGTGTAATATCTATAGGAAAGGAAGCCTTCAGTTTGCCCTTAACTACTGTCAACAAACTGATGTTATTCACGATGAAGTACATATATGTATGAGTACAAACACTACACTGATCTTAAATAGATGTGCTGATTTATATAAAAAGGATCAAATCAGTTTTTTTTACAGGTGTGTGTATGGAGAGTTGGTTTTATATCTTACTATATTTTGATATTGCTCTACACTTTAGTTATTTATTTTATCTAACAGTGAGCATTATGTATAAATATTGAAAATTGTTTCCATGGGTCAATAAACCATATATATATATATGTTATTCATTTCTTTTTCTTCTTGTTTGTAGTAAGGTGCATCTGATTGCAGTAAAATAAGTTAAAGGTTTTTTTTTAGTTTTGTTTTGATCAGGATTCTTATTCATCTTAATAATTTTTTGTTCAGCTATAACATAGTTTGAAAAGCCATTATTAAAAATATTGTTTAATATTACTTAATTCTTTCTAGAATATCATTTTTTAAGAGGTGATTAGTTTACTTTGACTGGTTAAGAATTTTTAGGACTATGTAACTTACATGACATCAAACTTTCTAATCCAGGAACAGTATCTTACCAACTAACTAATTTCCCTAACATTGTGTCTGCTTTTTTTAACATCTGTGTTTTGTTGAAAGAGCAAAGACCCAGTAACAATGTCATCAAAGGAGAAGTGAAAAATTGCTAGATTTTTGCAACAGTAAGAAAGAAATCAAATGGATCTCTTGAATGTATAATGTGTTTGTTTATGGGTCACAGATTAGGTAAAAAAAATGCCCTTTTCTCAGAGAATCTATGATACATGTTTTCTCTTAACTAGGTTTATTTTCCTTGCTTGTCAGCAACAGCAAATCCCTATTAGCAATGTAATCCCAAGTACAGACAATAGGCCCTTTACCCACCAAAAACAAATTAATATCTTGTTGTCCCAGAACACCAAACACACTCATCAAGGACTCTCCATTTGTTGTTTTTTGTTTTTGTTTTTTATTACGAAAGTAAGTTTAACTAAATATTAATTGGGGAGGGTTTACATCATTTTGAAATAACTATTTTTCATTCACCAAAATCTGTGCAAGAACTCAGAGACCACAATTTCAATAAAAAAATTATTATTTTCTAAACATTTTAATGCTGTTTTTATTATGATACAAATTATAGATGATAGAGTAAACAAAATAAAAAAAAAATAGTTATTTTCAGAAGAGTTAAAATCAATTTTTAAGACAATGAATAAAAGTTAGTCTGGACCCCTGGGAGATATATATATATATATATATATATATTCACAGATACTATTATATGTATAACTTACAAATTTTGTTTTGTTAACTCTTTTACAATTTTTAATAAATTTTAAGTAATTTTCTCATTTTTTTTAGTGTAAAAATAATAAAAACATTTAACTGAAAAGAAACATTTGTCGCGTGAAAGGTGAAGATGCAGTAATCATGGGAGAGTAATCATATGGTTCAAGAAATTTTAATTATGTTGCAAGAACTCCAACATCAGGCCAGGTTAGGTAGGTCTAAAACTGAATTCTAAGCTGTGCTCCAAGCCAGAGAGGCATATCTGGCAAGTAGCACTGAGAGAGTATCAGGCAACCTTGGCATTTCAAAGTCCACCACTGTGGTTCCACACCTTCATGACTTCAGCAAAAGTATCCAGAGCTGAATTGTGCCACACATTACTAAAATATTTGTATGTATAATATATGCAATTTTAGTCGAGGGTGACTTGAAGACACCCTTTTCAATAGCTACTACACCGAGGTGTAGGGAAGGCACTATTCCATTCCCTAGATTCCGTGTTCAGAACGTCTATAGATTTAATGAAAGAAAATTGTTTCAAGCTGGCAAAGGAAAGAAGTAGAAGATACCCTGCACAAACTATTATTGATGTGGACTACGCCGATGAAATAGCACTTCAAGCAAATACACCCACCCAAGCTAAATTCCTGTTACATAGTCTGGAACAAGCAGCAGGTGGCATTGGCCTCCATGTCAACACAGACAAGACAGAATACATGTGCTTTAATCAAAGAGGCAACATCTTCACACTAAAGGGTGGGCCTTTGAAACTAGTGGACAAGGTCATCTACCTCGGAAGCAGAGTCTCATCAAGCGAGAATGATATCAACACGTGACTATCAAAGGCATGGACAGCCTTTGATAGGCTATCAGTCATAAGGATAAAATAAAATTCAGTTTTTATTTTGAAGCAGCTGTTGTGTGATACTGCTATATGGATGCACCACATGGACACTAAATGTATGGAGAAAAAGCTTGACAGCTATTACACAAGAATGCTGTGAGCTGTATTGAACAAGTCCTGGAGGCAACACCCTAGAAAACAGCAGCTGTAAGGCCACCTACCACCAATCACAAAAACTATCAAAATTAGATGAACCAGACATGCAGGACACTGCAGGAGAAGTAAGGACGAACTTATAAGCGATATACTCCCGTGGACCCCTTCACATGGACGAGGAAAAGTAGGATGACCAGCAAGAACCTATATACAACAGCTATGTGCCAAAACAGGATGTAGCCCGGAAGACCTCCCAGGAGTGATGAATGATAGAGACAGGTGGTGAGAGAGGGTCAGTGAGATCTGTGCTAGCAGCACAACGTGATGATGATATGCAAAGATTTATGCATTTTTACATATATTACACATACATTGTGCTTCTATACCTCAAGTGACAGACAATATAAGATATTTTTGCCAAAATATCATAGACTGACATGTTTACTGCATACCCACAGTTTCAGAGGAAAATTTCTAAAAAAAATTCAGTTCACTTGTAGAGTGTGCAATACTGTTCGAAATGGAATGTCACCAGATATGATAAATGAAAAAACAGAATTACTTTTGAATTAAAAAGTGCAGAGTTGACACCGTAATATATAAAATAATGGTAATAATTTCTGTTAAAAAATTTTCTTTTTCTTCAACTGGACTTAAGGCATTATTTTTTCTTACACACACTATATATATATATATATATATATATATATATATATATATATATACGCGCGCGCGTAAATATCTTTCTACTAATCAGGGTATTTATAAAACAGCAGTCTAATCCCTGTCAACTTCTCATGAGGTTTTCATGTTATTTGCCCTCGTCAAATTAAGAAAGTATCTTCAAACACACCTTCTCTATAAATACTGGTAGAGACACCGGGGGTACACATTAAACAGAACTGAGCACATGGCTTCCACCTTTGGTATCAGTCATTCTTTCCTTATTCTGTTCTTTTTATTTAATAAGTCATGTTTTTTCACCTGGTGTCTTTTAGTACACTTTCATATGTAACTAACAAACAAGAACAAAAAAAATCAAGCTTATCTGTTTCTCTCTCTCTCATATATATGCATGTATGGATTTACATGAGACAATGGTCGAGTAGATATAAGCATTGGTTATGGATATGTACTTTAATTGGTGGTCATGAGTTCAAATCTTTAGATACCTATGAAATAATTTATCCCCGTGATAAACCAAAATAAGAATCAACTGATAAGGGATATCTTCTGGCATGAACAGCAGAATAACAACAACCTACTCCAGTGCATTACATAAAAGAGTTAGGTTCAAAATTCCAAAAATATTTTTGAATAGTGCCAAAAAGTTTAACTCTGGTTCAATGGATGATGTAGACAATATACTTTATATGGATGAATTAACCAATACAAAATATCCTCTGACATGGACAGTGAAAAGACAATCTGCCTTATGTATCACAAATAAAGAGTTAGGTTCAAAATTTCAATATTACATACATTTTATATATATATATATATATATATATATATATATATATATATATATATATAGAGAGAGAGAGAGAGAGAGAGAGATAGAGATAGAGAGATAGATACGCAGAGTGTGTATCTTTTTTTTTCAAACTATTTAAAAAAGTATAACTATTTGATAATTCAATATTCCTATCCACTTATTAGAAGACCAGTTCACATACCTTGATAACAATATCTCATCAACTGAAAATGATGTCAACATATACATAGGAAAGGCATGAATTATTGATAGGTTGTTGATCATATGGAAATCTGATCTCTGATAAAATAAAAATCCTTTCAAGATGTGACCATGTGAATACTATAGTATGGATGCACTACTTGGAGTCTAACAAAACACTTAGAGAAAAAGCTAGAACTACTCAAGAATGTTGCATGTTGTTTTGAACAAATCCTTAAAGCAGCATCCTATAAAACAGTAGTTGTATGGCCATTTTCCTCCCATCTTACAAACAATGAGTAAAACATACTGGACACTGTTGGGGAAGTAAAGACAAACTCATAAGCAATATTCTCCAACACATAGACATACCTGTGTTGGCCAACCAGCAAAATTTACATACATCAGTTCAGTGTGGACACCGGACGTCGTATAGAGGACCTGTCAGGAATGAAGGATGATAGGAACAGAGAGTCAAGGGACTCCATGCTTTCAGATGATGATTAATAATAACTTAAGTATTTTCATTTAATAATAATGATCATTTGTTCACACATACATGATTTAAGTATATCTAATAGTAATGGTTGGATTGGTTGAGTTTTATGCCATATCAACCATTGTAGGTTATTTAATGCCAAATCCTCTTTTATATATATATATATATATATATATATATATATATATATATATATATATATATCTCAGTGGCGACTCTAGCCTATTTTTGCTACTCGTGCCCCCCCCCGCCCTCTGTCAACTTCAGTTCCCAACCCGTGGTCTGTGGACCCAAAGTAAGTCATCATAGTTGCTATTGCGTGATTCTCCATTGTATAGCACAGATTGACAAACGTAACTTGTATGGTGTTTTTTTTGTAAACAATCAAGATACTATATAATTTGTAGTCTTGTTAATACAGTAGATAAGATCATTTTTTTCTTTTCAAAAGTATAGAAGAAAAGAGAAGATGTTCATTGAGAAAAATATGTTTATTAGAATAAAGAAATTGATGACAATATACACAGACACAGCTAGTAGTTTCAATTTCGCTTAAAATAAAGATTATTTGTAGAAAATGTATTCAAATAAACAAATTTTAGTTACAGAATGTAATATATACAACATTCATTTAAGAAATAGACATCTGTTAGTGAAAAAACGAATTAAAACAGCAGTTTAACCAACATTTACCATAGCGATGATGATGACGTCGGCGAAGAATATAATCTCCTATCTCCCCACCTCTCTCTCTCTCGGTCCCTCTCCCTCTTCCCAAGACAGTTGTCAGTTGTGCTAATTTTTTTGAGCAAAGTATTCTGGCTTGCTTTTTCTATTGGCTACAGCCAAAAGCGAGATTTCGTTAACATTACTGTTATTATAAGGGTCTAGTGCCTGGCACGGATTACGCGTGTTCAACCTTATAGCCGATTTTATGGGATGTTCAATGGATCTGACAGTGGCCGGACAAAGACCATCCGTTCAAAACAGCATCGTTGTATTATTCCCAGATATATTTATGAACTTTTGGCTACTTAGTTATCGAAACTTGAATAGATACGTAATTTAATTGAGATCAGACTAAGTATGTTTGCTTGAAATTAATGGATGATTTTTAATCTATTTTGAATAACATTGACCGAGTTATTGGTCGTGCCGGGCATGAGTAGCACTAGTCCCATCTCCACCCCTGAGATATATATATATATATATATATATATATATATATATATATATATATATATATATATATATTTCATTAAGAAAAAACAACGAAACCAATCACAAAGGATTATAAATTTATTTCCATCCTGTTACGCATTTTTGAAATTTTCAAAAACACGAAAAAAAATTAACAGGACTTCATCAGATCAATTAGATAAAAAAACTAGAGTAAACACATAAGAGTGGGAGGGGATAGAAGAGTGAGAGGGGATAGAAGAGTGAGAGGGGATAGAAGAGGGGTGAAGAGTTATCTCTTCATTAAGCCCACTTCCGTTTTAAATTTAAATTTTCGGTTGGCAATGTAGTAAATTTATTTTAAAACAAATTTTTTAAAAATTAATTTTACATATAGACTTAAATTACAGATATTTCTAATTAGATTTAAATTTTAATTAATAATCTCACGTAAAGATGCCGTAATAGATATATTAAAACAAAAACAAATATTTAATTTACTTAAATATTTTAAAATTTCAAAAATATTTAGAGGGCATTAATCAGTTACATTTTTTATGCGTAGTACATATATATTATTATATGCTTTTTCATAATTTTCTATCTAATAATTTATTATATTTATTCTCAAAATTAACTCTAATTCTCAAATAAATTTATGCTTTATAAAAAAATTTTTTACTTGTTTAATTATTTATAGTTTAAATTTGGCCCTATGTCTACACCTGGCTATTAGTTCATTTCTCTTATTTAGTAACATTTTTGGCTCAGGAAAAAGCAAAATGTGGATCTTTTCTTCAAGACATAGATAGCACCTACTATCGAAAGATTTTGGGGTACTAGATCTTTTCAATATGGACCATTGAATGTCAGGGGTTAACCCTTTATTTTTTAATCCCCAATAATGTTTTGATAGAGCAGTTTGATTTTTTTGATGCTCATGGGAAAAGGAATATTTATGATTTCCGTACCTAATCTTGAAATTAGTAGAAGAAACGCCAATATAATATTTTTTATCACTTATGTCCTCTTTTAGATAAATAATAGCTTGATATACTACGTTATCTAAACTACACAAGCCATTCATTGGACAATCACTTTGAGATTTACAATTACATTCTATTTTTTTACTATTAATATTATTATTATTTACTCGGTTATGAAATTTATTAATTAATTCATTATTATGGCTATTTATTATTTGAGAAATATTATTAGTGTAAGAATAACTTATTTTCAAGGTTTTCCTGTTAAATATTTTATGCAATATATTATCTTGTTTAAAATGTTTATCTATCAGTCTCAAAAAATATTTACCTACATCTATATTGGCTAGTTTACAAAAAGGGGGGTTAAACCATATAATTTTCCTTTTTCTATTTTTATTTTTATTTTCTTTAGTAAATTCAGTTGTTATATTTTGTTTTAAATACCTAAAATCCTCCTTAAAACCACTATTTTTAAGGGCTTCTATATATCTCTTACTACTCTCTTTGAAAATCTTTTCATTTGTAGATAGCTTACCTATTCTTAAATTTACTGCTTTTGGGATTTGCTTGATTATATTTTTAGGGTGATTTGAATTAACATTAATGTACGATGGGTTCTGATTGGGTTTTATGAAAGGTTTATAGGAATTATTAGATAGATCTAAAGTTACATCCAAGAAATTGGCTATTTTAATATTAGATGAGATTTCTATTTTAAATCCCAAAAACTTAAAAGCCCTTATAATCCTCTTTTGTATGCTAGAGCTAAGAGGGCCATTACTATTTGGGATATATAATAACCCATCATCTCTATAAAGACCTACTTGTTGAGGACTAATGATTCTAGTGAGCATATCTAATATATATAATCCTACAAGGTCTGCTATTTGGGAGGAATCATACCCCCCCATTGGAACGTCAAAGTTATCTAATCCATTTTTTACCCAAGTTGAATCGTTATTTTTTAAAACAGTTTTCCTACAAGCTAATATTATTTCGTATTGTTCAATAGTTATATCTATATATTTACGGGCATAGTTAATGCTATCTATTAAAATATTTTTTGTTATGGAAGGATAGAAATCGATGATGTCAAATTGTATAAAAGTAGCTTTACTCTTATTTTTTATCCTTCTAAACCATTCAATGGTCTCATAAGAATTCTCCCAAAGATTGCAATGGTTAGCCTTTTTTACAATATTGACAATATTTTGGATAATAAACTTAGATATCCTACCTAACTCTGTTTTAGAGGGGTTAATCAGTCTGGTTGGCAATTTATTTTCAAAATTTGGTTTATGATCCTTAAATAGAATATAAGCATCTTTCTTTTTAAATTTTCCTAACCTATCCTCAATTTGCAATCTACTAGCAAAATTAGAAGTATCCTTATTTATTTGTTCAATAGTATTATTATAGTCTATTTTATAATTATTAGTAATATTGCTCTTTAAAATTTCTTGATATTTAGAGGGTTTAATTTTATATATATTTTTTGATTTATCTGACTTCACCCATATATAATTAGACTTTTTAACTTCCTTTATATCTTGGCTTAATCATTGCTCTGTATAATTGGTACATTGAGCTCTTTACCAGGAAGATTTAAATATTCATTCATGAATAATTTCTTGTCCTGATGGAATTACTCCTAACTCCGGTTTAACTGGACTAAGTATTCTATATATATATATATATTATTTGTAAACATTTTGTAGAAAACATTTTCAAACAAGTATGAGTTCATTTTGCACACAAAGGGTTTCAAGTATTTCTATCAAACACAAATAGTCTATTTACTATTAATAATTTGTTTGCATACATTTAAATGGATATACATGTTGCATATTGACCCCTGACTGAGAGTTCCCTGAACAGGACACACCTGGGTAAATAAGCGAAAGCAGTCATGTGGTTGATTGGAAGTCGTGGGCATTATGAAATAATATAGGCAAATGCCCTTGTGAGAGTGGAGTCAGTGAGGGCCTGAGTCAGACTCAGCTATAGTCACTGAGATTGCCCCGATGGATGTGGCGACCCACAGCAGCCTCCGGTTGAGCACCCCCAGCTGAGAAGCAGAAGAAGTGCAAAGTGGAGTCTTCAAGATAACACACCGTGGTATGGTCAAGAGAAGTAGTTGTGAATTAATATAGCAGTCAGTCTATCTGTCTCCATCTCACACTATAGAGATTTGACCCCTTTTGAAATGAATTTTTAAAAAATAAATAAATAAAAAAAATAAAGACGGTTCCAAGTATTGTTATGTATTACAAACAATTCAATTAAAGACCTGTCATTTGTTTGCACACAGTTTAAATGTCAAACAGTTCTATTTGACCCATAGATAGGACCCTATCAAGTGCTACCACTTTGAGCCAGAGTGGACCTGGGAGTAATTGCAATTTCCCAAAGCTTCAAGACGAGAGCCTCACAATCAGATGGTTTAATATCATATCCAGGACACTCATCTGCAGAGATGCAATTAGCGTATTTTACATCCCAAGCCAACTAGGCTGACTAATGATTTAGTTTAACAGTTTATCAATTCCTTATGAGTTATTTAATTCTGAAGTTTGATTCATTTATAATTGCTTGATTATAATCATGACTATATTTCCAATCTTCAATTGCACTTTTTTTTTTTTATTTGTTTATAAACATTAATTTGCACAATCATACAGTTTCTAGTATTCTGACCTAATATTAATAATTTCTTAAAAGATCTATTTGATCCATAAATGGGACCCTAAAAGGTAGTACCACTCTTTGTTGTAAAGGTGTAGTGAACACTCTCTAGAACCCAAGTCTCACCACCAGATGCAATTCAGTGTCATACCCAGGACATGAGACATATATATATATATATAACACACACACACACAATACTTTAAAATGACCTTCAAACACAAATTATATTACATAGATTTAAAATAGAACAGCAATAGAATGCCAAGATTTTTTTTCTCATTTTTCAGTTTCATTTTTCAAATTGAATTTAATTCAGAAGATACATCATTACATTAATACTGATAATGATTTAATACAAAAATAATTAAATGTTTAACATGGGCAGATTAATTAATTATAAATAAACTCAGCCTTTGAATACCATATATATATATATATATATATATATATATATATATATATATATATGTATGTATGTATGTGTGTATATATATATGTGTGTGTTTGTGTGTACAGGTACCTGTATTTTACTTTAAAACAAATACTGTTCATTTAAAAACTAAAATAGGTATAACAAATGGATCAATACAAAATCATTGAGCCAATATAACAAATCTTTAAAAGAAAAATTAATAAAATTCACCCACTTCACAACTGATCATCATGAAATTGTGATTTTATTCTTGTTCTTTTTAATGCTCATTGTTATATATGTCTATATATAATATAGATATGTGGTTTGTTATATTTATTAAGAAAGAGTGCTCAGTATTGGTGACTGACAGTATATATATATATATATATATATACATACACACACACACACACACACACACACACACACGGATGTGTGTTCGCACAGATATGTATATGTGTATTCATATACACAAGAGTCAATAAATATCAGCATTATTATACCAATATAATGCCAAAAGTGCCGCTAAATTTTAACTCAACCTTGAATATATATTGTCACGTGGTGTCCCATTGAGAAGATAGAGATATGATTACTGCTACCCTCTTGTTTGAATTAACAGTAGCAAGCCATCAGAGAATGACCGTTAAGGCATGATAGTAAATTAAGTCAAGCTATCTGTCCTCAGTAACCTGACTTGGGTGACATCTAGTAGCCCTAAGAAATCGCCTGACCAGGGGGAGGAAGAGAGAAGCCAAGTGATTGGCTGGGACCCTAAAACAGAAGTGGCACCTTCTTCCTGTCAGCGAAAAAACGAAAAGAAAAAGTTAGTTGTTGGACAGGGCTCGTGGCAGACGGAGCCAAAGCCAGTACTCCGGGTAGAAGAAGACATAAAAATATTTCGGATTGAAGAAGCCATTTTCTTCAAGCCAGTGTTAAAAATAGCATAAAGTCTATTAGCCCGTAAAAGAGGAAAGATTCTCCACAGGAATTCCATTAAAAAAAAAATAAGATAACTACCCTTGGGACTGTTTCTCCTTAGATCCAATTTTATATACCCTCTCTCAATTTGAAGGGAAACGAAAGAAAAGAAAAGAAGAAAGACATTTATGTTCATGGACTCTTCATTTATTATATATTTGACACTTTGACGGTGTATATCTATGTATAGTAAAAGATTCATGTATTTTAATGTTCCCACGTGGTCTAAGTTGTTATTTGTGGCGTCTGCTACGAATTTGTTACTTCATGTTTCTTTTCCAGTTTCTGTTCGCCTTATGTTATCTTGCTTAAAATTGTCCTATAAATTCCTTTAAAATATCACTCGGAAACTGAAATTGCCGACTACTACAATATAATATTATTATGTCGAAACCTAGAAGTTCATATCTTCCGTTGTTCTAGGGGAGGAAGAAAAGCGACCTGGTGGGTGTGTTGATAGTGTGAAATTTGGAACCCCTTGCCAGCGGTGGTCAGTCTGGTCATAAATTAATCCCCCACATAATATGCCAGTTTTTATATGCCTGAGAAAAAAACTCTGAACGAGGACTTATTCTACAAGGGATCAAGTGCCAACCTGCCCCGTCTTCACACGTGCGAAAATAAAGTCCCGTTTTGGGATTTTAAAGAATTTGCTGTCACAATATGAAAATAAAGAAAAACTCAGACATCTACACATTTTCTTAATATAGAAAAAATGAAATGGTAATAAGAACATGCCTTTTTTTTATGTTATCACATGACCAAAGGATACCAAAGATATGCTAATAAAATCTTTAATAGAACCCCAGAGCATGTATTTAATGCGTTAGTTTTGGAAAATTACAACCTTTCAAATTTTTAGCTAGGGGTACAAATTAAAGTATGATGCAATGCTAAACTGAACAGTCACTTTGTGCTAAACCAAATCTTTATCTTTTAGTTTAACTATAAAACAGAGTACTAGTTGAAAATTTCCAAGCTAGAAAATAAATTTATGACTTCTTTGTATTATTATTTTGTTAAATTACTGGAAAAATCAAGATTGAAAAGGAAAAAAAAATGTGTTGTTGGGTTAGTGTCAACATTTATCGAATAAGTAATAACCACTTGAGGGTTATGAATATTAACATCTCAATGACATAGATTTATGTTACTCATTTAAAATTGTGCCCAAGAGTTTCAACTTGTTAAAATTATGTAAAAGAGTTTAGACAACTAATTAAAATTTGAAATTAATAATGTCTAATTATTTCACCTTTAGCCTAACTAAAGATATATGTACAAGGTATTCAGACAGCAATTAATAATCTTGATTAAGAATTAACTAAGTAACTTAATCTGTTTGCTAAATATAAGAGAAAAAATATTTTTTACAGTTGTTGGTAATAACTTGACAAGGTTACTAATACAAAGCACAAAATATAAGACTGGCATTCAATATATTTCTTGAAGATAAATAGTGATGTCTGATGAACAACTAAGTTTTTTCCCCTTTCATATTTTAATTCCATTATTTTTAACATTTGATACAGGAGGTAATTTAATTCATGGCTAGTAGACTTAAATCTAAAAAATTCAGTTTGCTAACTGAAAAGAACATTTTTTAAAGTTCAATTCAAACCTAATTAGATGAAAGAAAAAGAAACAAAGAGAGAAACAAGGCTAGAAGCCGGGAAACTAGAGACAACCAACAAAGAAGCTTGAAGCCAGAAACATAGAAACTAGAAGCAATGAAACCAGAGGAAAGAAACAGAAGAACAGAAAAGCTAGACACAAAAGAATGCAGAGGAAAAAGAGCAAAAGATCTATATGCAAAGAAGCCAAAGGTGAAGACTTTAGAAACAAAGGAGAAAGAAAAGCTAGAGAAAAAGGAGTTAACAAAAAAAACCAACAAAGCCAAAGGCTAAAGAGCAAAGGATCTATATGCAAAGAAGCCAAAGGCAAAGACTTTAGAAACAAAGGAGTAAGGAAAGCTAGAGAAAAAGGAGTTAAGAAACAAACAAAAAACCCAAAAAAACAAAGAAGCCAGAGGCAAAGACTCTAGAAACAAAGGAGTAAGAAAAGCAAGAGAAAAAGGAGTTAAGAAACAAAAAAAAAAAAAAAAAAAAAAAAAAAAATCAAAGAAGCCAGAGGCAAAAAAAACAAAGAAGCCAGAAATTAAAAAATGAAAATAAATAGTTGTATATCATCTATAGCCCAAAACATGTATATTTTTCTACCAATATCCCACAGATTAGACCGGATCCTTTAACTTTGAGGTCCAGTCAGCAGTTACAAAGTTATAATAAGCAACTATCATGAGGTGTTGAGAGTATTCAATATCACAAAATTGTACATGCTAAAAAACTAATGATTTTACAGATTCTATGATTAATTCTTTACTCAATTGCATAAGTATTTTCTTTTTTTTTCTTATTTCTGAAGTTTAGCTTAGTACAGCACAAGGCTAAATGAAAAGGATGTAAATTTGTTATTATACACCAATCTTCCAAATGTATGACAGTCTGTTGTAACACTATAAGCTATTTTGTACTTGGATGCACATATTTAGGTTCAATAATGCATATCCATGTTGGCACATGTCTATATGAGTATGTATACATATAGGTGAGGTGTGTGCGTGTGTGTGTGTGAGTGAGAGGGAGAGTGAGAAAGTTGTGTATACATAAGAGTCAAGTCCAGTAGCAGTTCAAGTCTAGCGTCTACTTATTCAGGCAAGAAAGTGAAGTGACTCACATGCTATACCCCACAATAATTCAAGCTTTCAATATTCCAGCTTTTTACCAAAGTTCATTCACTGTTTGCCAATGGCCCAGGAGACCTGGGTTCAATCCAAGGTCAAGTCATACCAAAGACTCAAAAAGTGGAACTTAATGCTATCTTGCTTAACACTCAGCATTATAAGATAAGGATCAAAGGTAAAGTGGAGCAATCCAGGGAAAAGAGTAGCACCCTCCCCTACACCTTGGTGTAGTCGATATTGAAAAGAGAGCCTTCGGGTTACCCTCGACTACAGTCACCAACTTTACTTACTATAATAAATATCAAGATTAATCAGACGAAAAAAAATCCAAAAGATATAACACATGTTGATATTTAACCCTTTCAATACATATGTCCCAAGAAAATATCTGATAACAACATTCATATCTTTAAATAATCATAGCTGAGGGGGATGATTGGGTCCTTTTTGTCCCACCCACAAGAAAAACTTTCATTGCATTCAAAAAAACACATGGGGTCTAAGGAGTTATGCTTTCTAAAGGTTTCATTAACTCATTAATATAAACAGAAAATACAAAATTTTTTCATGCAAAACTCAGATCAAAAGGATGAAGGTATTTTTAATATACCATATACCACCCAAGTAATATGAACAAGACATGCTGATAACTGCTGGAGAAGCAGGAACAAATTTATAAAAAATGTTCTCCTGTGGACTCCTGTATATGGATACAACAGTGTTAACCATTCAGCAAAAACATACATTCATCAGTTCTGTGAGTATTCTGGGTGCTGTACAGGATTTAACAAGATTGACAGCCAATAGGGACAGTTGGCAAGAGAAAGTCAAAGGAATTTATGCTGTCGACAGACCTTGATGATTATATATAAATCCTGGAAGCACCATCCGAAAACAGTTGTACGGCCACTTACCTTCCATCTCAAAAACCATTCAAGTAAGATGTAGGGCACTGCTGAAGAAACAATGTTCTCCTGTGGACTACAACACATGGACACACAAGTGTTAGCTAACCAGCAAAGACTTACATTCATAAGTTCTGTGCAGACACTGGATGCCATCTAGAGGATCTACTAAGAGCAATGACCAAGAGGGACAGATAGCAAGAGAGAAAGTCAAGGAAATTCATGCTATCAGCACAACTTGATGATTAAACACAAATGTAATCTTAAACAATGAACAAAGTGACTTTCTTTTTCTTTCTGTTAGATTCTTTCTCTGCTTCTTACACTATTGCCCATCTCCACTACTCATCGCCTTTTCATCACCATATCACATCTTGTCCACCATATTATATCATCTCCTCAAGCCATTGCTTCTCACAACATCTAATTGTTTTAAGTTCTTCAGTGTTGGCATTGTAACATAGGACTAACGTGTTGTGCTGTAAAGAAAGAAGTCCGCAGAAAAAGAAATACTCAAACTCGAAGGTAAGGGAAGAAAATATCGCAGTTGTTTATTATTCACTTAGGGCTATGATCATTGCAACTCGAAAAGTTCATTTTAGTTACGTCATTTCTTCTACCTTCCTCTTGTAGGCGACTGCGGTGTGGGTGAGAGCTGGCTGTTGACATACGCCTGTCATAGCAGACTGGGTAGCACGGGTCGGGGCCTCGGGACGTTTTGATGCACCTGTTTTGAAAGCTGCTTTCAACTCTCCAAAATCTCCTAACTTGTTTTCTTATATAGATTTTGGGGAACAAATCAAAGATCCCCGAATGTTCGATGTCACCAGTGAAACTGTCGTGAAACACGTGATAGTTCATTTGTGATTATTTTAAAATCACATCTAACTTTGCAGGTCATTCTGCCCACACGCGCTAGTCTTGTGACACCTTCACTGATTGACAACAGCACCTGTCTGTAATATTACAACATGAAAAACAACTTGTGGACATTTATTGACTGAAGATATGTTACCAATAACTTTCAGGAATCTTTTGATCACATGATTTTCTAACCCAATAAAAGACAATCTCTCAAATGACATTAAGATCATCATACATTATTTACACTTATTTGTCCCAACAGTTTTCATAATCTCTTTAAACTTAACTACATTACGTGTCAATAGATTTTGCCAATTTATTATTTAACAGCTAGAATGAGTATGGAGTATTTTCATGCCTTGCCAGGATTAAAGCATTGCTGCCTAAGATCAAATTAACCCATAGAAATCTAATAAAATATATTATAAAAAAACGTGTTAATACTAATTGTTTGTAAGGTAAATGGGTTATTTTTGTCTTATTGCTTAAAAAAAATAAATAGTTTTTAAAAGCATTGAATCTAAAAGAGTAGTGTCTTATGAAGACATAGAAATATTAACTGTGCCAAAGTGGAATAAAAAGGGATTGATAAAAAACACAAGACATCCAATAAGAATTCAGCAACTACCTCATTAACTCTCACCAAAATGTTTAGAGATTCATTAACCCAACAGATTCCAACTTCCTATTTATGAGTCTATGCCAATATCAATTATCTGCCCTTGATTGAGGAGAAATACTCATCTCTTGACCAGTAAGGTTGCTTTGAGTTGGGTCAGCCTAGTTGCAGATGAAGGCACAAAATTTGAGTAGATTCTTTTGTTCACTGACTGTAAAGATGTGAACTGCATTCAAATAAGATGTAAAATTCACTTTTCTTTTCAATCTTAACTTCAATTGCAACAGTGTTTTGTATATGAATGCTAAACAGTAATTCTTCAAATTTTTTAAAAAACAATGTTTATGTTTTGTATTTTTTTTTATTCCTGTTACTTTTTTTCAAACTGGTGTCTCGACATTTTATATGAACAAACATAATTGAATGTTTACAAAAAAATTCAATATTCATATTTTAGATCCCACCAATGTCCTAGAAATGGAATTGAATTTTTTTATGGATAAATACTCACACCAATCTTAAATCATGTCTACATTTTTTTTTTGAAGACCCCCATGATAATTATTGAAGAAACATTTTCCACTCAAATTAATTCTAGTGGGTATTAGATTAAGCTAAAAACTACATTCCAAAAGCACCAGAAAAAGAAAGAATCTTAAAAATGGCTTGTGAAACACTTTTTTCCATCATGTCAACAGATCTTAAAACATACTGATTGTAACCCTTGCAGAGAGAGTAAGACCCCCTTCAAAAGGGGTTATCCTGGGTATGATACTAAAGGGAATCTGATGGTGAGGCTCCAGCTCCGAGGAGTGCGGAGTATCTCTTCATTGCCAATACGGCTAAGTTCACTCTGACCTGAAGTGGTAGTACCTGTTAGAGTTACATCTATGGGTCAAATCTATTTAAAAGAATTATTTGTATTCCAAAGGACTGTGTGCAAAAAAAAAAAAAACTTTCTATGAAAGAACTACCGAAAAAATGTAAATATGAATGTACAATGAACACACTTCCTTAACCTCTAGACATAAAATAACCCTAGAGAGGTTGATATGACATTAAAATCAATCAATACACTTTCTTTTTTTTACATAATGATAATATTAATAAATAGAAATTAATACACAATTGCACTAATATCATATTCCCCCATAAAGAAAGAAAAAAAATGAATACTTTCATGATGGAAAAAGCAGAGAAAAAGTATTTTATTTCTGAAATAAGGTAAAAATAATAAATAAAAGTCAGATAAACACCAAAGAGAGTAATGTATAAAGATTATAACTTCATCTTCAGTCAAAGGGGTCAGGAGAAACAAAAGGTAAAATTTACAAACCAATTTCAATAGATGCATTCAGTGTAATGGTCATAGGAAATGCAATCAGCAACCAGGTCAAATCCTGGACAATATAGGTTTGCATTTCATTTTCTCCAAATGCCCTTGGAAAAGCTATGAATCCATCTCTTCTCTTCCCAGCTTTGGGGAAATAAGACAGGCTCAGTTCTTTAGCTTTTGTAGGCAACCAGTATAGGAGAAGGAATACTTGATTTAAACCAGCTTTACTCTTAAAAATTGACCATATGTCACATGCTGCCTATGGCAAAGGATTTGGGTATGTACTTACCAACTAATTTCTTCAACTATGAATAAATTATATAAATAGTTGCTTGTATATATTATGCTTCTCCTGAGTATAAATATGCCAACTACACCTCTGCAGAGAGAATAAAACCCTTCCCCCAACCAACAAGTGTCCAGGATATGACACTAAACTGTATCTGATGGTGAGGTTTGGAAAATGTGGAGTACTCCTTCAATGCCATTACTCTCAGGTTCAATCTGACCCAGATTATAAGTCCCTGTTAGGGTCCTATCTCTGCATCAAATAGAACTATTTAATCATTTACTAAAGATTAGTATTAGTTATTTGAAACCATGCAGCTGCATGCAAATTATTCATATTACATTGGAATAGTTGATAAACAGAATTATCAGTGTTACATAGGAATACTAGAAACAATTTAACTAGCAGTATTGATAAAGGAAATAAAGTTTTACTTATGCTTTAAGGGATATACTTTTAGTTAGGAACCTCTGGAATTAAATTTGCTATATTGTTAAATAGTTACTTAGCTGATAGAGTGAAAATATACCCAAGCTCCTACTAAGGATGCCAAGTTTATATTTCAATGAGAGTTTATGCGGAAAAGAGGAATATAGTGTAGGGAAAGAAAATAAAAATACAAAGGTAAAAATCCAAGTTGGGTCAATTACTCAAAGGAAAAAAATTAAACCACAAATGCACGAGTGTCATATTTCTTCACAAAGAAAAACCCAAATAAAATACTTTCATGGTGAAGAGTGAGAGGGGGGGGCTAAAAAGGTGCTTTCTTTATTTTCCAAGAAAGAGATAAAGGTAAAAAGAAAGTCAGATAAATACAGAATGATAGGAGGAAAAGTAGCAACAGCAGCACTGGTAAGCAACAAAAGCAATTGAAACCATGATGACCTAAATATCCACCCTGGCAATCAAACCACATCTAACTGCACACCTTCCTCTAATTTTCCATTTTTTTCCCTACCCCACCCCTTTCTTCCTAATCTATATAAGACAAACAGACTGTCCCAAAACAATTGCACCAAAAGATTTACCAGAGACCTTCTGTTTGGGCTGATACATTTGCAGGACAGAGTGCCACACAATAAATATGTTAAACAGTGTCAGGTTACATTTGTTCATGGTGAACACATCTCACTCCATATCCTTAAAATAGATGAAGCACCAGACATTTAAAGAAGAAAAAAAAAAGTTGGGTAGGCTAATATAGAGAGAGGGAAAAGATGCAGGCAGCAAAGTCAACAAAGGAAGCATAATGAATTGTAGTAATTTACTATAAAAGGGAATTCTGTTGCCAATTATACTGAAGTTGATGTAGAGATTCACTAAAGTTGCAAGACTAACAGACATTTTTCTTTTTTTGTTTAAATGGCATATCAACTGATTTATTTAATGCTGAAATTGGATTTATTTGATTAGATTTGTTTATTGATATATCAACCAACTCCTTAAAAGTTATTTAATGCAGAGATTAGATTCATTTGTTTGGTTTGTTTAATGGCATATCAACTGTGTAAGTTATTTAATGTCAAAATTCAATTCATTTATAAGTCTTTGTTTATAATTATGACTATTTTGAATATTCCATAACATTCTTTTTTGAATGTCACTTATTTGTTTATCATTTGTTCACACAGTTAAATAGTTTCAAGTACTGCCATTTAATATTATCAATTCTATTTATCAAGTCTTCCTATTTAATACAAGTTGCACACAGCTTTATGGTTTGAAATAACTAATAATAATAATCCTTAATAAATGATTCAAATAGTTCAGATTGGACCCTAACAGTTATTACCACTCCAGGTCAGAGTAAACATGGAAATAATAGCAATGAAGGGGTACTCCACATCCTCCAAGATCCAGGACTGGAGCCTAGCTATCAGATGGTTTAGTTTCATTTACAGGACGTCAGCTGAAGGTAGGGGGGGTCACCTCTCTGCAGAGATGAAGTCAGTATATTCTACAGACTTAGCCAACTGGACTGATGAATAATAAAGCATTGACAATAGCAATATTGTTTCTCCAGATCAATAGTGAGGAACCTTTAAAGGTTAAATCGAAATTTACTGTCTACTAATAAGGCCACAGACAAGTTCACTAACCTAGGAAGCAGTGTCTCATCAACCGAGATTGACATCAACACGCGACTAGCAAAGGCATGGACAACTATCGGTAGGCTATCGATCATATGGAAGTCAGACCTGACCGATAAAATGAAACGCAGTTTTTTTCAAGCAGTGTTCGTGTCGATACTGCTGTATTGATGCACTACATGGACGCTAACAAAACGTATGGAAAAAGCCACACGGTAACCACACAAGAATGCTGCAAGTAATATTGTGCAAGTCCTGGAGGCAGCACCCCACAAAGTAGCAGGTGTACGGCCACTTACCACCCATCATAAAAACAATCCAAGTTAGACAAACCAGACATGCAGGACACTACTGGAGAAGTAGAGATGAACTCATAAGTGATGTACTCCAGTGGACCCCCTCACATGGACAAACAAAGGCAGGATGTTCAGCTAGCACCTACATACAACAGCTCTGTGCTGATTCAGGATGTAGCCTTGAAGACCTACCAGAAGTGATGGACGATAGAGAGGGGTGGCAGGAGAGGGTCAGGGAGATCCATACTGATGGTGTGACATGATGATGATGATGAATAAGGCCACACTTAATAAATTCTTTAAAATATCTACAGAAAAATATAAAGTCCAAAATTTTAGTTAATAATGAATTTAGACAATTTATACATTTGATCATGTCCAATAATTTATGTAGATAAGGGAGAGTGAGAGGCGATATGAAATAACAGTTCTATTTCTAACAATTCAATTTACCAAGAGTCAACAAAGTAAAATGGTTCCAAGTATTGCTATGTATCACAAACAATTCAATTTAACACGAGTCATTTATGCCCAAACAGTTTTTTTAAACAATTCAATTTAGCATATATCATTTGTTTGTATTCAATTTAAATGTCAAACAGTTCTATTTGACCTATAAATAGGACCCTTTCAGGTGTGACCACCAAAGTGGACCAGGCAGCGATGGCAATGACAGAGTACTCTGCATACCCCAAAGCTCCAGCATTACTGGAGCCTCACCATCAGATTATTTAGTGTCATATCTAGGACACTCATAGGAGGTGGGGACTTACCCTGCTGCAGAGTAGCAGTCAGTGTTATTCTACAGCTGACTGGGCTAGCTTATGATAGGAATAAAATCTGCGACCAGAGTTCAATCCATCTATTTTACTTGTACATTTAAACGAGTAAATTGAACTATATTCAGGGCGTTGCAATTTCATTTTCCATTAGTACATAAAATGTTCAAAATGTATCAAAACTGAAGCTGTACATGCCAAGACAAATGAACAATGAATGAAACAAAATGTATGGTCACTTTTTGAACAGTAGTTTCTGGCAAAACACAGGATTATGCAAATGCATAAATACAAGATCTAGAGACATTCTCCTGTTTCCTAAACTAAAAATTTTATTTCAAAAGATTAAGTCTGAGGATATGGAAGATGTAAAAAAAAAAAAAAAAAAATTAAAAAAACACACATTTACCCAGCTCCTCTGCCACTGGCAGAATGTGAAACAAAATCATTTTTTCTTAAAATAGAGTACAGCTGGTTTGAATTCAGCATTTTACTTCTGGACCAGTTACCCTTGCAATGCTAAAGTGTCAGTCTATCCAACTATTTTAGTATCTTGGTGATAGTCTCCCCTTTCTTACATGAAGATAACCAATATTGATTAAACAATAAAAAGTTACGTCCCCCCCTCCAAGTGTATAAGATGTGTTTCCTTATATTAATAAAACACTAACACATTTTCTCCATTCTTGTAATTTGATAAAAAAATTAAAACTCAAATACACTCATATATTCCTCCACAAAGAAACAAAACATAAATAAAATACTTTCATGATGGAAAAGGTAGAGAAAAAAAAAGCACTTTCTTTATTTCTGAGAAAAGGTAATAAATAAAAATCTGATAAACAAAAGTCAATTTCTCCATCTCCTGTTGGAAAGAGTGGAGAGAAATCAAAGACAAAATTTACAAGCCAATTTCTTCAGATCAACAGTTACCTATATATATTATGTACATCCTGAGTGTAATTGTTTTGATTTGAATTAATCTAAAACTTCTATTATTTTTACATATGCCATTTTAATCATGTGACTAAGTTGTGTATAAATTGATTTAAGTATTCTAGAGCCCCAGCCGACTGGGCCATGTGCCAAAGAGATAAACACCATTACTAAGACAATAAGAGGCACTTGTAGTGTAATGGTTATTACTGTAGAAAATAGACATGGCAAAAATGAACATGGCAAATCAAGTTCAGATAATAAAGCTGAATAAAGCTGTCTGCATTTCACATAATATTGATACCCTTGGAAAAGGTATAAATCCAACTATTCTCTTTTCAGCTATTGATAAATAGTAGGGCAGATTGAGCTCTTTAACTCTGGTATGGCAGCCAGTCAAGGAGAAGGAAAACTCTAAATTTAAACCAGTTAAACTCTGCTTAAAAATTGACCTTGTGTCACATCCTGCCCATGTAGAGGGATTGAGTAAATACATATATGGTTTCAAGTATTCCTATCTAATTCTAATAATTTACACAGTTATATGGCTTCGAGTAGAGAATGTCTTTTTTCATATAGGATTAGCTAATATTTTGGTTTTTGCTAACATCTACAGGGCAATGAAATTGATGTTTAATGCTTCATCTGAAAGATAATTTTCAAGTGAAAAAACAAAACATTAAGATTATTTTCAGATGAAACATTAAACATCAGTTATATTGCCTTGAAGATGGTTGTAAAAACCAAAACACTGACAAACCTCACGAAAAATACATCCTCTAAATATTTTATTTCCATTTTTCTCTAATACATATACATTTCTCTAAATACTGTTGAAATCCCAGGTGAAAACTGTTTGCATTTTGCTTAGTATTAATACCCTTGGGAAAGGTAAGCAGCTGGCTATCTCCCTCCACCTATGGGTAAATAGTAAGATAGATGAGGCTCTTCAACCTTGTTATGGCAACCAGTCTAAGAGAAGGAAAACTGAATTCAAACCTATTAAAATCCACATAAAAAACTGACCTTGAGTTACATCCTACTAGTGCAGAGAGGTTGGATAAATATACATTAAAACTGTTTCATTTGGGGGGGGTCTTTTTTTAATGTATATATAAAAATGAAAATAATGCATTTCTGCAATCTTTATAGGTAATTTGATTTAAAAAAAAAAAAAAAAAGAATACTTACAAGCTGCTGGGAGGCATAACCAGGTAAGCAGGGATCAGTTGATGAATCATAACAATAGTCAAATGTAAAAACTTTAACTCTTTCTCGACTGTCGCCATATTCTGGCTGGCTATCAACCTATAGAGAGAAAAAAGAAAACGAAAAACAAGATTTAGAAACTTGTCTGAGTTTTAAATACAAGGTATTGTTACTGTTATACATAGATTCATCTAAGCCAATTTTCTCCTCTTTAGAGGTTTTTAGCAGAACATTTCAGCTGCTATATCTTTGAGCTTATTTAAAGTTTTTTAATCCCTGGTAACATTTGATCTATGCTCAATTGAATGAACACTTTATGCAATTCACTATCATTGTCTTTATTGCTACTTGTTATGTCAAGAAACTGATCCAGAAGAATTGATCAATGAATATTAAGTGTAGTAATCATTAAAAATTATCTTCAATAACCTAAAATTAAAACAAAACACAGAGCACAAACTATCTTCCATGTACACACAAAACACAAACATCTCACACACACTAAAGAAATATATGCATACTAGATACATATACACATGAAAATAAAAAATATATACACAAAAACATTCTTAGAAAATTGACACTGTATTAAGTATCTAATTATAAAAATTTTGCCTTTATCTTTTAAAAAAATCTGTAGGTCAAAGTATCTAAGTCAGAAACAACAACCAAGATCCTTTTTTATATCGAAGACAATTAAAAGAGCAAATCATTACAACTAGCAACACATTTGTTTCTTTTTAATGCAGAAATATTCAAAGCATTCAAAAAGGCATTCCTGAAGCAAAGCACATAAAATTATATCAATTATAGGTCAATTAGCAAAGTGAATTTCCTTGGTGATTGTTTGTCATCTCACAACCATATTTTTTTTAAACATCAACTTCTACTTCGCATACCAGAACCTGCCTTACAATTCAACATAATCAATCAACTTTTAAGTCAATGAGAGGAGAACAAGTAAGAACAAGTAGCATAATAAAAGAATGTAATTTAAGATTGCACTGTTCCTTTAGACTCCAATCAAAACTCTTTAGAACATGTTTAAGTGATACAGAGAAACAAAGTTTTTCAGATCACAATTTAAAAAAAAAAATTGATATATTTATTCATCTAAATAAACTAATAAAAAAACAAACAAAAAAAATGATATTAAAAATAATTCCAATAATACAAATTTTGATGTAATACTGTTATACTGAAGGATTATTTTCCTTAAAAAAAAAAAACAAAAAAAACCCCATGTTTTTTTCAGCCTCCTTAAACATTTTAAATTTTTTATGAATTACAAATCATTGATTGACAGATTTTAACAGCATATATAGGGTTATTTAATGCCGAGAGGTTAGGAAATCACTTTTATTGTACATTGATATTTACATATTTTGAGTGTTGTTTCTTAAGATTTTTGCATAAAGTTTTATGATATCTAGTATTCCTAATACAAATAATTTGCAGACAGTTGTATGCTTCCAAGTATTCCTATCTAATACCAATATTTATATGGTCTCAAGCAATTATTTCTATTTAATAATAGTTATTTGTTTGCACATTTATAAGGTTTCAATAAACTAATAATGATAATAATCCTTAGTAAACAATCATAACTTCAAGTAATTATTCTTTATGCAAATAAAGTCACAGTTTCAAGTATTCCTAATGAATAGGAACAATTTTCAAATGGTTTTATTTGATCCAGAGATGGGACCCAAACGGGTACTACTGCTCCAGCTCAGAGAGGACATAAGTGTAATGGCAATGAAGGAGTACTCCACACGTCTCAGACCTTCAGATCTGGAGCCTCAACATCATATAGTTTAATCTTGTTTAATGGCATATCAACCATCATGGGTTATTTAATTCCAAAATCATCCTGGTAGAAAAACAATAGTGATACTATTTAAACCATAGCTGGAGGATAAGGGGGCTCAATACCTTTCCCAAAGGTATTAGTCTAAATGTAAACAATAGTACAACTGAAGTTAAATGGTTTTTACTTATATGGATCAAAGAGTAAGATTTGTTTTTTATTTTTTTTATTTTGTCAGTTGGAATATTACATTGAAACCCATCATAATAAGATTGTTTCGTGCAGGTTTTTAGGAGGTACCCGTGGTGTAATAGTTATCGTCGTAGGAAATGGACACGGCGACACAAGTTCAAATCTTGAACGAGACTGAATGCATTTCACATAGCACTAATACCCTTGGGAAAGGTATGAATCCAATTATTCTCCCTCCGGCTATGGGTAAATAGTAGGACAGACTAGGTTCTTCAGCCTTGTTGAGGCAACTAGTCTAGGAGAAGGAAAACTCAACTCAAACCTGTTAAATTCCGTTTAAAAATTGACCTTGTGTCATATCCTGCCCAAGGGGAGGGGTTGGTAAATATGGGGTATAGTGCAGGGGGGGGTTGGGGGGGGGGTAATCAGAGACAAAATTTTGGAACAAATTATCCACACTATCCAAGGTACTACTGTACCTCTTTTTTAAAACTATCTAGAGTCAAAATCCACACTGTAATAAAGTAATTTTCATGTTAAACACTAAATGAAGCAAGTAGTAAGAGTATCATAATTTCCATTTTCCTTGTTAATATTTTTTTTACTTTCAGAGATCATATGCAGGGACACATGTTTTATTCACAATATTCAGCATAATATAGATATATTACTTGGAGACAACAAAAAAGGAAGCAAAGAATTAACTAAATTCCTTAAATATCATACAAGTTTATTCAAGATGTTTTCTGTTATAGACCCACAGATACATTCCAAATGTGAACTGCATGGCTCTCCTGATTATAGCTGCTGACACAAAACAAATCCAATTTAGACCATCAAGGGAAAATAAAATTTGATTCTATAAGCCATGGGGTTGACTAATAAGAGACCAGATGTACTTTTGTCTTCCAATTTGAATATGGACAATGAATAACCTAGCAATTTTATCATGTGGAGCCCATAATAAATTATTTCAGCTCAAGAAATTTCTTTAGCCAACAGAAGATCAAAAGCAAAGTCAACATGATCTGAATCATTATGCTTCATTCTGATATCATTCTATAATGACAGTATAGTCCATTCAACTCCATAGAAATAATATATAACAAAGTCTGTTACATTTATAAACAGTGTTCATACTGATGATAAAGCATTTGTAAATATAAGTTAAAATAGCAGAGACACTGTCAATGGCTATTGATTACTGGTCATTTTCTAACCAAGGCAACTTTAAATGGTTTACATTATAGTAAATGTTTAAACAGTTCTATTTGACCCAGATATGAGACCCTAACAAGTACTACCTCTCAGGGTCAGAATGGATCTTGGAGTAATGGCAATGAAGAGGTACCCCAGATTCCCCAAAGCTCCAGAACTAGAGCCTCATCATTAGATGGTTTAGTATCATATCCAAGACACTCATTGGAGAAGGGAGGGCAGGAAATTCTTACACCTCTGCAGTCAGTATATTTGACAATCCCAGCTGACTGGACTGAAGAGTTCATTTGATTTCATGATTAGAAAAGGAAAAAAAAAAAAGATGAACAGATAGAAAGATACTGTTGTCTTGAAGAATTTGTGGCTTAAATATACTTTGTTCGGATTATATATATTTTTAGCACCCAATTTATAACTTCTTGAATGTGATACAGAAGACCATGTTCTGTGTGAAGATCAGATCCAACATTGAAGATCACATCTTGCATGAAAATATATTTGCATTAAGATCATTCTTTAGTATAGTATTAAAAAGAAAAAAAAACTTATTAACCGCACTGTTCTTATATAGGACACTTATCCTTCATTATAAAACAATCCATTTTATTGATCTTATTCTCTCATATCTCACACACACACACACACACACAGTGTATCACAACTTAATGAGCGTACACCTAACAATTTTTTTATAAAATGTTTACCATTTCTAGTGGCACTTTATACAATCAAAACATTAAATGTTATTTATTACCAAACTCTACAGCAATGAAATTCTGTAACCAAAAATATAACAGTTCAAAAACAATTATATACATATATTCATGCAATTTTATTTTAGGTTTGATTGGTTGAGTTTTATGGCATATCAACCTTTGTAGGTTATTTAATGCCAAATTCTGTTTTTATATATTTATATATATATCAAATATATGATTTGTAAACACATTTTGTTGAATCCATTTTTAAATGAGCATCAGGTGATTTTTTTTTTTGCACTCTGTCAAATGGTTTCAAGAATTTCCATCTAATACAAATAATACTATATACTATCAATCATTTGTTTGTATACAGTTAAATGGTTTCAAATACTGCTATGTGACAGTAACAATTTAACATCAGTTTGAACAAATTTAAATAGATATCCAATTTGTAAGTGAATAGTTTAATTTCATTTTTAAATGAGTTAAAACTAATTTGTTTGCACAAGTATTGCTATTGTTTCTACACAGTTAAATAGTTTCAATTATTGCTATCTAACACTAATTCTATTTAGTATTAATCATTTGTTTACAGACAGTAAAGTGGTTACAAGTATTTCTAGTCAACACTATTCATTCATTTGCACAGTCAAATGGTTCCAAGTATTGCTTTGTTATATCAATACTTCAATTTAGGTATACAGTGAAAGAGTTTCAAGTATTGCTATTTAACAATAATAATTCTATTCAACATTACTCAGTTATTTGCACTCAGTTAAATGGTTCCAAGTATTGCTATGTATCACTAACAATTCAATTAAATAAGTTATTTCTTTACACAGTTATATGATCAAACAGTTCTATTTCTAACAATTCAATTTAGCCTAAGTCATTTGTTTGCATACAGATTAAATGTCAAACAGTTCTATTTGATCCATAGATGGGATGACTGGAGTGATAAGGCTAGTAAAGCACTAAAGTGGGCACAGTGTCATATTGGAACATTATTCCCATCACACTATGGTTCATGTCAGATACCTCAGAATGGTACAAGGGAACTAATCTGAACCCAAGAGACAAATCAGGGTTAAAGCCTATTAAATGACACTTTGACCTCTCGCCATCTTCCAGTGATATTCTACCACTAGTGAGTACCATTCAAAATTTCTTGCTTGGCTCACTGCTTCAATCCAGTTTCAACATTTCAAAAATCTTCTTCCTCCAAGTCCCACACAAAATTTGTTCTCAACTCAAATCTGAAGTCTATCCTGAAATCACATATGAGCACGTGAATAGTCTTGAAAAATGCATAACCATAGCCCACTTATAAATAAACAAAAAATTTGATCAGATGAAGTTTGAAAGAATGTGGAATGTTTTTAAAAAAAAAAAAAAAAAAAAAAAAATGCAAAGGTCCAAAGAAAATCCATTTTAAAGAGAAAATGTTAAGTTTCTTTTACTTCCATTTTTGTATTACTGCATATTTTTTTATTAATATTTGTTTGTTTGCTCAAATTTTTAATTATTAATTTTCTGGAAAATATATTTGTTTTTTTGCACAATTTTAATATTTTTCAGATAAAATATACATAAATTGACAATAAAAGAAATTAGCCTGTAAATGTGACATATGGTGCCATATTTATAAGTGGACCATGGCATAACAAATACCCAAATGTTTACAGCATAATGTTATAACTTGCAACAAACCACTGATCATTTCCTGCTGGATATACAAAGCTGACCTGTGCTTAGTTTGCTTGCAACAAAGACAGTTTCTGAACTTTTGGATCACATGTTTGCATGTATATAAAGTTCCAAACCCTAATTATGGCCTAATATATATTATTGCATATTCATATTTTAATATAATAATAGTTTGGTTGTTGGATGGTTTTACAGTATGTCAATCCTCATGGGGTCAACCTTTTTTTTTGGCAAGCAATTATAGTGTTCCAAGAAAGAAAAATCTTTTTTAACAATTATAGCGCCAACCAAGTATTCTTAATAATTATTAAATTATACACAGTTATAAGGTTTAAAGTAACTATTCCTATTCAATAATAATCATTTGCTAGCATACAATTACATGATTTCAAATCTTTCAAGTAATTATATAACTCTAAGTAACTAATTATAATTCTTTGTAAACAAAGCTTCAAGCAACTATTCTTAATACAAATAATTTGCATACAGTTATACAATTTAAATTATTTCTATCTAATGCTAATAATCTCCAAACAGCGATGGGATTCTAATAGGTACTACCACTCCATGTTAAAGTGGACCTGAGAGTAATGGCAAAAAGGGGTTCTTCTACACTTCCCTGAAGCCAAGGACTGAAACCTTAACAGATGCAGTTTAGTGTCATACTCAAGACATCATTTTGGAGGAGTAGGGAAGAGTCTAATTTCTCTGCAAGGGATACAACTGGTATATTCCAAGTCCCGTCGACAGCAAAAATAATGTTGGTGTCCTACTCAAGGCAAATATTCAGATATTATAGAATCATAAAATAGAATCTGAGAACCACTGAGGGAACAAGTAGTAATCAGCATATGGTTAATCTGTTAATGTTATGCAGTCAATTACTAAGCTTAGCTTGCTACAAGGCCAAAAGTGTGGGGTATCAAGTGAGAATTAAACTCACCAGTAACAGTCAGATAGTCTAGCTTTTTAATCATTACATCACATGAGGTTACCTCAGTTAAGGTATTATGTTAGTGTGCAAGTTGGCTTGCCTATTACTCAAATTCTCTCATTATATATATATATATATATATATATATATATATATATATATATATATATATATATACACACACACACACACGAGAGAGAGAGTAGGCTGAAAAGTTCATATGACATCTGCAGTTTATGAATTTTTTTATCAATGGGATCCAACCACTGCAACACCGATGGAAGAACTGGGTGGTTCACAAAGAGAGGACTGTATTGAAAAATAAACCTCATTTGGTCACATTCAATAAGAGCATCTTGGTCAGCCTATGAACTTTTCAACCAATCCTCATGTGTATGTGTATATATAAATAAAAACTGTAACTCACCAGAAATAGTACATCACAGATTTCTATTATTAATTCATTTAAACTGCTATAGCTTAAATAACGCAACTTACAGTTCGATTCGCAACTGAAGGATAAATTTGGGGAGGGCAGCATTCTCACTGAACAAGTTTTTTTGTTTTTTTTAAATCATCCAAATTAACTAGAACACAAGGATAACTTGGAAATACTAATTAGAATCCTTCACTCTTTTGTAAATGGAAGCATCAATATTAGGGATCTCTGTTACAATGAGAACCTACTGGATTACCTATTAACATGTAAAAAATAAAAAAACAAAATGGCAAAGAGACAAGTTAAGAGATTTCCTTCCGTCATCATTATTTGGGCTAGAACCTAAAACCTCAAAGAAAAAGCCTTCAGTACAAAATGAATTGGAAAACAGTAAATAAACACTTGTACAACTACATTTCTTCACCAAGCCTCTATTAGAAAATTCTTCATTAATGACTTGCTTGACTTGATATATATTTAGCAGATGGCAAAACTATCCTTCAGTCACCCTCTAGATATGGTGGCCACACTGGAAGAGAGAAAGACGTCGGGGAGAACAGGCTTCAAATATTTTCCCCCCACCCAACCCATTCTAGGTTTATTACGACCACTTCATCGCCACTTCCTGTACTTAATTGTGCATTTGAAAGGTGGGGAGAGAAAAAAAAAGTGTGTGAAAGAGACTGGAATTCTGATGTCATTATACCACAAATTATTCAAATGAGTATACACATCTTTTTTGTATTAATCAACAATATGAAGATTATCTAAAAAGTGAAAAGGAAAAAAAAAAAAGAGTGAGTACTGGTGTGAATAATGCAACAATTAAAATCTATGGTCCTAAGGACTTTGATTAACAAAAATTAGATGCTAAACATGAGGATCAGGTTGATTGGTTGGTCTTTAAGCATATCAATTCTTGAATTATTTAATATTTAAATCAGCTCCCCCCATTACTTCAAGCAATCATATAGTTTCAAACACCTAATGATGATAATAACATGTAAACAATTATAGCTCCAAGTAATTCTTCTGAATACAAATAATTTATACAAAATTATACAGTTTAAAGTAATTATTCTTATCTAATAATACTCATTGGTTGGTCTAATATGTCAATCCTTGTAGGGTTATTAAATATTTAAAACATTCATATATATATATATATATATATATATATATATATATATGTTAAGGCATGGAAGACTTATCGAGTGAAAAATCTGTTAGATATTCGAAATTAAGCAAGGATGAACTCATAAGCGACATTCTCTTATAGACTCCTGCATATGGACATGCCAGTGTTGGTTAATCAGCAAAGACTTACATCAGCTGTGCAGGCACAAGATGTAGCTTGGAAGATCTGCCAGGAACAATGGATGATAGTGATGGATGGTAGGGGGGAGAGAGAGAAAAAAGTCAGGGAACTGTGCAGTCAGCATGACTTGATGATGATGATATACAAGGAACACCCAATAAGTTTCCAGACTTTTTTTCGTATGGGCACTTTTATTGATAATACACACATGAAACTCTAGTCCCCTTCGAAGTAATCTTCTCTGGTATTTATCATTGCGTCTCACCAATGCACGAATATGGCACAAGGCCGTTTTTAAGGTGGGTCCGGTCGCAGGGGCGAAGCCCACACGCGTCCGGCAAGGCCAAAAATACCTTCGGCCCCGTTGGCATTCCCCTTTTTGAGGCGCCTCAGGCGCCAGGCAATAAACCCAACCCACCGAAAGGGGTAAAAGCCTGGGGGAATCTCCAGTGCCGAGGCACACCTGGCAGAACCGCCCAGAACCGAATGCAACCCAAGAACTGGAGAGGAAAGGCCACATACAAACACCCTAGAGCGTCCGCGGGGACCTCTGGCTGCAATGCACTTGTACCATTCCAAAAACTTCTGGAAGGCCCCATGGAAGTCTTCTTATGTGAAGCGTGTCAATGACCTTCATCACAGCCTCTTTCATCTCCTCAATTGTCTCATAACAACAGCCTCTGAACTGAGGGAATACCCAAAAGTCACAGGGAGCAAGGTCTGGACTATAGGGAGGGCAAGGAACTGTCTTGATGCCCATCTTGGTCAAATAGTCTGTGACAAGGATGGAGTTGTGGACTGGTGCATTGTCCTTGTGGAAATGCCACTGATCCGATTTGAAGAGTGCTGGCCTCTTCAACAGAATCTCTTCCTGAACTCCCTTAAAACCTCAACATAGTATTCCTTGTTGACTGACTGTCCAGTGGGAACCCAGTGCATGTAGATCATGCCAGTGCTGTCAAAAAAAGTGATCATCAAAAGTCTGTGGGTGGATTTGCTGTCTGATTTTCTTGGGTCTTGGAGAGCCAGCATGCTTCCACTGGGAACTGTGTCTCTTGGTCTCTGGGTCATAGCAGTAGATCCAGCTTTCATCACAGGTACCAGAGCATCAAGAACTGCAGGATCTGAATTGATCAGCTCAACCCTCTTCCTGCTGTCATGACAACATATTTCTTTCTGATCTTCTCTGAGCACCCTTGGGACAAACTTTGCGCAAATCTTCCGCATCTTCCTTTCCTCGTGAATAATTGTGTGTACAGTTTCCACACTGACATCAAACTGAGCACTTATTGTCTCTATAGACACACGATGGTCCTTATCTATGAAATTCTTTATTTGGCCAATCTTCTGACTTCCTTACTCCTCCCACACCTCTCATCATCCTTCACAGACTCCCTGCCTTCCTTGAATCTCTTATACCACTTAAAAACTGATGCTCGATTCCTGCAAGATGGTCAAAAAGCAGTCTGAAGCATTCCATACATTTCTCGGGCATTTTTTCCAAGTTTAAAACAGAATTTTATTACATATCATTCTTCTAAAGTGTCCTCACATCCAGATTGCATTTTTGAAATTCACCAGCTGTGACAATCAGGCTTTAGTAGGGTGTATTCCAATTCCTGCTGTAGTTGTTCATTTGAACATGATATCATAAAAATCGGTCAGTCATCTCATAAGATGTATAGCAATAACATAGTGAATTTTCAAGAGTCTACGACAATTTTAAATACCTGTACAAAAGTCTGGAAACTTATTGAAGGCAGTAATATATATATATATATATATATGCTTCAAATAACTCATGACTGTAACTTATAAACAATTATAGCTTCAAGTAACTGTTCTGAATACAAATAATTCATACACACTTATATAAAGTAAAGTTGGCAACCTTAGTTGAGGGTGATCCAAAGGCTCCCTTTTTCAATAGCTACTACACCGAGGTGTAGGGGAGGACACAACTCCTTTCACTGGATTGCTCCACTACCCTTGATCCTTACCTTATAATGCTGAGTGTTAAGCAAGGTGGCATTAAGCACCATTTTTTGAGTCTTTAGTATGACTCAACCTGGGATTGAACCTCAGTCTCCCAGACCATTGGCGAACACTACTCATTAGACACACTTATATGGTTTCAAGTAATCATTCTTATTAAATGCTAATAATCAATAATTTGTACACAGTTATATGGTTTAATGTATTCCTATTTAATACTAATAATTTGGATTCATTTAGTTCGGTTTATTTGCTTAACACCATAGCAATTCCTTTTGAGTTGCTTAATACCAAAATTCATATTCATTTGTAAATGTAAATTATAATTATAACAACATTTTCAATGTTCCATTGCACTTTATTTTAAATCAATTAATAAACATTTGTTTGCAGGCAGTCACATCATATCAAGTATTCCTAGCAAATACAAATCTGCACACAGTTGTATGGTTTCAAGTATTTCTATCTAATAATCATTCATACAGAATTGTCTGCTTTAAATTAAGTATTCCTCTTTACAAATAATTATTTGTCTGTACAAGTTATGTCTTCAAGTATTCCTATCTAACACCAATAATGGTTTCAGGTCATTGATAATAATCCTTCGTAAACAATTATCGTTTTAAGAAACTATTCTTAATACAAATATTTTGTACACAATTATATGGTATCAAGTATTCCTCTCTAATACAAATAATTTTCAAACAAATCTGTTTGACACTAGGTCCTACCACTCCAAGTCAATTAGTTGGTAGGTTGGGTTTTATGGAATATCAACCTTTGTAAGTTATTTAATGCCAAATCCATTTTTATGTAAATAATCAGTTCTGTTTAAAACAATTCAGTTTAGCATGAGTACACAGTTTAATTGTCAAAAACATTTCTATTTCAAACTATTCAAGCCATTATATATAACAATTCAGTTTAGATTAAGTACAGTTTCAATGTCAAAAACAGTTCAATTTCACACAATTCAGTTTAAATTTAAATATGCAGTTTAAATGTAAGTACAGTTTAATTGTGAAAGACATTTCTATTTCTAGCTATTCAGTTTAGTCAAGCAGTTTAGTATAAGTAAAGATTTTGTTTACACACACTTAATTGTCAAAACAGTTCTATGTTAAACAATTCAGTTTAGTGTAAATACAGTTTCAATGTCAAAAAACAGTTCTATTTCAAATAATTCAGTTTAGCATAAGCACGCAGTTTAAATGTAAGTACGGTTTAATTGACAAAAACATTTCTATTTCAAGCTATTTAGTTTAATCAAACCATTCAGTTTAGCATAAGTATGCTGTTAGTTCTATTTAACCCATAGATAGGGCCCTATCAGGTGCTACCACTCCTGGCCAGAGTGGACCTGGGAGCCATGGCAATAAAGGGGTACTCCACATTCCCCAAAGCTCCAGCATTACTGGAATCTCACCATCAGATTGTTTACTGACTGGGCAAACTCCAAGTCAGAATGAACATAGGAATAATGGCAATGAAAAGATTACTCCATACTCCTCAGAGCTCCAATACAATAGCCTCACCACTAGAAGCAGTTAAGTGTCATAGTCAAGATACTCTTTTTTTTTCTTCCCCTATACCCAGGGTGCTTACTCATCTGCAAAGGATGCAATCAGAGTATTCTAAGCTCAATTTACAAGGTTAACTAATAATCTGCACAGTGATTTCAATTATTTGAAACAACTACATTTCAAATAACTGATAATAAGTAAGTAAAGTTGGCGACCTTAGTCAAGGATAACCCGAAGGCTCCCTTTTCAATAGCTACTACACCGAGGTGTAGGGAAAGCACTACTCCTTTCCCTAGATTGCTTCACTTTACCCGTGATCCTTATCTTATAGAGCTGAGTGCGAACAAGGCGGCATCAAGTACCTTTTTTTTTTTTTAAGTCTTTGGTACGACTCGAACTGGGATTGAACCCCAGTCTCTCGGACCATTGGCAAACACTCTACACATTAGGCCACTCGATAAACAATTATGATTGTTTCAAGCAACTGTTCTGAATACAAATAATTTGCACAATGGTTTGGTTTCTTTGTTTAATCGCATATCAACCTTCATGGGTCATTTCATGGCAAAGCCCTACTTGTAGAAAAACAGTAGTGGTAATATTTAACCCATCACTAGGGGTGGATAAAGATGTTCATACCCCTCCTAAGAGTATTAATCCAAAGAAAAATCATGCCAGTCTAGTTCAAATACTAAGTTATCATATGGTTAAAACTGATTATTTTTAAATAGATCTATTTGACCCATACTTGAAACACAAACAAGTATTACCACTCCAGATCAAAGTGCACATGGGAGTAATGACACTCACCAGAGCTCCAGAACTAGAAACTCACCCCATATTAGTATTGCACCAAAGACACCTATTTTTTTCTTTTTTTTTTTTTTTTTTTTTTTTGTAGAAGCAGTAATCTTACTCTATTGCAGAGGATGAAAACATTCTAGGCTCTGTTGACAGTACAACAAGGTGCAACGCCTTGACTGTCATTTCATGTACCAAACATTCCTTTTTAGATATAAACCCTCTAAGTAACTTTCATCAACTCCAGCCATCTTATGGTAAAAATCATTCTGAAAACATGGGTTCTTTGTAAAGGTTGATTTTATAGCACATCACAACCTTTTTTTTTTTTTTTTTAGATGGCTCTAAGTGAATAATAATAACCTTTAGTAAATAATTATGGCTACAGATAACTATTTTTTAATGCAAATAATTTGCCCACATTACACATGAATAAAATTATGTGTGTTTATTAATAATACAGTTTGCTAATATTTAAAAATAAAGAGTACTCAATATCAGTGATACAGCATAAATATCTAAGGATAGTGTAGACACAGATTTGATACTATCTTAATGTGTGTGTGTGTGTGTGTGTGTATATATATATATATATATATATATATAAATAAAATGAAAAAAAGACTGAATTTGATATAATGAAAACAGGACACTAAAGGTATAAAAGAAGACTTATAGAACAAATAAAAGTGATTTGTTCAATGATTTTTTTAAAAGAAAATACAATTTGTTGAGTAGTCATAATGTAGAGTAAATTTTCTTATCTTTGAAGTGGAACTACAAACAGCAATTCCCTCTTAAAGATTTATGGAAAAAACAAATTCCATTCATACACAGCTGCAGATAACATTCATTGGATAGCACCTACCAGAAAAGAAAAAAAAGAGGGGGTAGAGAATCTTACACAGAAGCACATAGCCCCAAAAATGTCTAACATCACTTTGCACGTGCAGTGAGAAATCCACCTTCCCACCGTCAAAATAAATATACACAAATAAAATAAAGATAATCCAAGTGCAAAAAACTTAATATAAGTATATGAAAACATTGTCCAAGTAAGAATTTCTATTATTAAAAGGCTCAGCTTTTTTGAATTACAAAAATCAGAAAAACGCTTAACGTAATAGTTAGCCTTGTAGCAACAGAATCAGCAACCAGAGTTCAAATCTGAAACAAGCCTGCTTGCATTTTATTTTGCACTAATGCCCTTGGGAAAGACATCAAGCCATCAGTTGCACCCATCTAAAGCAATGAGTAAAGACTGGATTCTTTAGCTTTGGTAAGACAGCTGATCTAGAAAGAAAAAATCTGAATTAAAATCAGCAGTGCTCTTAAAAATTGACTTCATATTACATCCTGCTTTTAGCAGAGGGGTTGGGTAAACACATACAAGAATCATAAAATCATTTTTGGAAAGCTATAATTTAACTGATGAAAGCCTTGATTTTTTTAACTTTCTTACAGATTTTATGACAATATACAATATCACCCATAAATAAGTACACTCCTACCAATTATAAAATTATTTATTAATTTTCTTTTTAAAAGAAATAGTTATTTGAAAACTTATAATCATGTCTAAATTAGTATTAGATAGGAATACTTGAAACCATATAACTGTGAGCAAATTATTTGTATTAAGAATATTTACTATAAATGATAAATCTTTATTCATGATTATCATTTCTGACAAAGGAAAAAAAATCTGACTCCAGCATTAAATAACCCAGCAAGAATTGACATACCGTAAATCAACCAACCAAACCCAACAGATCATCTCAAATCCAAACAATAAAAGGCTTAATCTATCGATCATTGACAAATTTTCTTGAGGGAATTATGGGATAACTAAACAAAGATGTTGGAAACCTAGAGTGTTTTGCATTCATTTTTTTCTTAATTTTTTGTCTTTTTTGTGAATTTCCCAAGCTCAAATATAAAATATTTGAAGGCCAAGGATTCAAAGGGTTAAAACATAGGTTGGTTTGAAGCAAATGGCTGGCTATCTGTACTTTTCAAAAACAAGTATTATTTATAAATGAAATATAAGTCTAAGCAATAAAGGAAAAAAAAAAGAAGATATTCAAAATAGACTTATGCATACATAAGACAGATCTTACAGTAAAAAATACAGATAAGATAAGAAACTTCCGAGTTTCAATTGCACACAACAAAATTTATTGATCTTTAACAATCAGAGCATATTTTCTTTGCTCTCCCACAGAGCAAAAAAATAAATATTTTTTAAATCTTATCCTGTGTTACACAATTTAACATCAGTTAAATCCATTTCACAAGTCAAAACTTCAATAAATGAGTTGTCTAAATTTCTGAGCTGAAGCTTGCTGATTTTTATCATTAAGGATTTTCGGACTATTGTCTTCATCTTTATTGTTATTTCCACAACATTTCGGTCGATATGTCCTCCGGCCTTCAGGTGTTTGTTGAACTCGGGAACCTTCACAGAACTTCGAACTACATCCTTTATTGAATCCACAGGGGTCACCTGTTCTGATTCCATTAGCCATAACCAGGTACAAGTGTTAAGTAGTTCAAAGTTTCATGAAGGTTTCTGAGTTCGACAAACACCTGATGAAGGCCGGAGGACATATCGGCTGAAACATTGTGGAAATAACAGCAAAGATGAAGACAATAGTCCGAAAACCCTTCAACAAATGATTAAAACACAATTCCATAATACTGATGGTGAGATGGTAAATAATGCTTCTGTCAAAATTAATAGCAGTATATATATATTACACACACACACACACACACACACACACACACACACACACACACACACACACACACACACACACACACACACACACACAAAATCCCAAAAAGGACCAGGATGTATGACCCTGTCAGCAGAACCTAGAATATACCAATTGTATTTCTAGAAAAGAAATAACACCCACCACCACCACCACCACCACCCACATAAAAAAAAAGCATCCTGAATATGATATTAAAATTCATCCAATGGTAAGGCTCCTGTTCTGGAGGCCTGGGAAATATAAAATTACTCCTTTATTGTCATTATTTCCTGACCTGGATTGGTAAATAGTACTTGAGAGTCCAATCCATGGGTCAAATAGATTTATTTGAAAATTATTACATAGGATGTGGGAATAGAGGCAATGAAAAGATGACTATACTTTCCAGATCTCCAGAACTGAAACCTCAGCATTGGATGCAGTTTAGTGTCATATGACACTGAACCACATCCAGTGTAATAATATATATTGTAATAATTGAGAAAAGTTTGTCTTATACAGACAATTGACATCAAAGAGTTTGCCTAAAGACAAACTTTTTCCCAATTATAACTAAAGATGAAAGTAATCTAAGGACCTTAAACTTAATCTAAGGACCTTAAATCTTCAGTTAAACACCTAAATAAGAAAATAAATAGTAATATTCTTACTACATTTTTATATAAGTATAAAACAAGGTTGAGAGTCCTAAGGCACTATCCCAATTGCTATATAAAAATTGTTGGTGGTTAAATACTGGTTATGGTTAGCATATTTCAACTAATCAAAAGTTTGGTATTGAGTTTTATTTATACTTATAAATGGTATAAGCAGAATACCAACAAACATTAGTCTTGGAAAAAATGGCTTATGCTACATTGAAATCTATTTTAAAATCAGCTAATATTTTCAAAACAACAAGTTACCCCTATTTACGTTTATTTCCAAATTTCCAAATCCACTCTGGACCAGAGAGGTAGTACCTGTTATGGTCCCATTTATGGGTCAAATAAATGTTTGAAAATTTTTAGTATTAGATAGAAATACTTGAAACCATCTATGTCAAATAATTTGTATCAAATTTTGGCCTCAAATAACCCATAAAGAGTTGATTAATTTTTATGGCATATCAAATCGTCTAGAGTTATCTTATACCTGGTGGTTAGGGAATCAAGTTACATAAATGTTCATATTTACATTTTTTGTGTAGCTATTTCTCCCCCCCCCCTCCACAGGGTCCAATCAAATAAAAGAAATTCTTTAATCTATTTGCCCTATAAATGGGATAGCAAGTACTGCCACTCTGGGTCAAAGTGGGCCTGGGAGTAATGGCAATAAAGAGATTGCCTACACTCCCCAGAACTGGATCCTCACTGTCAGATGCAGTTTAATGTCACACCTAAAACATTAAATTTTGTGAGAGGTTGATAGATAGTGGGGGGTCTTACACCTCTGCAGGAGATATGAAATTAAATAAACTAAACCATGCTATATGTAAGTAAGTACTAAGAGAACAAGTTTTTCTTCTTGTTTCTAGGTGATTATATAGTAATGTTCTTCACTAATCAACAATCATCAATACTTCTTAACTCTCAAAGCCACAAATTGACTACTTGAGCCAAATATGCACATTACTAACCTTGATTTACATAAACATTTGCTTTGGATTAAAAGATGTCCTCCTTGTAGACATAGATAAATATATATTTATTATCCTTACTAACACTCAAACCTTTCTGTCTTTGGCCCATTGCTATACCACTGAGCTATACCAAGTGGAGCAAAGTTGCAATAGGTGATATGTCCCCTTTCTGTCATATCAAAGATGCAGTAGTAAGACTTGGTCTTGCTGTATTGAGCCAAGATGTAATCTATCTATAGAGTTCAGGGCTTAGGTAATACCCAACAGAATCAGGTCATCAGGAGCAGTAGGAACATGGAGGAGGAGGGAGAATAAGTAAAGGGAGCCTATTTTTGCATTTTGGAGATGGGAGGAGCAGTGGGCTAATCAGTTTGCAATTTTGAGAGATAAATGATAGACTTGATGTTCTTGATTGCCTATGTACATTACACAGTTGCAGCAAAAAATAGATAAATAAATTGAAAAAAAAAAAAAAAAGTTGTTTAAACCAATATACAGTTAATTTCTATTTTCTAAATTAAGATTAAAAAGGTTTATTAAAAAAGTCATAACTTTAAAAGTTTATAAAATCATTTTAAAAATGTATATGACAAATCAATTAAAAGATAGTAAATCATTTAAAAATCTTATATAAATCATAGGTTGGTTTTACATCATGTCAAACCTAGTTAGGTTATTTAATGCCATTCTTTTTTCAAACTAATTATATGGTTTCAACTAACTGTTCCTATTTAATAATAATAATAATCATTTGCTTGTAGTAATAAGTTTCAAGTATTCCAATCTAATACAATTAATTTGCATACAATTATATGGTTTCAAGTCTTTCTATCAAATACTGATCATTTGCACAGTTATATAGTTGAAAGTATTCGTATATAATCATTTGCACATAATCATATGGTTTCAAGTGACAATTAATGAAAATTCTTTGTAAACCATTAAAGCTTCAATGAATAATTCTTAATACAGAATAGTTACAATCAAATGGTTTCAACCATTCCTACCCGATAACAATATATTTTACCATACTTTCTATTATTAAGTGGTCACCAATCTAGATACTGAGCAAACTCACTGCTACTTAGCTTTCATGATCTAAGAGAAACCAGTGACTTCAACATGACTTGATTAGGATTCATTATTGCTTCCTTAGGGCTAAGAATCTAGAAAAAAAATGTTTGAATTGATAAATCACTAAAGTGCCACTCACACACAAAAAAAAATATTTCTTTATAAAATTCTAAAATTTTCACAGAACAATATTCATCAAATAATATAAAAATATAACTGTTGAATCTCTTTTCTATTACTTGGATTTTTCTTTGGTATAGCACTTGTAACCATTCAATGCAAATTTTGGACTTACAACAAAGAATGTAAAAAAGACATGAAAGTTTGTATATCCAATGGCTGACTGGGAGGGCTGAATGATGTTGGTTTATTGTCATGATATCAAGTTCACTAAATATTGATTAATTTTGATAATACATTTCAATGTAGAATCAGCCATTATTTCTCAAAGAGCCTAATTCATTTATTGAAATTCAGTTTATGCCTTTTAAATAATCAAAAGTTTGGCATTAAATTTTATTAAGTTGAAATATGCTTATCATAACCAGTATTCAGCCACTAACATTTTCTTGTATTAATTAAGTTTTGAACTCTTATTCAAAAGACTTCCGCTAGTAATTACTTACCTCCTGTCAGTGTAAGAAATTGGCATTAAAGCCAGTATTTCAAATCCTGATTTTTCAAGCAAGCAATTTCTAACTACTAGGAAGACTGAATGAATACAATTTACCTTCCTCTCCCATTCTACTCTTTATTCTTGAAACTTAGTAAATAACATCTATCTTTATTCATGATATATAAGGCTATAGTAATAAATAAAAGCACTTCTTGCGATGTCAAGTGGATTTGTACTTAAAAGTTAAGAAAAAAAACGAGCACCAACCAAGGACTGATTATCCCTAAAGAGTTGATTTTAACAGTATGTCAACCTGTCTAGGGTTATTTTATGCCTAGGGATAAAGGAATTGCATTCATTGTATGTTCATATTTACATTTTGTGTTGTTTAAGTATTTTTTTGCAGTTATATGCTATCTAAAATTAATAATTCCAACTAATTACTTCAATTTAATAATAGTCATTGGATTGTGCATAGTTATATGGTTTCAAGTAACTATTAATAATCACGAGTAAACAAATATAACTTCAAGTAACCATTATCAACACAAATAATTTTCAGTTATATGGCATCAAATGATTCATAAATAGGACCCTGACATGTACTATCACTTTGAGTCAGAGTGGATGCGAGTAATGGTAATGAAGAGGTGACTCCAAACTGGAACCTTACCATCAGATGGCATTTCATTTCATACCCAGGACACCACTTTTGGAGGTGGGGATCTTACCCCTCTGGGATAAAGTCAGCATATTATAATCCCTGCAAAAAGGGTGGCCTAAAGATGAATTGAAACCTATTTCACATGCTGTACCTTTTCTCACTGGACATCATCCACTCAAATTTGAATCAAGTCATGATAAACAAGTCTTTTTTTGGATTCATCAAGTCAAAAAATATATTGTCAGCTGGAGAAAATCCAAGCTATCATACTGTAGTGGATAGAAAATTTAAATTCAATTAAAAATAGATATTAAAAGATGCAGAAACTCCCAGAAGCACCTGACAAGAAAAGAAGCAACACATGTGCAAAAAGGAACCCTCTTGGCAAAAGAAAGAAACCTGTTCTCTTTCAGCAGTGACCAGAAGAGTGACAATACTTAAATCTTTCTTGCTGCTGGTGTAAGGCCCAACGCGCCCTTCTTTAGACGGGACTTTCGTTAACTTTTCCACTAGTAGCAGCCATCACTTTTACCAACAACCCATGATTAAAAACACTAATGGACTCATGAAAATCCCAGCTAAGACACCATATAATGGACTTAACTACAACTGAAAAACAGCAGATTTAGACATATCTTCCCAAAAGTATCTAACACATTGTTAATGCCTTAAATACCAAATTTGGACATATATACCCAAGAACGAATAACACATTTTAACACCTTGTCTGGGAGACGCAACCATTTTATTTGTATTTAGGAATAATTTCCTCACCCACTAAATTGTTGTTGAACCCAGCAATAAAGTCAAAATATAAAATATCTTGGCCTGCTCCTATCTTCTTTTCCTTTCTTCTGTCCATATAACTCTTTTACAGCCTTCATATCCAAGAAGTTAAATCAGCAAAATAACATGGGGTAAGAATAGAGTAACCCAGAATGGAGTCAGAAAACAAAAATTACCTTGAAACCCCATTATACCTTGAATGGAAATAGACAAATGAGGGGAGAGAAGAGAAAAAAAAAAGGGAATTCTCACTGATCAATGGTTTTAGAACTACATGGAGCAAATGCTTCACTGTACTCTAAAAAGAGTACAAACACAGAAGTAGGTAAGTATGAAAAACATATGCCTATAGTGTACTAACCAGGCAACCAAAGAGAAATTCAAAGATAAAAGTAATTTACAACCAATGTATAAATCATCTACATAAATAGATGAACACATGTTTTTAATATCTAAGAACCAAAACACACACACACACACACGAGAAAAAGAAAACATAAAAAATTAAAATCATTCATCTAAAGAAAAATTTCATCAAAAACTGTTTACTTGTGATAAGAGGAGAGAAGAATGCTGCAAGTTCAAGTCTTGTCAATTACTTTTTTTTTCCTGATTGATATTGCTTAATAAAAATAATAAAAGCAATTCAATTGGAATTTTAAAAAATTAAGATCATTAAAAAGGAAAAAATACTTTTAAAAATCTAGTAATGAAATTGATTTATGTAAATTCAAGTTTTTTTTTTATTTATTTCAAAAACTTAACACCCTTTCTATAATAATAATCATTTTTGTATTAATATAATGAATGAAGAATTCCAAAGTACTTTTATTTACTCAAGAATAAATTTGTAAATAACAAACATCCACTTAAAATATATCAATTAACAGAATTTTACCAGGATTCCAGACTAACTTTTTTTTTTATCAATGTCCAGGAACTTTCCTGAAAAACAATTCTAAACTGTCTAGGCAATTATATGGCTTCAATAATAAAAATCATTTGTAATTATAGCTTCAAGTAACTATTCTTAATACAAGTTAGTTTTCAGTATTAGGATTTTAAGTATTCTTATCTAATACTAATTTGCACACAGTTTCAAGTATTCCTATCTAATGCTAATAATTTTCAAATTGGTCTATTTGACCTATAGATGGGACCTTAACATGTACCAACACTCCAGGTTGAAGCAGAACTTTGTGAATCATCATAGCTTCAAGTAACTATTCTTAATCCAAAAAATTTGCACACTGATGGTTTCAAGTATTCCTGTATAATATCAACATTCTTTTACTAACCAGGAAATAAAGGCAACAAACTGATGATTCTACACACCCCTCCCAATGCTCCTGAACTGGAGCCTTGCTACCAAATGCAGTTTAGTGTTATACCCGAACATAAAGTACTGAGAAAATAATCAAAATCCAGAATTTAATACTGATATTTATGTATTTAATTATCAAGAAGGTTATAACATATACTCAGTGAGGATCAAAATCATGACATTCACAAAGGCCTTCAAGACTGACTTGCCATCAATTATTTTTATGGCAGTATTTTATACACTTTACTTCATTAACCTGAGAGGCAGCATAGTCTCTTCTATGGGGCATTTACAAAAATATTCTACATCCTGCCAGTATACCTTAAAGGGGACAACTTTTCACATCAAATGATATTTTGTACTTATCTTAAATTGTGTATCCATTATTTTTGGAACGCCCCCTATGCTAATTATTAAAGAAAGGTTTTAAATTTTTTACTTGGATAATTCTTGTAGATATTGGTTTAAGTTGCATTGGAAATAAGTTCATTCTCAAATTCAGAGTATTCTGACAATTATTTTTTCTTAATTTAAATTTTTTTCCTCTTCATTAATTCTGAGGGGTACTGGATTAAACATGTTTGAACCTTATTATTTTAAGGTTTTGTTCTAGTAAGGTTGTGATAAAAGGAGAAAGCACTCAGAACACAATCAACCACCCACACAACAAAAAAATTATATATATATATATATATATATATATATATATATATATATATATATATATATAAAAGATACATACCTATCTACATGACTTGGTAGGTATGTGTTTTAGTCAGTTATTTGGTAGATTGCCAACTGATATACAAACATTTACTCATAGACCACTTAAGATACACACCATGAACATTATTTATATTTATATACACAGGTAGAGCATCAGTTTGAGAATAGTGGACTGCATATTAGTCTCACAAGCTATTGTTAGTGAGTTTCAGCATCACTATTTTAGGGTCTGGTGCCAGACTAAGCTAATCATGATAGATATCAACAGAGATATAGCAGCTTTGGCTGTAGTGGTAAAACAGCAGACCGTAGTGCAAAAGTTTTAATGGAATGACGAGATTTATTTTCACTAAACTCATTTATGGTATGAATATCTATACTACTAAGCCTAAATCCATGTGTGTGTGTGTGTGTGTGTGTGTGTGTGTGTGTGTGTGTGTGTGTGTGTGTGTGTGAGTGTGTGAGTGATCAAGGCCAAATAAAAAGTTCCAATAACAAGTGCTTTCAAAACAAACATTGGCGAGATCTCAGGCTTCAACATAGGTGATATGAAGTTGACCTCTGAGACCATAAGATAGCAAAAAGTCGTTTTTTGACTAAATAGAATAAGTTGGAGAGTTTTACAAGTATTTTTTAACCATATGAATTATGGAAAGTTCAAAGTCAAATTCATGTTTTTGTTATAATATGGCCAGCTCTATGCTGGGTGTCAAAAGTAATGAAAAAGGAGTTGTACATATTTGGACAAGCTGGAAGAACAAGAAATGTTATGTACAAACACACTCTAAAAAATTAGACAGAATATTTCTTCATGCTTAAAAACTGTTTCTGAAATATATATCCATATAATTTCATTAAAACATTTTGCTTCTTATTTTTGGGGGTCTCACCCCCCACACACACTCTCTCTCTATATATATATATAAGCAATACTGGGTACATCTACTAGTTTCTCATACAAGCTGAAGACATTGAAGTTACATTCAACCTGAGAATAAGAAAATTAAGAGCTTACCCAACAGGTGTAAACATCTATTAAGAAAGGTAAAAGCTACAAGTTAGAATGTGATAAAGATGCAAAATACTGGGATTTGGAAGATCTAGTTTCAGTCTGTTGAGATGTTTACTAACAGCTAGAACCTAGTTATGTTGATGACTTCAAAATTTATACTAGAAAAATGAACTGTATTTGCATGATTTTTGACACACACACAAAAAAAAAAAAAAAAAAAAAAAAAAAAATCAATCTTCAAATTTGGTATAAACAAACTAGACATTGACATAATGGTTAGAGTGTTCACCAATGACTTGGGAGACCTCTGTTCAATACCAGATCAAGTCATACCAAAGACTCAAAAAAATGGTACTTGATGCCTCCTTGCTTAACACTCAGCATTATAAAGGTAAGGATCAAGGGTAAAGTGGAGCGATCCAGGGAAAGGAGCAGTACCCTCCCCTACACCTCGGTGTAGTAGCTTTGGGTCACCCTTAACTATGGTCGCCAACTTTATATATATATATATATATATATATATATATACACAAAATGTGCAGCTGTTTGAAGGTGTAACATATTAGACAGTAATGCAGAGAATAATTAGAACTAAACCCTTTTCATTAATTTAGATCATAAATAATTGATATCTAATCCCAAGTCAATAAAGATTACATAGTCCAGAAAGGGCAAATTTACAAATAAGCAAATCCAAAAAGTAAATCTAACATTGGTGAAATGTCCTTTTCCAAGCAGGAAGCATTGCATTAAATGGCTTACCAGAGTTAGGTTTTTCATAATAATTAGATTAATTTTTCCAAAAATGCAATATCCATGGCTATTCATTTCAGACTTATACCAAAACAATAATCTAACACCCACTCCCACAAAAAAGAAAATGTTGATAACTACCATCTCAAAATTTATGAGAGGAGGGAAAAAATTGAAGTCATATTGAAAATGAAAGGAGACCAATAGTTAGTTTTGCCATTGTGAACTTTTTTTTTTTAAATCTTTTGTTATTTGGATTATTAATGGAAAAAGGTGGTAGCATTCTGGCAGCAATCTAATAAGTGTACAGATAGAGAATTCTTATCCATCATATATCTTGTACCTGATTTCACAAAATTTACAATAAACTTAAGCCTAAAACACATTCAAAACTTTGCTACAAAATTTGTTTAAAGCTATCACATTCTATTAAAAGAAAAGCTTTGAAATTACAAATCAACATTAATCCTTTTATTATTAATATTAGATATAACCCCACTGAGTCTGAAATACCAGGTTTATGGTGCATAATAAAGTAGCACTCAGCCTTAAACATTGGGCTGTTTCAAAGGGCTAAGTAAACTAATGCACATTACAGGAATCATGGATGAGGTCTTACAGGAGCCTTAACCCTGACACACTTCATGACATTACTTTCTATTCCTAACTAAAATTTTCTTAGATTTGGTATTTTATATACTGACATTAGAATGAAAGGGAGACAAGGAAAATATTAGATTACTAGCCATTCATGGGTATTTTTAAACAAAGACAGGGTTGAAGTTTGGAAAGATGTATAAAACTCTACACTTTCCTATTTAGGCAGAATGTTGCATGTTTTTTGTTTTGTTTTTTTTTAAGTTGCAATTCAACATGGAGTAGAGATACAAAAATTAACCAGTTTCTTTGGTCCTGACTTTCCAGCCTTTAATGCAATCCAGGAGGTGCTGCTTGGAAAACAAATCTTCTGAAGCCAGACATACTGTACCAGTTATGTATTGTTTAAACTTACAAGTCAAAGAATAAATACAGAAATTGGGATATAAGCAAGAAACCTAAATCAGATTAGTCCCATCAAAAGAATTTTAAAGACAGAATTTGTTTTTTCATTGCTAATTTTTGTTGCTCAGCATACAGACCACCTTCTATTCATGACACCATAATTTCCTCCATCCTCAGAAGCACATATTTGCATGCAATAATGCATATGTATGTAAATATCGGATTATTAGTTTACAAATTACAGTGATTTAAGTGAAGCTACTGTTGCAAATTTTCAAAACAATGGAAAAATTTGAATTTCATGTGTTGATAAAGCATTGCTTTCTGATGAGAAAAAATACTGTTCAAGCAAAGCAATAGCTTGATAAGTGTTATTCGGACTCTGCTCCGTCGGAAACAACAATTAAGAGGTGATATGCTGACTTTAAACACAGTTGTACAGAATGCTCAGGTCACCCAAATTCAGTAGCTGTTCCGGAAAACACCAAAAAACTCTACAAACTTGTTTTGACCGATCATAAATTGATGTTGCATGAGATAGCAGAGGAGTTGAAGATATCGGAAGGCAATGTATTCACCATTTTGCATAAACATTTGTCAATGAGTAAGCTGTGCTCAAAGTGGGTGATATGTTTACTCACAGTTGACCAAAAACAATGCGTCAACAATTCAGAGCATTGTTTATAACAGTTTCAACACAACAAAAAGGAGTTTTTGTGTAAATACGTGACAATGGAAAAAACATGGATCAACCACTTCACTCCCGAGTCAAATCAGCAGTCATGTGAGTTGACAGAAGCAGGTGAAAGCAGTCCAAAGCGACCAAAGACTCAAACATCAGCAGGCAAGGTTTTGGCCTCCATATTTTGGGATGAGCAAGTTTCATCAATTACCTTGAGAAAGGAAGAACCATCAATAGCAAATATTATATAACATTATAGGTGCATTTGAAGGAAGAAATCGCCAAAAAACAGCCACAAATGAAGAAAAAAAAAGTGCTCTTTCACCAAGACAATGCACCATGTTACAAGCTAACCACAATGATGGCAATATTACATGAATTGCACTTCAAATTGCTTCCACATCCACTCTATTCTCCAGATCTGATCCCTAGAGACTATTGGCTGTTTGCAGATCTCAAAAGAATACTCCAGAAAAAGAGATTTGGCTCCAATGAAGAAGTGATATCGGAAACTGAGGCATATTTTGAGGTCAAAGACAAATCATTCGACAAAAAAAGGCATCAAATTGTTAGAGAAGCGATGGAATCAGTTTATCATCCTAGAATAAGACTATGTTGATAAATGAAGTTGAATTTTGCCGAAAAGTTGTTGTTTTATTAGTTAGGCTCGGGACTTATCGAGTGATGTGTTATATAACAAAATAATAGTAATGAAAAGGAAAGTGGGTTGAGATGTAAACATTTTCTTCTAGAAAACGGTCAGTTAGTACAATAAATAGAATATGGAAGTACCTTCAAAATGACAACCATTCAATGTACACAAGTTCCCCACACCTTAATGGAGACACAGGTGGCATAAGTTATTACTATAAGAAATGAACTCAGCAAGCCAGGTTCAAACCCTAGACTAAGCTGTTTATTTCACTTTTTGCCTATGGGAAAGGCATTTATGTTTCTCTTCTTCAGCTGTAGGATAGACTGCGTAAACAAACTGGTCTGGGAGAAGAAAAAACATGAATTTAAAACCAAGCCATATAGCTAGCAACTCTACCTCGAAAAGCTACTTGCTTCTGAAATCACACCACTATCACTGCAGCTCTACCCCCTACAAGGAGGCTGTGGGAACTCAATGATCCATACACACTTTAATAAACAAACAATCAAGCTTGAAAAATCTTGCTCAAAATTACACAAGTATTGAGCTTAATTAGACTTTTATACAAAAAGATAAAGAGTACACAATCAGACTAGCTTGTTAACCATTACTCAATAACGAAACCCTGCTATACTGCAAATAACTACAAAAAGGTTAGTCAGGTCTGACATGAGAGGGAGGAACTGAATAATAAGCAATGATAATAAAGAAGTACTAGTAAAAAATTGATAATTGACAATTTTGCATCAAAAATAAAATTAAAGATGTACATTAATGATAGATCAAACATTATACAGAGAAAATTTCAGATCAAAATTCAGCTAATAACTGTGTCAGGCTATAAACTTACTAACACACCCTCATATCTCAAATACAAAAGTCATTTATTAAACTTTACAAAGTTTGGCACAAGACCAGATATATTGAGGATCAAATGAGAATCAAACTCGGTAATAATGGTGTTCTAATGTTGCTCACTAATCAAGACAAGAAATATGAGGCACTGAGTGAGAATCTAACTCACTAACATTGGTTTGCTAGACTAGTTCACAAGCTATTAAACTATGCAAGAAACCCTTGATTAACTACGCTAAGCTTGGTTCAAGGCCAGATGTATGCGGCACACCGTAAAAATCAAACTAACTAATCAAGGTAAGACATATGGGGCACCTAGTGAGGTACAACGTCACTGGTCTGGAAGACTAGCTCACCATTACACCATGCTAGAAGCGCTTGATTTACTATACTAAGCTTAAGACCAGAAATATAATGAACTCAGTGAGAATCAAATTCAATAACAATGGTCTGGTTGTATAGCTTGATAACCATAATACTACAAAAGTGGTTAACATATTGCTTAAAGCAGTTATTTATTAAATTTAGTATAATTTAGCACAAAGCCAGAAGTATGAGGCATCTAGTGATAATCAAACACATAAACAACTCGATAGGCTGATAACTATTACACTAGAAAAGTAAAGCAAAGTTGGTGATCTTAGTCGAGTTTTCAATAGCTACTACATCGAGGTGTAGGGTTGAGCACTACTCCATTTCCTGGATTGCTCCACTTTATCCTTGATCTTCACCTTATAATGCTGAGTGTTAAGGAAGGTGGCATCAAGTACCATTTTTTGAATCTTTGGTATGACTTAACCTAGGATTGAAACCAGGTCTCCCAGACCATTGGCGAACACTCTACTCATTAGAAAAAGAGCTTATATATTTCTTAAAGCAAACTCAAATAGTGAAAAAGTTAATCTATTAATGCCAATGAATAACAATGTTTGCTTACAGTCTTGAAAAGAACAAAGAAAATCGTGAATACCTATTTTTTTCACACCATAATTCTTATATACTACAGGGCATTAGTGTTTACGCTCTCTTTAACTAGTAAGATCTGGTTGACCTTTATTTAGTGAAAGGCAGGTGGGAGAGATTTGAGTGGCTGATTAACACAAAGTAATTAAATTAAGCTATAAAAATCTGCTCAATCAAATCATATCACAGTGAACAGAGTATCGGAGCGTGCTTTAGTGAACATTTAGATAATGAATTTGACTCCATTATTCTGGTTGTTATGGTAACAAAGTCACTAGTAATTATCAGTAGTGTCTGCTAAGTTCTTATAGACTTCTAACTCATTAGAAAATATTTTTGGAAACCATCTCATTTTACTTTTTCTTTTCCATATACATAAAATTCTACATGTGCATTGTCCTAGCTCACTAGGGAAAAAGAAAAAAAAAATTTAGTATTTTTCTTTTTTTTTTTTTTTGAACAAATTCAACCCTCAAACTCATTGCAATTTTTTTTCATTAAAAAAAAAAAAAAAAAAATTTACATTTTATAGGAGGGTTCATTTTTACATTTTCATTCAATTTAAAATGATCACCAGTTTCTGGAACAGTTAGCTTTGGAAAAGACAAATAACCAAATAGGTTAAATTATCTCAATTTCTTTTTTTTTTACGTCTTTTTTTATACTCGTACTGAAAATGGGTGATCATTCTACATTGAATTACAATGTAAAAGTGAGCCCACATAAAATGTAAATTAATATTTTTTTTTCTTTCAAAAAATAAAAAATTATAGTGTGTTTGAGGGTTTGATTAATTGAAACCACAGAAAGAAAAGAAAAAATATTTACTAAAAAATTTTTTCTGTTGAACTTGAACAGATACATGTGTAGAATAATACATATTCCATTTTTTCTTTTTTTTGTGGGGGGTAGATAGTCTGTCACATCAATAGCCATATGTTTCCATTCCATTTTTAATCTTGTCCTTCTCTATATTGGCCCAAATTGCTTGACAATTTCATCTTCATCATTGTGGAGGACTTCCAAGTGGTCATTTCTAGGCCCTCAGATACTACTTAACAACTGCACACATCCACCTGTTTGTAAACCTTGCAATGTGTCTGGCCCAGCAGAACTTCTGTTGTCAGTACTCCACAATGACATCTTTCCCCACTGTCCTGCTTTGGATGTGTTCATGCAACAATAATCCTACCATGAATCTTTCCATAGCCCTCTGTGTCCTAACCAGTCACTGTTCTTCCTTTGTGTATATAACATCAGAGGCAAAATGATGCTAAAGAAATGCTATATGTGGTGTAATGGTTATCTTATTGGAAATGGATATGCCAACCAGAGTTCAAATCCTAGAGGAGGCAGTTTGCATTTCACATAGCACAAATATACTTAGTAAAACTATTTTTCCTTCAGCAATGGGTAGATAGTAGAACAGACTGGGCTTTTAACCTTTAATATAGCAACCAGCCTACGAAAAGGAAAACTGAATTCAAACCATTTAAACTCTACTCAAAACTAACCTTGTGTCACATCCTGTTCAAACAGGTGTGTGCGTGTGTGTATATGCGCACACAGATATATATATATATATATATATATATATATATATATATTTCACACACAACACCCATAAATAAGTACACCTCCTTAGAACTTTTTCTTGAAAGTCAGTTTCCTTGTAAAAAAAACTAGCAGGAATTTATAATTTCTAGTGGAGTATTAGTCAAAACAGATATTATTAGTTATTACTTATCAAAATCTACAGTACTTTAACCAAAAATAAAATTTGCCCTATTACAGGATTTAGAATATGCTGACTGTACTCTCTACAAAGGGGTAAGACACCTAAAGAAGGGATATCTTGGGTATGACACTAACCTGCATTTAATGGTAAGGATCTAGTTCTAGAGACCTGGAGAATGTGAACTAACTCTTCATTGCCATTACTCTCAGGTCCACTCTGACTCAGAGTGATAGTACCTGTTAGGGAATTATCTATGGATCAAATAGATCTGTTTAAAAATTATTTGTATTTGATAGTACCATATAATTAAAAGGAAAAAAAAATTTAATAACTACACAAAAAAAAAGTTCATTGTTAACTTTTCAACACCAATTATTTTGTTGAAAGTTTGCACAATACTGTAGAATTTGGCAACAAATAATTGCTAATAATACAATCCTGGAATCTTTAGTTTGGGATAAAATTAACTTTTTATAAAATATTGTTACGGGGGTCTATTTCAATATATTCTTTATGTAATGGAGATAAGATACTGTAGTGCTGCATATGTCTTGGAGAAATTTGGCAGAGATGAAGAGTTCATATCAGAAAGGAAAAGTTAGACATGTGGTCACAGAAAAATCCCACTCAATTTCTTGCCAATGTTACAATTTGCTTTTGGACCAGTCTCAAAAACAGGACATGAATTTTATATTCAAGTCGATCAAAGAAAGACCTATTCTTTGCCAATGGTAGTGATAGGCAATTGCACTTAGCCCTGAAATTTGGGTAGTTTCTCGTCTCTCTAGCAGTTACTAACTGGCTACCCCTTTCAAAAGTCTCATGCATGACAGTCTCTCATACCTCGAGCAAGAGTTCTCATGACTGACCCATCACTGGTGATGGGATGTGGATACTACATTACAATATGAATTAGATTTCTTCATGTTTTAAATAGAAGCCTTAATATTACCATGAGCTACTGTTACTACAGGAACCCTTTGGATTTGAGGGTAGTCAAGTAATCAACTAGAAATCAAACATATACAAAGCTCCTTTAAATATTTAAATCCCCAAGATACCCTGTACCAGAGTACATGCACAATACATATTCAAAAGTACACTCCAATGTCATAACATCTTTGTTTAAAGCTATCTCATCATTCCACTGAAAGAAAAACTGAATGATTGCTATACTAAGCCTTTTATTATTAGCATCAGACAGGATTCCACATCAAGTAAGATGTATAATAATATATAACTTCACCCAAAATATTAAAATATAGTGCTTACAAAGGGTTAATCAATATCATCAATTCTACATTCTAAAAGTTTTTCTTTGTACCTCAAGTGAACAACATTTTTAACAAAGTAACATGTCATCAGTACTTTCTAAAGGGCAATACTCATAAAGGCTATAGAAAGTACTGTTCCTATGTATTTGAACAGGCTCAAAACCTGTTCATTTTTTGTTTTTTTTATTACTAAAAAATTACAAGGGCAATTAATGATTTTGAGTAGGGTGGAAGAGAGGTCTGTAATCTTCAGACAAACAAGAACCTTCAAACTGACAACCAGAGAGCTTGGCTATTCAACACAAAACTCCCTCAAACCTTCAGTGTCATCTTTAAGTAGTTTTCCAGGTGGTGATTCATTGGCCTAATGGTGGAGTCTTCATTTACATGAGGCAACTTATTTGCATTATATGTCAATGTTTATGCATGGGCTGCCTCCTCTTCTTAACTAAGCTTTGTTTATGTTGACAGACACATGCAACTCACTGGCACTTTATTTTGTTTTTGCTCACCCTCAACAATAGGTCTAAATTAACTTATTAGTCTGCAAATTCTCCACAATAGCAATGTGAGTTTACATCTTCAATCTCGCTCATAATTCTGAACAAGAATAAAACAAGATTTCAGAAGAAAAGATTAAAAAAAAAATTTTTTTAGAATTCAGATATGCAAAACATTAGGAAATACACACTTTGTTTTTGATTGTGAAAAATTGTTTTTTCTTGCATAATGTTTTTGTTTTTAACTCAAATTAATGAGATTGTAAATTGCCAGTACCAGTATTTCTACACTTAGCAGCCCATTGGTCGAACGTGTAGAGTGTTTACCAATGGCCCGGGAGACCAGGGTTCAATCCCAGATAGAGTCATACCAAAGACTCAAAAAAAAAAAAAAAAAAAAAAAAAAAAAAAAGTACTTGATGTGGCCTTGTTTAACACTCAGAATTATAAGGTATGGATCAAGAGTAAAGTGGAACAATCGAGAGAAAGAAGTAGCACCCTTCCTTACACCTCGGTGTTGTAGCTAATGAAAAGGAGTCTTCAGGTTGCCTTCAACTACAGTCACCAACTTTACTTATAGATAGAAATATTTGGGGCAATTTCTTGCTCAAAATCAGAAGAAACAGAAAAAAAAAAAAATCAGTGCTTAATACTATAGAAAGTAGAAATGATTTAAAATTTATGAGATGATCCACAATTTTACATACAGCCCATAACTTAAACTTTTAGATGCATCACATGGATTGCAGTACCCAGGTTTTGTGCTTTATATTATCACTTATGATAGATCTTATACATAATTCTTTTATATAATTTTTTTTTTTTTAATACAACACACAAAAACCAAGTACTGAAACTAATCATATGATCATGTGGGCACAACACACATGAAATTAAGCCATTAGCAGTATGTAAAATTATAGTTCCCCTTTTTCTTTTTTAAATTAGCCAATCACATACTAAAATAAAGAGATAAAAATACACCTGCAAAAGGTATCGTATTAAATATAAATATTTAAGATAGCCTTTTCACTGAATATAGGATGCATTAAGTTTGTATTATTAAGGTTTTCTACAAGAGGCTATGTAAAAATAGTTGATCCAAACTGCATCTACACTGAAAATGATTTTCTGCCAATGCAGTCAAAACTGAACAAATTAAATGTCTGGTGACATCTGCGCAACTTTGTTATTTTTCAGATCATAGATCCTAAAGAAAGAAAGAAAAAAGGTTATATGCCCTCTCTTCTCAGGCAAGAATGTAAGTTAATAAAAATTGCAGAGGGGAGACATAAACAAAAAAAAATGCAACACAGCATGATTCATGTTGATTCACAAGTTTTGCTCTTCTCTGCCTTGCTACTTAGTCTCTTGGCTTGGCAATACCAAACTAATCATAGGAGTCAAAAAAAAAAAAAAAAAAAAAAAAAACCTATGAGTTAACAGAATATTAAAAGAATTCCTTGGAGACTAATTCACAACTTCCAGCTATCTTTAATAGGTACTTTGAACATTCTTTTGAACAAGGGAAACAAACAAAAAAAGGGGGGGCTTTTGATCGGAAATATATACAAACGTTTTCCTTCATATCTGACCTGGGATTGACCAGAAATACTTGAAATATATTTTCTAAGGATGAATTACTAGTTTTGCTGAATCAAAAATCTTATTTGTTTGGATTAAAAATATTAAGAAATGATTTTCAATCTAAACAAACTAGAAATCAGAATATTTATTCTTTAATAATTCCTCAGAAACAAATAGAATTGCATGATCATAAAATTCTTTAAAAAAAAAAAAAAAAAAAAAAAAAAAAAAAAATCATCTATTATCATATAAGTACTTGGCTTGATGGTTACCATCACAGGAAATGGACTTAGAGACCTGAATGAGACTAATGTCCTCGGGAAAGATATGAATCTATCTCCCTCCTTCTCACAGCTATAAGTAAATAGTAGAGCAAAGAGGTCCATTTATTAACCAGTGAGAGAGTGGTTTTCCTACTTACTCATCTACCAACTCTTCTTCATCAACCATTGTAGCAAACTAGATAAAAGACTTTTTTATCAAGAAATGTGCAAATGAAATGCATATTTATTGCACCTTGGAGAAAGTTTTAAGATAAAAAAGTTTTTTATCTTTCACTCTGAGGGCGTCTAATAACAATCAGCAGGAAAACATGTTGCAAGATATAGCCCATCATGCAGAATTTAAATTTCCAAATTAAAAAAAAAAAAAAAAAAAAATTATATATATTTTTTTTGCTTTACGAAAATAATTATTCATCTTTAATTAAACATAGGTAATTGGGTTTATAGGGAATTCTTCAGAATGGAGATAGAAAGACTTGGTTCGGTTTCTTTGTTTAATGGAATTTTAACCTTTGTAGGTTATTTAATACCAAAGCCATCCTTCAAGAAAAACAGTTGGGGGAGATGTAAAATAATTACAGACTGGGTAGTTTGGGAATATATCCAAAACAAATTACAAAAGAAATAAAACAAAGTGTATTTGGTAGGCCATCAATGGACTGTATGACATGTCAAAAGTTTACCAAACAAAAAATTTAGTCAAACAGGTTCAAATAACTTGTTGAACATTAAGCGTTTATGCCCATCATGATGGAACTTCAGCCTGTTCCCAAGAAACCCTTAAAAGTTGTTTGATGCACCTGCAGATCTGGTTGCAATGCCATGAGGTGTTCTTGCAGATAAGCATGGTTTAGTTTGTTTCCTAACTGGCACCAACTGTAAAGGCATTTGTATCAATATAGCAATTTTACAAGATGAAACAGATTCTGAGACCGATTATGATGACCAGTAACAATGTAAGTTTTGCTTGTTACAAAATGTTGAAACTATGAATAAGTTTTTCAAGCTTTACTCAATGATTCGGTCTCATTGTATCATTTGTGTTTTATGTACAGTTGATATGCAATAAAAATTAAAAAAAACAAAACAAAAAAAACACTTCAATGAAAAAAAAATATATCATCAAGTCATGCTGCTAGCACAGATTTCTCCGACTCATCACTCCCAGCAGGTCCTCTAAACTGCATTCCATGTACATGCAGAACTGTTTTAGATAAGTTCTTGCTGGTTAACCAACATGCATAGAAGTCCACATGAGAATGTTACTTAAAAGTTTGTCTTTGCTTCTCCAGCAGTGTCCCACATGTCTTGTTCGTCTTACTTGAGTGGTTCTAGAGATGGGATGTATGTGGCTATAAAGTAACTGCTTTGTGGTCTGTTGCTTCCAGGATTTGTTCAATATAACTCAATATTCTTGTCCAGTTCCTGTCTAGCTTTTTCTTTAAGCATTTTGTCAGCATCCATGAGGTGCATCCATAGAGTAGTATTGACACAACCATTATTTGGAAGATATCCTGTTTTATTTTATCAGATAGATCAGACTCCTATATGATCAATATCTCATTGATAGCAGTCTATGCCTTTGCTAGGCAAATATTGATGCCACTTTCAGTAGATGAGACACTGCTGCCAAGGTACATGAACTTGTCTACTAATTTCAGAGGACTGCCATTTAGCGTGGAGATGCTGCCTTCTTGATTAAAACACGTGTATCCTGTTTTGTTTGCATTCACTCAGAGGCCAATATCTCCTGCTTCTTGCTTCTGATTATTCAGTAGGGATTCAGCTTGGGTAGGTGTATATGCAAGAAGTGCTATATCATCTGCATAGTCTGCAGACATAGTTCCTGCAGGATATCATCTGCTTCTTGCCTTTTTTAGTTGTAAAGCTATTTTCTTTAATTAGATTTATCAACATTCAAAGTACATAGTCAAGGCAGATCATAAACAGGAACAATTTCAAAGTCCATATCTCCATCTGCTGAGTGAACCTTGACTTTCATGTTTCTATAGAGCACAATTATGGCTCTAACAGTTTCTTTGAGGAGACCATAAGCTAGAAGTATTTGCTCAAGCAAATGTATAGAATCAAACTCCTTGGAGAAATCTACAAATAAGTGTTGCCTCAAGATTTTTTTGGATGAACTCCTTTGATGATTCGACAAATTGTTAGAATCTGATGTTGGATCATTTTCTCTGAAAACCATTCTGACTTTTTCCAAAGAACTTTCTCAATTTCAAATTTGATGCAATTAAGAAGTAGAACATTATAAACCTTAGCTAGAAGTAAGAGTTGTGCCTCTGTAGTTCTTAGTGATTCTGAGGTCCCCTTTCTTAGGGAAGGGGGAGGATGCAGCCTTTTGTCCATCTCTCTATTGTATTCTGTTAATAGACAGCCTTGCAAATTGAAAAATATATAGTCTGATGCTATCATATGTGTCACCAGGAGCAAAGCTTTATCTACAGTGAGAAAAAACAAAGGTCACTAAGTATTACAGGCTATTTGGGCCTATTCCCTTCAATATTTTTTGCTAAACTTTCGAGATCTTACAGTACATACTGGCTGACTAAATATATTTTGTTTCATTTCTGTGGCAAATTTATCCTGGATCAGTTGTATATTTTTCATAGATTGGCCAGACTAATATTGCTGAGGACTAATCATCCAGACCAAAAACAAAAATATTCAAGTCAAATCACTTAAATGTCATTCACTAGAACATATTTATATAAAAAATAAAAATTAAAAAATCTACATAACTACAAAATTGTTACAGAACAAAATAATTGGTAAATCTTTTTGTGTCATATGGGTTTATTTCATATAGTATGTATTTACCAACCTCTCTGCCATGGATAGGATGTGACAAGGTCAATCTTTCAGCAGAGTAGTGCTGGTTTGAATTTAGTGATTTCCTTTTCCTAGGCCAGTTTCCATACCAAAGTTAAAGAACCCAGTCTACCATCGCTGGTGGAAACAACAAATGGATTAATGCCTATCCTAAGAGCATTAGTACAAAGTAAAATGCAAACAGCTTCATCCAGAATTTGAACTCAATTCACCATGTCCATTTCCTCATGTGATGATCCCTACACCACATGATTATTTTTTAAAGTAACAATTTCCATTTAACAATTTGAGTTTAAATTCAGACAATAATTATGAAACAGATAAAAAAAAAAAAAAAAAAAAAAAGAAAGTAAGTAAACAGCTAATATAAGATTTAAAAAAAAAAAGCTAATATAAACAGCTAATATAAGATTTAAAAAAAAAAAAAAAAAAAAAAAGAAAAAAATGCCGCCTGAGTAAATTTACCAGTATTCAAACAGTAAGATGACCATAGAAATTAAAACATTTCTTTTGATAAATAATTAAACCTCTTCTAATTAACACATTCTTACTTACTGCTAAATAAATGAACCACAGACACCACCATCCTGCTCATACCCATGAGTCTCTACTGAAACCAATGTCGTCATCGTCTTCTTCTCAATAATAAAATTCTCTCAACTTACATCCTTCACTACCCATATACCTAAAACACTTAAGCAACTACTAAATGATCTCAGTATGTGAAATGATACAAAGTAATTAGACAAAAAAATGAAACAAAAGAAAACTAAATACATAATTAACAAACACATGCCAAGCATACAAGGTTTTTCAAAAGTCAAGAAGTTTGTTTATCTTTTATTTTTTAATTAATATTTCCATTGGCTAATTATTCCTTTTTTTTAAATGAAGTTTAAATTGTTTCACTTTCTAAAATTCCCTATTATCTAGGTATGACCATGTAACAATGCCAAGAGAGTTGTTTCTCATGTCCTCTAACCGAGTGATTCTCACAAACCATCAGTGACACAGAAGCAGGATATTTTTTTAATGTGCCAGGGCCATGTACTATATTATTTGATTTATGATCAAACTCCAAGAATTTCTGGTATATTATATCACAATATGTGAAAAGAATATTAAAACAATACAGAAAGGTTTTATATATTTTCATTTTTACATTATGTGATATGGAGAAAATTGACAAACAGTAGTACAAAAGTGATGAATTTATTAAGCAGGAAAGTTGACACTACAACATTTTGGCATAAATCTACCATCATCAGAACTTTAAAAGGTGACATCAAGTGTTGAAAGAATAATGAGTAAAAATAAAGTATTTTATTAAACATCTATCATTATTCCTTCAACACTTGATGCCACCTTTTAAAATCCTGATGATGGTATATTAATACCAAAACGTTATAGCGTCAACTTTCCTGCTTGATAAATTTATCACTTTTGGACTACTGTGTCAATTTCTCTCCATACTGCCAGGCTCTTTTCCAATATTTGATTGTCAGCAAACAAATTAGCTCTAACTCACCCAAAAGTAAGATTACCTACAAACGATTAATTTACAAATCATATGTATAACCATTCAACTGTTTTCAAACAAATAACTGATATCAAATTAAATTGTTAGTGATAGATAGTTAAATGGTTTCAAATATTGCTATGTGCAAACAAATGAGCTCTGGTTCATTTAAACATGTTATTTTAAGTATGTTTCCAAATCATATATATTCATTATATATGCATAAACATGATTTGGCATTAAATAAACTACAAGAGTTAATATGCTATGAAAACCAACCAATCAAAATTCATCACTGGCCCAGGAGGCCGAGGTTCAATCCCAGGCCAAGTCATACCAAAGACTTAAAAAAAAAAAAAAAAAAAAAAAAAAAAAAGTACTTGATGCCTCCTTGATAAACACTTATGGCATTATAAGGTATGGATCAAGAGTAATCTAGGGATAGGAGTAGTGCCTTCCCCTACACCTTGGTATCATAGCTTTTGAAAAGGGAGTCTTCGGGCTGCCCAACTTAAGTAAAGTTGGTGACTGTAGTCGAGGGCAACCAGAAGACTCCCTTTTCAATAGCTACTACACTGAGGTATAGGGGAGGATGTTACTCTGATATATCCCTGTGGGAATATAATCAGATAAATGAGACTCAACATGAAGAGCAAGTATAACAAGTTTATCGCACGAATATACAACACAACAAATAATATCTTGACACTCGATCGTATTTTGAATGCCAAAGTGGCTACTCTTGCTTCACCCTTGGTTACTGCTTGCTAGCGTCTTTTATAGACTAAGTAATCCATTCTCAGGGGGTGTCAGGATCTTCCACTATATCATACTCCTTTCCTTGGATTGCTCCACTTTACCCTTGATACATACCTTATATTACTGAGCATTAAGCAAGAAGGTATTCAGTACCATTTTTAAAGTCTTTGGTATGATGCAACCTGGGATTGGACCCAGGTACCCTGAATCATTAGCGAACACTCTACCCACTAGGCCAATTAAAGTTTGCCAATGGTCCAGGAGATCTGGGTTCAATCCCAGGTCGAGTCATACCAAAGACTCAAAAATTGGTACTTGATACCACATTGCTTAGCACTCAGCACTATAAGGTAAGGATCAAGGGTAAAGTGGAGTAATTCAGAGAATGGAGTAGTGCCCTCCCCTACACCTCAGTGTAGTCACGGTTGAAAAGGGATCCTTCAGGTCAACCTCAACTAAGATATATATATATATATATTACACACATACATACGAGGTTTACTTGTTTATGGTTTGGCTTCCTATTTTTAAAGGCATATCAACCTTTGTAGATTATCTAATATCAAAGATATCCTTCGAGAACTGCAGTGGTACAATTTAATCCATAGCTGGAGGGATAAAGGAGTTCATATCTTTCCTCAAGGTTTGAGTACAAAAGTGAATGTAATAGTACAATTGAAGTTATGCAATTTATTTACAACAATGCTGCAGTCCAGAATGTTAGCCACTATGCCATTGGGACTTTTTCCCTGCATTTTGGACAGCTACATATATTTTTGATCAAAGAGTTTAAATTTTATAAAATTTGGAAATAAATAATAATATCTAATAATATCCATTTTGATTGTATGAGGTACCATGAGAAATAATAAAATCCAAATATCTTTGATAAAGAAAAAAAAAATACTTATGAATGATACTGTATACATATGATTTAATTAAACTGAGATGTTTGCATAAATACTCCAGAAAGATAATAATAACTTTAAGGGGAAAAAAATACCTCTATCATAGATATTAAATTTTAATAAATGAAATTTATATGCAAATGTAACAAACTTTTATGAGAGAGTAGTAAATTATTTCACAGGAGAAAAAATAATAGACAAAACAATACAAAAATAAAATTAAAAAAAAAAAAAAAAAAAAAAAAACAATATATAGATTATCCAATTACATTCCATAGAGTTAATATCAAAGAAATGTTCAGCCATAAAGGAATTTTCTCAATTTAAAACTCAGGTCAGGACAGAAGAAGGTCTACATCCATGCATACATTTACACCACCTAGGTAAATTGCCAAGTTATAAAAGTAGTCACCATAGAGCAATGGTTAGCAAGTTATTCTCAAAAGTATTTAATGGCTTCATGGGTCATTTAATGCCAAAATTTAATTATAAATGTTCAATTATCACCAAGTCATGCAGATCATACAGATTCCCTTGACACTATCTCACCATCTATTCCTACTGTCCATCGCTCTTAGCAAGTTCTCTAGATGGCATCCAGTGTCTGCACAGAGCTGATAAATATAAGTCTTTGATGTATGGACAACACTGATATGTCCATGCATGGGAACCCATAAGAAGACCTTGCTTATGAGTTCATCCCTGCTTCTCCAACTAGCACCCAGCTTATCTTCCTGGTCTTGAATTTTTTATGAAATGGGAGGCAAGTGGCTGTACAGCTGCTTTTTTGAGAGGAACTACTTCCAAAATTTGTTTAAAACAGGATGCAGCATCCTTGTGTAATTCCTATCAAGTCTTTTTCCTCATCATCTTGTTAAAGTTCAGGTGAGCAATACAAGAGTATTGATAAGGTTACAGCTTGGAAGAATTTATTTTATCAAAGAGATTAGATTTCAATATAATCAATAACAGCCCATGCCTTTCCAATGTATATGTTGACACTGCTTTCAGTAGATGAGATATTGTGACCAAGGTATGTGAAATAGTCTAATGTCATTTAACGCAGAGATGGTACCATCTTGCTAAAGACACATGAACTCTTCTTTAAGTTCACAGAGGCCAATGCTTCTTGCTGCCTGTTTCAGGCTATGCAGCAGACATTTGGCTTGCACAAGTATATTTGCAAGAAGTAGGCACCTCTGGTGGTGTAATGGTTAGCAAGCTAGACTAGCAATTCTACACGAGTGAGTTTGAGTCTCATTGGGCGCCCCTTTCATTCGGCCTTGTGCCACATCGAAGCTAAAGAGCTTTGTAAATTACTATATTTGCAAGAAGTGCTAAATAATTTGCATTCATGATAGTTTCTAAAAGGATGTCAACTGTTTCTTGCCTTTTTTTTTGTGGGATATCATTTTCATTCATTACATCTATAGACATTTTTAGTACTTAATCATAACTATATTTGCAAAGTTTCACTACAATCATTTCTTTTTTAAATTGCTGTCTCATGACATCAAATTGTCAACTGTCCTTTTACTATGACTGAAAAGACTAAGTGTCTGTACAGCGAGTGTCAGTTAAATCATTTAGTGTTCTATATATAAAACCAGAATCTGGTATATGAGGCTCCAATTCTGAAGCTCTGTAGAGTGTGCGTGTGCATATAATTCACTTTTGGACTAATACCTTTGAGAAAGGTATGAACTCTCTTCACCCTCCTGTTATGGGTTAAAAGTATCACTGCTTTTCTTCTCCAAAAAGAGCTTTGGCATTAAATAATCCACTTTGGTTGATATGCAATTAAAAATAAAGAAACCAAACCAAAGAAAGTAGGTATTTACCCAATCACTTCATCATGGGCAGAATGTCTCACAAGGTCAATTTTTAAGCAGAGTTAGGCTAACTTGAATTCAGAGATATCTTTCTCCTAGACTTGTTGTCCAACCAAGGCTAAAGCACTCTGCTCTATTTCCACATAGTTGGGGGGAAAACAGTGAGATTAATACCTTTTTCAAAAGTTAAATTCAAACAGCCTCATCCTGGGTTTGAACACTGATTACCGATTCCATTTCCTACAATAATAACTGTTACTCTATGTGCACCTTCTTACAAATAAAGTACAATTCAGGCTTACTTCTTAAACAAAATATCAAAAGAATAGTTTATTTCTGTTTTGTTTTTTCATCCCAACTATTTATATATGTAACCCATGGTATCAGTCATAATTTGTTAAGTAAAAACAACAAAACTTATTTCCTCTAATGATTTTGTATGTAATGACACAAATTTTGACACGAGAAAAAATAGCTACATGGGAACCACACAAGGATGCTGCATGCTGTTTTGAATAAATCTTGAAAGCAACACCTCACAAAACAGCAGCTGTACTACCTCTTACCTCCCGTCTCACAAACTACCCAAGCGGACGAACAAGACATGCTGGGGATTGTTGGAGAACTAAGAATGAATTCATAAGTGATATTCTATGGACTCCTACACACAGATGCACCAGAGTTAGTAGACGAGAAAAAAAACTTATCAGCTCAGTATATCTCTGACAGAGATATTATGATTTATGGACTGATTTTAATGGCATCCAACCTGTCTAGGATTATTTTATGCAAAGAGATTAGAGATTGTGTGCATTGTACATACATTTTTACATTTTTTGTGCAGTTGTTTCTGAAGGGTTATTTTTTTGCACAGAGTTCAATCAAATACAAATAATTTCTAAATAGTTCTATTAGACCCATAGACAGAACCCTAAAAGGTACTACCGTTCTTGGTCAGAGAACCTGGGAGGGGTGCCAATGAGGGGTACTCTATACACCCCAGACCTCAAGAACAAAATCCAATGCCAGATGCAGTTTAGTCTCATATGCAGGACACCTCTTTTTAGAGAGGGGGAGGTCTTAACCCTTTTCAGGGGATACAATCAATATATTCTAATCTCTGCTGACAGGCCAGAGAATAATTATGACCATGTGTGTATTATACATGTGAACATGTCTAACCTAATATATCATTTTTAGCTGAATCTTAACCTGACGTTTTCATTATAGAATATTGGTCTATAAGAATCATTATTGGTTTTTACTAATATCCTAGTCATTTATTGGAAAGTTAAGGGTTAAGCACGGAAGTCAAGACACAGGCACCAGATTTGAAGTATGTGAGAAGGAAAGTACATGGCGCCTTCTTCTTCAGAAGAAGACAGAATTACATTTCAGAACCCTAACTCCAGAGGAAAACTGGATAGCATACAATAAAACAACAAAGACAAGGAAATTAGTTGAAACAAAACCACAATGAATCGTTAAAGCTTAAAGTAATAATTAAATTTCCCTTTGTCTTTGGGATAAAAAAAAAAGATATCAAATATAAAAAGCAAAAAAAATTTTGAATAATAATAATAATAAAAAACAAAAATGGTATGGACCAGTACCAATACCCAATTCATTTAGCCCAGTCAGCTGTAGCTGTGTATACCAACTGCATCTCTGCAGAGGGGGTAAGAACCTCTCCCTTCCTACACACACAAGTGTCCTGGATTTGACACTAAACAATACGATAGCAAGGCTCCAGTAATGTTGGATTTAGGGGAATATAAAGTACCCCTTCATTGCCACTGCTTCTAGGTTTACTTGGTACAATTACAGTGCATCTTTGATGAGATAATAGATGATGAGGTAAGAACCTTGAGATCTGAGCTTCAACATTGTAATTTTTCTATTAAATTTGATGAATCAACTTTTGGCTGTTAAACATTCTCATAGCCTATGTGAAATATTATAGTCCAAATCTAAAATGATTATGGACAAGTTTTTATTTGCTAAGTACTTTAAAAGGTGATGCATAAGGTGAGACAGTTTTTTTTTTAATGTCAGGAGGGTTACTTTGAGAAACTTAATGTTCCTTTTGAGAATATTACTGCAGTAGCTACCAATGGTGCAGCAGCAATGCTTGGCCATTGCGGAGGATTTGCTGACTTACTCAAGGAAAAGGTTCCCAATCTATGTACTGCTCACTGTGTTTTACACAGACACCATCAAGTAATTAAGAAACTCAGTGGTGAACTGCATGATGCCTTAAAAGTATGTATCAGATTAATCGATAAATCTAAAGCTTATCTCAATCGACCAGTCAGCTGGGGCTGCAGAATACACCAACTGCATCTCTGCAGAGGGGTAAGACAACAAGTGTCCTAGATGTGACACTAAACAATCTGATGGTGAGGTTCCAATAATGCTGGAGCTTTGGGATGTGCAGAGTACCTTTTCATTGTTATCGCTCCCTGGTCCACTCTGACCCAGAGTGGTAACACCTGATAGAGTCTTATCTATGGGTCAAATAGAACTGTTTGATATTTTAACTGAGTGCAAACAAATCACGTATGCTGAATTGAATTGTTAGAAAGAACCGTTTGATAATTTAAATTTGTGTAAACAAACTACTGATGTTTAATTGAATTGTTAGTGATACATAGCAATACTTGGATAAATCATGTAAATCTAATATGATGATAAAAGATAGAATGGGTATATTATGATTGATGCAATACATAGTTGAATTAGAACCTTTAGTGGATTTGGTATTAAATAACCTACAATGATTGATATGCCACAAAACCAAACCATTGGTTCATTTTCATATTTTTAATGTATACATATCACTAAATGAAATTCTTAGTCATACTTGAACATGAAACCACATTACAAAATCTATATAAAGCTCCTATAACCTTTAAATGTTAAAATTTATTAATTGCATTTTTTTCTGATAAGGATTAATATTACAACAAATATTCAATTAATACTTTACGGACAATGTAGGAATAGAAAAAAAGAAAAAAAATAGCAGCCCAAAAGAAAATTTAAATGATATTAGTACAGACCAATGCTTTCCAAACTTTTTGCAATGGCAGGACATTTTAGAAATAAAATTTTCCTATCAATGCATTACTGAAATTTTGTTAACCAAGCCAAATATACAATACAAAATCTATATAAAAAGAAATAATTGAATGAACAATTACTTAATAATTAAAAGATAGAATGGGTATATTATGATTGATGCAATACATAGTTGAATTAGAACCTTTAACCTTAGAGCATCCAGCCTTATACTCAGCTTCATTGAATTCTACAAGAGATTCTATGTATGAGTATTTTATTCAGGACAATTTAGAAGATTTTGGCATAAACTATCAGTCAAATCTAATCTATTAGACTGCGAATTTATCTTAAAAGGATGCATTTCCAAAATATACCATCTGATATCGCATGACATGATATTATAAAAGTTAGAGCTCTAGAGCTGAATCTACAAGTGCTGTTGACTGTTCTCTATGTTATACTATCAATATTAAGCACTTTTTTTTTATAAAGATAACAAATTTTATATATATCACTCACACATACACCTCTATATTCTTTTTCAATGGGGATTTGGTAACATTAAGAAAAAAAAAATTGAAATTTATACAGCAAGACGTGTTTTCTCCATGCCATAATTTAGATTAATTTGTCATTAATTAAAATTCACATAGAATTCAGTATTTTAAAAAATCCATAAATAATTTATAGTAATTTGGGTGATTTTAGTTTGTAATTCAAAAAAATTTAAATAACATAAAAACCAAAAGAAAATAATGGTGATTTTTTAAAATCATGTTCATTTTGAAAAATACCAGATTGTCACATGACATGTGACTTAATTGTCATTTTTGAGATAAATTGAATCTAGGCACAATGAATTGGATTAAACTTGACTATGAATTATATTAATCCATACTATGACAAACAGCAACACTTTCCTCTAATTATCAAAGGGATTCTAAAATTATAATCATTCTAGAATGTTGACATGAAGGAAGTTTGCCATGAATATTTTTGTGAGATTATCAGATACACCTGTGACAGGTTCCAAATCAGGCTCTTTGATAATATCAAAAGAGTAAAAATATTTATAGTTATCATAAGAAAAGAAGGAAGAAAGCTAGAACTTAAAGAAACTAGAGCTTCCTTTGAGATAACATCCATATAACAAAAGAGCAAAAATACACAAAAGGGGGAAAGGCCTTGGCCAAGTGATTTTAGGCTGAACATATAAAATGATGTACTGTTTTAGAAATATCATGAATAAGTAAAGAAAGATATAGTAACATGTGATAAATTGGTTTATGTGCAGCTGATTATGCTTATACATGTAAGTGTGAGTAGAAATGTATAAGACAATTTTCACTGAGATTTTTGGCATATTTTTAAATCCATTTTATTGTTCTAATTAGCAAAAAGAAATATAAAGAATTTTCAGTTTCTGTTTCATAAGTGATCTCTCTGCTTTTGTATTTACCTAAACCCTCCACCACAGGCAGGACACAAGGTCAATTTTAAGTGGAGTAAAGTTGGTTTGAATTCAGAGTTTTACTACTTCTAGAGTTGTTGCTTATCCAAGACTAAAGAACCCATTCTGCCTGACTATTTACTCAGAGCTAGTAGGAGAACAGATAGATTCATACCTTTTCCCAGGGCATTTGTGCCAAGTGAAACAAACATTGAGTGTGGTTCTACTTTGTTTAGTCAGTGAGATCTGATATTCTAGTGCTTTTAGGGTAAACAATTAATGAATTGTCAATGTATTAGAGATATATTGTATCTAGGTCTTTTCCAATATATCTCACCTACAGATACATCTCCAATACATTGACTTTGTCTGACTGCTTACAGTAATTGCTTTTTCTTAGTAGTTATCCATCTAAGTACTGAACAAGCTTATCACTACTTAACTTTGGTGAACTAGTGCTTTTAGTATGAATGACTACAATTGTTGAGAAATGATCATGGTCTGTTTTGTAGTTCATTCAACTTCTTACCAGAATGTCGCACAGATGATAAATTTACTAACTGATGTCACCAACAGAAACTTCAGTCACAGAATTAACTGAATTTCTCATTATTTACAAGAAAAATGTGAAAACTAAATAACACTAGATCATATAATTCAGCTTTTTCCTTTGCATGCAGAAATCAATAGTGTCATTGGATAAAAGAAAATAAGTAGCAAACAAATTAAGTGACAGTTTAATTATATCAACTTAAAAACCAGATTTGAGAAATTTAAAGGTTAAATAAACCTTATTCAAATAAAAGAACTGAATTAACTCCCTTTTCAACATTTAAAAAAAAAAAAAAAAAAAAAAAAAGTAGGTGACCGTAGTTGAGGGTAACCCAAAGGCTCTCTTTTCAATAGCTACTACACAAAGATGTGGGGATGGTACTACTCCTTTCCCTGTATTGCCCCATTTTACCCTTGATCCGCACCTTATAATGCTGAGCGTTAAGCAAGGAGGCATCAAGTACCATTTTTTGAGTCTTTGGTATAACTTGATCTGGAATTAAACCCGGGTCTCCTGGGCCATTGGCAAACATTAACCATTATGCCAATGGGCCGGTTTTCAACATTAGCTCATTTTTATCAGACTGGACAAGCTGAAGAAACATGAATCACCCTTGATTCTTTCCTTAACATTCTTGAAATAAGTATCCCTTGCATTCTTTACATGAGGAGTGTCAAAACTCATGAACTGAATCCAGGCTGCAACTATATTTAATTTGACTTGAAGCTCAATTTTATTGAAAGAACCCCCCACCAATTTTAAAATAACCTGTTGAAGAGGTTATAAAACAGTTTACCTTTGACCATTAACTATTAAGGGTTAGAGTACATTTGAACAATTTCTATCTCTATTCTTATATTAAGGACTCTTATGTCCACCTCCCACTACCAGCAAATCTGGTGCTCAGCTGTATGATCAATAAAAAGGGGTCAATTACAGGAACTCTTGCAGTGAGTACAAGAAACTATCATATGCTACACTTGGGGATTTTCAGAAAGGGTCAGGCAGTCAGCGAATATCCAGCATGGATAAGTAATGACCAAAATTTAAGGGCTAGCAAAGTACTTCCCCTATTGAGGGTTGGTTACAATTTATTGAAGAATAGATTTTCATTCACTTAAGAATACCCCTTCATGTCTCTTTATTTTTGAGACCAGTCTAGTGAGAGGTTGCAACACATAATAAAGCAAGTGGTATTTTTCTGTGACCATGTGTGACTTTTTTTCTTTTACCTGATGTAAATTCGTCATTTTTTCATCTCATCTTTGTCCCCAACTTTCTTCAAGACCTTACAACATCACATACAGACTGTATATATACCATGCGGATGAGTATTACCCATACAGCTCTGCACACAAACTTAAACATTCCCCCTTTTTTTTTCTTAATTCTTAATAAAAGGTGTTATAATGTAAATTGAAACTTTTGTTCATTTACTTTGCCCCACACTATGAATAACATTGAGGAATAATTACAAAAGGTGAGTGAAAAATTTTGCAAGATTTTGGTATGTGCAAGTATGTGGTACATATATCATGTGACTGAAGCAGTTCAAGTGGATGGCATCCACTGTGGTTGGTAGTATTGCTAACACTTTGCGCATTGCTTCAAGCTGCATAGATGAACAAGCAACATAGTATAATGCAAGAACTTTTGATTTACAAGTTCAAATGGGACCAAAATGGCATGGAAGCAACCAAAAATTTTGTATCAAAAAGGAAGGCACAGTTGATAATAGTACAGTAATCAGATGATTAAAGAAATTTCACTTCAGTTGCAAGAACCTAGACAATCAGGCAAGGTCAGGAAGGCCAAAAACTGGATTCCCAGGCACAGAGGCAAATCTGACAAGTAGTACTGGGAGAGTATCAAACAAGCTTGGCATCACCTTCACAAGCTCAATAAAAGCATCAAGAACTACTAAGTTATGCCATTTGTTATCAAAATATTGCAAAAATTTTGACTCACCCTAGTATCTTTATCTGGCCCATGAGGTCGAGTTTACACATCCTGCAAAGCCAAACAAATTTGACATTCCTGTTGTACATATTCCAAGTCTAGAGTTTTTATAAAGCTCAATTGAAACCAACAAGATTTCGTAAACTATAATAACTTGGATAGAATTCTTCAATCCTTTCTGCCTAAATTTGCATAAGGTCACTTCAATTTTCATTAATAAATAGGAAGATGAATTATCTTGTGTAAATCACACATTTCTCAGTTACTAAGAGTTTGGGATATTTAAGCTTTCTCCTGATATGTAAAAATGTGGCCTGTTCATAGGCTGAAAGCTATACTGGATTTCCTTTTTTCTTTTTCCAACCACATTCTTCACATGTTCTAACAACCATCATGTGCAGACTGAATCATTCTTATTTTCATGAACTGATGACTGACAAATTCCATAGACAGTTAATCATTTGGTACTTTATTAATTTTCTGATATGAAAAAAGAAGAATAATGGTTGCAAGAAGAGAATAGAGATTAAGAATGACAAGTAAATTATTTCATGGAAGATTTTCATCTTTGGTGTTTTTAAAAAAACAATCACCATTTCAGCTGAGGTGAATTTTGGCTTTTAACATATCTACATTGTATACTATTGATACTTCCAACATCTTAAAAAAAAAAAAAAAAAAACACACACACCAGAGCAAGTTAAATCATTACAAGTCTGCATTTATTTCTCTATATACATATCTCATGCACACAGTCATTTATAGATAAGTACATACCTAACAACTTGAATATCTATCCTGAAGATCCTTTCAGTAAAACCTAAGTAGGAAACTTCAGCTATTTTAATTCATTCTAAAAACCTACTCTGAGCAAATATCGAGCACTTTTTAAAGTGTTTAATTGTTCTGTGACTAATTCATTTTTTTTAATTAGTCATTTTCTTTTTACAATCTAAATATATAATTTTTATAATTATTTATACATATTTTTATATGCACAGATATATACATACATCTAGTGTATAACTCTTGAGGCTTATTCTCTAAGCTTAGCTTGACACAAGGCCAAATGTATGGGGGGGGGTCAAGAGAAAAACAACTATAAGCAATAGTCTGCTAGCCTAGCTTAACCATTATCATAAAGAACTCACTTTTCTAAGTTTGGTTTCATTTGGCACATGGCCTTCAGATCACTTACAGTACCAGTACCTGCTGTTCCTAATTCGTCACCCAACAAAGCAGTTTGCATGAACATTGCAACTCAACTTTGGAGAATTAGCAAAATCCTGCATTTTAACTATGACATCACTATAAAGATTAGTAGATGCAACCTAAGATTCATAAAATGCAGACTCTTTAATTTCCAAATTTCATACATTTAGTATTATAATGAATGATAAAAATTCTCAATATAAAAACAGAACAGCTAAAAGTTTGGGGTTTTTTTTTTTTTTTTTTTTTTTTAAATCCTTTCAAGTGTAATCTTAAAAAAAAAAAAAAAGAAACAAAAAAAAAAAAAGCTTTTATGGCTGAGCAATAAAGTTATCAGTCTAATGTAAAGTTAGGTGGGTTTCAATCCCAGCTTGAAGCATCCAGCATGTCTAGCCACATGGAAGAATTATGATACAACGAAACAGTCCATGGATGACATGTAAGCAATTTATACTATATAAGACTGCAAAGAAAGAAATCCGGATTTCGACGATAAAATCATTCCCATTATTATTTCAACAGAGATGGGAGGAAAAAAATGAAAGATATATCGACCTTGTCAGAAAAAATAAATAAAACTCCCCGAAAAACATGGTGATAATCCCTGGAGTGTTTGAAAAGACTACACAGATTTTTTAAAAAAGTGATAGGAAAAAATCTGAGGAATAATTGAAATAGTATTACCAAAACAAGGAGAAATCTTGAGAAATATCTGTAGTATGAGATTTGGTATCACCCGATTCTCACCAAATACCAGTAGAATGAAAACTTTTTTTCATAGTGTGATAAAGCACAGTTATATGTGAAGAAATCAAAGTCAGATAGGCAGACAGACAAATAGATATTTAGATAAACAATTTAGTTGTGAATGTTTTTTAAGAAGGGAAAAAAGGAAGATTCACAAGATTCTTCAAGATTGAATTCACACAATACAAAAAGGTAGGCTCAGCCATTCTGATACTTTCAAAGAAGGAAGAGGTGTTTGGGGGAGATTTACACAGATTAAGAGTATCAGAATTTGGCACAAAGATGTGGTAACCTAGAACTGTAATTTCAAGATAAAAACCTCTGTTACTTCATTACAACACAATTTTCTAACTGGCTGTAATTTCCTTCTTTCTTGATCAATCCAATTTATTTCTGGAACTCAGTTGTATCCTAACTCAACCACCATTTTTTTCAAGCATTTTCTTATCACTCCAATTTTGGTTTTTTATTTCTTTTACCTTAGATAAAAATGATAAATTTTGGTCTCCACTATTTCTTTCATGCAACTAATTCTTTAAACGTGTAGTTATTCACTACATACTAATGCTTGAAAAAACTAAAATCCATTACTCCCTACATTGTCTCATCACTAAAAGAACTTGATAAAATTGTTTTACATCATACCATAGCACAAAAATTTTCTGCATAAATTCATAACATCATTGTTCATTAATTTTAAAGGCATGTCAAATCACTTAGAGTTATTTTATTCCTAGAGGTTAAGGAATTGCATTCATTATACACTTATTTACATTTATGTAGTTTAAGTATTTTTTTTGCACATCTTATATAATATCCAGTACTCTTATCTAATATAAATTCGCACACAGTTGTATACTTTCAAGTATTCTTATCTAATAATCATATGGTTTCAAGTAAGTAATAATAATGATGGTTCTTAGTAAACAATTATAGTTTCAAGTAACTATTTCTTAATACAAATAATTTACAGTTATATTGTATCAAGTATTCCAATCAAATACAAATAATTTTTAAACAGATATATTACCAGTTCAGGTCAAAGTGAACCTGAGAGTAATGGCAATAAATACATCCCATTCCTCAGAACTGAAGCCTTACCATCAGAGGCAGTTTAGGTCTTACCACTCTACAGGGTATACAGTCAGCATATTTTAAGCCCTGCTGACAGGCTTGCACTGTTATTCATTCAGGAAAGTATTTTCCAAGACTTTCTGTGATCATACACCACCTTTCAACTAAATTGTGCATGCTGTCACAAAAACAAAAACTCCAGATATGATACAATTAGTTAAGAAATTTTTCAATATCTTAACTTTCTCTGAATTTACACAATCCTTATGCCATGGGTAGGATGTCAGACAAGGTTAATTTTTAAGCAAAATTAAAGTTGGAATTGAGAGTTTCCCTACTCCTAGACTGATTGCCTAACCAAGGTTAAAGAAACCAGTCTTTCCTCCTATTTAACCCATAGCTGGAGGGAGAAGAGATGGGCTCATGCCTTTCCCAGCAAACAGCTTTACCTAGGATTGGTTTGGTGGGTTTTATGGCATATCAACCTTTGTAGGTTATTTAACGCCAAATCCATTTTTATGTAAATAATCTGTTCTATTCAAAACAATTCAGTTTAGCATAAGTACACAGTTTAATTGTCAAAAACATTTCCATCTCAAACTATTCAAGCAGTTATACGTAACAATTCAGTTAAGTGTAAATACAGATTCAATGTCAAAAAACAGTTCAATTTCAAATAATTCAGTTAAGCATAAGCACACAGTTTAAATGTAAGTACGGTTTAATTGTCAAAAACATTTCTATTTCAACCTATTCAATTTACTCAAACAATTCATTTTAGCATAAGTATGCTGTTAATTCTATTTAACCCATAGATAGGTCCCTATCAGGTTCTACCACTCCGGGCCAGAGTAGACCTGGGAGCAATGGCAATGAAGGGGTACTCTGCATTCCCCAAAGCTCCAGCACTGCTGGAACCTCACCATCAGATTGTTTAGTGTCATATCCAGGACATTCATTAGGATTTGGACTTAGGTCATTGATTCCATTATGTTAGACATGCCTCCATGACTTTGTAAGAGCCAATGACAAGACAAAGATTCACATGTTGCGCAAATGTTTGTGTGAAGTTAACTAATTTATAATATAGGCTTACATGTGCAAGAACATCCTTTGTCAGATTCACAGCTGCTTACTGTATCACCTTTTCTACTTAATGATGAATTATTTTCAAATACAGCAAAAACACTGATCAATATCTTCAGCTTAAAAAATATTTCAATTGCACATTTTAATTCGTCGAGGTTTCAGCAATTCATAATTAAAAGAAATTCTCTATGAATCCTAACATTTCACCTCTCAAACTGCAAATAATCCACAGCAGATTCTATTTAAGTTCCAGATGTTAACAGCCATCCTTTCCTTGATCTAGACACTATCATCTTGAATTCCAGTAATAAATCTATGTTTTAATACCAATTTCCAGCTTGGCAGAAAATGACTTCTTCCTCAAGCAAGAAGAGCATTTAAATGCCAAATAATATTTCATCTTTATTCAAAAGCTTGTAAACAATTTTCTGCAATTGATAGATTTGTGATCTTTTGAAAGTAATAGATGCCACCAATCTACATCTGCATGCAAACCTGTGAAGACTGGTAATTACTTCCAGGACACTTGTTGAAGGAGGGGTGTATCCCTCTGCAGAGATGCAGTTGGTGTATTCTAAAGACCCAACCAACTAGGCTGGAGTGAGGGTTTGTGAGCTAAACTTGAAGAACACTAACTAGAGACAAGTGAGTTTGATAAGAAAGATGGTTGGATTTTATGGCATGTAAATCCTTGTTACCAAAGTAACTTTTTTTCTTTAAGCAATCAAATGGTTTTAAGTAACTAATAACCCATTGTAAAAAATTATACCTTCAAGTAAGTATTCATAATTACAAAAAAAAAAAATTGCAGAATTATAGTTTCAAGTATTCCTTCCAAGCTAATAATATTTTTTTAATTTATCTGACCTATAGGTGGAACTCACAGATACTACCACTCCAGACTGAAATGGACTTGAGAGTAATTGCAATGGAAGAGTAATCCTATACACTCCAGAACTGGAGCCTTACCATCAGATGTAGTTTAGTGTCATGTCCAGGAAAAATGAGAGGAAGGGGACTTACAATATCAGTGGAGGGGGAGTCAGTGTATTCAGACAGTGTGCTTCATACATATGGCTAAATATGAAGCTAAATAATAATTACAAGAAGGAATTTCTTTCGAAAGATAATGAAAACCTCTTTCTTGATTAGTTAGAGATTTAAATTATTTCATTTATTCACACTTGAATATAAATTTTATAAACATGATGGAATTTAAGATTGAACTTAATGGCCACAGAAGATGTCCTTTAAGTAAATATAAGATAAGTAGAGCAAATCTCTTTGAATTAATCTGAAAGACACACATACAAAAAGGGGTAAAGCAAAAGAGTGAAAGATCTCTAATAATCAAATCTCCAGAGTAGTAGATTGTAATTCATACAATGCAAACACAAAACAGCAACACTTTAAAATAAATCTGTGCCACTCATTGGGCTTTGAGTGCTCTTAAGAGACCAAACAAAAAGAGGTACTGACAAGGAGACAGACAGGAGGATGGAAGGGAGAAAAGAGACAGTCAAGAGTTGAGGAGGGAGGGGGGAAATGATGAAGACTCCAGAATGAAAAAAGATGCCTCTTTTTTTCCCTAAAGATTTAAAAAACAAAAATACAAAAAATAAAAATCTAAGACAAAAATTAGGAAACTAAATATAATAATGAATAGAAATATGAATAAAAGCCAAAAATAAAATGAAAAATATATAATACAATCACATAACTGAAACAAGAATTGGTGCCTTATTCTAAGGCCTGAATTACCATTGTTAAGTACTAAATAGTTTTTCATTTTTTTTTTTTAAATAGGTATATCATATTTTACAACAATTACTGGGTAGTAATACTACATGTTGAGTTTAACTTCTTTCAAGACAATCTAACATGCTCATATTGCATTTTTTGGCCTGAAAAGCTGTGCGATGACTACCAGAGCTGGTCTCTGAAAATACCAAGTTCACAGAAAAAAAAGTGTTAATGATAAAGAGATAAGACAAGCATTGCAGAAAAAAATGAACTGAGTTAGTGTACAGTATTCCTCATATATAAGTACACCCCTAACAATTTTTAGGAGAGAGTCCTAGTACCATAGTTGTTAATGTGCTAGACTGTGACATAGTAAGCCAGTTCAAAACCTAGTCACACTATTACATTCACTTTAAAACTAATACCCTTGAAAAAGGTATGAACCCACTTATCCTTCGATCTATGGGTTAAATAATACCATTACTGCCCTTTTAAAAGGATAGCTTTAGCATTAAATAACACAGGAAAGTTGATATGTCATTAAATAAAACCCAATCAAATAATTTTTATTAAAAGTTAATCTTCAAACCTAAGCTATCATTTCTAGTGAACATTATACAAAATAGATATCATTAGGTATTATCTATCACCAAATTCTATGGCATTGAAAATATGTAACCAAAAATGCCCAAGAGAACAGAAAAAACATACTCTCACACATATACAGATAATATGCACTTTTTCTGCATATAACTGCTCAGTCTTCATATATCTATTTATGTATCCGTCTCAGTATATGTATCAATATATATGTATGGGAGCATGCATTTTTGTGTGTGAGAGAGGGGGAGGAGAATGAGTAATCTGATATTTTGAAATGTTAATATAATTTTATGCATGTTCACAGTTGGGTGATGTTTTATCGCATATCAACCCTTGTGGGCTACTTTATGCCAAATCCTGTTTATATATATATATGGTTTGTAAGTAACTTCTTTTTTCAAATGAGAGTTCATTTGTTTGCACATGGTTAAATAGTTTCAAGTATTCCTATCTAATACTAATAATTCTATTTAATATTAATCATTTGCTTGCATACAAATGGTCTCAAGTATAGTTATTTAACTTTAGTAATTCTATTTATCAAGTATTCCTATGAAATATAAATAATTTGTGCACAGCTGCATAGTTTCAAATGAATAATGATAATCCTTAGAAAAGGATTAAACAGTTATATTTGAGCCTCACCATCAGATGCAGTTTAGTGTAATACAAAGGCTATTCAATGGTTGTGGTGGGGTGTCTTACCTTCTGCAGAGGAGCAGTCAGCATATTCTATAACCGTAGCTGATATTCAGATTTTTTGCAGATATATAAATATATTCAATATATAAATACTTCAACATATGAATACACATATACATACAGAGTAAAACTGTACAAGTACTTTTCCATAACTATAGGTATATTTAGAATGAATATGTTCCCAATCATATATATATATATATATATATATATATATATATATATGCTTGAGAACATACTCATTATTCTAAGGCATTCATGGTGTCAAAGTTACTATCATAGGAAATGGATACAGCAACCAGAGTTCAAACCCAGAACAAGGATTTTTACATTTCACATAGTACTAATACCCTAAGGAAAGGTATGAATCCACTTATTCTCTCTATAATTATGAGTAAATACTAAGGAAGAATGGACTCTTTAACCTTGCTATGGTAACCGGTCTAGGAGAATGAAAACCAAATTCAAACCTGTTAAACTGCTTAAAAAATTGATCTTGTATTACATTCTGCTCATGCAGAAAAGTTGGTGTGTGTATATATATTTGACAATAAATAAGTACACAAACAATTTTTTTAAGTTAATATTCTTTGAGACCAAAAATACAAGAATTGTATTATTAAGTATAATTCATCAATTCTACAACATTTGACCTAAACTAAAATATGAATTTTTATCATTAAAAGGTTTTTGGACTATTGTCTTCATCTTTATTGCTATTTCCACAGCGTTTCGGCCGATATGTCCTCCGGCCTTCTTCAGGTGTTTGTCAAACTCGGGAACCTTCACAGAACTTCGATCTACATCATTTATTGAATCCATGGGGGTTGTCTGTTCTGATTCCGTGAGCCATAACCGGGTACAAGTATTAAGTATTCCTGTATTGTTACTCGCCTGCAGTCAGGATTGAACCTGCAACCTCCAGATGATTGTCTCCTTAGAAGCTTAGGGAACCAACGCCTATAACCGTTACGATATGTGTCTGGCCGAAACATTGTGGAAACAACAATAAAGATGAAGATAATAGTCCGAAAACCCTTAAAGATAAAAATCAACTTGCGTCTCAGAAATTTAGACAACTAAAATATGAATGTGTAGTAGTCCAAAAATAGGTATACTATTACAAAAGAAATTATTTACAATCAATACTTAATGTGGCTACCTTCATTTATTTATATGTATCTTCAGTTTTCAACTATGTACATACATATGTATTTCTATATATTTATTTCAGTCTATATGTGTCTTTATCGATTTTCAGTATCACATAAAAAAAGCACACTAATCACTTTTTTTTTTCTTCTCAACCAAAGAGTAAAACAGTAATAAAAAAAAAAAAAAAAAATATTTGAATACCTCTGTAAGCAAAAATAGAATTGCTATATAAAAGGTGTATACTTATTTTTGGACTTCTATATCATCAAGTCACACCAAGAACACAGGGTTTCCAGGCTATCTCTTGCCATCCATCCCTATCATCCATTGCACAGAGCTGATATTTTCAAGTTTTCGCAGGTTGGCCATCATTGGTGCATCCATGTGTTGGAGTCCATTGAAGAACATTGCTGATGAGTTCATTCTTACTTCTCCAGCAGTGCCCCACATATCTTGTTCCTCTTATTTGGATGGTTTGTGAGATGGGAAGTAAGTGGCCGTACAGAAGCTATTTTCAGTGGTATTTCCAGGTTTCATTCAAGACAGCACACAGCATTCTTGTGTAGTTCTCATCTAGCTTTTTCTCTATGCATCTATATGAGGCATCCATACAGTAGTATGAATGCCCTATATGGGCACAGCTTGAAAGAAATCCTGTTTTATTTTATCCAATAGATCAAATTTGATTGATAACTTGTCAATAACATTCCATGCCTTCACTAGGTGTTATGTTGATATCACATTCAAGAGATGAGATGCTGTTGCCAAAGTATGTGAAATGGTCCACTAATTAAGGAGGCTTGCCACTTAGAATGGAGATGGCTTCTTTTTTGTTTTGAATACATGAACTCTTATTTGCGCTCATGTAGAGGACAATGCTTCTTGCAGCTTGCTCTAGGCTATGCAATAGAGATTCTATTTGGGCCAGTTTATTTGTGAGAAGTGCTAGAACATCTGTCAGTTTTGATGGTATATTGTCTGTTTCCTTCTTTTTTTCAATGTGAAACCATTTTCTTTTATTAGATCTATTGACATTTGAAGTACAATCTAGGCAGAGCCTAAACAAATATGGTGCTAATGTTTCTCGATGCAAAACTCCAGCAATGTTAAAGAAGTCTTTGTCTATCGAGTGAGCAAACTATTGCTTTCATGTTTTTGTCAAGCATCATTATGGCTGTAACAGTGTCTTTGGAAAGACCATGTCTAAGTAGTATTTGTTCCATCTTTCCTTTGTGTGTGAGAAAGCTATGAACAGTCATGTTGCCCCAAGATTTCAATAATTCAAAAGATTGTCAGAATCTGTGAGGTTGTGCAACGATTTTTTCAAAAGCCATCCTGATTTTTCCTAAAAATTTTCTGGATTTCATGTTACATACAATTGAACACCAATATATTATAAACCTTTGCAGTGATAACAGTAAGAATTAGGCCTTTGTAGTTCTTAGAGATTCTGAGGTCACTTTCCTTGGGAAAGGAGAAGACGCAGCCTTTTTATTCATTTGTTTTGTTTATATACCACATTGCATAATTCTATAATAATGTAATCAATTTCCTGGTCTTCCATCTATGTTTGTTTGGGTTTTATGGCATAACAACCTTTGTAGGTTATTTAATGCCAAATCCATTTCTATACAAAATGGACAGTTCTATTTCAAGCTATTCAGTTTAGTCAAGCTGTTCTTATTCAAACGATTTAGTTTAGTATAAGTACAGTATTTGTTTACACACAGTTAAATGTCAAAATAATTCTATTTCAAACAATTCAGTTTAGCATAGTACAGTTTCAATGTCAAAGACAGTTCTATTTCAAACAATTCAGTTTAGCATAAGTACACAGTTTAAATGTGAAAACAGTAAACTCTCAAAACCATGATTTAGTTATATTTGAACCATAGCTAGGACCCAGCCAGATGCTACGACTCCAGGGCAGAGTGGGCCAGGGAGCAATAGCAATGAAGGGGTGCTCCGCATTTCCCAAAGCTCCAGCATTACTGGAACCTCACCATCAGATTTTTCAGAGTCATATCCAGGACACTCGTTTGAGGGGGTCTTACCCCTCTGCAGAGGTGCAATCAGTGTTTTCTACAGCCCCAGAATACTGGGCAATAAATGAACTAAGCTCATTCTTTTGCACACGGTTAAAGGGTTCCAACATTATTTCATCAAGGCCAGCACCTTTACTGCTTTTAATTTTTTTTTTTTCATACTGTATCTATTCTTCCTCCGTAAACTGTTCTAGTTTAATGTCTATAATTAGCCACTGAAAATTTTTTGTATAGGTTTGTTGGTGATTTCAGGAGAGTTTCCAAGTAGAATCTTGAAATGTTCTTTCCACTTGTGAAGTCTTTCTTCTTGGATGGCAGCTTTTAGCTTTAGTCTTGAGGTGCTTTTCCTTCTAATCACTTCATTTCTAGTGTCATGCTAATCATGGTTATCTAGTCTACTAAATTTGATTTTACTGATTTTGCCTTGAATGTATTCTAATTGTTCTTTTTGGTATGAGTGAGTTCTCTCAGGATTTGTTGGTTTTTTTTTTTTTTTTTTTTTTTTTTTAATTAAGAATGTTTTGTTTCCCCCCAACCCATGTTATCACATCTTTTTTCCTCATTGCAATTGACTCCTATGGAACTCTACATTTAGTTCTTGGTTTGGTTAGTATGCATTCAGCTGCAGCTTCAACATAGGTGGTAAAAAGTTTTCATATTAGTCATTCAAGATATGTCTTTCAGATGGCTCCTGAAGAGCATCAAACTTGCGTCTTGCACTTATTATATATTCATTTATCTTCTTTTTTTTTTCTTTAATCACTATTGGTAAGTGAGGCCTAGTCACAATGTACGATTTTGATTTTCTTTCTTATTTCTGCATAGCCTCAGGCATATCTTTGCTAAGAGTTCTGTGATCAAAGGATACTTCTTCCAAAATAGGAGTATACCTCACAATTCCTGTTTGGTAATAATATCTAATAATGAGATCCATTTTGATTGTATAATTTTCCACTAAAAATAATAAATCTTGGCATCTTTGGTTTAAGAGAAAAGGAAATTTTTATGAAACAAATAGTTATTAGGGTGTTTATTTATGGGCAATAATAAATAAAAGTACATAGTTATGATTACAATCTGACATTTAGAAATGGATCAAATTTTGGTATTAAATAACTCATAAGGAGTTGATATGCCATTAAACCAAACCTAACTGGCAATGATGGTTCACCAATCCATGGCATTTGTAAGGGAGAATTAGAGCATTCCCTATGTCTTCAGTTTAACATTGAATTGTCAGGTATTTTACTACTTCCCATTGAGACAGTTTTAAGGACATAAGTGAATGTAAGAGCCAAGTCAAAAATATCCCTTGAATAGTGTCACACAAGTGTTGGACTATGCTGACTCTTCCCTTTTGATACAATGTAAAAGGGTATAGTCAAAAGGTTCAAGATCTTAGACCAGGCAAATCATCTTTTTGTTCTGTGTAAAAATATCAGAAGGAAGTGAATAGTCACCACACTTTAATCTGAAGGGGCTGTATCAGAGACATTTTCTCTATCATGTGGCATAAAAACAAGCATTTTCGTAGAATTTACTCAGTGTCACCTCATTCAGCTCACAGTATCTACCATTAATAAGTGGTCACCAACTTAAGTACTGAGCAGATTCATCAATGCTTAACTCTATTGATCTTAATAAACCTAGACAAAAACTTTTTCTATGATTTTTTTCTCAGTCTCTTTGACGTACTTTTTATTCAAATTATCTACAAATAAAGATCAACTTGTAACAGGTTTCATCAACCTACCAAAGAAGAACATGTTTCTGCCACTAGTCAGAGTATTAATACATAGAGATTAAAATATCCAAGGAAGTTAAAACTCACAAATCTGGGATTTAGTCAGCTAGCTTGCACCCACTTGAGCATTATCTCTGTTTAATGTTCCACTTGAAACTTTCTGGCAAGTTGAAAGCCTGTGTGAAAGGCTTCCATCTATTTAAATCAGAGGCTTTTATTATTTGTTCAAACATGATATTATGGTTTAAGAAAGTATTCTGTTTTTACAGACCTATACTCCAAAGTTAATTTCATCATGTTCACATCTACATATATGCTTTTTTATTATTATTGATTATTCAGTTAATATTATTACCAGTAATATTCAACTGGACCTTTTGGTTGGATGGTTGGTTTTGTTTTATGGTGTATCCACCCTTTTTGGGTTATTTAATGCCAAATTAAATTTTAAACAATTCAGTTTAGTATAGTTTTTGTTTACAAACAGTTAAATGTCAAAACAGTTCTATTTCAAACAGTTCAGTTTAGCATAAGTATGCAGTAACATAGTAAAACTTGTGATATTTTACTTGGAGAGGAAGTGAGCACAACCAAGTAACCCTTATCATACCTCAAGAGATACAATAAAGATAATTACTCAGTATGGCACCCTGATGACCTTAGAAGTTATGGTATTATAACAATCATGGATACAAATATTAAGATTTTGGAAACTTTGAGACATTTTAAAGTAGAGCCAAAAGTTAAAGCTGTTCCCTGAATTTGGAAAGTAGATGGAACTGAAGCAATTTTACTCCAATTCCCTAAAACTAGTTTAAGCATTTTAAAAGGTGGTGATTTATCCTTTAAAACAAAGTACAGAAGTGAACAACCATCAGTTGCTTGGTTTGATTTATTTGTTTAACAGTATATCAACTCTTTATGGGTTATTTAATACCAAAATTTACATTCATTTGTAAATGTTTGATTGTAGTCATAACTATGTTTTTAATGCTCCATTGCACTTTCTTGGTCAAATCATTTATTTGCCCATGATTATATGATATCAAGTATTCCTATCTAACCGGCTCATTGGTCTAGTGGGTAGAGGGTTCGCCAATGATCTGGGAGGCCTGGGTTCAATCCCAGGTCGCGTCATACCAAAGACTTTAAAAATGGTACTTGATACCTCCTTGCTTAACACTAAGCAATATAACGTACGTATCAAGGGTAAAGTGGAGCAATTCAGGGTAAGGAGTGACATCTCACCACTGTGTTCATTTTGTTTTGATATATCTTTGGAGAAAGCCAATAGGGCAAGCCAGAGAACCAAAACCAAAGTTAAATTTGTCTTTATTACAAAGTTAAAATGTGACAATTATTTGGCAGATAGTTTAAGAAGGTCAAGAAAAAAAAGAATTTTAATTGCCCATAGTAATTGACAAATTGGAAAGCAATATAATTTATTTTTTCAAATTATCTGATGATTGTGAGTATGCGTCAAAATATGAAAGAATTCTTTCAACAAAATAATCATAAGCCAATCTTTAAGTATAGGTTAACCCTTGATTGATCGACACAAAATCTTTAATTTATACAATCAATTTTTTTTTAAACCAAAGTTACAGAATTATTACTTATGTATAGATCGACATCTGGGTGGGGGCTTTAAAATTAGATTTTCAAAATTTGACCAGTTCAAAATGTATCAAGACTAAAGTTGTATTTACCAAGACAAAAATGAATAATCAAAATTTTCTTGAAAATTAGTCCTCTTGACATTCAACACATTTATCCCAGTAAGTTTTCCACTGGTCAAAGCATCTTTTGATATAGTGTGAAGCTGTGCTACTGTATTCATTTTATTCAAATGTCATTCACATTCTAAAATCTCTTCTACTTGAGATGAATATTCACTTTCAGAAACAAGAAAAAGTCACACCAGGTGAATATGGATTGTGCTGCATTTGCACAATTCAGTGTTTCACAAAAAACAATGTTGATAATTGACAAAATTTAGGCATCTAAAAATCAAAATTATATCAGTTGCTCAGTTAAGCACACATATTCATTTAAATTTTTTTATCTTTTTTAGAAATCCATTTTCAGTACTTTTTACTCATACATCATATATAGTATGAGGAGAGAAAATAGTAAAAAGAATAAATGAATGAGAAATATATTTTTTCTATTTTATTTACTTTTTGAATAAGTGTGCAAAAGGAGAAAAACAAGTGGTAAATGAAAAAAAAAAAAAAAAAGAAAAGAGAACAGCCAACAATTATTCCTCAGTTCTACAACTCAGCCTCAACCCAACTATTAATCAATAAATAAGTTATTTTCAAACTAAGAACTTTAAATATTAAAATAAAATCTAACCCTGCAAATATCATTACCATAAATTTTTTTGACACTTATACAACTCAATGTGCTTTTATTTACTAAGTTTTGTTTAGTCAGGCACACAGGCATCAAGTTACAATAACTGCTGTTTCAAAGTAATCACCCATCTAAGTACTCAGGTTCATCATTATCTAATTTCTGAGATTTATTGGTTTTGTTGTGAATATAACTTATAAACAAACAAACTAGCATAGTATCCATCAGGGAATGCCTTGCATGGTGTAATTTTTAGCAAGATATGAGTGTATTCTCACTAGTTGCTGCATACATCTGGCCTTGTGCCAAACAAGTATGCATACAACTACCACAGAATCTGCCAAAAGATAAATGAATAAATTATACAAAACAACATACAAATTTTCTATACATCAATAATCCCATCATGTTTTATATATATATATATATATATATATATATATATATATATATATACACACACACACACACACAACAACTTTATGTATTTATAGAAAAAACTTAAAATTTTTTTTTTAATGCAACAGAAGAGAAAAAGATTTTTAGCACAAGACAGAATTCACTGACTGAACGCAAAAAGGTAAATCAGGGCTGTTTTAAAAGTAATGTATATAAAATTTTTGATTCAATTTTAAAGTACTTTAGATTTTTGATCCAAGTCAATTTCTTTAACAAAATTTTTGATTAGAACAGAAATTTGCTCTAATTTTGATTTGATATTTATTCATATTCATACTTTGAGAAGAAAAAAAATCTATCATTTTGTGTTTGAATAAAATGAAATTGAATAAGAAAAAATAAAAGAAAAAAAAAAAAAATGTTAAATTTAATACATCAAAATTTGTTCTATAAAAATAAATGAATACCAACTATAAAAAAAATAATGGGAACTAAATAAAAAATAAATTTTCAAAAAATCTAAAAATTCAAAACTAAATTTAAAAAAATGAATAAAACTTAAAAAAGTGAACTATTTCCAAATTTTACTTGGCTTGAACAGGCATATTGGATATGACATTTGTCTATTAACCTCTAAAGTTAAACATCCAAATCAGGACAAGATTCACATAAAATTTTTTAATACTTTTGTATCATGAGAAAAAAAAAGTGACCTTTTTTATAAGGCATTGATTAAAGATGGTAGGTTAGGAGTTCTATAGTCTATACTGAAAAGTACAGTATCAAGCAGTACTAGAGTCCCAGGATTGATGTTTATACAGCAGAATCAACTAACTTCACCCCTGAAGGAAAGCAGGAGCCACACTCAAAATTTGTCAAAATAAATGTTAAAGTATCTGTCATAATAACGAAAAAAGAAAAGACAAACTTAGTAATACATCTAAAAGAAAAATGGAAAAGAGAGAAAGAGAAAAAACAAAACAAGTATCTATACACCCTAGTATTTCCTCATCCTTTGGTTTAATATGGGTACCTAATATTTTTGAGTGGCTCAAATTTTAGGGTGTGTTTTCAGCTAAGAACAAGGTAAACAAAAATCTTTACTTTGAATAAAGCTTACCAAACTAACTTCAGTAATACAATTTTCAAAAATTAAATATTTTGTGACACATTAGGTTTTGTTATACATTTTGAATAATATATTGGTCATGGCTACAATGAAAAATTTAGTGAATAATTAAAAGGTTTGGTTTGCTTTACAGCATATCAACTCCTTATAGGTTATTCATTTGTAAATATTTGACCGTAATTATAACAATATTTTCAATATTCCATTGAATTTTTTTTTCTTTTTGGCTTTTAAAAAAATTTTATTTGACTATAATCATCACTTGTTTGCACAGTTATATGGAATCAAGTATTCTTATTTAATACTAATAATTTATACACAGTCATATGATTTAAAGCAACTATTCCTATTTTTTGTTTGCAGTTTCAAGTATTATTATCTAACACAAAAGGTTTCAAGTAACTGATAATAATCTAGCAAAAAATTATAGCTTCAAGTAACTATTAATACAAATAATTTGCATACAGTTATATGGTATCAAGTATTCCTATCAAATACAAATGATTTTTCAAACTAATCTATTTTAACACATAGATGGACATACATAGGATTTTTTTTTCATATATGAAGGAGTATTAGTTAGGTTAATGCCAATAACTATCAGTACTTAATCTAACTTAATGATATAATATTAAATATAAATAAGGAAAGCACATACATCATACGACATCAACTATGTAATGTTCCCCCAATATCTTCAAATCTTTTTTTTATCATTCCTAATAGATAAGCACTGTAATTATTGGTAAAAATCACTTTTTGAAAATGTTTAAAACAGAATAGCCCCAGTGTTTTTGTATTACTATCTAAATATTGATACATAATTATGAAACTGAAAAGTGATTTTTTTAAAGCAATTTTACTTTGTCTATATTCAACTTTGTAATGTCTCAGATATTGTGAGTTTAAAAAAAAAAAAAAAAAAAAGAAAAAAGTTGCATTTATTTTTATCTCATTAATTAAATTTTTGATATAAGTTCAATACAATTGCAAAAATAGTGTCATCATTTTTCGTTTAGTTGTTTTTTTTAAAGCACATCAACCCTTGTGGGTTATTTAATTGTTTTTATATGATTTGTAAGTGAATATTTTGTAGGTAATATTTTTAAAAGAACCAGAGCTCATTTTTTTTTTCACTCAGTTAAATGGTTTCAAGTATTCTATTTATTAATATTTATCAAATATTCTATTTATCAATAATTCCTAATAAAAAGATTGAACAGTTCTATTTGGCCCGTAGATGAAACCCTAAGAGGTACTACCACTCCAGATCAAAGACGACTTGAGTAATGGTAATGAAGAGGTATTCAATATTCCCCAAACACATCTCTTTTGGACAGCACAGGTAGTTATATATATATATATATATATATATATATATATATAAAAATCAATGTGTTTCTGTAAACCAATTTCACAAATTGTATATTGTATGTATTAGATTTGAAGAAAATGGGAAGGTTCAGTTTTGATGGCATCTTGAGACACACACACACACACACACACACGTGAGAGAGAAAGAGATGACTGATCAAGACTGGACCTTTAAATCTTAAATTTTCAATGAAGATGTATGCTCCGTGGAGCAACTTACACAAAAAAGTAATGTTGAGATTGCTATATGAAATTAAAACAATATCAATATGTTTAAAATGAACTTTTGTAAATTGTAGGATTGTCAAAGTGCAGCCCCCCCCAAATACTAACGAGACCTAACTGTAACATTTTGTTTCCTAAACTGAAATTTCATCAAGACAAAGAATTGAGGACATAGAAGATATTAAAAGAAACCTTATAGTGCAGCTTGATACCATATCAGAAGTTTCAAAGATGCTTCAACCAAAGGAAAACTCCTTGGAATAAGTATGTTAAATGCCAAATGAACTATTCCAAAGAAAATTAACATTTCACTAATTCCTCATTACTGTCTCAGTAAATATGAACTGTCTACTTCTTGGACAGACCTAGAGACATTTTAAATATTAAAGTTGGTATATTTTAAGACTTGTAGGAAAAGCATGTCTTACTTTTTCTCATGATCTTCTAAGAATAGAATATTTCTAATTATATATTAATTCCATTTATGATATCTTATTGCAATCTAAACGCATAAGTCTTGTTCTGTCAGTCATGCTTGCCATAATTCCTAACCAATGACTGATCATCTCTTTCTTCCTGTTTTTAGTGCACAACTTCAAGTGTTAAAACATTTCCCATCTACTGTATACTTGGTTAAATAAACCTTTCTTTCTCTGATTAAGTTTGGTTGCCATTTAATGGTATATCAACCTTCATGGATTATCTAATGCCAAAGCCATCCTTGTAGAAGAAAAGTAGTGGTACTATTTCACCCATAGATGGGTGGAGGGATGAGAAGGTTCATACCTTTTCCAAGGGTATTAGTCAAAAAGTGAACACAATAGTGCAACTAGAGCTTGAACTTGCTTACTATAATATAGTAATCCAGCAGGTTAACCACTATACCATGGGGACTTCCCCCACTTTTCTCATTTTATGGTCAGACTTTGGTTTTACCATAGAGAAAACAGAGTGAATGAAAATTTTGGTGGTGTTTTTTAATATAAAAATCATACTCGTCAGGAGTTATACAAATAGCTAGCATTAAAATACTAAATTCAACTGAGTAAACGTCTCCTCTTTTTTAACTTTAGTGTGTGTGTGTGTGTGTGTGTGGATGAGTATATATTACTATTACCTGTCATGTCTAAAAACAACTATTTTAATAATTCTAAAATTGTATTAGACTTATAAAATATGAAAAACCGCAAGTTGCTCAGAATTTTCTTTTTTATGTTCAATACTTTGGATATTAAACATTAAGTAAACAATTAAAGATGATTGGGTGGTATCACCCGAGTATGAAAAAGAAAAATATGAAACAATCAAAATTTTGATTTCATACTAATTTAACAGGTACAAATATACTGTTTTAAAATGGTTTATTTATTAAAAGAATATTGCCTATAATTAATATTATTTCTTCACTATTATGAATTATTAACAGCTATTTTTCAGTCAGGAATCCAGGATGAAGAGGCCCACAATCATGAGGATTGTTAACAAGGTATACATTTAAACAAAAGAAAACTTTGCTTTAAGTCATTATTTTTAGTCAAACACTATTTCATCTCCTTGTTGATTGGTAATTGATAGAATGTTAGTCTTTTCTATTTTTTAGGATGTAAAGAATATTATGTTCAAGAATAAGTTGCTCAAAGACAGAAAGATACCATCTGTCAAAACATCAAAACTTTACATTAAAGATAATTTAGGTGAGCATTCCAAATGTTATATCAATTGAAATAACTAGTATAAAACCTAAATGAAAAAATACTTAATATAAGTAGAATTGCTACATAGCAGGGGACTTGTATGTTGTCACTTGATCCCATGGTAGGAAGGAAATGACAAACACCCTGTAATAAAAAAAATAAAAAAAAAAAACAACATTTATTTTTGATGTTATATTTCTTTACCAGTCTCATAAAACGGAAGATGTGATTTAGTTCTGTTGGAGAAAAAAATTTGCGCTTTCTTATTTACAAATCATCACCCCCTCCCTGATAGTTTCACTTCATGTCTCAGCTATTAACTTTTTGAATCTAAGTTTTTCTAAGTCCTATATAGTTGTCTCTAGCCAATGTACAAAGCACCCATTCAATTTTTAACTGCTTCTTGCAGTACCTAGGTTTCAGCCATGACAATCACTCCTACACAATATCTAAAACATATCCACCATACCAGAGCATCAAGGGTGGAAGTGAGGAGTTATTACATAACAGAATGACAAAAAAAAGAAAAAATAATAATTTGTAAAACAAACAGGAAAAGCAAGGACAAACAAAATGAATTTAAAAAAAAAAAAAAAAAAAAAGAAAAAAAGTTGAACAAAAGATTTTTTTTACTTAAAAAATGAAAAGAAAAAAAAAAACACAAACATGCACATGGCAAGAATACAGAAAACCCCTTAAAAAAAAAAAAAAAAAAAAAAAAAAAACCAGACATGCAAACATGTTAAGTAAAATAAAAGAGAAAGTTAAAAAAAATAAATAAACTACAAAATATATTTTTAATGTATACACTGAAAAATTTGGATTGACACCCCCACACACAAAAAAATGTTTTTGCAGGGAAAGGATTGTTATCAGGAAAGGAAAATGAGTATTTTAAGGTATTTCCCTACAACTTCCCTCAATAGAACATGACTCATTCAAGGATAGAAAAATTTTGGCAAAGGGAAACCATTTTAACACCACAAGAAAAGCCAAAGATTATGGTATATCAACAGTAAGAATTTACAGATAACACTTTAATCTTTACTGATAGTTTTAAGTAGGAAAATCCAATTCAACTCAAACTTTAAATCAATCCACTTTCCAAATGCATTCATTTGGAGTGATTTATAATATTTCTTAATACAGAGTAGTAGAAAAAAAAAGCCTTGTACAATTGGTTTTCTGGGTAACATTTAGAGGATTTTGCTATATATATATATATATGGCCAGAATTTCCAAGGTAAGGTGATATTACAATTATAAATTGATTTTTTAGACTGGTTTCTTTTAGTGTGCAGATTTGAGTCAAAATAGAATCAATTAAGATTTAGAAAAAAATTCAAGTATCAAAACAAATCAAACATTATATATATATATATATATATATATATATATATATATATATATATATATATATATATATATATATATATATATATATATAAATAAAACGCACACACACACAGGGTGATTGAAAAGTAACTCGCTAATTTAGAATTCTTATAATTCATCTATAATTTTTTACAAGAAATGAATATGAGAAGAAAGTATAACAGAGAATTACGTTCTGTAATCACCCTTTATTTATATATATAACTTTTATCATAAGCACAAGGTATGATAAAAAGTACAGTATCCAACAGATTTCATAACATAAACAGTAAAAATTTTCAGTTTAATATCAACTAGAAAATATTTCTTTAAAACTCTTAAACATAATACATTTACATAAGGTTATATTCCCATATGAAAAACAGACTAATATTATCAGCATATTTTTCAGGGTTTCAAAACCTCTCCAATTGTGTTTGGAAATGCTCATATGATGAAGAGAAACATTATACAAGAAAGAATATATATAATAAATATGAGTGTTGGTTGTCACTAAATCTCTTTGTGGGTATGTGTCGAACCAAGTGCAATATGATATGGAGAGTGCTCAATATCTAGGATAGGGCTATTATATAACAATAATATATATATATATATTTATGGATTAAATAAATCTAATTTTTTTTAATTATTATAATATATATATCTGCCTAGATTACAAATTATTTTGTCACCAACTTTGAGCTAGAGAAAAATTTCTTGACCCTTTTACTGCGACAAGATACAGTGTGTTATGTTGTATACTTTCTCTAATGTACATGTCATTATTTCCTGATATACAAGTAAAAAATAAACACCTATGACATACAAAGGCATCATATAAAACTGCTGAGAGAAGAAAAAAAATCTACATCAACTCCATAAGAGTTGTTACATTTATGTATGAAATTTATATGTAAACGTAAAAACTTTTATGGAGATGTAGTACATGAATAAAGATTATTTAGTTTTAGGTCAAACTAATTTCAAAATTACCATATAGACTCAAAGAATTTTTTTTTTGAAAAAAAAAAAAAAAAAAAATAAGGATAAAATTTTATCAATAAATATAAGAACATTTTGAAATTTCAAAATTCACAAAAAATTGAAAGAACTCACTCTCTCCTAAAACCTTCATTTGGAAGTGAATTACTATTGTGAGAAAGTGGGGGCTAAAAATTTATGTCAACTAAACTTTTTTTTATTCATAATTTCCATTGATGTAAAACTTTGTGCAGAATGAGGATAAAAAAGTGCAATTTGAAAGTCTGACAAACATTTAATTTTGTAACCTTGATTGGTTGGAAAATCTTTCATACTTACAGAGAAAAAAACATTCTAGCCAAATTGGCATGAATCCTTTTTGATCCTACCTTTGTTCATAGATAAGTATTTCCACAAAGTTTCCTCAGCAGTGAGAGAGAACTCATTATTATGTGTAAATCATCTCTCTCAAAAGAAACCTTTATCAATTTGATACAACGCCAACCAAACAACTGATGTTTTTTGCTTTTATTGAGGGCCGCCTCTTAACAAGTCATGAAGACAAGAAAAGTTCTGGTCACCTTTTATCTCCACTGTTCAAATAATTTTCAACAACCAATCTTTCCCAGAAACATCTGGAAGAAGCATCTTTTGACTACAACAGAAGACCAAGACACACATGCAAAACACATTTTTGTCAATTTTCAAATCAACATTAAGAAACAAAAATTTCTTCCCAAAAACCCAAAGCAACAGCGAATGATTTTTAAAAAAAACAAAAAAAAAAACAGAGCTATTATTTTTTTTACTATATTTTATTTTATGGTAATAAAGAAAAAAATTTTTTTTTCTTTAGACATTGAGTATGTGGTCTTCATTCCTACACATTTTTTTTTTTTTTTTTTTTTTTTGAATATTCCTCTCTTTGGCCAGTTTATCTATGTAAGAGATACAACTAGTTAATATTACTGTTTCTCATTGAAGGTACAAAATTGTATATCTTGCATAAAATTTCTATAACTTCAGTCGAGATTGAATTTTGAAAACCTAATTTGAGTGTTTTTGTTTTTTAAATTAAGAGCCAACATATATATATATGAGTACTAAGTTTGTAAAGTTGAAATTCAAATCTAATGAGAAAGATCAGAAACAATTATGATCAATCAAAAGTTGACTTATACACAAGTATATAGAGTAACAAAATGGGGGTAGGAAAGAAACAATTGTATTTTCTTTTTATTGTAGCCAGCTTATTTATCCTATTAAACTCACCTAGTTTAAGCAACTTCTTAGAACCCACAAATAAGAGCTGTGATTAATGAGAAATATATATATTATATTATATAAATAAAACCTTTGATAAGGAAGCCTACTTCCTAATGAAAACCTCAAGAAATTTGAACCTCTCATATTTCAAAAGCAAATGATTATGGCTTTTCAATCATGAATGTTCACTTTAAAGCTTCCACACTAACATTAAATAATCCAAACATATACACCTGATTTTTTTCTTTTTTTAATCTCAAGTGAAATCTTAGTAATTAGATAAATGAGAAAACCCAATACAAAGAGACTTTTTGATAGACTCCAATGTAATATATTAGATGTATCAAATATATATTTCAAACTATATCCTTCCATGTTTTTGTTTTCTTCATAATTGGAAAAAATAAATTATGAATAAATTTCGACAAAAATAAAATGCTATAAATTGAATACTAAGTAATTTTAATTTTCAAAACCAAATTCATGAATTTCTAAGAAAAAAATAAGCTGATTCAATTCTAAAACAAGCAAAATAGTTTCTAGTTGGTTTTATTAATTTTTTTCTTTGTCTTACAAGATTTAAATTTAGTTCAATTTATATAAAGATTATTTGAAATTTTCTTCCTAAGAGCTTTCCATGATTATTGGTCATTTTCAAGAGTAAATCAAGATATTGTTGCTTGTATTAGATATTTTTGATTCAGTCTTGTATACAAATTATTTAAGAGTTTCTTCCTGAGAATCTTCAACCATCATTGGTCATTTTTAAGAATGTAAAAAACTTTTTCTTTTAAATATCTAAAGTGTAGAGAGATTCATAAATAGTTTTTCTATAGCATTACTGTTAACAGTAGACACCAACACGATCTTTGCTACATTGGTTCCAGTGTCGGACACATAATCTAAATTTTAAAACTTATGTGACAAACACTATAGAAAAAATAAATTTAAAAAAATATTATCTCAACTACACTGGGCAGAAAGCATTTCAGATATTAAAAACAAAAGTTTTACCGAATTTTTAAAAAAATTATGATATCCTGATTATACACTTGAAAACGGCCAAGAATTCTTAAAAATTTCAGATTAATTTCTGTATAAAATTGAACCAAACTTAAGAAATCTTGTAAAAAAAAAAAAACAAGCAAAACACACACACACACACTTTGTGGTTCTTAAAACCTACATAAGAGGAGGACTGCTGCCTAGATATACTTCACGAACATTGAAAGTACACACACACACACACTCATATATAAGACTGCAATGAATATAAAAAGTTTCTTAGACCCAAGTTACCCACTCTTATACATCCATACACATTAAGGAAAAAAGAAAAACAGACTAATTAAATCTTAACAGCTCAACATCTATTTTTAAAAAGTTCTAACAACATAAGAACTTATCTGCTCCAAGTTTGAAGTGTAAACACAGTTAATTCCTAAAAAATTTAGTGTGGTATCTTTTCCTTCCTCTCAAGTGGAGTTCATAGGAAAGTTACTCAATCAGAAAAGGAATATTTAGAGAAACCTAGCTGTACTTACCAATAAAACATACAGGTTGTAGGATGGCCATTATTTAAACAAAACAAAAAAAAAAAATGTAGAATATTTACTAGAAATATATTCATTTTTAGATAATTTCTTTTTAATGATATCTGAGATCTTTGAAAATACTTGAAACTGTCTTCCATGTGCTGTGATTGGTGTAAATAAAGCAGTAAATAAATGATGAAAACAAATAAAAACAAAATAATCATCCTAAAATTTGATTTAAAATTTGATAATTATTTGTATTCCAAAAGATTTTGTTTCATCATTTATTTACTACAAGTTACCACCTTGTTAACACCAATCGTGGCATCTGGAAGACAGATACATAAAAAAAATGAAATAGAATAAAATAATAAATAAAAATAAAAAATAAAAAATCAAAGTCAAATTTACAAAATATTTCAAATAAATATTTAAATATTTGACTTTATTATTTTTCACATGTGAAGTGGGATAATAATATTTGCTCGATATGCTGCCTTGAGCATCTCTCCTTTCTACTATCTGATAATTCCCCTCAGAATGCCCTCTAAATTCTTTTTTATTATTATTTCTGAAATCATCTAATTCAATCTTGAGAGTAAATTTCCAGGTTAAGGAGAAATATTTAAAAATGTCTACCATACTTAGAAATTCTATTGAATATTTTGAAAGTCTTAAATTCAACCACTCTTATTCTTCTTTCTAGTAAAGTAAAACCAAATTTCTCTCTGTAACTAATCTTTTACTCTCTTTATAAGTTTTGTCACTCTTCTTTGTATGACTTTCAATCTCAATATTAATGTAATTTTTTTTAATAGGGTTTCTTAGCCTTTTTAAGTCAAGCAGATATGCATTCATCTATGAGTGTCTCAGCTTTAAAAAAAAACTGAACCTGTAGTCCAACTTATCTTTAGCAAAATGATAGATAAATCATGATCCAATATTTGTAAAATGTATTTTTAGAAGATACCAAATAAATCCACATTACAATGATCCAGGTATCTTCTTTTTAATTTAAAAATCAAAATATGGTATTTCAAACAAGGTGCTATCCAGAAGTTCAGGAAAAGTAGGCTACAAAACCCCTTAATGAGAAAATTTCAACTCCATAGAAAAAACTTCTTCCAATATTCATTAATAGTTGATTGAAAGAAAGAAAAAAAAACAACACACAAACAGGACTATTTTTATGGAGAGGTGAAGATGTATACCATATTGTAAAAGATTTGAGAATGACAAGTCCAAAAAGATGTTGACATTTTTGTTGCCAACATTACACAAGAAAAGTGACATTTTTGTCATTTTATCTATTTGCAAAAGGGCTAAATTACACTCATTACTAAATCACTTGACATGAATCTTACTGAACATATTCTAGAATCTGATATTGCTTGAATAAGTAAAATATCTATAAAACCTTTTAAGATATTTGCTTTGTGTTTTTAATGCAACGTGCTCAGATATCCCATCATAGAAGATAGCAGACCTGATAAATCTAAGAATTAAAAGTTTGAAAAAAACTTTTAAATTTGCTTTTGGCAAGACCAAATTTTAATTTTCATAAGGCAAGGTGTTTTTTTTCTTTTTAAATACTTTAATCAATGATTTCCCAAGTATGCACACCACACAGCACCCCAAGATTGGTATAAAATATTTGAAAATTTTGGTAATTCCAGACAATCATAACTCATTCATCTAATATGCCTTCCAAAAATAATATAGAGAAGTTCACAAGGCTCAATCTCTAAAGAAAAACTTATTGAACTAACTTGTAAAAATATACTGAGAATAAAATTTGCCAACATGGAATTAAGTGAGTTTTGGATATCAGTGATAGGCTATTCTCTTTTACAGTGCTAAAGCTCAACAAATCCTAATTCCATTAGTGATAAGTTATCTCTGCAAAAACTGGGTTTTTAGTGATAGCAGGGATAAAAAAAAGCAAATATAAAGCAAATTGGCAGTTGTTGTCTCTAGTTTAGCTTGAAAAGTTGAGAAATTTTTGGAGAACAACAGGCTCACTTAACCTACTTATAATTGGGATCATATATATATATATAACATATACATACATACACACACAAGTTTGGTTTTTTTAAGGGGGGGGAATGCGAAAAAAAAAAAAAAATGATGAATAAATAAAATAGAATAAAAGTTTTTAAAATAAATCATACTTATGTTTTTCCTCAACAAAACTTGAAAGTAAATACAATTTTTCAGTATTTTCTGACTGAGGGTATAGTGAAAAAAGATTTTTATACTTTAAGATCATAGGGATTCAACAAAATTAGACTTCAATGATTGAATAAAAAAAAGGGCTTTCTTAAAACAGTGTCTTTACTTTTTCTCCTGTTTACATACAAGACATTTTGGATAGGGGCTGCTTACTAACTCCTAAACAAAAATGATAAACAAACATAAATAACCAACCTGTCTGAAATATTAAATAACTAACATCAATGATAAACAACTTGCCATCCTTTTGGTTTTTGGCAGAGTGTCAGATCCTCCCTAAAAATCTATTCAGAGGGTCTGTCTCAATTTCATGTTATCTTTCTCATCCCAACCAATATGATTAAAAAAATATACAAAGATAGAGGTGTTGAGAAGCAAAATAACAGAAATTTAGTCCAATAATTATAGAATACTATCTACATCATTCATTCACTTACAATCCCAAATGAATCTCTCAAATCATTTCTCCTTATCATTTCCTGTTGTAAAAGTCTAGTTCTAGAGTCAATTTTATAGCTGATTCATCAGTGTAAGGCGATTAATCCTTACTTGAGAACTAAGTCAGATGAAGATAAGCTTAATGAATATCTATGCTGGTATCAATGGTCAAATATTACCATTTTGATATAGTTTCCTAACTTAAGGATTAAGATAAATATGAACTGCAATGGATATAAAAAGGAAAGTCTCTTAGGCTAAACTTAGGATTTGGCTACAAAATCATTTTTTTCTGTTACAGAAATCATCTTAATACTATATATGCATGTAAATCCAGATCAGGAATAGTTACTTCTTGTTGGTACCATGTAATTTGTCCAAAGTTACTTGGAAATGGAAGATAGAGACTGACAAGTAACATCCATTGTCCTAGGAAAGGTAATGAAAGGAAATACCCAGCACTGCACCTCAAAACCCAATAGGTTATAAAAGAGGCGGTGGGCAATGCCAAGTAACCCTCATTCTCCCAAGAGATGCTATAAAGGGATATACCCAGCATTGCACCTCAGTAATCTAATAATAGAAGAGATGAGCACTGCCAAATAAACACTAATGTCCTAAAAAATGTTATGAAGGGAAATACCCAGCATTACACCCCAGAGATCTAATAGGTTATAGAAGACAAGGTGGACACTGACAAGTAATTCTAGTACCACTGAGTGATGCCATTTAGGGAAATGTCCCAACATGGCACCCTACTGACCTAATAAGTTATGGGAAACATCCATCTAAATATGAGCCCCAACTTAAGGTTTGTATAAAAGATGTAATTCCTAGCAGCTATATTTTAAATTAAGACACTGATAACCTGAAAGAAGAATATTACTTTTTATTTACATAGAAGATAAGCAGGATATCAAAAATGTAGTTTTTAAAAAGATTCATTTTCAGAGCTTTAGTTCCATCCCAGAAACAAAATTTCATGAAAATCAATTAATGTCTCTCTAAGACAGCTTTTAAAGAAATAAAACATTTGCCACTGCCACCAACTTCCTGCTGGCAGAGTAGCAAGGATATAAAAATTGTGATAAGAGAATCCCCCAACCCTGTTTTACCATCCCTAGTTCAAACAGATCCTATAAATCCCTTAGGGAATAGAGTAAAAATAAGTGGCTAAGAGCCCCACCCTCATATGACAAGATAAATAAAACAAGGTACAGCAAATGCAGATCAGAATAATTTCCTATTTACCTTTATTATATTAAATCTCTGAATCAGTAATCAAATTATTGAGAAAGCAGGACATTTTAGCATAAACTTTTCTATAAAAAGGTACCTCTAGATTTACCTGGCAATGAAGTTGGTTTGGAATCAATTCAGCTTTTCAGGAAATGAATTATAGGTACTTTATGGGTATGCAAACTTGGAAAATTTGTCATATCTTACACACACAACTACAATTATCTCTTGTCTTACTCTTTCAAAATCAAATCAAGATCAAAATGAATAAGCAGTACATTAATGTTGCATTGTTCAAAGGATGACAAATCAAGTGAAAGAATTAAAAGAATTAAATAATCTTATTTTTTGTTCATAAATATTAATTCAAGTTAGGTTTGGTTTTATGGCATATCAACCATTGTAGGTTATTCAATGCCAAATCCTTATATATATTTTAAATGCATGATTAGTAAACACATTTTGTTGATAATGTTTTTAACAAGCCTGAGCTCAGTCTTTTGCACACAGTTAAATGGTTCCAAGTATTGCTATATCTCACTAACAATTCAATTAAACATCAGCCATTTGTTTACACACAGTAAAATGATCAGTTTTATTTCAAACAATTCAGTTTAGCACAAGTCATTTGTTTGGACAGTTTAAATGTCAAACAGTTCTATTTGACCCACAGATCAGATCCTAACAAGTACTACCACTCCAGGCCAGTTCACACTGGCCTGGAGTGCAATGGCAATGAAGGGGTACTCCACATCCCCCAAAGTTCCAGCATTACTGGAGCCTCACCATCAGATTGTCTAATGTCATATCCAGGACACTCATTGGAGGTGGGGGTCCTTCACCCACTGCAAAGTGGCAGTCGGTGTATTCTATAGCCCCAGCTGACTGGGCTGTGTTCGAGTTTTGTTTAACAGCATATCAACCTCTGTGGGTCATTTAATGCTAAAAAAATTAGTTTTGTCCTGAGTGCATTTTAGGGTTTAAGGTATTTTTTCTTTATCATATGATGTTCTATTATATTTTGTTAGATTTTGATGAAAAGATTGGTTTCTTTTAGAAAGCTCAAAATTTCCTCTAGTTTGGTGTTTTTGAAGTTACTTGTCTGATCGTATTTTGGGCAAGTTTGTCTAAACCTATCAGTTTATGAGAATGTGTTTGACTGTGAGGGGTACTTTGTATGTTGAGCATATTGAGGGTGTATTTGATCATCCTACAATTTTTGCCATTTGTCAAGTATGAATTGGATGTCTGCCACAAGTGCTTTTCTTTTTTTCTTTTTGCAGCACTGTCTGCTCTTTCATTTCCATGTAGACCTATATGACTTGGTATCTAGGTGAGAATTATGCAATTATTTTTGGAAAGAGTGTTCATTTTGTCAAGGAGTTTTGTGATGAGAGGGATTGATGTATTTTTGTTCTGTAGAGCTTGGAGGACTGATCTGGAGTCTGAGTGGATGAAAAATTTAGAAGATTTGTAGTTAGCTATAATGTTTATGGTGAGGTCAATAGCTATGACTTCTGCACTATAGATTGATGATTCATTTGGGAAATATTTTAACAGTTCTTGTTTTTGAAAGAGAGCAGCACAACCAGCTTTCATTCCCTATTTAGACCCATCTGTATAGATGAGATGGTGATCTGGGAAGTTGTCTTGGAAAGTGATAGGGTGTTGGTTGTTTTGTTTTGTGATATATCAACCCTTTTCAGGTCATTGAACGCCAAATTAAGTCATTTTGATAAAAGTTTCAAACAATTCAGTTTAGTATAAATATAGCTTTTTTTGTTTACACAGTTAAATTTCAAAATTGTTCTATCTCAAACAATTCAGTTTAGCATAAGTACACAGTTTAGTTCCATTTGACTCATAGGTAGGACTTTATCAGGTGCTACTATTCCGGGCCAGCGTGAAGCTGGGAGCAATAGCAATGAAGGGGTAGTCTGCATTCCCCAAAGCTCACTACTGGAATCTGACCATCAGATTGTTTAGTGTCATATCCAGGACACTTGTTGTGGAGGGGGATCTTACCCCTCTGCAGAGAAACAGTTGGTGTATTCAACAGCCCTAGCCAATTGGGCAAGTGATGGGGGTGTATTTTGGTTTTAGATAATTTGGTTAGTTCTAGTTTTACTATTGGTTGATTTATGATCCATGGTGCTTTTTGGAAGAAGGGTATTATGTATTATTTTAGATTGATTTTGATTTCATTGAGGGGGGTTTAGATTCTTAGATTAAGAGGTTAGATGTCCTTTGCTTTATTTTCAAACAGATTTTTCTATCTTATTTCCATGATGCAGTTACAGGCAGGGTTTGTAGGGCATGAGATTAGTTTAGTATATTTTTGGAGTGCAAGTTTATATCTCAAGGAAAGCAAGGGTTCATTAGCTTCTATATATAAGCTTTCAATAGGCTGTTCCATACATGAAGCAGTCATAATGAAGTTTTAATCATATTAGAGATCTGTATAGTTTGATTTGGTTTTTGTCAGCACTCCAGTCTGTGTGAGCAATGGTTCTTGGGATTTGGATGGTTTGGTTGCATTTGATCCTCAGTTGTTTGATATAGGGGATAAAGGATAGTTTTGGGTCAAGAGTAATGTCTAAGAAGTTTTATTAATAGGTTATGGGTATTTCCATACCATTTAGATTTGGGTGGGTTGATTATGCACTTTGTAGATTTGGCAGAAGTGCAAGCATTTGGTTTTGTTATTCAAGATTCTGAAACCATTTCCCATGGTCCATCGATATATTTTTGATGCATTGTTTAATTTTTTCCTATGGTAGCCATATTTTTGGAACTGTAACAAATGAGGAAGTCATTGACATATAATGAGCCATTGATTTCTGGACAGGTGGTTATTTTATTAATTCTAATTATGAATAGGATCACAGGTAAGATGCTTCCCTGAGGTACACCTATTTCTTGTGGTTTGGGATCAGAGAACGTATTGTTTGTGTTTGAAAGTCCAGTCTTCTAAGAAGTGCTTTATGAAGATGAGGAATCTGTCATGAGGCTATATGGTGTCATAGGTTTTTTTCAGTCAAAAAGACTGCAACCAGATGTTCCTTTTTTACTGAATGTTTCTCTGATTAGGGTTTCTATACAGACTATTAAGTCTATGGTACTTTTGGCTCTGAAGCTTACAGGTTTGAGAGGACATTGTTTGATTCAAGGAACCATGTCAGTCTTAGATTGATCATCCTTTCAAGAGTTTTGCAAGTACAGCTAGTTAAAGGATCTTTGGTTTTTGAGGATAGAGATGGTTGTAGCTTGCTTCCATAAGGTAGGGATGTAACCAGAGATCTAGATATAGTTGTATTTATTTAAAAGATATTTCAGGGATATTGTTAGTAGTTTTTTGAGGAAGGTGTAATGGATTTCATCTGGACTGGTGGCTGAATTATTATTGGACTTGGATATTGAGTTTTGGAGCTTGATTAGGGTAAAGGGTTGCTTATAACTATGTATTCTTTTCTTCTTTGATTCAGAGTTGAATTGATTGGAGTAGTTTTTTTGTGGATGACACTTGAGCAAAATTTTTCTGCAATCAGGTTGGCTATGTCTTTCACTTGTGGCATTTGTGTTTCATTGAGAGAAGTGATTTTTCAGGTTACTGAGGTTTTATTTGATTTTTTTTTATTAAGTTTCGATTAGTATTGGAGTTTATTCAAGGTTAAAGTTCTACAAGAAGATCTTTTGGCTTCTTTGATGGTACGCATTGAGTTTTGACTCTTTGTTGTTTGTATTTGTTTAGGTTTTCTGATGAGGGGTTTATTTTGAATTTCCTGAAAGTTGCTTGATATTCTTATGTCTTTGCACTCCTGTGAACCATGTTTGTTTGTTTCTTTTAGAGGATATTGTGGTTTTGGGGATAGTTTTATTGGCTATAGTGATGAGCATTGGTAAAATGTATTATGGTTCTTGATTTGTATGTTTCTGGGATCAGTGTGATAAGGCATAGTTTTTTTAGCATGACTGCCACTTTGCTTTTTGTTTAAATTCCATTGTAAGGGTTTTGTTATTGTTTGTGGTCGCAAGTTTTCTATTATAGAGTTTTTCCATTATTATTTGGTAGTGATCACTGCTGCAGGGGTCTTTGTATACCCACCAGTTATAGTCTATGAAGATTGACAGGTCACTGAGGATTAGGTCTATGGCAGAAAATGTACCTAAGGATGGGTCAAGGTGAGTCAGATTTTTGATTGTGGAGGAATAAAAATTCTTGCTATTGATTATTTTTTTCAAGGGTTTGGCTTTTTTGGTCAGTTTTTTTACTCCCATATATGTTGCGGCTATTAAAATCTCCCATCAAGATAAATAGTTTAGGGAGTTGTTTAGCTTTTTCATTTATGGGGTCAAATGGAGAGTTTTGTGTAAGGTTGCTGAGACTGTAATTGCTTGCAAGTGGGTCTTGATGCTGATTTTACTTTGGGAGATATTTTTCCAAATTAGGGGTAATACTCCACCCAAAGCTCTTAGGTTAGTATCATGTATGTAATCATATTGTTCAAAGTTTTTTGTATTTGCTTTGTCACTGCTTTGGTTTCTTGGAGGCATATGATGGTAGGGTTAACTTCAACTATAAACAGAAGCAGCTCATTCTAATTTGCCTTGTAGCCATGGAAGTTCCATTGGATTATACTGTAAGTATTTAGGTATTTGATTATGAATGTTTTAGTGTGTATGGTCTGTTTTGTTATAAAGCTGGTTTGGCTGTGATTTTCTATATTTCACTGTATTATTTTGTGTACCATTGGTTTTATTAGAGGATCTTTAAAGGTTTTATTTTATTTTCCTATTTTGGATTGTAAGTGTTCAGTCCATTTCGATTTCCATTTGCTCTATATTTCTTAATTTGTTCCTGGTTTCTAAGATGAGCAGAGGAGTTGGGTTTTATTTTTTTCCTCCTTTGTTCTTGATGTCGATCTGTGTCTACTTTTTGTAGCTTGTGTTTCATGTTTTTGAATAGTAGAAGTGGGGTGTTGTTTTGTTTATTGACAGGTTTTTTTCTATATTAGGTATAGTGGTTTTTAGGGGTTTAATTAGGTTTTGTGGTTCATATATTAGATCTATCAATTCTATTTTGGGTTCTTTTTTGTTTTTATTTGAGTATTTACTTTGTTTTCAATTGGATTTGGGGAGGTATTTGTCATTTTTGCAAAGGTTGGTTTAATGAAAGACATATCCACAAATTTTCTTGCTTCTGAGAGGGTAATATTCTGGATGACTTAAATTTTAATGATTTCTCTTTTTCCCCAGATTTAGCAGCATTTTGAATCTATTCTGTGGTTTTCATTATAGTTGCTGCAGTTGAAATTATTTTTGCAATTTTTTTTCTGTTTGGTCTGGTTCATATGCTCCAAATTTTACACATTTGTTTTCTTGAGCAAATTATATTTTTAGCCATTGTGGCACCTTTTGCGATTTGGGATATACTTTTCTACTTTAGCTAACATATCCAATTTTTATTTCAGGTTGAGGTTTTGGGTTGTTGAGAGTATGTATGCGTTAGTGTCTATTGTTTAGTTTAAATTTCTGATTGTTATTCTTTTGACATCTATTATATTTTGTTTTTTTAATTGATTTTTATTTCTGTAATTGAGCAGAGGGATAGAACTTCGTTTATACCATACCTCCAGAGGCATTTAGTCTCTTATGGGGGTAAGTATTTATGTTATGGAATTTTTTCAGTTTTAGTAATATCTAAGCTTGTTTTTTCATTGCCACCTCTATCAGAATGGTTTCATTTTTTAGGTTTTTGACAGAAATGGAGTTAATTAAAAAGAAATCATTTTTTCAACAATATGAGGTGATAATTTTGTAAGAGGGAGTTCTTTTGATTGCAGTACAACGAATTTAAGGTAATGTTTTTGGCCCAAATCAGATTCATAATGGGGTCTTTTTGCTTGGGTTATTTTCTTCTCCAGAAGTCATAAAAGTAAGTTCCACTGACTATACTCCTATACTCACGATGGAGCCCTACTTGGGGATATGCCAGGAGAAACCTATTTGCCTCTGAATATCAGAGCTACATAATCAGTATACTCATGCTAATGACAGACATAAGTGATTTGTTTGCACTCTGTAAAAATGTCAAACAGTTCTATTTGACCCATAGATAGGACCCTATCAGGTGCTACCACTCCAGGTGAGAGCGGACCTGGAAACAATAGCAATGAAAGGGTACTCTGCATTCCCCAAAACTCCAGCATTACTGAAGCCTCACCATCAGATTGTTTAGCCTCATATTCAGGACACTTTACAGAGATGCAGTCAGTGTATTCTATAGCACCAGCCAACTGGGCCATAAGTTAATTTTATTAAAAGCCTGCATGAATAGATTCATGAAGGCAAGTGCCACTGAGCAATAGTTAGCAAATCTTCCAGACCATTAGTAGCAAGTTCAACTGTATACCAGATTAAGCCAAGCTTAGTAAATATGGAAATAAACCAAGATAGCGCTACATAAACTGTTATATAATCATCATGAAAGAGTGTGTTTGCATTACATTATATATAAGATATCTTTATAAGATAAAAGTTGACACTGATTGATCCAAGCACATGTAGAAAGCAAAGCATAAATGATAAAATTTAAGAAAAAGAATGCAAGTGGGAAAATTGATAAGAGAATTACCAGGATCCCTTTTTATCATCTCTGATTTCTCTCTCATAGGGAGAACTTTGGTAGGTAAACAAATTTTACCATATTTCCTTCTTGATTTTCAAGCCATCCATTGATGTGAATCTGACAAGAGTTTTAATTTAAGGTTTGCCATATATGTCTACCATTCTATTACTAATACCTATAACATGTAGAACTTGGGGAAAGGAGAGAGGGGGGGAAAAAAGCACCAAGAGAATTTGGAAAATTATCAATTCCTGCATTATTCCTTCAGTGTTGATACAGATAGTGAAGCTTAAATTTTCTCAGTTTTTTTTTTGCTGTAGTAGTTGCTGCTAACAAAATCTTAATATGCTTCTTTAAATTATATATATATATATATATATATATATAAATATAAAAGAGAGAGAGAGAGAGAGAGAGAGAGAGAGAAATTCCAAATTTTGTACCACATTAAGCAGAATAATCTCTCAGGTTTTGAATGATTGGGGAAAAAAGGGGGGGGTGCAACACAGAACCTATCCAAAATATTACTTTAAGAAAGAACAATACAATCTTATTTTCTTATTGTTATCACTTTGTTTTAAAGATATCATCCAAAGGATATATATGAATATAAAACTTCACAAAATACAACACCACAAAAAAAAAAAAACTCTGGCAAGTACAGGGTGTTTTAAAATGTAACATTTCTTTGGGAGTTTCTTTATGATATTGTGAATTTAAACTCCAGCAATTCACCATCACTATGAACACACTGAAATCTTTCCCAAATAATCTCTGTAATATTAATGCTGCTTTTCTAATAAAGATATTCCCATAGAAATATTAGATTTTTTTTATTATTCAACTGCAGGAGATTCCAATATGTTGAATGCAATGATAAACATATGGAGACAGTTTAAAATTATAAAAGGTACTTCCATAAAGGACTTAACATTTTATCTTGTATATTTCAACCTTTAAGTTTTTGCCTTATATATTAAATCTAATGATATAGTTTTTCTATTCTGATAATCATTAATAGATCTATTTGTAGGAAGCTAACTTATATTGAATTCATTTCATGGCCTACTTCAAAAGGATCCTTGTGGAGGGAGAAGAATGTTTTCTTCATAATGCAAACCAAAAATCATGGTATGTATACTGAACAAACTTATTCACAGTAACAAGCAGAATGCAGGGAATTTTAGATTGAACAAATCAAAAAGTATAATATAGCAAAAATTATACCCCCCCCCCACTTTCATTAAATGGATACAGGTTTTCAATCCAGTTCCTTTGTGGTAACATCAAAAGCAAGGGAAGGAATAAATTCAATAGTCAAAATATCTCTTAGAACAAAAAGAAGTATTTTGATAATCACAGTCAGATACAGTTAAGTGTTATATCCAAGACACTGGGGTGGGGGGGTACCCTTCTGCAGTGGATACAGTCAGCCTATTCTCAGCCCTACTGATATGTTTAGAATCTTACAATAGCAGTTGGCTGTAGAGGAGTAGATATTTGTTTAGAATTTGTTTTTAAATCTGAATTTGAGTTACCTTAAAACTTATAAATAATTTAATCTGGAAAACAGTAAAAAAAAAAATAAATTTTTTAAATTGTAATGACTGATTTTTAGAAGATGCTGTTTTCTTAAAATTTTGGCAACCAGTTCAGGCCACTACACAAGCAATCTTTCATCTTTGCTTTCTTTCCAATGACAAAGATTTTTTCTAAATCCTACATGTAAGTTTTAATCCATACATTAATATGCTTTATTTATACTTGACTTGCAAATTAGGAGAATTGATCAAATGAAATGGGGCATATATACATAAAAAATTGTTTTAATCTTTAAAAATAAGAATTTTTTAAAGGGAGGGTCTAATTTAATAGATTTTGTATTCCAATATATATATATATATATATATGTGTGTGGGAGTGGAGAGAAATGAACAATTCTTTTCATTATTGCCACAAATCTTAATGAAGCTTAGACATGCCTAAGTGGTTATTTTCCTCAGTCAACTACTAACAAACCATTAACAAAGGACTAATCACAAATTAGGATATCAAATCAAAATCGAGGCAAAGAAAATTTTAGGAAATTTCCACTTTTGGGATATTTCTGAGTTCTTTTTTATTAGAAAACTGACATTCTGCTACAACTAAGAGAACAATTAGGGAAAATAATCCCTTCCTACATATGCCTAAGCCATTAAAGTTTTATTAAAAATTTGTGCCAATAAAAAATGGTTCAGTTTTTTGTCTAGTACTGGAGATACACACATACACACACATTATATATATATATATATATATATATATATACACACACACGAGAGAGGTAGCAATACAAATCTCAACTGTTTTTTGCAATGATGCACCTAGTTAAAGCTCATGTTCAAAAAATAACATTATCCTCTACTTATTAATGAACTTTGATATGAATAAAAAATTTAAAAGATACCATCTTAAAAATGATTTTTCAAAAAGACAATCCCTTAGGGCTAGAAAGTGTTATGTTTTGTTTTGTTTTTTTTGGGGGGGAGGGGTAAAATAGCAAATTAATCACAGTTAAAGTTAATAGTGAATTAACAAATTTGCCTTTGGAGGAGAAAAAACATTACTTTCTGGCTGAGATTTCTTCATAGTTACGAAAGTCAATATGGCCACCTTTTAGAAGGGAACATTTAAGTGTGGAAAATTCATAAATAGAAAAAAAAAAAAAAAATGATCAAAACTTAGTCCTATCTGGATTGTGAATGTAAGTACTATAATTCTATACAATTTTTTTAAACATCACTGAAGCAATTTTTCTATTGGGCTATCCTAAATAAGTTACACATTTACTAATCTTAAAATTCTGATCCTCATCGAGTACCTCACACATGTTGCTTTGTGCAAAACTAGCCTTCATAAAAATACTTGACTAGTAATCATGTTGTACTCATTTAAAAACAAAATGCACTGGGAAAAAAAAGGGGGGGACACACCAAAACAAAAAACAAAACCCCTATGATTTATATTAAAAGAAAAAAAAAGAAAAATGATATTCCAAATTCTTGAACACAGATCCAAGCCTACCATAAAGTGATTGGCACGCCAGGAATCAATAACACACCCAATAATAAATCAGTGAATAATTCCAACAATCTCAAAATATGAGACAATAACAGCAATAGCAAAAAAAAAAAAATAAATAAATAAATAAATACTCCCTCTGTTCCAGAATAGTTCTTACCTTCGGTGTTTGAAATTTATACAGGTTGCTAAAAAAAAAGTATACAACTGTCTTTTTGACAACTTTTATTGTAACTATTTTCACTTTACAAACTTGAAAATTATAGTTTTGTAGACAACACAATCTTGGGGAAAAAAAAAAAAAAAAAAAAAAAAAAAAAAAAAAAAAACTTTCAATAAGATTTCCTGAATATGCCTGGATACATTGAGAACTTTAACAGTAAAGATGACTGGGTCAAGCTTTTTCATTCACTTACATGGCTAACTTTTTGGAAAGCAAGCTTAGCATAACAGTTATCATAGGAAATGGAATCAGCAACACAAGTTCAAACCCTGGATAAGGCTGTTTGCATTTCAATTTATGCTAATGCCTTTGAATACATTTGTCCTCTCTTCAGTTATGGGGGGAAAAGTAAGGCAGACTGGCTTCTTTAACCTTGATTAGGCTACCAGTCAAAGAGAATCTCTAAATTCAAACCAGTTGAGGAGAAGAAAAACTGAATTTAAACCAGTCTTATTCCTCTTAAAAACTGAATTTGTGTCACCTCTTGTCCATGGTGTAAGGGGTTGGGTAAATACATACACTCCTAATTTTACAAAACTTATCAAAATGTAATATTGACTCGTTGGAAATGTAGAGAGCAAAAATCTAATGTTAAAATCATTCCTTACACATTTGTATATTCATCCTTGGAAAAACAACATAGCCAACAAAATGCAAAGGAATGGATGCTCAAGTGAGGCTAGTGCATAAAATCATGACTGCTATAAACTTGTGCCTAAATACAGTGTTGGTATGTGACTAATACTAAAGCATTGAATTTATGTGCAGGTAAATGTTACCCTCTTTTCTTTAGGTTCGCATTCTTTATAAGACCCTGTATGCAAAACAACTATTATGGCACAGAGGTGTTTAAAAAAAATAAATAAATAAAAGTGCTGCTTGTAGCAACCAGTCAGTCACATAAGGTTAAAGTGTCTTGTGTTGTTGGTGTCAGAAAATAAAAGAAGCTTTGGTGAAACACTTACCCCACTGGAACTCTAAAAAACATGGGGAGAAAAGAAAAACAAAACGTAAATATTTCAAAAGAAAAGAGAATTCTTTAATAGTAAAGACATTTATTAAAAAAGAATTATCAGCAGAGAAAGCCTCTCTTTAGATGCCAAGTGAAGTTAAAGTGCTGATGCTCAACTCTTAGTTATTAAAAACAAACAATCTGCAAATATCTGTCCAGAGACCAGAACAATTAGGTAGGTAGGCAGGTAGTTAGTATGTGTCTATTAGTGTGATTTGTTAGTTGGTTGGTAGATACTTGCTTACTGAGTGGGATTGGAATTTATCACTTTACAGTTGGTAGTGTATTAGAGAGAAGAAAAAAAATATCTGCAGTTATTTCTTGAAAATTTCATAACTATTTAAAATAGTATTAGCAATTAATTATATTATCAATATAAGGGTACAATGCTGAGATTACGGGGCATCTGTCAGAGTTACAGTTAGTAATCTGGTCTTGCAGACCATTGCTAGTAAGTTCAAACCAAATTGATAGTCCTACTATTCTGACCAATAGTGATACTCCAGCACCTCAAAATGGACAATATGTCAGGAAGGAAATTCTTGTGACTACAACAATATCATAGATAGATATACAAAATAAAGGTTTTATTTTATCTAAGTTATAACTTAAAGCAAAAACACTAACTCATATGTGGTCTAAGAAAAAGTTAGAATATAAAAAAATGTTTAAAAAAAAAAAAAAAAAAAAAAAAAACTTAAGCATTATTGCCATGTTAAATTGAAAGTATATTAATAAATCAGAATTTATCTGCATGTACAATTCTGGCAAAGCTTTAGAAAAATTAAATCTGGAAAAAAAATTATGGTAATATACTTGTTCATTTAGCAAAAGAAGAAAAAGTAAAAATAAAATTATTTCATTATTTCTATTGATATTAAATGATAAAATCTATTCACCAAGCTGAAAACTTACCCTCTCAGTGGGATTTTAAAGTTTTGAACTGACCACAAATTTATTTATCTCATTATTATTGCAGTAATAAACACAGCTATAACAGTTATGTTTGTGAGGAGGTATAAGTTCATAAACACTGAAGAGAGGTTAACATTTTTGTCCCCCCTGATTACCACGGTTCATAATACTAACGTAAACATGTCAAAAGTTTGTTTTTTTTTTTTCGTTTTTATTTTTGGGTAGAGGGGGGAAAAATGAATTATAGGAAAATGTTCATAACTTTGGTTTAGTTATTTGCTTAACAACATAGCAACTTTTGCATTATTTAATGCTGAAATTTGGTTAATTTGTAAGTATCTGATTACAATCACAACAATATTATTAATGCTCCATTGCAATTTTTTTTTTTTTTTTTTAAATAACACTTTTTTTTATTTGACTATAAAGCTTGTAGTTATATGGTATCAATTATTCCTATCAAATACTAATAGTTTATCTACAATTCCTATTTAATAATCATTTGTTTGTATTTAGTTACATGGTATCAAATATTCCAATCTAACACCAATAATTGGCAAGCAATTATATGGTTTTGATCAAAATAATTCTTAGTAAACAATTATAACTTCAAATAAGTATTTTTAGTACAAATAATTTGCACACAGTTATATAGTATCTAATACAATTAATTTTCAAACTGATCTATTTGACCCTAACAGCTACGATCTCTCCAGGTCAGAGTGGTAATGAAGAGGCAACACAGCATTTTGCAGAGAACAAGAACTGAAGCCTCATCTCCTTTATGGGAAAAAGGGTCTCATACTCTCTGCAGTAAGCCCATTTCAAGCCCTGCCAGCTTAAGTAATTACTCTTAATACGAATAATTTGCGTATACTTAAAAGGTTTCAATCATTCCTATATAACAATAATTCTATTTGAGAATAACTGTTTGCAGTTATATAGTTTACATATTCCTATACAAACAATTTTCAAACTGATCTATTTGAGCCATAGATGGTACCCTAATAAGTACTATCAACCTGGGTCAAAGAGGACCTGGGAGTAATGGCAATGAAAGAGTAGTGTATGCTCTGCAAAGCTCCAGAACTGGAGCCTCACCATGAGATGCAGGTTAGTTTCATACTTAAGGCATTCCTTTGTGGAGAAAGGAGTCTTACCCCTCTGCAGAGTATGCAGTCAGCATATTTTAACCCCCCCACCAACAAGTCTCATAACTGTTTTCTGTCTAACAAAATTTTCTACTGTATATAATTAAATAGATAAAGATTTAGTTTAGCTAAAGCAGAGGACACAAAGTCAGGGTTCAGTTTAACATCACCAATATGGTCATAAAAGCAGATCATTGTAGAGGCTAACGGATAGAAATTGGTTTTTCCCTATTCTGAAAATCGCCACAAAAGAAACCAGGTTATCCAAATTGGAACTGGAGCCAGATTCAGGTGTATGAGAGAAGACATAGCAAGGACAGTGATGGAACAAACTCCAAAGATACTAGTCAAGTTGGATCTCCTTCAACAAACACAGACCTGTTTAAAATGCAAAAGACTCGAATCTCTATCCAAGCAGTTTCATGACCACATATTTCAACAGCCCTAATAATTGAGCTTATAAAAGAAAAACAACAGGAAGTCAAATATTAGGTGACTTCTGTTTTTGTATTTGTTTTCACCCAACCACTAAGACAATGGTGGTATGAGTCTCTTGACCAGAGCTTCTCAAAATAGTCCATATAGAAAAATAAATTTTTGGTAGTGTGAATGAATCTGAGGTACAAGGTGCATACAATAAGTTTCCAGATATTTTTCGAATGGGCACTTTTATTGATAGTACATGCATGAAACTCTAGTCCCCTTCGAAGTAATCTCCGGCTGCAATGCACTTGTTCTACCGTTCCAACATCTTCTGGAAGGCCCCATGGAAGTCCTCTTGTGTGAGCATGTCAATGACCTTTGTCACAGCCTCTTTCCTCTCCTCAATTGTCTCATAACAACAGCCTCTGAGCTTAGGGAATAACCAAAAGTCACAGGGAGCAAGGTCTGGACTATAGGGAGGCTGAGGAACTGTCTTCATGCCCATCTTGATCAAATAATCTGTGACAAAGATGGAGTTGTAGACTGGTGCATTGTCCTGGAAGAAATGCCACTGACCCGATTTGAAGAGTGCTGGCCTCTTCCGACGGAATCTCTTCCTGAACAAAACCTCAGCATAGTAACCCTAACCGTTTGGCCAATCAACTTTGGTGTTCTGACTTTCTTACTCCTCCCACACCTCTCATCATCCCTCACAGACTCCGTGCCTTCCTTGAATCTCTTATGACACTCAAAAACTGATGCTAGATTCATGCAAGATGCTCCAAAAGCAATCTGAAGCATTCCATACATTTCTGAGGCATTTTTTCCAAGTTTAAAACAGAATTTTATTGTATATTGTTCTTTAAAGTGTTTAGATTGCATTTTTGAAATTCACCAGCTGTGACAATCAGGCTTTAGTAGGGTGTATTCCAATTGCTGCTGTAGCTGTTCATTTGAACCTGAAATCATAAAAATTGGTCAGTCATCTCATAAGACGTATAGCAATAACATACTGAATTTTCAAGAGTCTATAACAATTTTAAATGCCCATACGAAAAAAGTCTGGAAACTTATCGTATGCACAAGCAGGGGAATTTACTAATTAGCATTTATAAATCCCTCTATTACAGGACAAAAAAAAAAAAAGTCTCCATGATCTAGCAATTTATCTATTTAAAATAAAAAAAATACAGATTTGAAAAATAAGAATTAAAATACAATACCTGAAATTTTAATTTTTATCCATGGTAACAGATTTTTAATGAATAAAATTAGATTAAGAAAAAAAATCCACCTCTGACAGCAAGATCTGGTTCTTCCCTCAATAAATCAGTTTCAGTATTGCCAAATTTCTGTTGGTATGAGAGTTGTTATACGATTCTATTTATAACTTTTGTATTTTGTAAAAATTTCAATCTTGGAGAAAAAAAAACCCAAAAAACCTTACAATTGAAAAATAATTCAAGGTTTAAAAGATGGGCTTACATTTATAATCATCAAATCATGCTGATAGCACAGAATCTCTCGACTCTCACCATCCATCCCTATTGTTCACTGCTCCTGGCAGGTCCTCTAGACTGCATCCAGTATCTGCACAAAGCAGATGAATATAAGTCTTTGCTGGTCAGCCAACACTTATATACACACGAGTAAGTGGCTGTAAAGCTGCTGTTTTGTGGGATGTTGCTTCCAGGATTTGTTGAAAACAGTATGAAACATTCTTGTGTAGTTCCCATCTAGTTTTTCCTCCAAGCATTTTCTTAAAAGTCCAGGTGATAAATCAAACAGTAGTACCAACATGGCTACAGCTTGGAAGAAAACTATTTTATCAATGATCAGATTTCCTGATAATCAAAACTGGTAAATTAGTTATGTTTTTTAATTTGATATTCAATTAATTGGGGGGTAGGTAGGTGAAAATTAAAATTGGTTACAAGTAAGAATTTTGGTTTAGTTTTATGGTATATCAACTATTTTAAGTTATTTAATGCCAAATCCTTTATATATATAACATTCTGTTGATAACATTTTTAAACAAGCCCATTTTGCACACAGTTAAATGATTCCAAGTATTGCTATGTCTCACTAACAATTCAATTAAATATCAGTTATTTGTTTACACACAGTTAAATGCTCAAACAGTTCTATTTCTAACAATTCAATTTAGCATAAGTGATTTGTTTGCACTCAGTTAAAATGTCAAACACTTCTATTTGACCCATAGATAGAACCCTATCAGGTGCTACCACTCCGGGTTGAAATGAACCTGAAAGCAATGGCAATGAAGGCATACTCCACATTCTCCTAAGTTCCAGCATTATTAGAGCCTCACCATCAGATTGTTTAGTGTCACATCCAGGACACTCATTAGGAAGAGGGGCTTATTCTTCTGCAGAGATGCAATCTGTGCATTCTAGAGCCCCAACTGGCTGGGCAGAATAAAAAATTTGAGTAACCCTGTTCTAGACTAGTACCAAATGATCTTTGTTCAAAACTCAATTATTTCAACCAATATGCAGAGCCAAAAACTGAAATCCAGGCAATAAATAAATAAATACATAAATAAGAGAAATCGACATCTAATAACTGATAAGCATTGCAATTAATAGATACCAACATGGTATAATGTTTATCAAAAAATGAACTTGACAAACCAAGTTCAAATCCTGCATATGGCTGGAGACATTTTAAATCCATTCTAATACCCTTAAGAAAAGGATGAATCTAATGAATTCATCTCTCCCTCTGCTTTCCACTATGGATAGTGAGGCAGACTAGGCTCACTAGCCTTGTAGACAAGCAAACAGGTCTAAACGGAAAAACTTATTTCAAAACCAGAGGTGCAAGGCTTGCAATTCCACCCATAAAAACCTACTTGCTACAGAAACTTTAACGCCATAATTTGTCTGCAAAAGTCTACAAGATAGTATATTTCTCAGCATCAAACTTCTTTTTCCTCCCAAAATAGATCTTAAAAATTTACCCTGTATTTTACAAATTTATATTGCCAAGAATTTTTTTTTATCTTTTACAATAAAAGAATTGTTTATTTTTTTAAATAGAAATTTTAAAAATTGATTTTAATGGCATGTCAGTTTATTAAGGTTTATTTTTTATGCCTAGAAGTTAGGAATTGTGTTCACTGTACATACATATTTACATTTTTTGTGTAGTTGTTTAAGGGTTTGTTTGTTTTTTTTTTTCCTTTTTTGCACATGATCTTATTGAATACAAATGATTTTCAAATAGATATATTCCCATGTATGGGTAAAAGAGAACAGATATTACCAATTTGAATCAGGGTGAACACGAAAGGATACTCTACATCAGATTCAATGGATACTCTACATCCTCCAGAACTATAGAGCTTCACCACTAAATGCAGTTTGAAGTCATATTCAGTACACCGTTTTTTTCTTTTTGGTGGGAGGAGGGAAGAATCTTACCCCCAGGAGATATAGTCAGCATATTCTAAGCCCTGCCAACAGTGCAGATTTTAAAAAATGAGTATTTGTACAGATCACTAAGCAACCTATAACATTTTAGTAAGTAAGATAAAAAGATACGATGATAAACAAAACCTGTTGATCATGGTACTTTTTTTATCTTTCTTACAAAGATATATAATAGGTTACTTTTCTAAAGGCTTGAAAACCTACCTCTGGCCCTAGAAAAAGATATACTAGTTCAACCACCAAATAAACCAGAATTGAGATTTTCCAAAGCTGTATTTTTTTTTTTTTTTTTTTAACTGTTTTTTCATTCTAATAAATTTTGCATATTTCTTGTAACTTTGAATCATGCTTTAACTCAATGATTCTTAACCTTTTTGTTGAGTTCCACCTTCTTCTAAATTGTAATCTACCTCTGCAGAACCCACTTACCCCATTGTTATAAATAAAATAGATATTCTGTTTACATTTACTGAATTTGATGGCATAGAAGACGCACGGGTGTATAAAATGCACCTAAATTTCAGCAGGGCAAAATTAAGAAAAAAAAAAAGTACTTATATTAAATATGATGGAATTAATACAAATATTTTCAATAACACTTTTAATCTGCATAATAGCCTTTTAAATAATGACAAGAGGTATATGAAAGTTGCTGTAAAGTCTAAGCTAATAGTTGCCCGGTAACTAATTTCGTCCGATTATCATGAATTTTACACCTACATATGACATAAGATGCAAGGAAATTTTTTTAGTAACAAAAAAAAAAAAAAAAAAAAAAAGTATACCTGTATACCTTATATGCTGTCAAGTAGGCTATTTCTAAATGTGAGGGTTGTTCAAAAAAGTTCACCCAGTAAGAGCCATAGCAGAACATTTTTGTTGTGGCAACACACTACCACTTTTTAGAAACTCAACAAATTAGATTTCTATCTTAATTTCTGTGTAGGTAAGGCCTGTACAAAAGGTAAGAGCTGTGTAAAATCTGGATGAGGCTTAGAACTTTTTGAACAACCCTCATACCTAGCTGTTGTGGTATATAATTTGTGAATATAAAGATATTAGTTGTGGTTCATTAAAATAATTTTGTGGCTCCTCAATATCCTATTAATTACTTGAGACCACTTAGAAATGTGACATGCATCCCCTAGTTGAGAACCAATGCTTTAACTAAAATGATTGTTTACATTAGGAGTCCTTAACCCATGACCCTGCACCCAACTTTTAAAATTTTATCAACCTTTTGATGCTGACTGTAAAAATGGTTGGTTGGGTTTTATGGTATATCAACTTTTGTACGTTATTTAATGCCAAATCCTGTTTGTACACATATATATTAAGTATATATGATTTGTAAACATAGTTTGTAGATAACATTTTTCCAACAAGTCAGAGCTAATTTCTATGCACATTTAGATGGTTTCAAGTATTACTATTTAACAAATCTATTTAATATTGATCATTTGTTTACACATAGTAAAATGGTTTCGAAGATTGTTATTTAACACTAATGATTTTATTCAATACTATTCATTCATATACACAATTAAATGGTTCCAAGTTTTGCTATATAATATCAATTTAATTTTTTGCACACGACTAAATAGTTTCAAATATTCTTAACATAAACAATTCTTTTTAGTATCAATCATTTGTTTTCACATGCTTAAATGGCTTCATCAAGCATTGCTATGTAACACTAGTAATTCAATTTAACATCAGTCATTAGCTTGCACACAGTTAAATGGTTGAACAGTTTAATTTGATCCAGAGATAGGACCCTAGCAGGTACAGCCACTCCAGATCAGAGTGGACCTGGGAGTAATGGTAATGAAGGGGTAGTCCACATTCCCCAAAGCTCCAGGATTGGAGTCTCACCATCAGATAGTTTAGTGCTATACCCAGGACACTTGTGAGGGAGGGAGTCTCACCTTTCTGCATAAATGCAGTTGTATTCTACAGCCCTAGCCAACTGAAGAAGTACCATTATAGCTGTAAATGGAACTCGTTGATCTTCAGTGTTTGGAAGATTTGAAGTTGACGTTTCTTGCTTTCCACATCCTCAATTTCAATAAGAACCACACATGCTTCTATCTGAATGATTCTGCAATTTTATCACTTACACCTAGCAAGTAGTGAGCATGTTTGGCACAACATAACACTGAACAGATGTTATCCAAAATGAGCCATATCAAGAGTATTTTGTATTCATAACTATCAAATCATCACTAAGTGGATGTGCTTCTTCAGTCAACCTTTACATTTTCCTTGATATAACATTTTTGTGATTGCAAACATCAGATGTCTCATTAATAAATTATCATTATTACCTTGGGAATTTAACTGGCTTTCTTTTCTGTCCTTTTAAGATTACACACTCAGGCTCTGCTGAGTTAAGCTTTTGTAGCCCTATAGGTAAAAAGGTTGGGAACCCCTGGATTACATTATAAGATTGCAACTAACTTAAAATTTAAATCTAATTTATAAGAGGGGAAAAAAAACAAACTTTTTTATAGTCATTGTATTAATGCATATTTCTAAAAAAAAAAAAAAAAAAAAAAAAATGTTAAATGCTTTGAAAAATCTGAATAAAATTTAAATTGATATTTCTTTTTAAGAAAGTATTTTTCAATTGTTATTATGAACATTAATATATTTCTCAACATGGACTTTGAGAGTGAGATTTGATTTTCTGGAATGGCCACTGTGATACAAACAGTAGAGCAGCTTTAGAACAGGCTTCCTGAGGAAAACAGGATGCAAGACTTGCTTAGAGATGGGTTTTTTTGTATCCATGCAGTTTACTAACAACCAGTGTCTTAGAACTGTATCCAGCAGTTTACTAACAACCAGTGTCAAGAACTGTATATAGCAGTGAGGATCCAGTTCTAGAACTTTTGGGAATGTCAAGTCATTCCTCAGTTACCATTTTGCTCAGGTCCATTCTAACCCATAGGATCCCCTCTGAATTTTATACACTTTGTGCATAGTTAGTTGATATTACAGTACATAGACTTGTTCATATACTTAATGCTAAAGTCAGCATTTTTTTTCAAAATTGTAAACAATTATAAAATTAAATAATTACTCCTATTTGATAATTATTCGTTTTCAAAGTTATTTGGTTTTAACTCCTTGTCTAATACAAATAATTTGTACATAGCTATATGGCTTCAAATATTCTTATCTAATACTAATAAATTTATTCACAATTATAGAGTTTTAAATATTTAAAGAAATTTCCAATAACTAATAATAACAGTTCTTTGTAAATAAGCTTCAAGTGGTTATTTACTAGCTTTGCTTACTTGTAGTACAAACCCAGATGAATAAGGCACCTAGCAAGACTCAAACTTACTTGTAACAGTTTGCTAGTCTTACTTGCTCACCATTACACCATGCAAGGTGCCCAACAAACTTCAATTAACTGTTCTTAATACAAATAATTTGCACACAATTACATGGTTTCAAGTATTCCTATCTAACACTAGTTATTTTCAAACTGATCTATTTGACCCAGAGATAGGAATCTAACAGGTACTACCAATTCAGATCAGAGTGGAACTAAGAAAAATGACAATGAAAGAACGAGACATACTCCCCAGAGCTCCAGAACTGGGGAGTTACCAACAGATACAGTTAAGTAACATATCCAGGAGAACACCTTTGGATGGGTGAGGAGTACCCTGCTGCTGATGCAGTCAGCATATTCTAAGGCACACTGACAGGGCAAGAACTTGTGCATCATACTGTTTTTCTTTCTACCCCATAAACTTGTCACATGATCTTTAAAGTAGATATCTTCTCAAATCTTCTTGAGGACAAATATATGGTCTTATGTAGGGGGGGAACCTCTCATGATGGATGTTACAGAAATTGCCTAGCTCTATACAAGTTATTACTGCAGGCATTAGGGTGTGTCCCTAAGTTTACCACTTTTAGAGAAATGTGGAGATGGTACTTGGAAGACAGGTTCCCAGAAACCCAATCTTCTACACTTATTTATCATTTTCCATTGATGAACAGAGAGGAGCTTCTAAGAAAGCTACAAGGAAGAGGAATCATTTTACAAAATTTCTCACTCTTTCCATCACGCAAAGCTTTATCATAGCATCACTAATGAATCTTGCAATAATTGTATTGTACCCAATTCATTTTTATATTTCTTGTATTATAATTTTTTTTTTTTTTTTGGCATGTAATAATTCTGTTTCTCATGACCCAACACCAACCTGTCAAGTATTTCCAGTATTACACACATCTGTTTGCAATGTTAGCCAGGTACTAAAAATAATTTAACCAACAAACCCTTCTTGGGGATACCAGTCAGCTGACAAACTGGCAAATAGGCATACCACCTAACAAATAATCTATGTATATATACCTTGTCAAATGATGGAAGGGAAATTGTAATTTGATATGCTAACTGAAAATTATGAGACAGTTGGGGTTTCATAGTTCTGTATCAAAACAAAGATGTAGAACTTCCAGAATATTGGCTGTAAAAAAAAAAAAAAAAAAAATTAAAGAAAATTTAAGAGAAAATAATGATGGTGGTGATGGTGATGTGACAAGCTCATCTATTATAGTTTACTCTTCACTGGATGCCAATTCCAGTTATTTCATATCAGATCACTCAAAGGGTTACTAGTACCATGTAACAGTACTGTTCATTGCAGGGTCAAATGGCCATGTATTAAAGTATATTTACCCAACTGCCACCAGCAGGATGGAATATGGTCAATTTTTAAGTAGAATAAAACTGGTTTGAATTCCGAGTTTGGCTTCTTCAAGACTGGTTGCCATCCTAAGGCTGAAGAACCCAGTCTACCCTACTATTTATCTATAGCTGGAAAGAGAACAGATGGATTTATGTCCTTCCAAAAGACATAAGTAAGAGAAACATGAACAGTTTCATTCAGGATTCAAACTCGGGTTGTCAATTCCATTAACCACGATGATAACCATTACACCATTGTGACTTAGGTACTAAAATGGTAACTCCATCAGTTTTACTGGATTATGAATGAGACATACAAGCATAACAGTTATCACTGTGGAAAATAGAATCAACAAGTACTCAATGGTTAACATGGAGGTTCAAAAATTATAAATTCAAGTGCAAGTAAATTCCTATTTCATGCTATAATTAGACTGGAAATTGCTTTATTCTTTTTGAATATTTTAACATTATTATACAAAGTCTTTCCTTGAAGCAATATACTTGATGTGCAAAAGTGATATAAATAGAAAAACTGGATTTTTATGTCCTTTAAGAGCTGGTAAGGAAGAATGCATGGGATAATGGTTATTATTATAACAAATAGACTCAACAAGTTCAAATCCTGGATGAGGTTATTTGCATTTCACTTGACACTAATGCCCTTGGGAAAGGCATGAATCCATCTTCTCTTCCTTATCCAGCTATATATATATATATATATATATATATATATATATATATACACTAAATTTTATCTTAGGATCGTCGATTCTAAGCAGTAGATGCTGCTAAAGACTCTGGACAACCCACAAAGACTCACTAGCTCATCCAATCACTATTTGTTTGTTATGCCTCCTTGGCCATCTCTTTACTATCCTCTTACATCAATAAAAAAGAGTTTGTACCGAACAAATACACTTTAATTACAATATCTATACACAGATCAAATTCTCTTAATTCATCTGAGTTTCCAAAAATGTCATCTTAGATTCTTTTTCTTACCATTTTTCTGAAACCATCCAATTTAATCTGAAAATTTTAGCAATACTGTTTTTGATTTGATTAAGCAATTTGTTCCAAAAATATATTACATTATTAGCAAAAAATCTCATTGGTTAATAGACTTAGTTTTTAAAATTTGTCTTAACAGTTATTTTCCAGTAAGAGGAGAAATAAAAATAAAATAAAATGTCTACCATAATTAGAAATTCCATTAATTTTTGGAAAGTTTCAATTCAATCACCTTTCATTCATCTTCTAGTTTTGCATGTTTCAAATAAAGAGCAATTTATTTAAAAAAAAAAAAAAAAAGATTCTTTTTCTTTTCCAATAATTTTTTCATTCAACATCATATGATCTTACTTCAGATACACAATTACCAACAAGACCACTTAGCTGACCAACAAAAATTTTACAATGAATTTAGGTGGATAATAAACATAGATGAGTATTATGGCCGATATTCAATTTCAGACCGATTATTCATTTCAACCCCATATCAATGGATTCTATATGTGGGTGAAATTCATATATACTGAATTTCATTAGAAACATCTCAGGTTCAATTCCCACTAGTGCTGATTATGATTTACAATTCCTAGCTATCATTTCCAAACCGTTCTTTAATTCTAATAAGATCAAGCCATTCAATGCCTCAAACCACCCAAAGATGTTCTTATGGACTAACAGGCTGCCAGTATATAATGGTTTAGTCTCTAATTTTAATCCTTTTCTCTATAAACATACTTTTACTTGATATTTTTTTTTTTTTTTTTGCAAAATCTTAACAGAATGTGAGACAATGATAGATAGTAAACATTTAAATTGTACCGTCTATTAACTATCAACTTCCTCTACTACATGAAGAGAAAACACACACACATTTTTTGCACATTTTACTCAAATAAGCTAACGACAGATTAATCAATTTCTGATTCAAATATAAGGAGTTAAACACATGACTGCATTACTTTGCCTTCCTTCCACCACTCAAAATAATTTTGTTATGGGAGTAACAAAGATTTCTAGCAGAATGTGTGTGTGTGTGCATGTGTAATATGACTTTGTTGAAACTTGATAAGCAAAAACTTAAAAGAAAATATTATAATGGACATTTGTAAAATAGTCATTTAAAAATAAATAGGGAGAAAAAGATTTTGGCAAGCTTAAAAAGAAGTTATTGTATAAAAATTGTCAGCAAAATTTTAATCCCAAAACATTTAAAAAGGGAACTTAGGAAAGACAACATTCTCAAGGAATTAAAAAAAAAAAAAAAAAAAAAAAAAAGCTGAGTATTTTTAAAATCACACAAAAAGAAATGACAGCTAAGGAGAAGAGAGAGAAAAGGGGAAACTGGAGGAGAGGACGAGGTAAAAGAAAGTGAGAAGAGCAGGTGGGAGGAAGGGAGAAAGAGAAGAAAAGACAATGTGAAAGGAACATGAGAAACAGAAAGGGGATACTGGGTAGAAGATGAAAGAGAGAAAGACAGAAAAGGAAGACCTAGCGAGAAGGGTTAGAGAGAGAGAGAGAGAGACATACAAAAAAAAGGGGACTGGGTGAGAGGCAATAAAACAAAAGGGAGACCATAAGGAAACAGGATGAGAGAGAGACAAAAAAGGATAGTGTATGTATGGGAAGAAGAGAAAGAAAAGGAAGAGCAGACGAGAAGAGGAAAGAGAGAGAAAAGGGGGAGATGGAGAGACACAGAGAGAGAGAGAGAGAAAGAGAGACCATGGGAAGAATGAGAGACAGATAGAAAGGCGAGGCCATGTTAGATTAATAAGACAGAAGAGGAGAGAGAAAAAGGTGACTGTAGCAAGAGAAAGAGAGATAATGACTGTAGGAAAAAAAGGAATAATTATAAAAACTTAATATGCTATGTTATAGATATAAATTCAATGATTTTCAACTATGACGCTCAAGAGAAACTGATGGAATATTGTTTGAAGGAGTATGTAAAATTAACTATCAGAAATAATGTGAAAATAGTAACAACTGTTTTTTGTTTAAGTAATTTAGCCCAAATTTTAAATGAAAAATCAATATAACCATACTTGAAAATAGGTATTTACCCAAATTGTCATGAGCAAGATGTGACACAAAGTACAACTAGATTAAATTCATTTTTCCTTCTAGATTGGTTGCAATACCAAAGATAAACAACTGTCTGCCCTACTCTTTACCCATAGCTGAAAGGAGAATACTTACATTCATACCTTTCCCAAGAAAATTAGTGCTATGTGATACAGCCTAATCCAAAACTTGAACTCTAGTTGCTAAGTCCATTTTCTGATAATAACCGCTACAAGACAAGCAAATTTCTATATATTTACCCAAACCCTCCTCCACAGGCAGGATGTGGTCACAAGATTAAGTTTTTAAGCAGAGTGCCACCAGCTTGAATTCATTTTTCCTTGTCATACCACAGATAAAGAACTCTGCCTGTTGCACTATTTACCCATAGCTGGGAAAAGAATAGTCAAGTCGTACCTTGACCAAGGGTATTCGTGGCATGTGAAACAGCCTTGTACAGGAAAAGAACTAAAGTTACCAAATCAATTTTCTACACTGATAACTGTTACAAGTGCCTCCATATATGAAACAGTCTTGAAAGTAAATCACCTGACCTAGAGTCATGTGTTGGTATTATATAAAAAAAAAAAAAAAAAAATAAACACCTTAACTATTTTCAAAAAAAATTATGACTAAAAACATTTGGGAATAAGCAATATCAATTCATTTTGAAATCCTCAAATCTTCTGATTATAAATGTACCAAGTAGGAGAATAAATTAACCAGTTTTATTTGGCTTAAAACAGCTTCAGATTTTATCTACGAGGAAAAATTAAGTCCTCTACTCTATAACAAGAAAGGAAAATAATCATTACAAGCATAGAAAAAGAGTTTGAATTCTACTGCTCTTTGGAAAGTCATGAATCCATGTACTGTTTCATAAACAGCTATTTTGTGGAAAAAGGTCATCACTGGCATGTCACAATATTTGAGATTGAAGAAAAACAGATGAGTGAGCATATGAGCAAAACAATTTAATGTAACTAATTCACCTGCCTATATAATGGTAGTAAAAAGTAGTTATAACTTAAAGTCAACCTCAAGATTACCATTATACATATATATCCTAAAACTTATTTTGCTAAGTTTAGTTCTTTTCTAGAATCAGATACCTTCTGCATTTCATCCAAACCATTCCTTTTATTCTCTCATTTTTATTCTCGGTGGAGATATATATATGAGTAGGTATCATACAATAACTGAGGTTTATACAAAAGCATTGCTTCTAACAAAGCCTTCATCAGATGATGACTCTGGGTTCAGGTATGGTTTCAGGGCCGAAGTATCATTACCGCTAGCCCAGAGCGCCCCTGCAGTATCTCACGACACCACCAGACTTTGTCAGATTGTTGTCGCTCTATGAGATTGCCAGATCCATGCTGATGCAGTTAGAAAAGATCCAAGATAAGGCTCTATGTATTTCCTCTCGTCTGATGGAGGAGCTCCAAGATTAGTCAAGAAAACGGAGGCTGAGTTGGTTATAAAACCTCTGCATCCAACTTCGATAGGAAATACATTTGTTATCCAGCCATTTCTGACACATTGTTCTCGCAGATCCTCATATTTTTCCAACTTATACTGATATGCCCAGTCAAAATTCTTCAAGAGGGACTGTTAACTCAATAACAAAACCTTTTTTTGCTTTAACAGACCAAATGACAATATCTGGATGCTTTGTTATATATATATATATATATATATCTCCACCAAAACTGTAGTATCACACATTGTATGATTAGAAAGAAAAAAAATACACATACATGTATGCATACACACAAGCACTACTATATTTGTATGTTGTCATTGAGGCACCCACATACATATATATGGGTGTCTGTGTGTATACATATCTATATGTATATATAACAATTTACTAAGCTTAGGTTTAGTACAAGGCCTGAACTATGGAGTGATTAGTGAGAACTGAATTCACTAACAATAGTTAGCTAGCTTAGCTCATTGACCATTACATGATGAGCCCAAAATATTACTAAGAGTTGTTTTGTCAGGCACACACTACCTACAGTACCTCATTGCAAACTCCCATACTTGCAACAGTTTTTCATTGATAGAATCTAGATTACATCCTACAAGGACTTTTTCTTTTAATTCAATTTAATTTAATTTTTTTCTATAAATTAAAGATTCAGCAAGTATAAGGTTTAAATGTTTAAGATTACCTTCAACTATATTTCTAGACATTATCAATTAAACAAAAACTTGAGATGTCAGTTTTATAACTTGTATGTTGTCTTGTATATTACATCATAATACACAAAAGCTTAAATACTTATTTTAACAATTGAATAACAATTAAAACTTTTGTTCCTGTGATCTTGACAATGCCTTGGGTCCAGAAAAAAATAAATAAATTAAGATCATTTGTCGTCTGTAGAACAAATGAATATAAATCACCCCTGCACCAAAAAAGTAAATTTTTATAAAATATTTTTCTTTTAAGCCAAAAGACATCAAGATTTTATTCCTTGTAAAATATTCAATCAAAACAGATATTAGATATCAAATTTAACGAGATTAAAGCTGTTTCCAAAATTAAAATTGCATGCATATATATATATATATGTGCGTGTGTGTGTGTGTGTGTGTGTGTATATACTTATTTTAAAACTCCATGTTTTTGGTTACAGTTTAGTGATAAATAATACTCAATATCAATTTTTGATTGTAATATATTCAACTAAAATAAAATTCTGGTGTTTTGATATAGAAGAAAATTAACCGTTTATAAAAAAAAAAAAAAAAAAATTGGTAAATTGCAATACTATATAAAAACCATAACTGACATGAACACAAGTACAAATGCAGATAAATGGACAACCCCAGATATACAACTCCTGTACCAATACATACTGCTTTAACTCCTTACCTACCAAATGTATGGGTGGTAAATGCACCCCTACAACCAGGTGTGTCGTCTGAAATCTATTCTGCATCCCTTGCCAGAACATTTAAGATAACATGATACTTTAAATTATGAGAATAATGATAGTTTCATTGAAGAGCGAAACAGCAGACATCTTTGTCACAGATTCTTCATCAATGCATCAAAGTAAGTATATTTGGCATTGCTAAGTAAGAGGTTAAAGAACCTATAATAGTGATGGGAGTGAGTATTTTATGCAAATAAGAGCCTCTGACAGAACACTACACTTAGAGATGAGAATAGAACACTTTCAAAGGAGTACAAAACTTCAATAAAGAAAGGTAATCTATTGCTGAATAATTAAATACCTTAATAGTAGAGACCAAAAAAAAAAAAAAAAAAAAAAAAATTATATATATATATATATATATATATATATATATATATATATATATATAAACAGAAAGTATTGGACAAAAACTGAACCATTTATTATTATTGCCACAAATTTTAATGAAACTTCAATGGCTTAGACCCACATAGGAAGTGATTATTTTCCTTTATTATTATTATCAATTTGACCTTTTTTAAACTCAGACAACAGCTTACTAGTCATTAGCAAAGGACTAACCACAAATTAAGATATCAAATCAAAGAAGAAAAAAAAGTCTTAAATTTATTTTTGGGTATTTTTAAGAATTTTCTTATATTAGAAAAATTACTTTTTGCTACAACTAAGGGGACTTTGACAACAATAATAAAGGAAAATAATTACTTCCTTTGTTTGTCTAAGTCACTGAATTTTCATTAAAATTTGTGATAATAAAAAGGGTTCATTTTTTTTTCAGGGTTTTCTGTATATATAAATAAGAACTCTTCTCAATTAGTGAAAGAGTTCATTATGTCATGAGAAATACTCAGCAACCAGAGTTCCAATTCTGGACAAGGCTTTTTGCATATTCCTTTACACAAATACCATTTCTTTGCCATGCCCTAGCTATGAGGAAATAGTAGGATAAACTGTTCTTCTTAGCCTTACTATAACAACTAGTCAAGTGGAAAGAGAAAAAATTAAAACCAGCTATACTTTTAAACAAGAAAAATTGAAGCAGATACATCAACCAATGACACTGCAACACTGTTTTCCAAAGGGGTCTACATCACCTCCCATACAGATACACCAGAGGGGTAAGAGTTATTTGTGGGGGTGATATACATGAGGATATAATTTTAGGGGCAGTAGACGGTATCCAAGTGTTTTGGGTGAGCATTCTCATAAAAAGGTTAGGGAAACACTAATATAGACTAACAATGTGTTAGATATTACATTTTTGTTTGACTTTTGTTGTAGTTGGTTTATTTAAATACTCAGTGAACTGGCAATAAATTGATGAATCTTTATTACTAGATGGTGAGATTAGAGTGCACTGTAATTTTTAAGTAGAACAGTTCTTTGTACAATTAAATGCTATCTTTTACAGAAGAGGAAAGGGCTACGATTATAACAAGATTGTCATACAAAGGGGACAAAAACTTTTTTAAAAAAAAGAATAGCTGCTTTCATGTTTGTTAAAGACAAAAAAAAAATACTAGTTGATGTGGCTTTCCTGTTGGAGGATTTGACATTCAAAAGAGAATTACTAAATGACATATCTGTATTTTCAAGAGCATATCTGGACAATCCTGCTACAAACTAATAGACATTTGAATGATCGAATACTCTATAAAAAGCAACTATATATATAATATATTTCTTAGAAAATGAACTGACCCAATTTTAAATCCTTCCAGAGACTGCTTGCATTTCACTTTCAATGATGGCTTTGGAAAAGTCATAAATCTATCTTCTCATTCCAACTTTAGAAAAATAGTAGAGAAGAATGGGCACTTTAGCTTTAGTATAGCAACCAATCTTGTAGAAGGAAAACTGACTTCAAAGCAGTTATATTCAGCTTAATGGATTGGGTAAATGTGTGTGTGTGTGTATGTGTGTATATATATTATTATATTATATACACACACACAGGCAACATCTAATTGATAAATTAGGCACAATAAGAGATAAATAAAAATCCAACTAATAATAAATATTGTATGGCTGATACAAAATTCATTCTGACAACTGACTTTTTCCTTAAGTTGAAAAGTTTTACCTTTTTACTTAAAGTACTTTATAGCTTACCTTTGACATATTTAGCATCATTATTAGTGCACTTTGGAATCATTAAGTAAAACATATTCATTTTTTAGGTTGACCAAAAGGTAACCAAAACTACAGATAAGGGAAGGAAGGAATATATATATATATATATATATATATATATATATATACACACACACACACACTAAAACTCACATATAACCATAACACAAAGAAATATTTCTTTTTAAGTAATACACTGAAAATGTTCTAACTTAAAATATTTTCCAGTTTGAATTCTAACTGAATGTTAATTTTATGAGTCTTTGTTTCCATCGAACATTTGTTAGTCAACAAAATTCTCAATATAACAAAGATGATTTTGAAACATTTTAAATCCTTCACTCCTTCCTAAACATAAGCATCATTATGTAATACAGACAACTGTTACAACAGAAACCGATCATAGGTTACCTCGTGTGTGTGTGTGTGTGTGTGTGTGTATATATATTTGTTGCCACTCACATAAGGCAAAGTTCTTCTAATGAATTGAGCACTTGGTAGCCATTTAGCATATATGTAAACAAAAAAGTGAAACATATGCATTAAATCCTTTCACTTACGCTGAGGTTGCTGTTGGCAGTGTGGTAAGATATCCAACAAGCATAAAATCAACTTGGTTTTGACCCCAGCTTGAAGCATCTAGCTACACTGATGAGTCGTGATACAACAAAACAGTCCAACTGTAGATAACATTATATATATATATATATAAAAACATACAAAAATTATTCTCAGCCACATACAATGATTAAAATGACTTGTCTAACAAAATTCTGACAATAAAAACATCTGTATATTACTAAAATTCTCATTATGTTTATGCATGTGAGAAATGTGTTCTATGATATATTTCAACTAAATTTACTTATTTTATTTTTTACTTAGGAATAAATCAAAAAAGATTTTCCATTCATTGCTAAATGAACAATGGGCAAACGAGAAATAAATGTTTTCCTATGCATATCATTTTAGAAAATTCAATAAATTGAATGAAGAAAGGGAGTAACAAATTTTTAAAAATATTTCTACAAACTTTCTGAATTAAAGAAGTATTTTAGGTTTAATGCATTTTTTAGAATTACATTTAAGGGCAGATTTTCTACAAAATGACAATACTTCAAAATCTTAAATGATTTCAATTATCTGACAACTTTTTATTTTATCAATTTCAAGACAGTGATGGACAAGGGAGATAATTGTAAGATCTGAAGATATTCCAAGTTGAAATACCAAAAAATTGTCATATAGTGTCATATCCAAGACACTTGTTTGTAGTGGGGGGGGGCTGGTCTTACGCCTGTGCAGAGATGCAGTCTGTGTATTCTACAGCTCCAGCGAAATGAGCAGTGCTATATCTTATTTTTATATATGTATATATATATGTATGTGTGTGTGTGTAATAATGAATTTAAAGAAACAAAATCAAGCATTATCTAAGTTGTCATAGAATGTATAAGCAATCTTGCTATGCTTAACAGTCTCAGTCAAGTAATATTTTGAGATCTATCTTTATTATATTCAAGCTGTTTTTTTGTGATGGCTACACACGAGTCAAAATTTATGCCTAGCACCCAATTATGAAATAACCTGGAGTCAAATAATCCCTTATTATATACAAGCCATAGTAACCATGTTCCGATGAAAATTTTTTATTTTAGATTAGGGTTTAAATTTGCAATAAAAAAAATTTTTTATTTAAAAAAAAAAAAAAAAAAAAAAAAAAAAAAAAATCATTGGTTTTAGTTTTAAACTTAGGTACACAATTACCACCCCAAATAAAACTCAAGTAAAGCTATATGAAAATAGTTACCATATATCTGTATGTTAGGTGTTTACTATTTGATTTTAAGACCATATTATCACCTCAAGGATTATTTTAGGCTAAGGAATCACATTCATATTTACATTTTTGTGTAATTGTTTCGTAAGGTGCTTTTTTTTTTCTTTTTTTTGGGAGAAGGGTACCTTTACAGGTACTACCACTGCAAGTCAGAATGGACCAGTCAGTGAAGGCATATTCCAGATGTATTGTGCAGATGTTTTAGTTTTCATTATAGCTGTCACAAAACAATTTAAAAAAAAAAAAAAAAAAAAAAAAAAAAAAATTAATTTTTCAGAAGTTAGAATCTTCATTTTGTTTTAGAAGTATTTTTTCATGGCTCTCTTACAAAAGTTATACACAAAATGTGTGGGCATGGAAAACAAATCACAAGTGAACACAGAAGTTATTTATCAAAACTTTTTTAAAATTATTATGCAAATTAGATATTTCACAACTGTGATAAATGACATTTGTTAGTACATATAATTCACATTGCACATTGATCATGCATATTAATGATTTAACAAGATGTAGGTTGTTTTGGTGTTAGCAAAGGTGTAGAAATACATAGAAAAATTTTCAATTATATATATAAATTTGGCAAATATCAAAGTTTACTAATCAACATTCTAGGGGAGAACAGTGTTATATTGAGTAAGCAAATCTGCTTTCATACAAGATATCAAGTTCTTTCTCAACAATTCTATAACAGAATGATTTTACTTTCACATTTTTAAAAATATAACAACTGTAAAAATAAGATTGGCTATCACTTTACATATAGCAAAAGTAGAAAAAACAAAATAATTATATATACAAATATCCAGTGTTCAGTAAATATATACATTTTTAATAATAAAATCATTTACATTCTGCTGATGCTAGACCATTAATGTAAACATGTCAATCTGATTTTCCGAGCCATTTTTTTTTCCTTTATCATTTCATCAGATTTCCTTCCAAAATTTACACACTAATGCTTTAAATCAGTAACCACTACATTCTCAAATTTAGAATAATCCCCGTATTCTGAAGTCTTTTTGCAATAATATTGTTCAGGTATTGGTATTGTATATGCAAATAACTTGAGTGCAAAGAAAGGGGGAAAAATACTAGTTACAAATAATATTAGCTCAGCCATTTGCAAATCATGCTCATAAAAGTAACAAAAATTCAAAGACATACATGCAACAACAATATATACCTAATCAAACCTTTTCTGATTAATACCTTTGTCTTGTTTTTAATTTATTACAAGACTTGACCAGTGTATTCTCCAGTCATAAACAAAGTGATCACAATGATTTAACATTTAGGTAATGATTATTAATTCCAATTTTATAAAAAGAGATACAATGTACAAAAAGACTTTAAAAAATGCCTGGAGTGGTTTATAAAACAACATTACAATATTCAGAAAAGAAATTTTTTTTTTTTTTTTTTTTACTAGAAACAATAATACAGTTTTATAATTTGAAATTTTTTTTTTTAAATCTATGAACCTACAAAACCATCAATTTAAATTTTCTATTTCATACTTCAAGCAAAACTGAACTATTAAATAATCTTAAAAAATTAAGATTTTTAAATACAAACCTTTTAAACACCTAATATTTTAGTCTGACCACATTCTTTACTATACAATTTTTTGCCTTATAAATTGGGAATCAGAGATTATATCAGATACTAATAAAAGGTTTAGTGTAGTAAAAATACTGAGCCTTTTTAATAGAATGCTGGGATAGATTTAAACAAACATCTGCAACCTGCAGTCTGAATTTGTTCTGAGCTAGTTATTTTTTTTTCTTTTAAGAATTTTGTGAGCTCTGCTACAAAATATGGTTAAAAATCTGAATTCAAAGGGTTAACTTAGCAATTCCTAAATCTCTAAAAAGGAATTTAAAAATCAGTTTTAAGAATACTAAATTTCAAGATGGATACTTCGCTCATAAGGCAAAGTTTCTTTTGAATAAACTTTAGAATAAAACACCACTTATATATAAGAGACCTTTTATAAATATATGAAAAATTTTCCATCTCATTTCTTCTGTCTGAAGATAGAAAGTCTGTAGTTAGAATGCTTCTAACTCAACATTCTATATATATGTTTAAACTGACCATGTACTTTTCACACTTTTGCCATCTACTGCATATCTCAAGTCCTCAACCAATCATGAATCACCATATCTCAAAGATGGTTTCTAGTACAAAAGATTTGGGACTAGCAGGGCTACTTGGATGCCAATACTATTTGTAACATTTTTTTTGTTTCACTTGAATGACTTACAGCAAGTTTTTATACAGTTCTTTCCGTATGTAACCAGCAGCAATTCAAATCTCAACTACATACCCAACATAAACAGGTACTTCAGCTAGTTAATTACAAAGTAGATGTTATATGATATCACTGTCTTCTGTTAGATTATAAAGAACAAAAGTTCATATTTTAACTCTCATTCCTTTTTTCTTTGAAAGAGATTTTTTTAAAATTGATCAAGGTTCAACTTATCAGCAATTAATAAATTAATTACTAGTGAATTCAAAAAAGTTGTACCAAATTTAATGCCACTCCCAACTCAGCAAATTTCACTAAAATTTGACAGACATTTGAATGGGCATAAACATTGTCACCTGAAGATGATCGGAGAATTCAATGATCAAAACATAGAAAAAAAAACAATAGAGGACAAAGATTTCATATCTTTTATCACACCAAGTCATTGGCCTTATGAGTAGAGTGTTTGCCAATGGTCCAGGAGACCAGGGTTCAATCACCAATTGAGTCATACCAAAGACTCAAAAAAAAAAAAAAAAAAAAAAAAAAAAGGAACTGATGCCTTCTTGCTTAGCACTCACAGCACTATAAAGGTAAGGATCAAAAGGTAAAGTGGAGTAATCCAGGGAAAGAAGTAGCGCCCTCTCTTACACCTCAGTGGTGTAGCTATTTAAAAGGGAGCCTTTGGGTCACCCTCGACGTAGGTCGCCAACTTATAACTTGAAACATTTTTTAATAGTGATATTTGAGATAAAGAAACGAATTTGCTTAAAGAAAAAACCATTAGGAATGCCAAGATAAGAACAATGAGACATAAAAAAAAGAAATTATCATTCCCCACCAACTACACACAATGATTAAAACAACTTGTTTGGTTGATTGTGTTTTATGGCATATCAACCCTTGTGGGTTATTCAATACTAAATCCCGTTTATATATATATATATATATTTCTTAACTGCCTGATGATTGTTGCTTTGCCAAAAAACTCCATGAAACCCAGGGGTCACAGTCTAAATTCCATGAATTATATATATAAAAAATAAGCTCTATCTCATTTAAAAATAAAGTTACCAACAAACTATTCACTTAAAAATTGTTTTATATATAAAAAAAATTTTAAGTGAATAGTTTGTAGGTAACTATTTTTAAATGAGACCTCATTTGTTTACACAGTTAAATGGATTCAGTTATTTTTATTTAATATTGGTAATTCTATCTATCAAATATTTCTATCTAATTTGAATCTAACCATTTGTTTACACACAGTTAAATGGCTTCAAGTATTCATATTAACACTAATAATTCTATTTGATATTAATAATAATCCTAGTAAAAGATTGAACAGTTCTAATTGATCCATAGATGAGGCCCAAACAAGTACTACCACTTCAAGTCAATAAACCTGAGAGTAATGGTAATTAAAAGGTACTCCATCTTTCCCAAATCCAAAATGCCATACCCAAGACTTGCATAACAAAATCTATAAAAATAAAAACATTTTACAAAGATTCTTATATATATTACAAAAAACCATAAGTCCAATAAAAACTACATACCATAACAAAATTTTCATCAAAGCAAGGCAGTTAAAATGTTCTAGCTTAGAGAATAAAGCTATTTCCAGATCAATGTGCAACTTGATAATTTTATGAGATATGTGTTTTTGCTAAACATCTTTTTTTTAAATCAGAGATAACTATGAAATGCTAATTGGAATTTTTCACTCCTTCCTAAATAAAAGCACTAATATGATCATGGATCACCATTATAACAAAGCTCCAGTGGATTCACATATCTAGTTGAAACAACAACAAAAAAATCAACTCACCACAATTTTGATCATTCAAATTACAATTATTTACAATAATTTATAAATTTTATTGATTTGTTATCGATGTTCAGCTATAAATACAATTAGAGATGTACACTTAATCTTTTATAGTCAACTACTTTATTCCAAAGATAGCATGGTGATTTACAAGGGCATAAAAGATTACACTGAAAATACCATTATTCAAAAGCTAGCCAGATTATCAGATGGGGAAAAAAATGCTGCTATTTTAATATAATACTTTTGGCTTAAGGTCACAAAACAAGAGGAATTTAATTTGATTGGTTGGTTGGTTTAAAACAAGAGGAATGTAATTTGATTGGTCACTTGCCAAAAAGAGATGCAACCCGATTACTTAACTGCTAAGTTTAATTCAGAGCTTTCCAAACCTTCTGGCGACATACTTTTTTAAAGCTTTTTGCAGTACTTAAACCAAGCAAAATTTCATTTTTTTAATTACATATTTTGCTTGATTTAAGTACTGCATCGTATATCTATATAAAAAAGATTTAATAAAAATCTAATAATTTAGATATTATCATTGATACACAAACGTATTGATTGGGAATACTTTTCAAATTTATGATTGATTTTAACAGCATGTCAACCCATCTAGGGTTATTTATGCCTAGAGGTTAGAGAACTGCATTCAAGTATTTCTATCTAACACTAATAATTATGTTTCAAGTAATTGTTTCAATTTAATAATGCTCATTTGTTTGTACAGTTACATGATTTCAAGTAACTAATAATAATAATCCTTAGTAAACAATTATAGCTTCAAGTAACTATTCTTAAAAATGATTTATAATAATATAGCATCAAGTATTCCTATCAAACATGAATAATTTTTAAATAGATTTATTTGATCCATAGCTGGGACTATGCTGTCAGAGTGGATCTGAGAGTAATGGCAATAAAGGAGTACCTATTAACCCAACACCTCTACCACAGACAGGATGTGACACAAGGTCAATTTCTAAGTCGAGTAAAACTGGTTTGAATTCAGTTTTCCTTACTCTAGACTGGTTGCCAACCAAGGCTTTAAAAAACCCAGTCTACTCAACTATTTGCCCAGCGTTGGTAGGAGTGAACAAAGGTATTAAGCAAGGAGGAATATAAAAAGGCACATTCGGGATTTCAACTCGGGTCACCAATTCTATTTCCAATGACAATAACCATTACACTAAGGAATACTCCACACTCTCCAGAACTAGAGCCTCACCATCAAATGCAGTTTAGCGTCATACCCAGAATACCTCTTTTTGAGAAGAGTCTTAATCCTTTGCAAGGTGTTTTCCTGAATTTAGTCCAATATGGCAATTCAGAGATGTCATTGCCCAGGAGAACGGGAAAGCATTTCACCAAGTGATTGACTAATATTCACTGACCATTACACTAAAATGTCACAACATTGTGAAAAGCTCTGATTTAACTTCAACAGAACACAATACAAAAATAATTTCTGATATAGTTTACGTATGGCACCTAATGAATGCAATAATTAAATTTTCTTTTAATTAAATACTGACATTGGTATCTCCTAAGCTTGATGTCAAGTCACTTTCTATAGAATTTATACTATGATTAATTGCTAATAAGGAGAAGTACTCAACATTTATATTTTTTAAATTATCTAATGTCCTAGTTTAGAGCTTGAACTTTGTTTATCAACTTCATTCTTAACATCAGGTTATCAACATGGTTAATAGACCAATGAAGGTTATTTGACAGTGCCCATCTCTAATTCAAAATAATTGTTATACAGTAACAGCAACAAGCAATGATCTCTCACCTGACCAATTATCAATATGCTTTTATAAGGATAAAGAGCTACATCTGCCATTGCTAAAGAAGAAATAGATTCATGCCTTTCTGAAGAGTTTGATTGCAAAGTGAATGCAAAGTGTCTTAGTTTAGAGAGTTTTGTTTATTGCCTCCATTCTCCACAATGGTAAACATTAAAAATTATGACTATATTCTTAAGTTACAAGCTGAACTGAAAATTGGTTTATTCTCCAAATTAGCACAATAGCAGTAAAATGCCCTAATAAAAATCATGTTACAATGTGCCATTTTTGCTGTGCTGGGGTAATATACATACAAAATTCAGATCGTTATACTAAAGACAACTGTGCCTAAAAGTACTAATTTCAATTGTGTTTAAATAATTACAATGAATTAATGCTATTTCTTTTTGTAAGAGGATATTTTTGCACACTCAAACAACCATACTAAGAATTTTCAGGTGCATATCTAGGTTTGTTTTATGGCTAGATGTTAGAATATTACATTCATATTTCATGTTTTGTATAGTTTGTTTTTTTTTTTTGTTTTTTTTGCACACAGTTCTTTCGAATACAAATAATTTTTAAACAGATCTATTTGACCCCTAGATGAGACATTAACAGGTACTATCACTCCAGACTGAAAATTAGTCATTTCAATCACAAATTGTATTTAAAAGAAACATTTATCTAAGGTTCTGTGTAGATAAAGTAATAGACTGGAAATGAAGAACACCCAGTAAGTATTACCAAGATTAGTTTTCTTTTTGGCAAGTACCCAATCAAGGGTTCACTTTGCCTTTCAATGCTAGAGACAATTCTTATTCAGATGGTGTCTATGGTAGATGGATCCTAAAAGGTATCAATGGTACAGACACCTTGATGGCATGCAGAGAAATCAGTGCTGGTAAATGGATGGCATCACGATACTAGTCAGTTTTCACTGCAGGGCAGCTTCCTTATCAGCTAAATCTGTTACACTACTATGTACCAGTTAGTATCAGATTTAGAATCCCAAAGAGACTGTACAGTCACCTCATTACTATACAAAATTTTATAAGGAAAATTCTCAGAAGAATTCAAAGAGTATTTTCATTTTATTTTTACAGCATTGTCCAGTACGTTTTCATTTATACTGCTGAAAAGTTTTATTACTCTCCATATTAAATCATAATTCTTGTTTTAAAAATAAAAATTTTTTAAAAATCACAGAAATGAAGAATCATTATTATACAATAGCATCCCCCTCATAGTTATGATTATAGTCACAACTAGTAGCGTGTCCTAAAAATATGCTGGGATAAGCAAACAACACTGTTATGATCTTGCAAGTGGAATCAAACATAATTAACAGAAATTAGATATTAAATTAAATGCATCATGTTATTTCCATGATGTCAATTGAATTTTTTCAAGTGATGGTGTTTACAATTATTAATCTCCAAATGTAACTTTGAAAACAAAATTTTCAAAATTCCAAAACAAATTTATACGACTGAATTAGAATCATTTATTTGCATTATTGAATTATTTATGTCAATTTCATCTTTCAAAAATCTTAAATTCAAATTAAAACATTTTGAAATTTTTTTCAATTGAATATTTACTGCAGGCAAAAATTTTGAAAGACATATTGGCCTATTTTTTTTTTTTTTTCACTTAATCAAGTGTAGCTCTGGGTACTCTAACTGAAGTCTTTATCAATATTTACACCATATTCTATCAGGAAATGTTATATTTTATTATGGAAAGTGATAACTACGAATTTTCAAAGGCAAATATCTGCTTACAAGTTATTGCTGTACGATACAAATGAAATATATGTTAAATTTGAGACATTTTTAATTTTGTACGGAATAATTTTTTTATTGGTTAAGTGATGCATACCTATCTTAAGAATACACACCACTGATCTCAAGAAGTGCAGTGACGCATGGTGATTTTTTTTTACTGACAATACTAATCACAATACATGGAAAAATTTGACGTGAAAAATAAAAAAACTCAAATTTTATCTATCTGTGAAAGAGTAAAAAAAAAAAAAAGAAAAAAAAAATTTTAAATAAAAATGACAGCACTTATCACTTTAAAATGCAATGCGAGCCAATTATTTTTTTATTGTTTCCATTTTAAGATATTACTACCATTTTAAAATTTTTAACTATTTCTGTTTGGTTTGGTTTCTTTCTTTAATGGCATATCAACCTTTAAGAGTTATTTAATGAGAAAGCCATTCTCAGCAAGCAATAGTGGTACTATTTTAATCAACTGCTTGAGAGATGAGGGAGTCAATACCTTTCCTAAGGGTATTAGTTCAAAAGTGATGTAATAATGTGACTGGAGTTTAAACTCCAGTATCATAATATCCATCACATTAGCTATCATGCCAGTGGGATTCTTTATTTGCTTACTTAAAATAATCCCAATTTTTTTTTTTGCTTGTTAGCAAAAATATGGTAGAAACAGATCAAAAATCAATAATTCCAGATAAACCATATGAAATCTACATCCGGAAAATGGAAACAAACTTTTTAAAGAACATACTATTTGCAGAGAATATAAAACTAAACTTCGGTAACTAAATTATTGATACTCACTCTGCCTTCTTAATTTTAACATAATTTAACTTTTTTTTAAGTGTATTCTTTCCATTTTTTTGTTCTGATTAGAAAGCATTCAAATAAATGACAAATTTAAATATGATTTTTTTAATTAATTATAATTAATTTAACTTTTAAAATAAACATTTACAATTTTGGAGTGAGGAACATGATAATCTGAATAGCATAGTTTTCAAAAGAACTCTTACTGTTCTAAGAAAATTTAAATGTTCTGAGAATAGTATTTAAGATATGTTCTTACAGTTAAAAGCCATTTCAAGACCTAAAATGGATACATTAAAATAGATTGGGATCTGAAGTACCATCTAAACATCGTAAAAAAATTTAAAGATAATACATTTTCATTCATATATATATATATATATATATATATATATATATTTCACTCAGCATACAAAGAGGTTCTTATTTCTATTTTTACTATGATAAAGATATTGTATTAATAGAATCAATGTGTTTTTCTATTTTTGATATCATGATGCAATACATATCATTGTGACCTGACTGAATCATTACATGCCTACAGGTCACAACGTTTCAGCCACTGTACCCTCTGCTTTCTTCAGGTGTCTATTTTAGTCAATAAGCTTCAGAGAAATCTCTTGTTCTCATTCTGTCAATCATGCTTAAAAGACATATCAGTTAATTCTTCCGAGTTCAATCCCCGAGTCAGACAGTGCATAAGTTATATAGTGGAAGAGATAAAAATTTAAGTTTCCAATTTACTACTACTGAATTGTCATATGAGAGCATAATGGATAGGAGCACTGGTTAAAGTATCTCGTCTAATGGTCACGAGTTTAATCCCCAAGTCAGGCAGCACATAAGCCATAAATAGTAGTTCATTGAAGACCAATTAATGAGGAAGTAATTAACTGATATGAAATATCCCCTAAGCATGGATGGCAGAATGAGAACAATCAGTGGATTAAATAAAGGGTTAGATTCAAAACTAAAAAAAAAAAAAGTGAGGCCTACAATACAGACTGCATCTCTAGAGAGGTTAAACCACTAACAAAAAAAAAAAAAAAAGAAAAAAAAAAAGTTGCCCTGGGTAGGACATTGAACTGCATCCATTGGTGAAGTTCCAGTGGTGCAGCTCTGAGGAATGTGAAATACCCCTTTCATAGCCATTACTCAAGGATTCACTCTAACGCAGAGTGGCAGTACCTGTTATGGTCCTATCTATAGATCCATTTGAAAATTATTGGTATTAGATAGAAATACTTGAAACCATATAACAGTGTGCAAATAGTTTATATTAAAAGAAGTTATTTAAAGATAATCATTTGCAAAGGATTATTAGTAGTACTAACTACATAATTCCTTGAAACCATGTAATTATGTGCAAATTACTAGTATTAGATAAGAATAGTTGAAACTATATTATAGTAAGCAATCAAATTATTATTAAAAAGGAATAGTTACTTGACACCATATAATTGTGTCTAAATTATTCATGTCAAAAGTTACTTGAAGCTATAATTGTTTACAAATGATTATCATTAGTTACTTGAAACTATACAATTGCTTGGAGAAAGGAACAAAAAGAAATTAGGCATTAAATAACCAAACAAGGGTTGACATTATGTAAAACCAACCAACCAACCTAGATAGTTACTGGTATAATAAACACCTAATGGAGGCTGGAAGCTACAACAGCCAAGAGATTAGGACAATAACAAACACTAACATGAAGAAAGAATCTAAGTACATCAATGAATTGTCATCTCTTCAGTTCTTATTGTAGCAGGATTATTAGCCAACTTACCCTTCAAACAATTCTTTATTGCACAGAGTTTAATTCTCACTGGGTGACACTATTGCAATAGAATAAATTTAGTACATAACCATAATCACAAGTATTAAAACTACTGTTGGCATTCCCCTAAAAATGGGTGCATCAGGCAATAAACCTAGCCCCTCCAAAAAGGGTTAGTGCCTGGGGGAACAGCCCTCCAAGGCTCAAGGAATAAGTCAGTCTCGGCCGTATGACGTAAATGCTAGGCCTCCCTGGCACCAGTGCCAGGCAGCCTTGACTGACAACCACTACTAAAACTATTATTATAAAGTAATGACATTCTGATTAACCCATTGTACCAGCAAAAGTATTTTGAAGCATAAAGATTATTAATCTAACAATCCAATTTTCATATGTATGTTGTCATAATACAGCAAAAATAACATACCAAGATTTTTGTTAGTGTAACAGCATTAAAATGATCTGACTTAGGGAAAAATATAATCCAATTTGCAATTTAATAACTAAATGACCATTGAACCAGTTGGATTCCAACTAACAGCAATCCATGAGGATACTGATGCTTCTATTTAGCATGGAATGTAGGATTCTAAAGGACATTTTATAATTATCTCCATTGAAAGATTTTTTTTAAAAATGTCAAGCATGAATGTGTACTCTACAAAATTATCAATTGGTTGCAAATTAGCCAGAAAACTGCTTTATTCTTTAAGAACATTTTAAATGTATTGGTCTGATAAAAGTTTTGCTAGGATGAGCCATTTTTGCTAGGTTATATCACACACACAAATAATGATGATTAAAAAAAATGTCAAATATGAATGAGGACCCAACAAAATTGTTAATTGGTTGTAAATTGGACTGGAAGTTATTTTATTCTCTAAAAACTTAAAATATATTGATCTAAAAAAATTTTACTATAATATGCCATTTTTGCTGTTTATATATATTATACACACACGACAATTTTAGTAATATATGATGTAGGATCATTATAATTTCTCAAGGGAGATAACTACAAAATGCTAATTATAAAATATATTTATAATCAATTTTAATATAAATTCAAAATAAGATATGACTTTACATTAAACTTAAAGTGCTCATGATGGCTTTTAACTGAATAATAAAAAGTGAAATTTTGTGTATAGTTGGCATAAACTCCAGCTAATCTAAAAGATACACTCACATCAAATACATAACTGTCATGCTTAAGAATTTTTACTAACTTGATAGCAACTAATTAACTATCTTCTATATCCTTGAAAATACTCATATTCAACTGATTAAAACTGGCTAAAAAGCCTAAGAAAGAAATTTTCATGAGTTCAGTTCATAAGTACTAAAACGCACAAACTTATTTTTGCCCTCATTAAATGCCACAGAAAATTAAATTTAAAATTAATCATTAATAATGGCCAAACATACAATGAAAAGCAAGCTGGTTGGTTGTACATTTTTACTTTTATATGTGCTTCAAGGTCTTTGTTGACAAAAGTATAGAAAGAGGTGTGGAAGTGTGTATTTCCTGGGCTACACAAGTCCTTTGTTCTCAGGAGAGAATGGATTAAATAGTTATAAATATATAAAACAAAGAGATTTAGAAAACAATGTGAAAAGAAGTTTTATTAGAAAGTTAAACTAATGTTAGAATTTCAGAAAAACAAACTAATAAAGAGGATAAAGCAACATTATGTGGTTTTTAGTTCTTTTCACAAAATTTTTTAAATTTAATAAAAATCACTCAATTTTAAAAGAAAATAGCAATTTTATTCTTTTTATATAAAAATTCATTCAATTTCAATGAAATTTAAGGTTCCTCATCCTCATGGGGTGTCAACAACACAGATTCCCTCGATTCTCTTTTGCTAACTGTCCCTATCGGTCATCACTCTGGCCAAGTGCTCTAGATGGCACCCAGTGCTTTCACTGGTCAGCCAACACTGATTTATCCATATGTAGCACTCCATAGGAAAACATCTGAGTTTGTCCTTAATTCTCCAGTAGTGCCCAGCATCTCTTAGACAGCTTATTTAGCTGGTTTATGAGATGGGAGGTAAACATCCATATAGCTGCTGTTTTATAGGGTGCTGCTTCTAGGATTTGTTCAAAACAGCATGAAGCATCCTTGTGTAGTTTCCATCTAGCTTCTTCTCCAGCGTAAGAGATGCAACCATATAGTAGTGCCAACATGGCTACAACTTGGAAGAAATCCCATTTTAAGGTTTTTAAAAATACATTTATCTAAATTCAAAGTATAAGGTGCGATCAAAAAGTATCAAGTGATTGGTTGGTTGCATTTTATGGCATTTTAACCTTTGTAGGTTATTTAATGCCAAATCCTGCTCATACATATATCTATATTACATATACACAATTTATCAACAAATAGTTTGTAGGTGATATTATAAACATTTGTTTCCATACAGTATTGCTATCTATAACTTTATTTACATGCAATTAAATGGTGTCAAATATTAATATTTAACACTAACAATTCAATTTAACATCAGTCATTTGTTTGCATACAGTTTAATGGTTAAACAGTTCTATTTGACCCATAGATGGGACCCTAACAGGTAATACCACTCTAGGTCAGAGTAATGGTAATGAAGAATATTTTTAGTGCATTTTTAAACAACTGCTAGGAAAAAATAAAATAGAATACAATGTATGTGTGCATTGTCGCAGGATGACAGTAATGTTGCCTAGCTTGAGGGATGTCATTAAGTACAAGTTGTGTCATGAGATGACATGGAAATGACTCCAATGTCATCAAGTGCAGACAAATTACGGATGTCATTGGAAAACACCTGTCCCTTGCCTGGAAGAGCAACCTGCCAATCAAAACAAGATACACATGCCACTCAGGAAAGCTTCTCTGTAGTTTAAAAAAGGGATTAACAGAAATTTCCTAACCATAAAGCATATCTCAGATCCAGTTTCTAAAACACATAAAAGTTATGTACAAGTTGTAGGAAATGGAATCAGTGACCCGAGCTCAAACCTATACAAAGCCATTTACATTTCAATTTGTGCTAATGCCCTTCAGGAAGATATGAATCCAGCTTTTTTTCCCCCCAGCTATAAATAAGGCAGCCTTGGTTAGGCAATCAGTATAGGAAAAAGAAAACTGAATTCAAGGTAGCTTTACTCCAGTTCAAAAATTGACCTAGTGTCACATCCTGCTATACATTTGTAAGGAAGACTTTCTTTCCTCATACAATATGATTACCCCAGGATTTGTGTTAAATTACAACAAAAAAATAAAATTATCATATATATCTCCAATACTGAATTTTTTTAAAAGATTAATAACTTACAACTGAACAATGGTTAGGCATCATTAATCTTTTATACTTTTTAATATTGTTATATTTGCTCTACACTTCGTACAATGAACACTTAATTTTTTTTTTTATTGAATTAACAACCATTTTAGTGTTAACTAAATGGTGGTTGGTTATTTTATAATGGCATATCAACCCTTGAAGGCTATTTAATGCTAATTTTTTTCTTTCCATATATGTTTTATGTGTACTAATATATTGGTAGAAATAATTTTCATTAACTGTTTCTCAATTTAATTAACCCAAAACCTTCTAGCACCTACGAAATAAAAAATGTTGGGCGTTTTAATCATATAAGATGCTAGGGCTTGACATGACCATTCAGTCACCGGAATCCTGTCCTCAGGCTTTACATATCACCACCCACGACCAACAAGTGGCACCATTAGAATATACCAACAATAGTTGGGTTTTTTTCCAGCACAATATTGTGGTGTAATGGTTCGCAAGAAGGTCTTTTAGTTTAATCCTCACTAGGGGTGCCAAACTCACCTACATTTAGCGAATTAGATATATCACACAAAACCACTGGACTACCTACACAGGTGAATTGTTTATAGTGGTGAGGGCTTGTGTAGAACCAGTCACAATTTTTAGAATAAATTATCAGAAGAAAGTCACAGATTCTCTGAGTAACACTCTGCAGATTTTTAATTCAGTATTTTTCTTTCACTTAGACTGGTTGCCATACCAAAGTGAGAGAGACAAGTCTGCCATGCAATTTTATCCATAGACCCAGTGAGGTGGAGAAAAAAAATGAAAACATGCCTTTCTTATATTTTTAATGTTTTTTTGTCTTCTTACACATGCTATATATTTTTGATGTTAAAATAGAATTTCCAAAATCAAAGCCAGAACACTAAAAGAGGAATTGCTTTCATAGAAAATATTGTTTATCATGACATGTTAAATAAATAAAAAATAAGTATATAACTGGAAATTTTGTTATAGTATTTGTATATACTAATTAAACTATGGAATTACCACTCGATCAACTATTTTAAGTTATTTGCTATTGAAAAAGTTTAACATACAATATTGCAAATTAAAAACAGAAGTGGGGTTTTATACCAATATCATTTTTTAGTATCAGTTAACATTTTGAAACCTAACTACTCCCAATTGAGATTATATACATATATAAAAACACACACACGAAAACTTATCCTTCTTTGATTTAAACCTTAAATACCTTTTCATATTAATGCAATTTGATGGTTACTTTAACATGATGCTACTTCAGTTCCGAAATAGGTTACATTTTGTCTATAAAATCTATATGAAGATCTGACAACTATTATGGGACAGTAGCTGTATCTTTTAAACAACAACAAATCCCCCATATCTTAAACTTGATCAGGTTTCAGTAAACCTGCTATCATCTTCAGCCAAAATAAAATTTAAAGAGATAAGCAACTAACCACAAACCACAGTTGAGGCTTCAATTTAAGTAAAAAGTTCATAAATTAACCCATTAGGCACCATCATCCCATTTATAGGATATTCACAAAAACTGCTATATTTATATCTCACCAATGTCCTGTAAATAGAATGGTACTTTCTACGTGCAGTAAATAATTGTAATCTTAAATCGTGCATATGATTTTTGAAAGGTAAATCATCACAAGAAAATTCATTTTCCCTTTTAAAATTCTGAACGGTATTGGATTAACAGTCTAAAATGTTGCTATAATTGCATACTCTGATGTTTTTATGAAGGTTTCTCAAAATCTTTTAAAAATTAAATAAAAGCTATCTAAGATATTGACAATCACAAGACACTATTTGCTCAACATATGCAACCCTGGTCACACAACAAAGCAGTAGATAATTTTTTACCAAATACTTAAACATATTGTCACCTGCAGAAACAATAGAACTTGTAATATGATAAGATCATTTAAATTGAATGGAAGGAGAGAGAGACAAATACCATAATAATAAACATCTGTTCCTCTACAAAACTTAGTATCACAACTACCAATATATTAATTTTTTGAACACATTTTAGAAACCATCTATTTCTTTTGTAAGCACCTTCTGTTTGAGCTATGATTTTAGTTCTATTATCAATTTGCTTCATTCAATTACCTTAAAAACTTATTTCAATATCATGTTATAGGAAAGACAAGTTAGAGGCACTCAATTCCAATAGTCATAGTATTGTTCCAAAAGTACCAAGAGAAAAATTGAACAATGAATGAAATGTTAATTTTCTTTAAAATATAGTCTCCTTGGCATACAACACTTATAAGTTCTTCATTGATCAAAGCACTTTGAAATTCGCTTTTAAAGAAGTGTTTCACAGCACTGCTATATTTCTTCTAATGTCCCCCTACAACCTCAAATCTTGAGATTAATTTTAAACTTAAAAACAAGAAAAAGTCTTAAAAAGTGAGATGTAGTGCACCAATGGTCTGGGATACCGGGGTTCAATCCCGAGTCAAGTCATACCAAAGACTAAAAAAAAAAAAAAAAAAAAAAAAAAAAAAAAAAAAAAATGGTACTTGATGTCACCTTGCTTAGCACAGCATTATAAGGTGAGGATCAAGGGTAAAGTGGAGCAATCCTGGGAATGGAGTAGTACCCTCCCCTACACCTAGGTGTAGTAGCTATTGAAAAAGCCTTCGGGTTACCTTTGACTAAAGTCGCCAACTTACACAATCCTGTGTTTAACCTAAAAACTGCTCTTTAAAAGTATTAGGATCAGCTTCATAATATTTTTCCAAATTGGCATTGACTCATCAAGATATTTTAGATATCCTAACTTTTTTATATATAAGTTGATCAACTGTGCACATGTCATTTAAATTTTTTTAATTCTAAGCTCAGTCTTGATACTTTTTGATCCCACCTTGTATGCAGGATCATCCTTTTGTTTCCTCTAAATCTGCAGACATTATAATACCCCATTCCAGTAGAGTATTTAGCATTTGTTTAAAATAACTTTCTGGAAAAAAAAAAAAAAAAAAAAAAATTCTGAGTGCATCATTATCAAGGTATGCTAACAACATGAGTTCCCTTGACTATCTCTCAACATCCATCCCTATCAGCCATCACTCTTGGTAAGTCTTTTAGACAGTATCCAGTGTACACACAGAGCTGATGAATGTCAGTTTTTGCTGGTCGGCCAACACTTGTGTAATGTTCTTTTATAGACACACAAGTTTTTCTGTAATTCTTCAGCAGTGCCTAACATATCTTACTCTTCCTATTTGGATGGTTTGTAAGATAGAAGATAAGTGGCTGTACAGTCGCTGTTTTGTGGGGTGCTGCTTCCAGGATCTGTTAAAAACAGCATGCAGCATCCTTGTGTAGTTCCCATCTAGTTTTTTTTTTCTTCAGGCGTTTCATTAAAATTCAAGTAGTGCATGAAAGTTCATAAATTCAAAGAAGACTAACTGAAACCTATTCTTATCTGGATTATGAATGTAAATATTACATTCATGTTTGGGTTTGTTTTTTTTTCAGCTTTACTACAGTCCTTTTTCTAATAAGTATCAAATATCTTATCCAATATACTTAAAGAATGAAAGTTACTCCAAATAACATTTTTTAAGTAATCAATACCCGAGAAATAAACAGGTTCATTATTATACACTGGTGATAACCAAAAAGAGACAAGACCAAATATATCATTGTATAATAATGGTTATTCCTCTTCTCGGAAATTCAGACAAGAATAGGTGCATGCTGTTGATTTTCTTAACATTTCAATATTTATTCACATCATCCATAAAAACCTAAATGATATGAATCTGAAAATATTAAAATAAACTAGAAACACATACAGGGGTGTGCTACATGTATTTATCAAGTCCTATAACACAAAATCCTTTTCAAGCTTGAATAACATGTTTTGTAATTGATCATATATTCTAAATTTTTCAATACTATTTACCTATAGCTGCAGAAAGAACAGATGGGTTCATGCTTTTCCCAAAAACGAAGTGAAATGTAAACAACTTCATCCAGGATTTGAACTTGGATCACCAATTCCATTTCCTATAGCAATAACCATTGCACTAAGTGCTCCTCTATAATTATAAAACAGGAGTGTTTTAACACAAAATAAAAACTAATTAGAAAAGATACATTGTCATTAAGTAATTTATTTACTTTATATATTCTAGAAGCTTTTTGGTTCTTTTTTTAATGGCATATCAAGATTCATGGGTTATCTAATGTTAAAGCCATCCTTGTAGAAGAACAGAAGTGATACTATTTAACCCATAGCTGGGGAATAAGGAGATTCATACCTTTCCCAAGGGTATTAGTCTGAAAGTGAATGTAATAACGCAACTGGAGTTTAAACTTGCTTAATTCGAGGCCACAATCCACCACTTAAGCCATTATACCAGGGGGACTTCTCCCCATTAAGCTGTTTTCATTAAGGATAAGAAATATACAGCCTTATACTATATCCTATAACATACAGCTGTAGAAAATATTCTATACTAATTGTTACTTGCACATTAACATGATTAAACTAAATGTGCTTAATGGTGACATATGCAGGTGCAATTCAAATGGTATGTGTGCTACTAAATGATTATTTTCAGGCAGAAGCATTCAACATTATCAATAACGAAGAGGAAAAATGAATGATATGAAAATAAAATTATCTCAGCTTATATACTTGGAAATAGGAGTCTGCACACAATGAATCTAGCATCAGAGAGGGGAATTACTACACACTGCTAAAACAAAAAAAAAAAAAAAAAAAAAAAAAAATGTTCCTTTCTGCTTTTCAAGCAAAGAATCAGTCTTGGAATTTGGAAATAAATCTCTCACTAAAAACTTTATTTTTGCTCATTTTATTTCTTTTTGGTACAATATTTTTAAAATGTATCAACACTTCATGCTCAGGGTTAGATTAACCATTAAGCAAAATAAAGATATACTTAGGGTATTAAAGAAAGGGGGCACTACTGAGATTTTTCCATCATCAGATTTACCTCTGAGCATATAGTGCAGCTAAACCCAGATCCGCAAAAAGGTACAGACTATATATATATATATATATATATATTACACACTTTTATAATCTAGCCTTTAAACCTAAAGTTCCTGACCATAAATTTAACCTCTGCTGTTTGAGCATGATCTCCACACTGGTAGACCAGTGCAGAGGGAAAATAAAAGTACCACCAGTATAACAGGCTCAAAGGGTTATGTAAAGATAGTGATAAACATTAATCTTGGGATTAAAACAAAATTAGAATCTGGTAACTGCCCTACCAATCTACACAGCCCAAAGCAGTTTGTGTGATTGTTATTGTCTTGGAAAAAAATCTGTAGACTTTATATGTACCATAATCTAAATGTTTAAAAGGTCTGTACAAGACTTAATCCACTCCATCAGCAAAACGTCTGAAGGGAAGGCATCTTAAATGCCAACCAGTAAAATGTATTTTACTCATGTTGGTTATATCTTATGGCATATCAACCCTTGTGAGTTATTTAATGCTAAATCCTGTTTAGATAGGATTTGTAAGTCAATAGTTTGAGGATAACTATCTTTAAAGGAATTGTTAGAGCTCATTTGTTCGCACACAATTGAAATGGTTTCGAGTACATCTATTTGACAATAATAATTCTATCTAATATTAATTATTTGTTTGCACATGGTTAAATAGTTTCAAGTATTGCAATTTAGCATGAGTAGTTCTATTTATCAAGTATTCCTATCTAATATGAACAATTCGCATACAATCGTATGGTTTCAAACAACTAATGATAATCCTGAGTAAATGATAGAAAAATTCTATTCAACCTATAAATGGAACTAACAGGTACTACCATACAAGGACTGGAACCTCACCATCAGATGTAGTTAGTGTCATCCCCACGACACTAATCTAGCCCTGTTCATGTTGATATTTTGCTGTTGAAAAGTAGATATTAAAAAAATAGTAAACTTGAGTTTTCTATGTCTCATGGCATCTCTTATATAAAGTTGGAACAAATAAATTATAACATACCAATGGTACTAATAATTCAGTCTGAAAGATATGTTACAATTCTTAAAGCTTTTAATTTGTTTTTCCTATAATTGTCTTGGTAAATATTAAAAGTTATTGTCAATTGGTTTTATGGCACAAAAAGTTACTTAACCCTCACTGTGCTGATTAAGTTTTTGTGTACTATCATTGACATCCCCAAGTTATGTAAACAAAAACTAAAACTTTTTTTTTTTTTATTCCTATTCACTTGTTATTGTATTCAGATATACCTTGGTTCGCCAATGGCCCGGGAGACCTGGGTTCAATCCCAGGTCGAGTCATACCAAAGACTTTAAAAATGGAACTTGATACCACCTGGCTTAACACTCAGCATTATAAGGTACGGTTCAAGGGTAAAGTGGAGCAATCCTGGGAATGGAGTAGCGCCCTCCCCTACACCTTGGTGTAGTAGCTATCGAAAAGGGAGCCTTCGGGTCACCCTCAACTATGGTCGCTAACTTTACTTTTTTTTACATATATTTTCATGTTTTTGGATAAATAGTGACTAAACTCAACATCATAATGGAACTATGCTTTCAAATTTGTCATCAGAATCAGAAATACCAAAGTACAAATCAAAGAAATTACCTTCCATTATCTTCGTTTGTTGTTGAAGTTTCAATCTTGTTCTAAATTTAGAAATATACCCCACAAGCTGGTGATGTAACAGGTTAATCATATGCAAATCAAGTCTCAAACTCTATTGCCAGTAAAAATAAAATGCACATACTACATCACATGAAACATGGTGAATTCTTGAAAGTACCCCACAATCAAAAACAGATTAATTTGGTCCTATATCTCAATGGTACATGAGAAGTATACTCATTTCCTGCGCCATAAAGGTTAATGAAAGATTGTTTTTTCTTTTTTTGCAAGCAATTTATATGATTTCATATAAATAATAATCATATGTAAAAAAAAAAAAAAAAAATTATAGGTTCAAGTAACTATTCTTAATTTGCATAGTCATATGGTTTCAAGTGTTCCTATCTAAAGCTAATAATTTTCAAACATCTATTTCACTGATAGATTAGACCCTAACAGACCTGCACCCGTCAAGAACTCCAGAACTGGAGCCTAAACAAATGGATGCAGTTTAGTGTCATACACAAGGAACTATTAAAACAGATATTTCAGTGCTTTTGATATTATGATGGTTGATTTATGATACAATTTAGATATAAAGATTTCTTACAAAAATCCTTTGAATGATAAAAATATCAAAAAAAAAAAAAAAAAAAATTTATATATATATATATATATATATATATATATATATATATATATAAAAAATAGTGTTGGTAGTCACTAAATCACTTTGTGGGTTTGTGTCAAACCAAGTGTAATGTATAAAGTTTTATTACTGAATTGAAATACAATACAAGGGTTTGTCTTGCAAATCATAAACCATTAACTGATGCTAAGCTCCTTCCATATAGAACATTCTTTATACACAGGATGTTTCAGAAAAATTGATATCTAATGACTAAACCAATTCTCATACAAATGATCTTAATTTTAACAGCATATGAAGAGAATCCAAATTTTCATTTTTTTTCTTTTCAGGTATAGAAATGCCATTCACTGAAAAAAGAAGTGTTTAAATTTTGAGATCATTTGAAGTTATTAGATTATGAAATCCCAGACATCTCAAATAACATCAAATTTTTTTAAAATACCCCCTGGGTGTGGGGAGGAGGAATGTAAAGAAAAATACAAATCAAAATAAACAGTGATTAATAAGTTTTATCAATGTTATACCCGTGTCCAAGTTTAAATGATTACTTTTGTAGGCAATCACTTCCACTGTAATATCAGTATATACAAACTGACATATGCAGAACATGTGTATTATTGAGTGTGATTTTAAGTCAAACACAACATTTCATAAAATGCAACCTCGTATGAAACCAAGATATTAAAATGTACCTGTTCATATCTGTCAAACAATCTCAGTTATATACTGTCACTAAATTTGTTCACCCAAAAATGCCTTTTTAATCCTGTTGTAATGAATTTAGCATCTCTATTGAAGTCATGGTTTGTTTGACAGAAATGTTATCTAACCAGTAGTAATTTATTATAGTTTAAATGATCTTATTCTATGTCAATAGACTTATTCTAAAACTGAAAAACCATTCTAATTTCTCTATATACTGTTTTGAGGAATGTGTGCATTCTAAAAAGGTAAACAATGTTTTTGCTATCAGTTTGATTTGAGGTAGATTTTTTTTAAGTCTTACTGGTTATAGAATTATTAAATGAATTAGTGTGTTTGATGTGTTTACAGCGGGGTCTGTTTCTTCCATTACATGGTTGACAAAATTTCATTGGTTTCAGAGTAGGTTTTTTTTTTTTAATTTCAGGTTTTTTGGCTTCTTCTAATATGTCTAAAAATTTTTAGGTCCATGATATGTGAGCATAACTAGTAGGAAATAAGTCTCTTCATCTAAGTTTTAGCTTAAGGATTTACTAGTGATTCTTAATTGAACTAATAGAAGAAAGAAATGTTTATTTCTAGCATAGTAGCTGTGAAAAACTATGGTATTATGTACCAGGATCATCCTTATATTTGCCTCCTTTCAATCAAACTATCCATACTCAGTAATTTTTATTTTAATGCATCAGTAATCCCAAAGAAAAAAGTGACTAATACAATGGATCAGCATTTCTGTTAATATCTATTTACCCAACCCCCCACCACAGACAAGATATAACATGCAATCAATTTTTAAGTGGAGTAAAGCTGGTTTGAATTCAGTTTTTCTTTTCTGAGACTGGTTGCCTCACCAACAAAAATGAATCCAGTCTGGGGAAGAATGGCTAGATTCATATCTTTCCTAAGAGTATTAGTGTGAAATGGAACACAAACAGTCGCATCCAGGATTTGAACTCAAGTTGACAATTCTATTTCCTGTGACAAAAATTACACTAAGTGCACCTCCACATAATTTTTTTTTTAAATACAAGAACTATATCAGCTTTCATTGCAAAAAAAAAAAAAAAAAAAAAGAAATTTTCAGCTATCCTTAATCATATTACCAGCAAACACATCAATTGCCTTGCTTTACCCTCAGTAAAGCATGATATATCTATGTGTTTGAGCACCCCTTTCTCTTCACATCGGTGGGACACTTTTGGATGGACAGACAAACAAATTTAGTGAAACAACTGAGATAATTTGACATCTGAACAGATACATCTTAAAGCTTTGGTCTGTATGACTTGAAATCACATTCATTAATACACACATTTTGTATATGTGTGTTTGTCTACTGACATACAATGTGAGTAATAGCCTAGTTGTAAAGTTGGCAACTGCAGTCAAGGGTAACCCAAAGGCTCCCTTTTCAATAGCTACTACACTGAGGTGTAGGGAAGGGCGCAACTCCTTTCCCTGGATTGCTCCACTTTACCCTTGATCCATACCTTATAATGCTGAGTTTTAAGCAAGGCAGCATCAAGTACCATTTTTTGAGTCTTTGGTATGACTCGACCTGGGATTGAACCCCGGTCTCCCGGACCATTGGCAAACACTCTACTCAATGGCCTACAAAAGTAATAATCATATATACTTGGACTCGAGTATACATGTTTTCATGTGAACATTTCGTGTACACACAAAAGCATGTGCATGTGTAAGCAGACATCTGCCCTATCGACAGGTCTTTAAATATGCTGACTGTATCCTCTGCAGGAGTAATACCCCAACCACACCCTAAAAAAGGAGTGTCCTGAGTATGACACTAAACTGCAGATGATAGTGAGATTCCAGTAATGGACATCGGGAGAGTGTTGAGTACCATTTCATAGTCATTACTTTAAAGTCCACAATGACTCAGGAGTGGTAGTACCTGTTGAGGTGCCATCCGTGGGTCAAATGGATCCATTTAAAAATTTCTATTTAATAGGAATACTTTATGCCATATAACTAATGTATTTGTATTAAGAATAGTTACTGGAAGCTATAATTGTTTACCAACGATTATTAGTTACTCGGAATTATATGACCGTGTACAAACAAACGACATTGAATATAGATAAGCACTTTTATCCACAAGATTATTAGTTTTTGATGAGAATACTTGAAACCATACAACTGTTCAAATTATTTATATTATACAGGAATGAATGCAATTCCCTAACCTCGAGGCATAAAATAACCCTACGCGAGTTGACATGCTGTTAAAATCAATCAGGAGAACATTTTTCCATGTAATAAAGAAAAATGTCTAACTTAGTGACTTGAAAAATAAGGGTTTTTTTGTTTTTTTTTTAAATCACTGAAGATCAAAAGTTATTTTTTAAGGTAAGCTATTTTATAAATTTGTTAGAAATTTCTAATAAAAATTCATATTTGCTCTTTTCATCTGTCTAAGAAAAAATGTAGAGAGGAGCTGTTCATCCGTCTAAAAGAATTCACCAAAAAAAAAAAAAAACGGGGGGGGGATTTCAATAATTGTCTTCATGTTGACAGTTTAAAAGATATTTCCTCCCCCACTACAAATCTTTAAATTCTTTTTTCTATCGGTCAATTTGAACAATAGTGTTAGTTGCTCCTTGAAATTTGAAAAAAAAAAAAAAAAAAAAAAAAAGCTTTTTATCCGACTCCCTACGAGGTCAGAATGAGACAAGGTCGGTTTAATCTGGGGAGATCCACAGAACGATTTTATAAGTTGCTTTGATGCCGTCGGCATTCCTTTTTAGGGGCGCCTCAGGCACCGGGCAATAAACCTGTTCCTTTTAGAGATGCTGGAACTAAGCTGTTAATTATCTTGTTTCTCCTGAACTGAAAAAAACTAAAACGCTATCTGGTTAAAAGAAAAATAAGTCGCAGTGTTAGTAATACTGTTATTTTTATATTTACTACTAGTGCAACTAAATTATTGTAGTCTATTATAATTGTTCTTGTAGCAGTCTAACTCACAGAAAATAGACCTTTTAAGTAACTTATATTTGCATATATATTCTTCATTTTCTAAAGAATTAAGTAAAATTTTAATGAAAATCAATAATATAAATTTCATAAAAAGGTTGTCATGTTCATTTGTCTGACTTTTTCAGTTAAAATAAAATCGTAATGGAAAGGGTTCTTTTTCAAAAAAATTTCTCAACAACAAAAATGTATTTGACTTTATATCACTACACACAAGTTGTAGTCAGATTAGAGTACAAGAAAAAAAAATCTTTGCAATGGAAAAAAAAAAAAATTTTGAAAACCTTAAAAATATTGTCAAATTATCTACGGTTTGGAAAGGGGGGGTAACTTTTTTTTTTTTTGTTTTGATTTGTATTGATAAAATTAAAATGTATTTTTCAATAGTTATAAAAGAAAATTAAACATAGAAAAGAAAAAAAAGTTAAACTATGCTTAAAATTTTATATGAATGGAAGCAAGCAGATGACATTGTAAAATCATATTTTAATAAATAACAGAACAATAAGTATTTGCAGTCATGGGTAATGTGAGCGGTGGGATAGTCAACAAAACATCCTCTAAAATTCGGCACACCAATAGTAAAGAATTAATCAATGGGAAACAGTGTTCACTACTTTAAAAATGACAAGTGTCAAGTGAAAAAGTCAACAAATGATACGAAATTTTGAAGTTAGATCCATTACTTTTAGCTTTTAATTACTAGCAAAAGTTGTTTATTGTTACGATTATTTTACTGTGGCATTTAATGCTTTCGTTAAAAATAAATACATAAATAAAAATAAAAAAAATACAAATGACGACATAAGCAAATTCGTTTCTTCTCCTTAGTCGACCAGCGTTCTTCCTCATCTTTCAATATAAATCATCACTAACATTATCATCCTTATTATTATTATTAATAAGATTATCATTATTCACACCGAATATAAACATTAAAAAAAAATTAATGTTCTTATCAGATATCACACGCAATGAAACTTACCTTTATATTCGTTACACTTATTGTATCTCCATTTATTTCCAATACATTCTGTGAGCCAAGCTCTATTTCTCTGTAAAATAAATTAAAACAAACCAGAATAAATGAATAAGGCAAGAGATGAGGAGGTCAAAAAGAGGAGGATATTGCCTTTTTTCTCTTTTTATTACTTTTAAGTTCTTTTGTTTGTGACCTGACTAACTCAAGTGGACATCAGCTTCAGCCCTTTCTTCATCCACATGTTTGCTGGGGGTTTTTTGTTGTTGTTTTGACATATTAAAAAAATGTTTTAAATAAATGTGAGAAGATTTTTAAGTCCTTTAAAATTCACTCTCAATAAATCTTTGTGCTGTTTAAGACATTTACTTACATTACTGACGCATGTTATGGTAATTTATAAAAGAATTCAAAACTTTTTTAATAATCATTATTCTTTCTTTATCAAAACTTTTCATCGCCATCTTTATGACTCGAGTTTATTTCTCCCGCATCTTTCAAGATTTCCTTCTTTTCCTAAACGACTTTTTCTTTTATAAAATTAAAAAAAAAAAAACACACAAAAACATTTTTATCTGCGAAAAATCAATTACCAAAATAAAAATTATCACTACGTTTGTAACCCAGCAAAAAAGGCACCTAATAGCGAGATATTTATTAAAGCAATAATGCTCATAGAAAAAACAATTACCAGTTCAATTTATAAATAAATGAATCATAATTTTGTAATGGGGGAAGGTCAACCTTCATATTTAACGTCATTTTTTTTAATCATTGAAATTTTCGATGAAACGGAATTAACTAAATTATGAAATGCTAATTCGAGAATCCTTCACTTTTTCCGAAGAAACATGATCATTCCGGACCGCAATTACAACGAGAACCCAACAGATTTACGAGTCGTCTAGTATATGACAAAACTTCACATAATTGTTTCATGAGATTTTTAAAGCATTTCATCATCCCTTTTCCTCATTTCAACATGTTTTAATTTGTTTCGTTAATTATTCAACATAAATGTTTAAAAAGACATATCAGAAGAACTTTTAAAGTATTTAGAAAAAAAGAATACATCATCTACTGCAAACTTGAAAAATTTTTAAAAAAAATCTTAGTCGTTTGTTTTCTAAGTTAAACAAAAAAAAAAAATTCCTTTGAAATTAATTTTTGTTTAAAAGGACTGACAATTCTAGATTTAAAATTCAATATTATAGTTTTAAATAAAAGGTTCCAAATTTATATTTCTTGCAAAACATTTTTTAGCAAAAAATTTCTTGTCAGTTTCCTGTAATTTAAATATTCCTAAAGATTCAGATCCATACAGACAATAAAAAACATCCTAAAAGGAGGTTTCGTTTTCTAACAGGATGGGTCTTAATTCCACCCCACTCAACTGCACCCCAAAATGAAAAATGTAACTTTTAAAATATTTCTTTACTTATTTACAAACATATACGCAGTGGTAGATTCTAGTCTTTTCCCCCTCAAAAAAACTTTTTAATCAGTAGTCTAAAAGAGACATTACAATACATAGTCATAATGGATGCTTTCTTTGAGATATTAGAAACAAGGGTTGTTGTTTTTTTTTTAATAAACAAAACTCTTCAAATAAATACGGCGTAAAAAAAATAAAAGTAAAAGAAATATTGTAAACTTTCTAAAAAAATGTTTTAATCTATTCCTTATCAATAAAAATCATTCATCACTTTTTAACATTTTTTTCTTCATTTATGAAACCCGGACATGTTAAAATAGATCTAAAAACTTTCATAAAAGACACTTCGCATATGTATGCATTTTTTAATGATCAAAGAATCAAACTCCTTTTATTTTTGACTTACCTCTTATTAAGAGGTCTCACTCTTACGGCAACTTTTATATTAGACATCATCCTTCAGCCAATTTCATCCATTTTTTTTTAACTTCAAAGGTAATTCCCTAACTCGAAGAACATTTTGTCGGTTAGTAAAAACTCCGCCTCAGCTAGAAGAACTCGCAGAAACTTTCAGGCCGATACCATTACAAACTGTGGGGAACATAAAAACAAAAAGCACATCCACACCCTTACAGCTAACTCTTAAAATGGCCCCAGATAAATTTAAAACCCTTTTCTTTAGAATATATTTTCATTCAGCGTCTTAATTTTCATTTTTGATTTTTTTAAAGCAGGCACTGGCTGTGTCTGGACATGCTGCCCCACCCACTTGACTGCTGCTAAGAAAAGAATGGAATATTCTGATCATGTGACCCTGTAGTAATGTTGGGGGTAAGTTTGTTTTCAGGCCAGATGTTGTTCTTCTACGGAAAGGTATACCGGAATTGTAATTCATATATTTTTTTTATACTATTATTACTACCAACAATACTCGATAATTCTTTGCGTTTTAAAAAAAAGTCTTTCCTACAACGTTACTATCAGTGACTGATTGTAAGTAATAAAGAGAATCCAATTTTTTTTTTATCATTAATCCTCCTTACTGACTTAAAAAATTCTTCGCCATCTTTTAACCGAAATCATTTTTATATAACAGACAACCCGTGAACTTGTTGGGTTTCCTGTTGTAACGTCGATCCATGACGATACTGATGCTTCTATCACTTGAGAGTGAAGGATTGTAATTAACATTTCATAGTTATCTCTGTTATATCAAGAATTTGGATGACGTTCAACGCACTCGCAGACCCCCACATAATAATCATTCAATTTCAAGTTGGGCTGGAAATTGTTTCATTCACTAGGAGAATTTTAATAAAAAAAAAATCTCATTATGATGCGCCGTTTTTACTGGGTAACAGTTAAATATACAAATTGATTATTAGGAATATAGACTGATTGATCTAGTTATAATTAGATTTGGAAAGACTGTGATAGATATTTCCTTTGCATCTTATAACTTTTCATCTTTCACTAAACAAACTACGAAAATGCATCTGAGAATTAATTCTCATCTGTGAAAAATGACATTTCATTTTTTCCTTTTTTTTTTTTTTTTTTTTTTTTTTGTTCGGTAATAGTTCTGAAATGCCTGTTCACTCCAGACTTAGACTTCTCTTTCTTAGTCTCAGAATTTCGACCTCGTCACCCTCCAAACTTACTTGGGTGTCTATTGTATTCAGGCAAAACATAACTTCTGAAATGAAATTATAACATTTGGTACTATATAAATAGCGGATTCCCATAAAGATTTTAGGAGTGTATGCAAATAATGAGTTATGTTATATATATAAAAGGCCAACAGCGGTATAAAATGATTTAATTTTATTTTAAATATGACAGTGGTTATAATACTATAATATGGTACGTTATTCGGAATTAGAAATACTGTTTTTAGTTTTGCTAAGATTTTTCAAACCTTTCTTTAAATTTAAGTTAAACCGAAATTTAAATGTATATTTAAAACTTTTTTAATGACTTTCATTTGATTATTAAAAATGTGTAAAAAAATGATACGATTGAAAAAAAAAAGTATTTATTCGCGGTAAAACTATTGGCATATTTAAAATTAAATGTTTATTTTTTAATTGTTCTAACCCGTTGTCAGTTTATTATACTTTCAAAATATACCGCCACACGGATGACGTCACACATTTTTGCCGACATTACTCATATTCCTGAAGGGAGTTCACTATTCACATAATACCAAATGTTATCTCAGAAGATTTTATTTATTTATTTTATGAATACAGCAGATACCCGAAGATCAGATTCTATCTTAAACCAAATCCATCCATAAAAATTGTGAATTTCGTTTTTAATAGGGATCAAAATAAAAATAAAAATTAAGTTCTTTTTTTTTTCTTTCTTTTTCTATCATACTTCTACGTGAAGTACCGTACACACAAATACACAAGGCAATAAAGTTCCTTATATTTTGTATCATGTTGTGTTTTATTTTTCTTTGTCTTCGTTCAATCACAAATAAAATACATAAATAATACTATCATCATTATTACTATGAAATGTGCCAGTAGACCAGAGTGAAAGCAGGAAGGCGAAAAGCTGAACAAATACCTGGACCTTGCCAGAGGACTGAAAAAGTAGACTATGAAGTTGACAGTGATACAAATCGTAGTTGGAGCCCTGGAACAGTCCCCAAGAACATGAAAAAGAGACTAGATGAACTGCAGATTAAAAGAACTGAAATCATCCAAACCACAGCACTATTAAGATCAGCAAGGGTACCGAGAAGAGTTCTGGAGACTTGTTTTTACCCAGATTCCAGTGAAAAACCTTCAGTTAGAGCTGGTATGAAAAACCCACTATCATTTTTATTTTTGAAAGTTCAGACATCTGGACACTGATTTTTTTTTCTTCTGGCAGTAGTTATTTATTAAGCTTTGGTTACTTGTAGTACAAAGCCGGATGTATGGGGGCACCCAGTGAGTAATTGGACTGCAAATCTACTCAATCTCACAAAAGCATAATACACTTAGTATGAACTAAGGAGCGAACTTACTGCACAGCAGTTGTTATTTTATTTATAGTTTAGTCTTATAAAAGGTTTTTAGCACAAGACGATGGATGTAGGCCATTCAGTGAGGATCGAACTCACTACAGTCGTGGTAATTCGTCTACAAGAAAAGCTTGAGCTACCATTGGAAACGCCGAGACTGGGTGTTAAGTAAAGTTGGCGACCTTAGTCGAGGGTGACGCAAAGGCTCCCTTTTCAATAGCTACTACACCGAGGTGTAGGGGAAGGCGCTACTCCACTCCCTGAATTGCTCCACTTTACTTTTGATCCTTACCTTATAATGCTGAGTGTTAAGCAAGACGCAGAAAGTGCCATTTTTTGAGGCTTTGGTATGACTACGACCTGAGATTGAACCCCGGTCTCCCGGACCATTAGCGAACACTCTACTCATTAGGCCAATGGTCTGGTAGTCAGTGATTATAATACAATGTTGATTTCGGGGGGTGCTTAATATCACGTGATCGTTCTCAGTTCTAAGGCGCTTTTTTTCAAAAATACACTTTTATGATATTTTTTTTTTTTTCTAAGTTTGTGAATTTTTTTTTACGTTTGAACATGAACACTAAGACTGATCTTTATTAATAGTAGGGATAAAAATGCTCGAACTTTTAATTTATTTCAATTCAGCCCGCAAAGAGAAATAAATAAGTAAACTGATACATAAATGTTTTTTTTAGTTAAAACCAGCTTGCTAAAGCTTTGGAATTTAGGCACTTCACGTGGTTTAATGATTAACAAATCAAGTTCGTAGACCATTGTTTGCGAGTTTGATTCTCACTGGTTGCCCCATACTTCTGGCCTTGTGCCACAATTAAACTTTGAAATTTGTTTACTCAACCCATTTTTCCCTTTGTGTTTTGTTTTGTTTTTTATGACATTGACTGCAATTATTTGTATATAAGACGCTCAATTTTTCCACCCAAAAGTTAGAGGTGCGTATTATACACGAGAATTATATCAAAGTGATAAAAGGAAAGTTGACGACTGTAGTCGAGGGCGACCCAAAGGCTTCTTTTGTAATAGCTGCTACACCTAGCTGTAGGGGAAGGCGCTCCACTATATGGATCTTATAATGCTGAGTGTTAAGCAAGGAGGTATCAAGTACCTGAGATTGAACCCCGATCTCCCGGGCCCCGGACACATGCTTCACCATATTCGAAACAGGATGACCGAAAGTAAATTATATCTATAGTCCAGACAAATGTGTCTTACGCCATTGCAGCGAAATATCCATTAAAATGTGTGTTTGTTGATAATTTTGTTTCTCCTATGTGAGTTTATTTTCGCCGCAAGCTTCTTGAATTTTTTGTGAACATGCCTGTGTGTTTGTCTTAAATACTGTGTAAATTTTGTGTTTTAAAGCAATGTAAGCTATATAAATTCTTATTTTGAGTCAGTACGAACTAATGAAAAATTGAAAAAATTCTAAATTTTGGTTAAATTTTCTGGCTACAAATTCTAAAAAATACCATTTTTTTCCCCAGAATTTCGGAGTTCAAAGTTAAGGGTGTGTGTGAAACAAATAATGACAATAATATTAAAAGTGATCTTATTTATTTATTTATTTTCAAAGTGGATTTTATTTCATTTGTTTTAACATGCCGATTGAATTAAGACATTTTTCACTGGCGACTGATGGCAAGAGGATAAAAAAATATTTGGAAAAAGAATGAATAAATGAATAAATACGAAAACGTCCGAAATGGAAGAAAAATAAGGGGGTTAAACGTAGCATGACATTGTGGTATTTTTGACTTGAATGATGTGAGGAGGAAGATGACGACAATGACATGACTAAGCCTCGTGGCAGTCACACTCCTGTGAACAATTATTGCAAATCGGTCAGAATTCAATGAAATCCCCCCCCCAGTTTCTCTAAGCACTGTGAATTTTCTTTCTTTTTTCTTTTTTTATTCGAATTCTACCATTTTCACATTTGTTGTTATTGTTGCTCACTATTCATTAATACTTTTTTCTGTCCTTTCTATTTTTTTATTGCTATTTTTTATTTTTATTTCTTTAATTATGAGCTTATTTTATTTATCTTGTCCAGAACGGACGGGTTAGAGTGGGATAAAATGGGTTTTACCACTGTTGAAACTGTTCTCTTGTTTTTGAGTCTCACCCTGTCGGCGGGACTGAGAACATGCTGACTTTATCTCCAACAAAGGAGTAGTACCCCACACACACACCAAAAAAGGAGTGCTTTGGTTTGGTTTACTTTCTTTTTTAAAGGGCATATCAATCTCCGTGAGTTATTTAATGTCAATGCTTTACATTGAAGAACGTGGTGCATTCAATAAGTTTCCAGACTTTTTTTGTACTGGCATTTAAAATTGTCGTAGACACTTGAAAACCCAGTATGTTATTGCTATACATCTTATGAGATGACTGACCAATTTTTATGATTTCAGGTTCAAATGAACAGCTACAGCAGGAATTGGAATACACCCTACTAAAGCCTGATTGTCACAGCTGGTGAATTTCAAAAATGCAATCTGGACGTGATGACACTTTAGAAGAACGATATGCAATAAAATTCTGTTTTAAACTTGGAAAAAATGCCACAGAAACGTATGGAATGCTTCAGACTGCTTTTGGAGCATCTTGCATGAATCGAGCATGAGTTTTTGAGTGGCATAAGAGATTCAAGGAAGGCCGGGAGTCTGTGAGGGATGATGAGAGGTGTGGGAGGAGTAAGGAAGTCAGAACACCTAAGTTGATTGGCCAAAGGGTTAGGGTTACTATGTTGAGGTTTTAAGGGAGTTCAGCAAGAGATTCCGTCAGAAGAGGCCAGCACTCTTCAAATTGGATCAGTGGCATTTCCACCAGGACAATGCACCAGTCCACAACTCCATCCTTGTCACAGACTATTTGACCAAGATGGGCTGTCAAGACAGTTCGTCACCCTCCCTATAGTCCAAACCTTGCTCCCTGTGACTTTTGGTTATTTCCTAAGCTCAAAGGCTGTCGTTATGAGACAATTGAGATGAAAGAGGCTGTGACTAAGGTCATTGACACGCTCACACAAGTGGACTTCCATGGGGCTTTCCCGAAGTTGTTGGAACGGTAGAACAAGTGCATTGCAGCCGGAGGAGATTTCTTCGAAGGGGACTAGAGTTTCATGTGTGTACTCTCAATAAAAGTGCCCATACGAAAAATGTCTGGAAACTTATTAAATGATCCTCAAAGAACAGAGATAAGAAGGTTCACACCTTTCCCAAGGTTATTAGTCCAAAAATGGACATAATAACGCGACTAGAGTTTGGACTCACTCACTACGATATCACACTCCAGCACGTTAGCCTCTAATCCACGGTGACTCCACTCGGAGTGTCCTGAATATGACATGAAACTGAATCTAATGGTGAGACTCCAGTTCTGGAGCTCTAGGGAATGTGGAGTTTCCCCTTCATTGCCATTACTACCAGGTCTACTCCATTCCGAAGTGGTAGTACCTTTCTGAGTCCTATCCATGGATAAAAAAATCAGCTCGAGATAATGTTTAAAATAATTTCGAAATATATTGACTTTCAAAACATTAATATTGCAACAAAGTATTAAATGTTTACCTTGTGGAGGGTGAGTTAGTCGTTTAGTTCTCTTGATTTTTTGTACGAAACAAAACGTCGAGTGTCGATCCACAATTTACAACGCAAAGAAATGAATAACGCAAACAAAAGAAAATTCACAACATGATAACATATAACAGATAATTTTATATACTAAAAAAAAAACAAGAAAAAAACCATACAAAGTTGCAGAATGCTCAGATTTTGCTTCCTGTCAGAGGCTTTTGGAAACTGCTACATTTTTTAATTTTTAAAAAAATTCTATTTCTTCTTTTCTAACCCCACAAACCTCCCAGCTGGTGGGCTTAGAAGATACTGAATATATCCTCTAGAAAAAAATAAAATTACCTCCACCTGAAAAAATAAAGAGTTGTCCTGGTATGACATTGAACTGGGTCTAATGGTGAAGCTCCAATTCAGGAGATCTGGGGAATGTGGAGGGCTCCTTCATTGCCATTACAACTAGAACTACTCTAACCAGGAGTGGTAGTACCTGTTAAGATCCAACCTATGAGTTAAATATATGTCTATTAAAAAATAAACCGTATTCGATAGGAATACAGGGTGGAACGATAAAATTGTCGCCCTAGAAAAGACGACATGATTCCATTTCGGTTTAATGAAAACTAGTTTTCTTTTTTTGTTGCAGACCATCTACTAGTTGGCCAGTTGTGTACAAATCCCAAGAGCGATAGGAGCCTTCTATCATGTCTGAAAGTGACACAATGTTCAACGAGCGAGATCGGAGATGGGCCGCTGTACAACTCATGCTCTCTACCGATCCAAGTTATCACAACAGGACCATTGCCAGGATCCTCAAAATGCAAATCTGGATTACCACTAATAACAGGGACGTGCCCAGGGTGATGAAAACAAAGTTTCCGGCTACGGTTATGGTCTTTGGTGTGGTTTCAAGTGGGAGCCATATCATGCCACCTCACATCTTCGAAATCGGCTTGAAAGTCAACACCAAAGTGTACCTGGATGTGCTGAAGAGTGTGATGATCCCCTGGTGCAATCGGGTGGCCGGTGGCAGACCCTGGATGTAGCAGCGGGACTCGGCGTCGGCCCACAAGTCCAAAGAGACCCGGGCTTGGCTTCAGAAGGAGTGCTACGACTTTGTACCCTTCTCTCACTGGCCCCCTCCTCCCCCGACCTGAACCCGCTGGACTACTTCGTTTGGTCATACGTCATCATCAACATGACCTCCCACAACACCAAAGCCAGCCTGGTCGCCGCCATCCGCCGAGCATTCGCCAAACTTCCGCTGGCGCTTGTGGAAAAGGCATGCTCCCAGTTCCGGATCCGTATCGAGGCGGTGATTGGGGCTGAAAGCGGCTACGTTGAGTAGATGTCAGCTCTACTACATAATCAAGTTACCTGAATTGATTTTTTCAATAAAAGTTTTAAAATAAAGCTGTAGTGTTGTTTTCTTTAGGACGACAATTTTATCGTTCCACCTTGTACTTGATGCCATATAACCGTCAATTATTTGTATCAAGAATAGTTACTTGAAGCTATAATTGCTTACTAACGATTATTGTTAGTTATTTGAAATCATATAACTGTGTAAAAAATTGACTATTATTGAATGGAAATAATTTTTTAAAAAACCATATAATTACTGGTATTAGATAGGAATACATGAAATCATGCCAATGCATGCAAATTATTTTTAATAGACAGGAAGACTTGATATCATATGACTATGTGCAAGAAAACTTTTAAGAAACAACTGCACAAAAAAAGTACAATGAATGCAATTCCCTAACATCTAGGCATAAAATAATCCTAGATGCCGTCAAAATCATTCAATCACTTAACAAGAGCTCTACATCCTGCAATACACACAAAACAATATCAATTAACACTAAACTGTATCTGGTGGTGAGGCTCTAGTCCTGGAGTTCTAGGGGTTGTGGAGTACCTCTTCATTGCAATTACTCTCAGTTCCACTGTGTGTCTGATTGATAGTATTTATTAGGGTCCCATCTATGGGTCAAATAGATCTGTTTAAAAATTATTAATATTGGATAGGAGTACATGAAACCATAATAGTGTTCAAACAAATGATTGACAAACTAAAAAAAGGGTGATAAAAATATTTCCTGTAGAACAATAAAAATATTGTCATGATTATAATCAAGCATTTCGAAAAAATAATTTCGTCATTAAATAACCCATAAGGAGTTGATGCTCCTTTAACAAATAGACCAAACTTAAATCAAGAAAAATATCTTCAAATGTTCTTTTTTTTCTTTCTTTTCTTTCCTTTCTTTTTTCCTTTTTCTTTTCTTTTTCTTTCTTTTTTCTCTTCTTTCCCTTTGACAATTTTTGCTTTTATTATCTTTCAATCCATTATATTTCCGAGAAATTCTATATATTTAAACATCATTGCTTGTGCCAATCGCGAGATAGTGTTTTCAAAAAAGAACGCTAATAGATCGGTTATGTGATCTTTCTTTGTGTATATATTTTCTCTTTTCTCCTATTATTTTAATAAAACATCCATCGCTATTCAAGCAATATTTTTCATCATCCTAAAGTCCCGATGAAGGTTTATTAAAACCGAAACATTTTTACGTTGACTTTCAATTATTCATCATTTTTGGCTGACTTTGTTTTTCTATTTTCTTCATATATATATATATATATATATATATATATATATATATATAGTCTCCGTAGCATAATATGCTGGATTACGACATTATGGGAAATGAGCTCGAACCGTTAGCTCTTTTGAGCTCGTAGCTCTGTCTGAAAAAAATTTAACAAACTATATAAACCGTACGAAGAAAAACTTTGTATCCTGGGTCTGATACTACATCGTATCTGGTGGTTGGGTTCCATTTCTGAAGCTGTGGAGATAGTGGAGTATCTCTTCATTACAATTACTCCCAGTTCCACGGTGTCTCAGAGAGTTAGGGTTCAATCTATAACAATTGACAAAAAATGTCATTTAAGAATACAATGGAATATTGAAAATATAGTTAAGATTATAATTATAATTTCCGTATGAATTAATTTTTGACTCTAAATAATCCATTAGGAGTTCATATGGCATTAAACCAATAAACCAAATAAGAGCTCGGCACGATGAAATCTTATAATTCACCAAATGCCAGTTGATTGATAAAACGAAAGCCTCGCCATTTTTACTCCGATTTCGACCAAACTTTCAGAAACTGTTTGATTCTTGCCTGGAAAAGTTTCAAAACTATACTCTGAGATTCGGCTCGGACTGGTTTTTCGTTGGGGTTTGTCTTTCAAGCTCTTATCGTAGCGTACTGGCTACACAAACCCAAAAATCCCCGATAAAAAAAAAATAAAAAGGAATAAATAAATAAAAACGCAAAGTCAGCCATGACGTCAACTAACAACAATGTCATGCCGCTGTGACGGCAAATTGACTAAAATCCCAAAACGGGACTTTTATTTTCGCACGTGTGAAGACGGGGCAGGTTGGCACTTGATCCCCTATATAATAAGTCCTCGTTCAGAGTTTTTCTCTCTGGCATATAAGAACTGGCATATTATGTGAGGGATTAATTTAGGGCCAGACTGACCGCCGCTGGCAAGGGGTTCCGAATTTCACACTGTCCACACACCCACCAGGTCGCTAAACTTCCTCCCCCTAGATAATGGAAGAATATGGACCTATAGGTTTTAGTCGTAATAATATTATATTGTAGTAGTCGGCAACTCCAGTTTCCCGTGTGATATTTTAAAGGAATTAGTAGGACAATTCTAAGCAAGATAACATAAGGCGAATAGAAGCTGAAAAGGAAGCATGAAGTAACAAATTCGTAGAAGAACTGCAAAGAACAAACTTCGACCACGTGGTAACATAAAAATATATGATTCCTTTACTACAGTTATATACACTTTCAAAGTGTCAAAACATATAATAATTGGACAGTCCACGAATATAAATATCCTTTCTTGACTTTTGTTTTTCTTCAAATTGAAAGAGAGAGAGAGTGGTATACAAAATTTGGGTATAAAGGAGAAATGGCCCAAAGTTACTTGGGTTCCACTGGAGAATCTTTCTTCTTTCACGGGCTAATAGACTTTATTCTATTTTTTTACACTGGCTTAAAGAACCTGGGGTCCCTCGTGTCTCAGTTATTCTTTTGTCTTCAACCCGGAGTAAATGGCCATGGATCTGTCTGCCACGAGCCCTGCTCAAAAACTGGCTTTCTTACTATCTATTTCCGCTGACGGGGGGGGAGCCCCACTTCCGTTTTGGGGTCCCAGCCAATCATTTGGCTTCTCTCTTCCTCCCCTTCCGGTGTCCGGCGACCTGAGGTTACTAAGTACCAACACCTGTTGATATCCCCTCTGTGACCTACATTCTCTCTTAACGGTCACTCTTTGACGGCTAGATGCTGTCAATTCAAACACGAGGAGTAGTAACTTTATCTCCCTCCTCCCAGTGGGATATCACGTGACACCGCTATTTCCCGAAAAAATTAATTCTGCAGAACAAATAGAAGATAACCCATAAAGGCAGAATGAAGCAAGTGGTATTTAAAAGCTCCTTGTGTTAGTATAATGAAATATCCAATAACTACTATTATCTAAAAGAGGGACTTCCTGCTTTTTGTTACACAGAATTCCCTCAGCTCCAACCTCAAAAGAAGAAGCTGCTATCTCCATATAAACACAGCAGTCAACGACCCAAGACATTCCAGCCGCTAAGACAGCCGTGGGGGCAAGGAAGGTATACGTATCTCCTCATGTCATTGGACTCCGACCCAGGCCTTATCAGTAAGAGCTGCCGAAGATGCACTGCTACGGGCCAACTCAACAGCCGACATCTTGACTCCAGCAATCAGACGACGCAGGAACCAACCAATCACCACTGCTTGCTCTCTCTCTCTCTCTCTCTCTCTCTCTCTCTCTCTCTCTCTCTCAACAGTCCTCAGGAATAACTTCAGAAAGTCACAAGCCAGCCCGTTTAAGGGCAGTTTCATAAAGTCTTTCAATGATCACTTTTGGTCTCCTCGCTTACACCTCTCTGCTGATACCAGGCCGCAGACAACTGCAGACCATTTCTGGCATCACTAGGTCGCAGACAACTGCAGACCAGTTTTGACATCACCAGGCTGCAGACACCTCCAGACTAGCTGCTGGGTCAACGAACCAGCATCTGTACATTCAGGCCCGTGACAGACCAATAGCGCACGGCAACTCCGACTACATCTTGGTCCTTGAGTGAACCAACTACCAATCCAATTGTTATCAATTCGCCAAATAAAACCTTGACTCTTTGAATTAACCCTCTTGTCTTTGCCATCCTTACCAAGTTGGTCGTCAATCACTTTCTTTTTCAAAGTTTGTGGGATCGACGTATTTATCGGTCACGCAACCCTATTTTTTACTGTCCACCTTGCTATAAATGAGTGTTCGTCTCACGCCCAGCATCAGTAAGCCACTCCCTTCGTTCAACAAATTACACTTCAACAAAATATACAATCTCCTTTCTACCTATCTTTCTTGTTGCTTCATAAGATATTTTTAAAACATTCGTGTTCAAATGTATATAGCTAGACAGTGACTAGCAGTTATAGAAGTATAATAATTCTACAAAATACTGACTCTAGGGAAAGCAGATGCGATAAACTTTCCTTGTCAAACTTTGTTGTTGAATTATCTAAGGTTAGAAAAGAAATTTTTAAAACGGTCATCGTAGAATATTTTCCTTGCTTGAGCAGACACAACGCTTATGGGCCTTATGAAGTTTATCTCATTGTTATTCCTAGTTATTTGTTTGCAATATTACATAGAGGTGACTTGGTAAGTAAGTCTATTACTTTTCATTACAATTTTTTTATTACTGCTAGCTACTATCTGTCTAGCTCTTCAAAACTGATACGTTCAGCTTTGAGCATAATGACTGCCCTGTTCCAAATGATAACAAAGTGGACAGACAGTAAGGAGTTAATGGCTATGTGATCTTTAGCTGCTTGTTTCTTATGACTTGACCTATAAAACTGATTCTACAATCTAGAAGGTTGAACTGTATGCAATAAGCTTGTTAAAATGGCATTTTGCCAGATTGGTTCTGTTGTTACAGACAAGTACATGTATAGTATTGTCAGAAATAAGTAAACCCTTATCGATTGTTTCTCAAAGGTTGATTTTCTTCAAAACTAAATATACCAATTTAGGGATTCAATAAATAGTTATCTCCCTTAGGGAGTTGGTATGCCTGTTAAGGGCATCGTAGGGTATCACACGACAGTTTCAGGGACTCATTCTCGACCTCATTTTTGCTTCTGTTCTTTGAAAAGAAGAGACGTTATCTCTGTTTCTGTAAGGGAGCGGTAAAACCACACAGCGATATAATCCACACTTGTCAAGTAAACCTTTTTCCATTTTGTACAAGCTCCACGTACAGTTTATTCATGTTGGTTGGGTTGGGTTGGGTTTTATGTCATATCAACCATTGTAGGTTATTTAATGCCAAATCCATTTTTATGTAAATAATCTGTTCTATTTAAAACAATTCAGTTTAGCATAAGTACACAATTTAATTGTCAAAAACATTTCCATTTCAAACTATTCAAGCTGTTATATGTAACAATTCAGTCAAGTGTAAATACAGTTTTAATGTCAAAAACAGTTCCATTTCAAATAATTCAGTTAAGCATAAGCACGCAGTTTAAATGTAAGTATGGTTTAATTGTGAAAAACATTTCTGTTTCAAGCAATTCAGTTTACTCAAACAATTCATTTTAGCATAAGTATGCTGTTAGTTCTATTTAACCCATAGATAGGGCCCTATCAGGTGCTACCATTCCGGGCCAGAGTGGACCTGGGAGCGACGGCAATGAAGGGGTACTCCACATTCCCCAAAGCTCCAGCACTGCTGGAAACTCACCATCAGATAGTTTAGTGTCATATCCAGGACACTCGTTAGGGGGGGGTCTTACCCCTCTACAGAGAAGCAGTCGGTGTATTCTACAGCCCCAGCCGACTGGGCAAAGTTTATTCATGGGCCAATAAGTGTATAATCCTATCATGGACACGTTTGTGTATTTTTTTCCTTTTAATACTATTTTTATGGATATTATATAAATAAAAGTGTAATTTCTTGTATGTATAAATGAGTTTATCGTATCTTTACTTACATTTTGGTCAGTGTTAGTATATCTATGATATACTAATGCTAATATTGGTTCTTGATGAGTGGGGACTCGACTAAATATCTTCCCAACTACCTACCATTCAAAACTAGGATTGTATAATTTCTAGTGGAACATTATACAATCAAAACGGATATTATTAGTTATTATTTATTACCAAACACTACAGCATTGAAACGGTAGGATTAATAAATTAATAAAGTTTAAATACAAAATAAAACAAATAATGAAATAAAATCAAAATATCCCATAATTCCATATTATGCATGGGCGTGCCCAAAAATCGTCGACACCCCACCTCCAATTTATATGAGCAGTGCACAGCACCCATAGATCAGTACAGATCGGATCAAGGAAGACGAGAGAAGAGAGATCAAGAGAGACAGAGAAGGGGTCAGTGCAGAACCCATCCGAGAATTGAGGATTGTCCCAAAATTTCTGGCAAAGTCAGGATTAGTCCAGAACTGAGAGTTCGAAGCAAAAGCCGAAACGAACAAATATTTTTGTTAAGATAACCAAGAAACGATAGTCACCTCCCTTGTATCTTCTGTTTGATCTGTCACATTTCCAAACGAACGAATAAGTTTCGTAAGACCTTTTTCTTTCTTTTTGTATTCTACACATTTCTGTAAATACGTATATAGTTAGATTAAAACAATAGCTTTGAGAAAATTGTATTATACAAAAATCGAAAGCGTTCTTTTCCTTCTTTTTGTGTATTTTTGTGATCCGTGACAGGAACAGCGATTTTACTTCGGCGTGGATTCCAGCCCAAATTAGATCGACTCCCACAGTAGAAACTGTCTGAGATAGCTAAAACACTGCTATTCGGATCAAAAATTCACAACGTAACGAATGGTGGCGACTATCTCAGACTAACAAGGAAAGCCGAGGGATCTGAGTCCAGTGAAAACTCCCCGGCAAACCTAGACGCATCGGCCAGGCCTGGATTCACGACGTCAGAGTATTCGTATTATTGTTATTGTTGTTTCTCGTTATTTCCCTTAAATTTGACTGCCCGGTTTTTAGTGACGAAATTCGGCCGCTCTTATAATCAACACATGGTCTAAAAAGTTAGTAAACAGCGTGGGTTTGAAAGGTGACTTAACAACGGGAGACGATTCGTAACGGTATAATGTTCCATAAACAATAATAAAATTAACTTTCAATTAAAAAAAATATTAGGGATATTCTTATCTATCTCCAATACTTTGTATACACGTGATTTAATTATGCTGAAGGTGTCTCTGTGACGTAGTGGCTAACGTACTGGTCTACGACATCGTAGTAAGCGAATGTGAAGTCTAGTTATTAAAATTCTTCACTTCTTCCTAAATATAAGCAACAATATCATCACGGGTTCACGTTTCGTCTCTCTCTCTATATATATATATATATATATATATATATAATGTGTGTGTCGGGAAAAATGACTAAATGATTGAATAAAACTCCGATTAACAAATTTATACATTTTTATAGCTTTAAATTGAGTGAAAAGTTTGTTGAAAAATTAAAATTATAAAATCCTTTTTCACTTAGAATATTCGGACTATCGTCTTCATCTGAAAATGAAGACAATAATACGAATATTCTAAATGATAAAATTATCAGGCTTCATCTAAGAAATTTTGGCAAATTACAAAATCTTTTCTTGTAAGCAAAGATAGTATTTGAGTGTAGATATTTTTTGAGAAGATTAGTGCAATGAAATATAGCAGTTTTTGTTAGCTTGAAATAAAGAGACATAGTTTGTGTGTATGAAATATATTGTGTGAATGTGTAACTATGTAATGGGAAAACAAAGTTATGACGCTAATATCGGTTTGTAAGTAAAATGAAACACTCAGCAAGCAAAATATTAAGTGGGTACAGTGTTCGCCAATGGTCCGAGAGACCTGGGCTCAATCCTAGGTCGCGTCATACCAAAGACTTTAAAAATGGTACTCGATACCTCCTTGCTTAACACTCAGTATTATAAGGTATAGATCAAGGGTAAAGTGGAACAATCCAGGGAAAGGAGCAGCGCCCTCTCCTACACCTCAGTGTAGTAGCTATTGAAAACAGAGCCTTCTGGTCGCCCTCGACTACGGTCGTCCACTTTACTTTACTTTAGTAATAATAGATTTATATGAACACTAACGTATACGCTCAATATTAAGATAGATAAAAGATGTTGAAACAAAAAGAAATCTCGTAAGAAAAGAATGTTAAATTTACACTTAAAAGAAATAAGCCGAAATGTTGAATAGGTAATGGAATAAATTTCACTCCCACTGTTGATTGAGTAAGTATAGACAATTCCATACTTACTAAAGAGATATTTATTTCTTCGCTTACTTATACAATTTAGATAGGCTCGAAATTAGACCAAAAAGTTGATCTAGGAATCTAAAGGGAAAAAAGTTATATTTTTAATATTCTTGGAAGTAAAAGATTTCTTGAATTATTTTGGGTTTAGATCCTTCAATTTTTTCACGGCAAGTCAAATATTGTCGTCTCTGAGGTATTTCGAAAATTTAAAACTAGCACTAAAGCGCTGATTGGTTAATCAATGCAAAAATACAGATTTAAAAATTACAGCTTCTGGACCTTTTTTTCACAAAAATTAACACCTTTTTATAATATGGAAATCGGTTGAGTTCATATATATATATATATATATATATATATATATATATATCCCAACCAATTTTTTTATTATGAAAAGCTAATTTTCTTCCATACCATCTATACCTGGATACTATAATAGTCTCTAAGTCAGGTGTTTCATCACGTCTCGAAACAAAATCATCCTTTCTCAGAAAAAGATCTAAGTATGTCATCATTATTTTTCCGTATCTTTGCCGCCAAAATCTAGTGTGACTGGGGCCAGCAATCCCCTGCCAAGACAGTAGAAGTCCAGTATTCAAAGAGAACAGACACAATATATTTTACTGCTACTTTAGCAGCTGAACCAAAGCATTAGTGACAAATTTCACGAACGCTAACAAAGTTTAATTCTCAAAGGAATTCCGAACTGACACCTAAGTAAACAATTACGAAAAGAATAATTAAAAACATTTATCTACATTGAAACGTAGTCTCTTCCAAGCAGCGGTCGTGTCGATACAACTATATGGATACACTACATGGACGCTAAATAAACGGCTGGAGAAAAAGCTTGACGGCAACTACACAAGAATGCTGCCAGTCCGGAAGGTAGCACCCCACAAAAGAGCAGTTGTTCGGCTGCCTACCACCCATCACTAAAACTATCAAAATTAGACGAACCCATCAGTGCAGAACCCATCCAAGAATAGTCATAGAATTTCGGGCGAAGTCAAGATTCGTCTAGAACTGAGAGTTCGAAGCAAAAGCCGAGACGAACAAATACTTTTTATTAAGATAACCAAGAAACGATAGTTGCATCCCTTACACCTTCTGTTTGATCTGTCACATTTCCGAACGAACGAATAAGTTTCGTAAGACCTTTTTCTTTCTTTCTTTTCTGTATTCTACACACTTCTTTAAATGCATATATAGTTAGATAAAAACTATAGCTTTGAGAACTTTGTATGATACAAAAACCGAAAGCGTTGTTTTTCTTCTTCTTCTTCTTCTTCTTCTGTGCTTTCGTGAACCGCGACAGGTACAATCTCTCACCCAGCAGCGATTTTATTTCGGCGTGGATTCCAGCCAAAATTGGACTGACTCTCACAGCGGAAACGATCTGAGGTAGCTAAAACACTGTCATTCGGATCAAAATACACAACGTGGCGAATGGTAACAGTTATCTCGGATTGACAAGCAGAGCCGAGGAATTGAATGTTGGCGAAAATTCTCAGGCGGAACTAGACGTATCGGCAAGGGCTGGATTCGCAACGTCAGAACAAGAGGAGATAATCCTCACAATTACCTTAGTAAAAAGAAAGAAAGAAAAAAAGAAAGAAAAGCATACTACACCAAAGTTAATTTTAGCGTGTATAGTTGGTTACTTGTTTTTCTACGTTAACCCTTTGGAGGGTTATTTAATTCCTAAGTCGGCTTTTACAAGCAAATTAGTAGTTTCAATCAAATAATAATACAGAATTTGAAAGTTCAAACTAAAAAACAAACAAAAACAACAACAACAAATGAATAAATTGGTTAATTAATGTGACGAGTTTCGCTTATCTGAAGCAAAAAGAACACGCTGATCCATATGTCCTCCGTAGAAGTGGCCATTTGTAATGTGAGTCGTGTGCCTGCACGAGTTCGATTCTTCATTTTACAACCAGTTATGAAATTGCATGAGTTTTCATGTACATAAAGTCTTCAAAGCGACAGATGCTAGTCTTTATTCAACGATCTTTGGACGATAACCAGAATGCGAGTGACACTTGGTTGAGCATATACGCGTGTGTGTGCGTGAGTGTGTGTGTGAGAGAGAGAGAGAGAGAGAGTGAGAGAGAGAGAAAGAGAGAAGGAAAACGATTTGCTTTTGTCAGAGGACACAAGGAGCAAGCATCTCGGCATTATTCGTTACAACAGATAAAAATAAATCCGTATTTTGTTTGTCTTTGAGAAATATTTTCATTTAATTAAACATTATCAATTAGTTTTATTGGTAATTCTTCAAGCTGGAGATACAGATTAATTACACAGTATTTTTGCTTACTTTGGACGAACGATCCAGACAAAATAAAAATATTCAAATCGAAAAATCTTTTTTGTGCATCTCATTAAAAAAAAAAAAAAAAAATGAAGAAAACCCCCATAAATCTTTTCCTTTATGTCTTACCCGGCGTAGACGGATACTTCAACTGGTTAGCAAATATTTCAGATAAAATATTTGTTTCTTATATTAAGAGCTGAAAATGATCTGCGCACAACTACATGGAATTTATTTTGTGGGGGGAGAGGGATAGGGGAAGCCTTCTGAAAATATTTTATGCTTTTTTTTTTGTATTCTTTTTCTCTTCTATTTGAAAATTTTACGCTTACCCTAACATGCTGCATAAAAGCATAGAAGTTGACATTTGAAAAACGAAAAGGTCATATGCATATACTAATGTGCTGCTCATCTGATACCTAATGTGTCTCATCAGCAGCATCATATTTACGTGTGCAGTATGAGATAAACAAAGGGAATCTGGGTGTGATATAAATAAATAAATGAAGGAAGGGAAGAAGAAGGAAGGAAGAATGACATTGTCAATTATTTGATTGTGTTTGAAAACCAGAGCTTCCCAAACTTTTTCTATTGACGACTTACTTTTTAACAATAAGTTTTTCTGCAACACTTTGAATTCGGCTAGCCAAGTCCAGGATGGTGTTTTTAAGCCACTCAGTAACATAAGCACAGGCCAATGATAGTGACCCCTCGTTCATCCTGTTGATAAGAACAAAAAGTAAAATGACTGCTTTTAATTTAGTAATACTATTAGATCTATTAGATCATATAGTCAAAATATCGGGATGTCCAAAAACACACACCTGTTTAAGGGCCGTAATTTTTTAAAAATTTCCCGCAATATCGATTGATTATTGGATTTTAATAGTTTCATTTTGAATTCTAAGCAATAAAAGATGAAGTTTCTTTAAAAAAATATTTTTTTTAATTCTGAAGACAAGTATTTTTTTTATTATAGTTTTGTTGTCATAAACCAACTTTCCTTAATCATTTTGTTAGTTTGACTCACTTAATGAAGGTGCAGGTGAATCATTTTTACATTTTTTATAGATAATTCCTCGGAAAAATAGATTTTGTTTACTTTTTTCCCTTTTTGTAAAGGTTTGTTTATTTGCTAGAAAAGACGCTTTATCTTTAAAGTTCAAAAAAGTTAGAATAAAGAACAATACGAGGCATTTTTAAAATTCATTTTCGTAGTTTAATCTTTTGATCTTGGTTTGGTTTCTTTTGTTTCAACGGCATATCAACCTTCCTGTTGATCTTTTAAGGATGAAGTAAATAAAAGAGAAGAAAAAAATCAGGTTAAACGATTTCTTAGACGTTTAAAATTGACATTAGTTGATTAAATTATTACACTCACTTCAGCTAAGTGGGATTTTGTTAATTAAGGTTAAAATACTGAAATAAATTTGACTGATTAGATTTTTTTAAAAGTCTTTTATCAAAATAATACCTTTTTAGTCTCCCTCTATGGGTTCATTTTGTGGTTTTTCATTGGACAATATTTTTTCTACGGAGGCTTGTAAGAGAACCTGTATAAAAACCGTCACAAGGAAGGTAAACGCTCGGGAAAGGCATGAAGCAATCTGTTCTCTACCCTACACCCACCGAGAGTAGCATATCCATATAAGTCCAAAAATATACGACCAAGATACGAATATGTAAAAAACGTTCATATGTTCATACGCGTATAGGAATCCGAAAAACACGAAATTGGTTCAGGTACGAAACTTTTTATGACCTTTTTTGAGTTTAAGGTTTTTCGACATGAGGAGAGAGAAACACAATTTCTTCAACAAACGCGCGGCACATTTCGTAGACCCCAACTGGTCTCGCCGAGACGAGACCAAAAATTGACTGCCTTCCTCTAGACTCGGATCTTAACTCTTTCGTTCGGAGTTTAAATCTTAACTAACTGTTTTTTTTCAAATTCCAAAATCCTCAGCGCTTCCGGGCATGACGTCATTCACGTCCCCGGCCGTATTTCCTATCTGGGGTTTTTATTGTGACATCTCTGATTGTCACATCCACCCCGCGCGCGCGTGAACACCAGCACTCAATGTGTGCACCTAACTAACCCATGCACTAGGGAAAGGTTCTCAGCCTAACTAAACCAAAAGGCAAGATATATAAAACGAAAAATGATAATATAAAAAAAATCCCTCCGCAATTATAATACACGAGCAATGAGTAAATAGTAGGGTAAATTGGGTTATTTAGCTTTGATCAAGCAACCAGTCTAGGAGAAGAAAAACTCTGAATAAAAAAAAAATGTACTTCATTTAAAAATTGATTTTCTGTCGCATCTTGCATATGGCATACATAGATTGGTAATTTCATTTTAAAATTAGAACTAATTTGTTTGCACACTAGTATTGCTATTGTTTCTACACAGTTCATCATTATCATCATGTCGCGCCATCAGCACAGATATCCCTGACCCTCACTCGCCACCCCTCCCTATTGTCCTTTGCTTCCGGTTGGTCTTCAGGGCCACATCCTGTATCGGCACAGAGCTGCTGTATGTAGGTTCGAGCTGGTCGTCCTGTCTTTGCTCGTCCATGTGAAGAGGTCCATAGGAGTACATCACTTATGAGCTCGTCCCTACTTCTCCAGCAGTGTCCCGCATGTCTGGTTCGTCTAATTTTGATAGTTTTCGTGATGTGTGGTTGGTGGCCATACAGCTGCTGTTTTGTGGGATGTTACTTCCAGGACTTGTTCAAAATTGCTGTCAGCATTCTTGTGTAGTTGCCATGAAGCTTTTCCTCCATTCGTTTAGTTAGTGTCCATATAGTGCATCCATATAGCAGTGTCGACACGACTACTGCTTGGAAGAAACTGCGCTTCATTTTATCGGTCAGGTGTGACTTTCATATGACCGATAGCCTATCGTTAACTGTCCATGCCTTTACTAGTCACGTGTCGATATCTGTCTCGGTTGATGAGACAATGCTTCCTAGGTAGGTGAACTTGTCAACTAGTTTCAGAGAGCTACCGTTTAGTATGGAGATGTCGCCTGTTTGATTAAAGCACGTATATTCCGTTTTGTGTGCATTGACATGGAGGTCGATGCCTGCAGCGGCTCGTTCCAGACTATGTAGCTGGGTTTCGGCTTGGGCAGGTGCATTTGCCAGAAGCGCTATGTCATCGGCGAAGTTGGCGTCGGTAATTGTTTTTGCGGGGTACCTTCTGCTTCTTTCTTTCGTTAGCTTGAAAGCGTTTTCTTTGATTTTATCGATAGATGTTCTAAGTACGCAGTCTAGACAGATGATAAAGAGGTATGGGGCTAGTGTGTCTCCTTGCAGTACACCTGCTACAATGTCGAAGTAGTCTGTGTCTCCATCCGGAAAACGGACTTTTACTTTTTGTGTTTCTATAGAGCATCATTATGGCTGCGACGATTTCTTTTGGTAGGCTGTAGGCGAGTAGAATTTGTTCCATCTTTTCTCACTGAATGAAGTCAAAGGCCTTAGTAAAGTCGACAAATAATATTATCGCCTCAAGGTTTTTTGCACGTACACAACACAAATAATTCTATTCGATATCAATCGTTTGTTTTCACACAATGAAGTGGTTTTAAGTATTGCTATTAAACAATAATAATTCTCTTCGACACTATTCATTCATTTGCACACAATAAAATGGTTCCAAGTATTGCTATCAAATACCAATAATTCAATTTAGGCACATAATTAAAGAGTTTCAAGTAATGCTATTTAACACTAGTAATTCTCTTCAACGTTACTCATTCGTTTGCATACAGGTAAGTGATTCCAAGTATTGCTATGTATCACTAACAATTCAATAAAACATCAGTCATTTGTTTACACACAGTTAAATGATCAAACAATTATATTTCAAACAACTCAATATAGCATAAATCATTTGTTTGCTCTCAGTTTAAATGTCAAACAGTTCTATTTGACTAATAGATAGGACTACATCAGGTGCTTCCACTCCGAGCCAGAGTGGAGCTGGGAGCGATGGCAATGAAGAGGTATTCCACATTCCCCAAAGCTCCAGCATTACTGGAGCCTTACGATAAGATTGTTTAGTGTCATATCCAGAACACTGGTCAGAGGAGTTTTACCTCTCTGCAGAGAAGCAGTCGGTGAATTCTACAGTCCAGGGGACTTCAGTGTTTGGACATCGGCTGAATGTTTAAGTTTTTAGATTTTAAAATTTAGACAATAACGTATGCATAACTGAGAAACTTATAAAATGATGCTATCTTGACTGTATTGGGATTTTCCCAATATAAAAAAAAAGGCGCAAAAAATGTAGAAGTCTAAAGATATGTGGAAATAGTGAGATTGATTAAAACCTTGGCAGTAGACGAATTCAATAGTTACAAATTGAGATGAGAAGAGATTATATATCCTTTATTTGTGTGGTGGGTGCTAGGGAAGGAATCAAGTCGTATCTTCAGTCACGAAAATCCAGAATTATGTATATTTACTAACCCCTTCACACAAGCAGTTTGAATTTTAAGCGGAGTTTAATTGGTTTGTATTTAGAGTTTTCCTTCTCCTAGATCAGTTGCCATAGCAAGGTTAAAAAGCCCAGTCTTCCCAACTATCAACCTATAGCTTGAGGAAGAATAGTTGGATTCATGTCTTTACCAAGAGTATTAGCGATATGTGAAATGCAAAGATCCTCGACCAGGATTTGAGGTCACTGCGTTGATTTCCAACGACGGTAACCATTATACCACGAACGCCAGTATTAGTATTAGTATATCCAATAATATACTAATATTGAATAAACGGAAGGTAAACCAAAGTATTCTCATTTACACAGAATATTCATACAAGAAGCAATGACAAAAATACACAAACGTATTACAACAGATAAAATATGCATATATCATTCGATGAACAAGCAGTATATGAAAAGAGTATAAAAAGTCTTACTTGAGTTGAATGTTTATAGCTATGTGAACTTTATGTTTCAATGACAAGACAACAGACAATATGCATCGCCGGGAGAGGAAACAAAGTCTCTACTGGTCAGAGATAAAAAAAAAAAAAAAGCACGTCTCTACTATTCAAACAACAGAAAAAAATAGATTAAGATAAATTCTTAGATTCTCATGTGTGTATTTACCCAACCCCTCAACACAAGCAGAATTCGACGCGTCAATTTCTAAGCAGAGTTTTCTTTCCCATAGACCAGTTGCTGTACCAATGTTAAAGAGCTCTGGCTGTCTCACTATTCACCCATAGCAGGAGGGAGAATAGTTGGATGTAGACCTTTCCCAAGAGTGTTAGCACTATGTGAAATGCAAATAGACTCGTCTAGGAATTGAACTCGGGTCGCCGTGTCTATTTTGTACAATGATAATTGTTATGTCATAAGCACTTGGGATTCTTATATAACCACGAGGTGTCCAACAGACACCGTCTCAAATCCAAGGATGACAACTATTTATTGTCTCCCTTGAAAATTAAATTTCTCTCCTTTAAACATAAACATGGATTTTACATGATTGTAAGTCCGATGAATACGTCGACCCCGTAAACATTTATAAAAATCAAGTGATGTGACACGGACTAAGTAAAGAGATAACAAACCCAAGACGGTAAGTTTAAAATACAAAAGATTTTATTTAGTGAATGATAAATGAAATTTTTTGGGTAGAGTCTATGCTGTTGGATAAAGTCCATGCATTAGTATTGTGGAAATTTTATCAGCAAATGGGTTTATTGAATGGAGCGCCTACAATTTTGGGTCAACTTTGGGCCTATTTTGTATTGTCTTTCTTTTAGTGCTGGTTAGCTTTTGTGTTCGGTGAAAATTCGTGTGTGACAGCGGAGCTTTGATCTGATTTACTTGGGTCTCTGGAGAGGGAGTGCTGTTGCCCTTGGTGTTACCTGCCGAAATCAACCATAGTCAGTTGGAAACAGTAGGCCTTAAAATTAGGCTGCGTTTTTTTTTTTTTTTTACTCCTCAACTCAAATGGAGCTGAGTAACAAGAATTAAGTTCACTTGAAGGATTTAGTGTTTCTTTCAGAATTCCTGAAGGGGATTCAAAGAGGGCTTGAAAGCTAAAAAGAAAAGAAAAGAGATGAGAATTTAAATCCACCAGAAGGATTTTGTATTACGTTCAGAATTTCAAAAGGGAATTCAAATTTAGCGCAGGCTGAAAAAGAAGAGAAAAGAAAGAAAGAAAGAAACCGAAGGAAATAGGTTTCTACAGCTCAAGCTAAAAAGAAAAGAAAAGAAAGAAAGAAGCCGAAAAAAGAAGGTTTCTACAACATGAATTTATATTTTAGAGGAATTGTTTTTCTAAGAAAAAGAATTACGACTTCAGTTGACTCTAACAACTTCACAAGTCTCAGACGCCATTACTTGCTCTATGGAGAGGAAAGACGGTCGACAAAGAAAGAGAAAAAGAAAAAAAAAGAACATTATTAAAGACATTGTCTCGCAGAAGAAAGAAAGATAGAGAGTGGCTTTTTATTAAAAGAAAAGAAAAAAGAAACATTCACGTGCGAACCCTTGTTTAGCAGGAAGGAAGAAGTAGAGGCTTCTTCCTCTGTTTTGTAAGTGTAGTAGTAGGTGAAAGATTTTTATAGTTTCTTTTTTTTACTTCTTTTTTTGTGTTTGTGAGCTACTTGTCATATTTGCATTGGGACACCTATGCAACTGCCTGGAGTGACCTTCCTTTTGTCATAATAAGTTACTTTGAATTGTAAACAATGATCTCTCTCCCCTTATTTTATTTCATTTTTGGATTCATATTCTTTGTAATTTTATTATTGGTACTAGTGTCCAGTTTTCTTGACTAAATAAAATTGCGATAGTATAAAGTCAACCCTGTGTTGAAAGTTTAGACTCGGCTGTCTAAAATTTCTCGGCGACAGCGGTGTCTAAAAGATCTGGAACAAGTCTTGATGCTCTGGGGTGGTCGTAGTTGTAACTGCGTCGCCAGGTATCTGTAGACAGTCGGAGAGTCGGACGTGTTGGGTTGCAGAAGCAGGAAGATCGATTTCCTGGTTGTTGATTCAGCAGTTTACCGGGGGTTTGGTCAATGTTAGTTTCGAAGGGTCAACGATAATCTGAACAGTGCCATCTGCTTGTGGACTGGTCCTTTGTACCGAGTGTCCATTGCATCTGGTTAGCTGCTACGTCATCGTCCAGGTGGTATTAATGAGATAAGACTTGCCAAAGTCCTTAAAAGGACTGAGTCGTGGAAGTAAGACTTATAATTCTGAAAAGGACCGTTTGAGTTAACCCTGAAAAGAACTGCAAAAAACTTTTGTGGTTTAAACCTGAAAAGGATTGTGAAGCTGGAAAGCTGGACTACTGCTGCTGGTGAAAAGGCTGGACCTTGGCGTCTGCTGCTTGTGGACGGGAAGAGGCGTGTGATCGATGTATGCTGGTACCAGTGAAAAGAGCTCAAATAACTCTCTTCCTCTCAGACCAAAGGCCAGCTGCTTTCTCAATTCTAGCCGTCAGTGAAAGTTGGTTTTGTAACAGAGTTGGGTTGTCTATTTGCTGAGTTTGCACGTGTCTGATCCCGGAGAGGAAGCTTCTCTTTATGTGTGATAAAGTAAGTAAAGTTGGCGACCATAGTCGAGGGTGACCCGAAGGCTCCCTTTTCAATAGCTACTACACTGAAGTGTAGGGAAGGGCGCTACTCCTTTCCCTGGATTGCTCCACTTTACCCTCGATCCATATCTTATAATGCTAAGTATTAAGCAAGGAAGCATCAAGTACCATTTTTTGAGTTTTTGGTATGACTCGACTTGGGATTGAACCCCGGTCTCCTGGGCCAATGGCGAATACTCTAACCGTTAGGAATGAAGCAAATTATACCGCAAAGAGAAATCAGCAAATAGCACTCGCTATGCTCAACGGGCTATTGGCTTAATGGATAGTGTTCGCCAATGGTCCGATAGATCGAGGTTCAATCCCAGGTAGGGTCATACCAAATACTAGAAAAAATGGTACTTGATTTCGCCTTGCTTAGCACTCAGCATTATAAGGTAATGTGGAGCAATCCAGAGAATGGAGTTAGGGTCTCTCCTACTACGGTGTAGTAGCTAATGGAAAAGGGAGCCCTCGACTACGGTTGTCCTCAACTTATGCTCAACTATTCGGAAATATTTTCGACACGGTTTGCAGAATTAATTTTTCTCGAAAACAGCCTCTGATTGGTAACAGAAGATTTCACTCACTGACGAACTTCTGGGGTCAGTCTATTCGGATTAAAATATCTGAGTATCCTGTTCACAAATATTATATAAACTTATAAAAAAAAACAACGTGGAGAAACGATAAGAGGAAAACCAGATTGAAATAGTTAAACATTTATATACATATTAACATTTGCGTTTTACAAACTTTTTTTTTAGTGCTTGATGTATTGCGCCCGTAAGCAACCAAAATTCAAAGTTCATCAATTCTCTTAGAAGTTAGGTAAATGTGTGTACGTACGCATGTGAGTGAAGCATACATATTAGCGGAGTACGTTTGACTACCGACTGAATGTGTGTGTGTGTGTGTGGAGACATGTGAAGTCTTATTGAGGCGGTTCCATAAGAAAATAAGTGGAGATAAAAATGGTAAACTTACTTTCGGCACGACTAAGAACATGGTTTTTCGTCATGGTAACGAAATTGAATTTTTCTTGGTGTTAGAATATCGATATTGCCGTCAGTGTGTATCGTCTTTGCTATGGAGAAGTCTTGTCGAGCTCTCGCATGGTTGGTCATTTACAGTTGTGTGTGGAGTTCTCGTATGTCTGGTTGTTTGCTGTATTTTTGTTGTGTAGTTCTCGCATGTTCGGTCGCTTGGTGTGTGATTGTTACCGCCAAAAACAGGAATAAATAGATCTCCTGATCACGTGACCGGGTCCAAATGAAAGTTTTTATTTCAGCACAGGAAATCGTGCAGATGACAAGTTCATTTTGGAGTTCAACTGTGCGGATGTAAGGGAAAACACTGCTTTTGTGATTTTGACCCGCTTTATGAGTGTGCGTTTCTAACTTGTTTGTGCTACACCTATTAGTTGTAAAGTATAGGATTTCATATTCTATAAACACGGGTAATGATGTCTTGTGTTGATACAAGGGTCCGCTTACGTTTACGGCGAAAAATCCTGCTACTGACGGCATAGATTATGTTGCATTTTTTTTTTTTTTTTTTAAAAAGAAGGATCCCTAATATGAGTAGCCAGTTGGCTACGATAAGATGATATCCAAATTCTCTTTCAAAAGATCGCATGAAAATGTAGTTGATTCGTAAAGAAATTTCTCTTTTTTATATCCCATAAAGTTGGTAACGTGAGAAAGATTGGCGACAGAATTCTTCTCAATGAATTATATTTGGCCTTCTGTATTTCTGCCTGGTTTATGACCGTCTGCATTTGCCGGCTCGGCTATGAGTATCTACTTTTGATTTTTTTAGATCTTTTATCTCTCACTTATAGGATCAAGAGGACTTCCAAATTTCCTTTCAAGAATGGTTTAATAAAACAACACTTTGGTTGGTTACCTCTTTCTTATTAGTATTTCATTATGAGGGAGCTAGTAGGGCTGTCTTTTAAGTTTGAACATGGTTTACTTTTCACGTTTGTCGCGAACCGTTCACACTCATTGGAAAAATTACATCCGGGTACGGCCGGAAATGACGAAGCCTTTTATGACCGACCCTGACCTGAACACATCTTCTAAAAGTAACTTTATTAAAATGGAGTGAATTATCTTTGGTAGTCTATATCAGGCGAAAGAAGGACTTTACTTTCCCAACTAATTTTAATCGACGAACTTTATATTTGCGTAGCCCAGCAGTGTGACATAGCGTTCCCTTTATATAAACAAGGCTCCTGCTAGGTGTTTACGACCTTTCCTCTCCAGTTGTTGGGTCGCATTCGGTAAGCCGTTTCACCTCTGGGCCGTTCTGCCGTGTGTGCCTTGGAGTTCCTCAGGGGGCAATCTCCGGGGGGTTTATTGCCTGGCGCCAGAGGCGCCCCTAATAAGGGGAATGCCGACAGGGCCGAAGTTATTTTTGGCAATGCCGGACGTGTGTGGGCTTTGCCCTGCGACCATACCCATCTTAAAACGGCCTTGTGCTATATTCGTCCGGTGGTGGGACGGATGATAAATAATCAGTTCGTTCTGCAAAGCTCTCAGGAACCCACCCTCAGAGGGGGTCTCCCCAAGGCTGAATCCTACATTTCGTGGTCGCATTCGCATTACTTCAAGGCTGAGTCTATCTTCTCGTGGTCGCATTCGCCTTGCTTCACCTAAATATGCAAAAAAGTCTTTTAAGGACCGTTGGAGGTCTCCTTCCGCGGGTTGGGGTATCTCTGACGGTCCTTACAGACTCGTCGAAGCAGATGGCATGGCGGCACACACGAAAAGGACTCTACGACCTTTCGGTCTTAACGATTCGCTCAGTTCCGTTGTCCGTTCGTCCGTTTGGCTGTGCAGTGCTAAAGACACGGGCTAGCCTTTAGCTACCGCTTCCCTATTTGTGCAGCGCCAAGATACCACCAACCTTAGCCGTGGCCTCCCGACCTGTTCGCGTGATAGTGCACAGCTTTGGCACGGCAAAGCCTTAGCTACCGTCTTCGATACGTACGCACAGCTTTGGCACGGCAAAGCATTAGCTAATGTCCCTGAACTGTCCGCACAGCTTTAGCACGGAAAAAACTTATCTACCGTCTCCGATACGTTCGCACAGCTTTGGCACGGCAAAGCCTTAGCTAACGTCCCCGATACGTCCGCATAGCTTTGGTACGTCATAACCTTAGCTACCGTCTCCGACACGTTCACACAGCTTTGGTACGGCAAAGCCTTGGCTACCGTCTCCGATACGTCCGCACAGCTACGGGCACGACAAAGTCCTAGCCTCACTGATTCGCTCGCTTGACTTCGTATGGGCCTGGCAAACCTTAGCCACAGTTTCCCTGTCCGTTCACTTGGTCCGCAGTTCTAAGACACGGTTAAGTCTTAGTCATCACGCTCGCTCGACTCTACGCGACCAAACTGCCAATACCAACTTCGACCACGACGTTCCAGCAATGCAGCATCCTGTCCAAGTATGACTCGCTGTACAGACTGCCCTAGCATTGCAGCCTGTAACCCACGTACGACTCGCTATACAGGCTAGCAACCACGTCGACCCCGCCGGTTAATCCAATATACTTCAAAAACCGGGACATCGATCTACCAGCTTCGTCTAGCTACCAGCAACGATCGTCTAGTTGCACCTCTACGACTTGACCAACATCAGCTACCCGCAACGATCGTCTAGCTGCACCTCTACGACTCGACCAACATCAGCTACCCGCAACGATCGTCTAGTTGCACCTCTACGACTCGACCAACATCAGCTATCCGCATCGAGCGTCTAGCTGCACCTCTACGACTTGACCAACATCAGCTACCCGCAACGATCGTCTAGCTGCACCTCTACGACTTGATCAACATCAGCTACCCGCAACGATCGTCTAGCTGCACCTCTACGGCTTGACCAACATCAGCTACCCGCATCGAGTGTCAAGCTGCTCCTATCGTGAGCTTTACATACGCCCTTGTAAATACGACAATAAATTGTCATCTTTGTTATATTTGTTACCTTCGCCTTTGTTTCCTTCATTGTCTTTTGGCTCTCATTACACTCACGCTTAACCTGAATCATTTGCGGGGGTCGACGTGCTTATCGGCTCCGCGACACGTTTACTTTTTGCGTAAAAAGTTTATAAATAAAAAGACAATGACTGGGACTTATTCTTATCTAGATATTGAATATATGTACATTGTATATAATTTTTTGAACGTTATCGCAGCCATTTTCCCAGTGTGCAATTCTAAATAAGTTAATAAATAATTCCAAATCATTATCTGATGAAGCTCGTGAATGAGTGCAACGTTATATCAAATTAATAAGTACTCTACTACAATTTTGGTTTTCACGTCATATTTCTTCCATAATGTAATGTGTGTTTCTATTAAGTTGTCGCGACCAGTTTACAAACATAAACAGATCGGATTACTCATCTCTACAAACATAACATCCGGCTACGACCGGAAAGGATGAAACCTTTTACAACTCTGACCTGTGGTTACAGCTATGAAAAGGCAATAAACTTCATTTTATAACATTTACAGAGCACATCTACCAAAAGTAACTCTATTAAAATGGAATGAATTATCTTCGTTAGCCTATATCAGGGTAAAGAAGGACTTTATTTCTACGCCCATTTTTTTTTTTTATAGAACTTTCTATTTACGTAGCCCACAGAGTGACGTAGCGTTCCCTTTATATAAGCAAGCACCGAGGTCAAACAATAGAGGTCTCAGAGCGAGGCTCCACAAGGTTGAATCCTACATCTCGTGGTCGCATTCGCCTTTCCATCTACTAGATATGCAAAAAGGTCCTTTTAAAGACCATTAAAGGTCACCTTCTGCGGGTTGGAGTATCTCTGACCGTCCTTAAAGACTCATCGAAGCAGACGGCCCAGAGGAAGACACGAAGAGGACTCCAAGACCATTCGGTCTTAACCATTCGGTCGGTTCCGTTTTCCGTTCGTCCGTTTGGCTGCACAGCACTAAAGGCACGGTTTAGCTACCACTTCCCTATCTGCGCAGCGCTAAGATACTGCCAATCTTAGCCTGGGCCTCTCGACCTGTTCGCTCGATAGTGCACAGCTTTGGCACGGGCTAGCCTTAGCTACCGTCTCCGATACGTCCACAAAGCTTCGGCACGGGCTAGACTTAGCTACCGTCTCTGATACGTTCGCATAGCTTTGGCACGGCAAAGCCTTAGTTACCGTTTCTGATACGCCTGCACACCTTTGGCACGGCAAAGCCTTAGCTACCGTCCTTGATACATTCGCACACCTTTGGCAAGGTAAAGTTTTAGCTACCGTCTCCAATACATCTGTACAGCTTTGGCATGGTAAAGCCATAGCTACCGTCTCCGATACGTCTGCATTGCTTTGGCACGGCAAAGCCATAGCTACCGTCTCCGATACGTCTGCACAGCTAGAGGCACGACAAAGCCCTAGCCTCACCGATTCGCTCGCTTGACTTCTTATGTGCTAAGGCCTGGCAAACCTTAGCCATGGTTTCCCTGTCCGTTCACTTGGTCCGTAGTACTAAGACACGGTTAAGTCTTAGTCACCACACTCGCTCGACTCTAAGCGACCAAGCTGCCAACACCAACTTCGACCACGACGCTCCAGCAATGCAGCACCCTGTCCACGTATGACTCGCCGTACGGACTGCACTAGCATTGCAGCATCTAGCCCACGTACGACTCGCTATACGGGCTAGCTACCACATCGACACCCTCCTGGTAAACCCAACACACTGTCACAACTAGGACATCGATTTACCAACCTCGACCGACATCAGCTACCCACAACAATCGTCCAGCTGCACCTATCTACAACTCGACCATACCAGCTACCGACACCAACCATCTTGCTGAAACACAACTACTGTAGCAGAAAGAACTTCGTATTTTTGTTTGGCGCGTAAATTAATTTGACCGTTAGGGTCGACGCATATTTTCGCCCAATGAGGATGACCTATCCTATTCAGCCTGGACCATTTTTCTGGGCAGCACCAAAATTGTGAAAACCCGCCAAACTACTTCTTCCTCAGAACCTTTCGAAATGGACAGACGTACTTACTGTCCGATCCTTTCATAGCAGCAGTATCACAACACTATGAGGAAAGCCATTTAATTAATGGACCTCTTGAGTCTATTCTCTTAGACTAAGGGTTCCCAGTTGAATATGAATTTGATGCATTCAATCCGCCACACACAGGAACACCTTGTGGTGGATGGATGTAATTTTGGTTATTTCAGTAGCTGTGCGTCCGTAATTTACGGGTATTGCTCTCTAAATTATTCCCACCACAAATACAACACAAAACTTTACAATCGCGTAAAAGAAATGGAATAGAACACAACGAACATTAAACAACAAACAATTTAATATGCATATAACAGAATATGAAAACAAACAAAATACATGATGTGTAAATGGCCTTTTGGAAAATAAAGTTTGACAAGAAGAAAATAAATTTATTTAAAGATGTGTGTATATTCATGTTAACGGAGTCCGTAAATAAGTCGTTCTTACTTACATTAAGTTCATAGCGGGTTTTATGATTGGGGCGACAGCGTGTCGCGTTGATGAAAGAAAGTTTGTCGGGTTTTTCTTTTGAATGGGATTCTCGGCCATCTGAAGAGAGGTCATGAACTTTAGTTGAGGAAGGAAAGGAATTTGCCGGACATAGTATCGGTTACTGCTTTACTGGCTTAGTGGCTTGTGTTTTAGTCTTCGTGTAAGTCTGTGTGTTAGTGTGGCGATTTAGGAATTAACAGTAAAAACTCCCAACCGGATATTGACTCGTCGGCTGCCAGATACAAAATGTATAAACGCGTCGCCACGCATAAGGCTCCACGCATCCATCCGGTTTAAAATCAGAAAAAAGAAAAATAATAAAATGTAAAGTAGCCAATGGGAAGCAGTCGCGCCAAAATTAGAAGGATTTTGGCGTGGCGAATTTGGAGCCGGTGAAGAGAGATAAATACAAAGGTTTTCTGTGAACCGATCTCTTTTCGGGTAGTGACGTCGAACCGACAACACCGATTTTACTATCTGGTGTTTTGGGCACCACGCTGTGTCTTGGGACGTAGCGTTGGTTAGTCCATTCACCAAGTAAATAAAGGAAAGTATGAAAGAAATGTTTTCGTCTCCTATCTGTTCTTATCATTTCCTTTTGTATATTTCTTTTGGACCTTCTTTGGGCAAGGCATTGCACCGGCCAGTCAACGTGGGGTAAAATAATGTAACCAAAATATGGAGTCAGATATCTTACGGCAACACAGCCTTGCCCTTAGCCACTGACCTTCATTAAACCCTTTCAACCCCACATTAGTCTGTGTCTTGGTTATTTATATCCTACAGGTGGATCAAAGAATCATCCTAAAATTTTGGCGCGTAGACATTTATTGGCCAATCAGATTTGTATTTTACTATTTCATTTTCGAGCCTAAATATTTTCTGTTAGTTGACTTCCGATCCTATTTTTTTAGAATGTTCTATTCTATGTTTTTAACTGATTGGTTGAAAAATATAAAAATGTAATTTAAATGCTAATACGGTTTTGATCCTAAATTTCTAGAATGTTCTTAAGTATATTTTTATTGCTTATTTTAAGACTAGAAAAAATGTGTATCCTATAACCTTCATTTCGCCTCTAACGTTAGCTATGTCTACTGCGATGCGTAATTACGCTCAGACATCCTGCTACTTCCAGGACCACACATTCATGGGTGACTACATCATTCCTGACCTTAACCTGCAAACACAACCTTTGCTACACCTATGACGACTATATCTCACTCAGACACCAACAATGTCTTAAAGGTACCGACGCACATTTCGCTCATGCATTTAGCTGCTAAAATTCCTTATCAACTCCATAACTATTTCCTTCCTTCCTTCCTTCCTTCCTTCCTTCCTATGAGACTTGCAGCAAAGAGGTACCCTTTATTCACGCTGCCATTAAAACTATCATAAAAACTTTTCGATATCTTTGTTCTTCTATCCTTTAGTTTCCAACAACATTTAGCGAGGAAATAACGATGTAACAACACGTAAAAATATGTCCTCGCTAAAACTACCGTGAACTTTACATACGTCCTTGTAAATCCGACAATAAATTGTCACCTTTGTTATATTTGTTGTTTCCTTCGTTGTCTTTGGCTGTCATTACTCGCACCCTTAACTTAAATCATTTGCGGGGTGGATGTTCTTATCGGCTCCGCAACAAAGTCAACCAACACGCTAAAATTGTACTGAAACTGTCTCCATCAGTTTCTAAAAATAAATATATAAATGGAGTAATATATTTACTTTCTGATTTCTCGAGCTCTACATGGATTTCAAATCTAGGGTATTTTAAAAAAATTCCTTGAACATAAGAAATGTAGTTATCTATTTCATAAAAGCTTGATCCTAATACAAATAAATGAATCAAGGTATTTTCTCGAAAATGAATAATACAAGTGTTAATTCAACATTATTTTATTTAAATTTGTGAATTCTCTTTTTTAAATAAATACAAATAAGGCGTGTTGAGAAAATGTGCACAAAACGCATCGAAATAACTAGATTAAGCAAGGTAATTAAAAATTAGAAATCAATTAAAATTTTAAAAATTTAATAAAATTATTTTGGTTCATTATAATTTCTGATACATATATTATCTACTTTTAAATCAAGTTTAAATCAAGTTTTCTTTTGCGTAAAAAATGACAATTATTTTGATGGTATGTTGAATAATTTTATGTTTAATAATTTTGTTTGATTTTGCTTAATACAATAATCGTCAATTTTGTTTGATATAATGATAACGATAATTTGTTTAGTATCATAATAATAATAATCTTTAATTATGCTTTAATATAATAATCATAATAATTTTGTTTTAATAATTTTATGCTGAGTTTTGTTTAATAATTTTAATATTTATTATAGGTAAATTGGAAAGGTGGAACGAATCCCTTATAAAAATAAATTAATTTTGGTTTTTGCTGAGTTCTTCAACGTCTGTCATCTTGCGTTGCAGATTTTTTTAATATCTAACTTTTAATCTTGAAAATTTCCGTCTTTTTCTAGTAAGTATTGAAAATTTATCAATTCCAGGGAGTTTAACAATTTTGTAATTATTATAGACTGAATATATGAAAGTTTTATTTATTTTACTGTTTGTATTTATTCATAAATCAGTGTATTTTTTTTATCTTGAAAAGTTCGAAGCTCTTGTGAATAATTTAATGAATTAAAAAAAATGTGCGATATTTTTTTCACTGGAAATTGTTTTTTTTTTTGAGTTGATAAATTCGAACAAACAAATAAATAAAGTTGTTTTAATTCTTAAAAGTCCTTTTAAAAACTTAGAAGTTTTTTTTATTAACTTTAAGTGGATTCTCTTTTTCTTTTTAGTTTGTGTAAATTTGAAAGCATTGATAAATATACGCAACGATGTATAAAATTGTATGATCTATTATATTTTAACATTGCACAAAATTATTTATCAAAAAAATGAAAAGAAATCTTTAAAAAATGTCTCTTCCTTCTGAAGTGGTTGAATTATTTATAAGCAGAGGCGGTAATGGTCGTCACACGATTCATTCTGCAGGTGATTCTGTTAATTTTTGTTGTATTTTATTCGGATTATTATCTGAAAATCACGTTTTGATTCAGTAGTTAGCCATCTCATTGGGAGTGATTTGGATCCTTACTTATCACGTTTTTTTATTTTTGTGCAAAAACTAAATTAAAATAATGTTCTTGTGTTTAACTCCTGGAGATCATCAGTACTTCTTAAGAATTGGTATCCTGCCAGCAATACTAATATATAACAGCAAAAAAATAACGTTACGTAGTTAACGAACCCCAGACTCAACTCAAACCCTTCCGGCTTGGTTTAGAATACACTGATTGTACCATCTACAGAGGGATTATAAGCCCCTCCCTCAAAGCGTGGTATTCCGAGTATGACACAAAATTGCATCTGATGATCAAGTTCCAGTTCTAGGATCGACCAGTCGGCTGGGGCTGTAGAATACACCGACTGCTTCTCTGCAGAGTAAGACTCCCAATATTTGTCGCTGCCTCCCACCAGACACGACTTGACACAAGGTCAAAAGCCCGAAGGCCAATTAAAGTGGGGATAAAGGGGAGGGGAAGGTCGGGAAGGAGCCGAGACTCGAACCCTGCTTGTCAGTGCTGCTCATCGGCTCACTTAGTGCAATGTGAGCCTGATGAGGCAAGCAGTTTCACGAACCCAAATGTGAGTCCGGGCACGTATGCCAGTTTACGGCTTAAACTAGACGCTTGGTCTAGTGCCGTACAATGGGGACAAAAGTGCAGCTCGCCCACCCGAAGGTTGCCCAGCCGAAGCTGGGGGCCTATTCGGCCCCGAGTCTGCTCTTGGTTTCGAGCACCCATCGGGCACGAATGCCAGACGGCCCAGCTAAAAAGCCGGGGGTCCGGATATGACACAAAACAATCTGATGGTGAGGCTCCCGTAATGCTGGAGCTTTGGGGAATGCGGAGTGCCCCATCGTTGTCATTGCTCCCAGGTCCACTTTGGCCTGGAGTGGTAGCATCTAAAAGGGTCCTATCTATGAGTCAAATAGAACTGTTTAACATTTAATCTGAGTGCAAACAAATGACTTATGCTCAACTGAGTTGGTTTGATCATTTAACTGTGTAAACAAAAGATGATTTTTATTTGAATTGATAGTGTTAAATAGCAATACTTGAAAACATTTAACTGTGTGCAAACAAATGATTAATAGTAAATAGAATTATTTGTATTAGATAGAAGTATGTGAAAACCATTTAAGTGTGAGGAAAAAAAAAAAGAAATTGCTCAGGTTCGTTTGAAAATGTTATCTACAAAATGTGTTTAGAAATCATATTTAATATGTATTTATAAAAAGGATTTGGTATTAAATAACCTACAATGGTTGATATGCCATAAAAACCCATGGTGTAATGGTTATTGTTGTAGGAAATAGACACGGCGACACAAGTTCAAATCCTAGACGAGACTGATTGCATTTCACATAGCTCTAATACCCTTGGGAAAAGTATGAATTCAATTATTCCCCCTCCAGCTATGGGTAAATAGTAGGGCAGACTAGCTTCTTCAGCCTTGTTGAGGCAACTAGTCTAGGAGAAGGAAAACTGTGAATTCAAACCTGTTAAACTCCGCTTAAAAATTGACCTTGTGTCATATCCTGCCCGAGTGGAGGGGTTGGTAAATATGGATATGCCATAAAAACCAAACCCAACCAAACCAGTTCTGCAGAGTATGGAGTTACCCCTTCCTAGCCATTTATTCTCTGGTTCACTCTGACTTAAATTGGTAGTACTTGTTAGGATCTAATCTATGGATCAAATCAATCTGCTTAAAAATTATTTGTATTTCATAGGAATACCTGATACTATATAACTGTAAATTATTTGTATTAAGAATAGTTACTTGAAGCTATAATTGTTTACTAAGGATTATTATTAGATACTTGAAAGCATATAACTGTGTGCAAACAAAAGACTATTACCAAATGGAAATAATTACTTGAAACCAGATAATTATTAATATTAGATAGGGATACTTAAAAGCATACTGTGTATGAATTATTCGTATTGGATAGAAATACTTGATATATAACTGTATGCAAAAACAGTATTAAACAACCACACAAAGAATGTATATATAAGTATACAATAAATGCAATTCCTTAACTTCTTGGCATAAAATAACCCTAGACAAGTTGAAATGCCTTTAAAATTAATCACTCAAACTCTCATTCTTATGCTATGTGACATCATACTTTGATGCCTTTCTGGACAGACACCAATTTTTTTACTAGTTAATAATCGTCTTAAAGACTTCCTCTCTCAAGAAAAGCTGTTTCTTAGTAACATTGACCAGGTCTCATTTGGGTACTTTTCCAGAATATCCTACTGAAGAAATGTCTGCAGTAATGTGAAAAAAAAAATTATTGAAATGTAATGCTTATATTGGAAAGCTTGGTGCTCAGAAGATTTAATTGAGTCCCCACTCACTAAGGACCCTTATAATGGAGATAACTATGAAATACTAATTAAAATTTGTGGCAGAAGCTATAACACCAACAAGTGAAGATTGACTTAGCACAAATGAAGTCATTTTAGCACACCAGAAAAAAGTGAGGAAGAACACAACAATAGAGAGGAGATGTATTTGTAATAAAAAAAAAATGATTTTCCTTTATGGTTGTTTGTGATGTTATTAGTTATGTCATGTCATGCACCAGAGTTCTAGATGGAAAGGACCTTGAGAAAAATCCACATGTGAGACAAGACTGGCTGGGATCCTTTCTGTCTACTGGATCAGATCAGCCTTTCTATATAGGAGGTTCAGATTATCTTGCTGAGAGTTGCATAGTTTGGTTTCTGATTAGTCAGAAAATATTTTTATGACCCTTTATTTTTCTCTTGCATTTGTCCTGGAATTGGACATGTAGAGCTGGTTGAACTTCAGTCTGTTTTTGCTTTATGTTTGGTGGCTGTTGAGGTGAACACTTCATTTGGATTGTTGGAAGGAGTTTTCACAGGTTATAACAAATCCTTTTCTCCTTTGTAAAATAGAAGCACCAGTATCATCATGGACTGCTGTTAGAACAGGAACCGAATGGACTCGCAGGTAATCTAGTTACAATGAACAGTTAACTATGAGCTACATTTAAAAAATGTAATAAGATGAAGTAAAGGTTGTGTTGAAACTTGAAATAATCTTAGTAAAATGCTTTGTCTAAAAAACCCCAAATTTTACTATAATGAGATAATAAAATAAAGCCAGTATATGTTGTTCATGACATGAACTGGTATTTTTTTATCACTATTTTCTTTATAATTTCTGTATATTTCTCCAATAATGATTTGAAAAATTTTAATTATTGTTTATTTGTAATATAACTAGAATTGTTTGAAAAATATGCTTGAATTGCAAATATACACATCAATTGTATTTTTTAGTATTATTAAATGAAATTTTAAAACATTTTTCTGACTTAATTCTTACATGTTCCTTATCTGCAGGATCTAGAATACTCCAATGGCATCCCTTATTGTGGAGTAAGACCCTCCCCTTCCTAAAAATGAGGTTTCTTGGGTATGATACTATACTGCATCCATTGCTGAGCCTCCTGTTCTGGAGCTCTGTTGAGTATAGAGCGATCTTGTCATTACTCTGACCCAGAGTGGTAGTACCTGTTAGGGTCACATTTATGAGTCAAATAGATCTGTTTTAAATTATAAACATTATATAGGAATACTTTTTTTTATTAATAGTTACTTGAAGCCATATAACTATGTTCAGATTATTTGTATTAATAGTTATTTGAAGCTGTAATTGTTTATAAAGGGTTATTATTAGCTTCTTGAAATCATAATTGCTTGCAAAAAAAAAAAAAAAATTCAGTATTAAATAACCCAACAATGGTTGACATGCCATAAAACTAATCAATCAGCTAAATTATTTGATAATTTCAGTTTTAAGTGGAAAAAGAAAATAGATTTTCAAATCTGGTTCTTTTGTCTAGCACTCAAAAAGTATATAAAACATTAATTTGATTGGTCTTTTTTTTAAAAAAAAAATTTCTTTAATATTTCTCAAAACTGATTTTTGTAGGGAGTCCCTGTGGTGTAGTAGTTAATGTGTTCAACTGTGACATCACAGTGAGTTCAAACTCTAGCAATGATATTGCATTCACTTTTTGACTAATACCCTTGAGAAAGTTATGAATCCCCTTATTCCCCAGTTATGAATTAAATAGTACCACTACTGGAGGTGCCCGTGGTGTAGTCGTTATCGTTGTAGGAAATGGACACGGTGACACGAGTTCAAATCCTAGACAAGACTGATTGCATTTCACATAGCACTAATAGCCTTAGGGAAGGTATGAATCCAATTATTCTCCCTCCAGCTAAGGGTAAATAGTAGGACAGACTAGGTTCTTCAGCCTTGGTTAGGCAACTAGTCTAGGAGAAGGAAAACTGTGAATTCAAACCTGTTAAACTCCGCTTAAAAATTGACCTTGTGTCATATCCTGCCCGAGCGGAAGGGTTGGTAAATAGTACCACTACTGTTCTTCTACAGGATGACATTGCTATTAAATAACCCACAAAGATTGATATGATATTAAAGAAACCAAGAAAATATTCCTGTAATTCAAAATATTGGATATTTGAAAAACCTTGATTATTTGAGAGAACCTATTTGAAAATTTACATAACGCAATAACCTCATTATGTTGATGTATTATGAAATCACTTCATTCTTACAGTCATATTCGGGTTTTGAACATTTGGAAAATTTTTGTAATATGACTCTTTATTATTACTTCTTTTTCAGCCTGCCTATATTTGTTGTAGCAGACCCCTCCCCCCCGCAAAAAAAAAAACCAAACTAAAACTAAAACAAATTGAAACCATTGACCCAAGAGAACAGAACTCTTAAAAACAAGTCACTTTGAAAGATTTTGGTTCAATTTGTAATTTTATTTTGCTTGGTCAATTCTGAAATTTACCTTGAAGGTAAGTGACAAATATTCAGGAGTATATTTTGTATTTTAACATTCTCTTGTCATTTCAATACAAAGCTGGAAAAAATCTTGATGGAAAAAGAATAAGAAAAAGATCACTTAGTGAAGCAATTAGTAATTTAAAGAATTTTTTTCTCTTTTGATGTTAATGACTTTCTTTTTAGATTTTAACAAGGTTATTAAATTACATTACAAAGAGTATAATACACTTACCTTCAAGGCTTCTTTTTTTTTTTTTTTTTTTTTTTTTTAACAATTAGGCTGAAAATATTTAAAATGTTTTAACTTTTTCAGTTAATAACTTTAGAACACAATTGCTGAAATGAAATTTCAAATTGAAAGAAAAATCTACACCTGGAGTTATCTCCCTTGGTGAGACATTACACTGTACAGAAATTAAATCGTCTTAGGGGACCAAAAGGAATGCAGGCTTTGCTTAAGTCGCAAACTAGACTTAAAATTGATTTATTCTCTAAGTCAGAGAATTTTAATATCTTTCTCACTCACTAGTCTTGTAATTTGGTTTGGTACTTACAGTGCTACTCATTTGGCTGGAATTGGTTGGCAGATCTACTGATGGTTTAAATTCAGAGTTTTCCTTATAGACTATTTGCCATATCAAGGTTAGCCTAGTCTATAGCTTGAGGGAAAACAGGGTTCATAGCTTTTTAGTCCTATGTGAAAATTCAAACAGTCTCATTCAGAATTGGAACTCAACTGAGTTGACTTCATATGACAATAACTGCTCTGCCATGAGTGCCTCCTCTTTAATGATATATGGCTAACAAAGACTTTGCTGCCATATACAGTTTTAGCTGTTATATATGATTATTATTAAAAATATAGTAGAATGATGTAAATCGTATAATAAAAGTGGAAAATTCTTTCAAAAATTTATTTTACTTTTAAGATGAAGTTTAGAAATTTCTTGCTTGTTTAATAATTTCGTGTTTTATCTTTTCAGACTTATTTTAATGGTAACAATTGGATTTGTTAAGTCAGTTCCAATTCTTGAGTGTTGGTTTTTGCTATGAGACGCAGTGACTTTGGAACATCTTCAGGTCAAAACGGAGGACTAAAGGGAGAGAACTCTGCAAAGAGTAAGACGTGCAAGAAAAAAAGATCTACTTCTATCTCGACTCCCAACTTGGCTTCGTCAGAATTTTTACCTGTATACTTTGTAGATCTTAAGAGTTTAGAAGAACGCAAAAAAGTTGCCGTTCATTTTCATTCTATTCAAGAAAGGTTTAGTGGTAAAAAAATGCAAGATAAGATCCAAACAATTGCCACAAAAGAAAGCAATCAAACTGAGATTTCTGATCTGTCGCAGACGCCTGTTAAATTTGCTTCAGAATCTGACATGAAAATCATGAACACTACAAACTCTGCTTCTCTGTGTCCATTAAAAAAGCCTGTGTTAAGTACTTGCTCTGAGCAAGGCTTGAATCTACCCCAGCACAAATCAACTAAAAAATCTTCAAAAAGGGGACAAGATGATGATACAGATACACAGATACTGTCTTTGGAAGTTGTTTCAAAAACAGAAATAATATCACCCCCATGGTCTATTTCTAAAAGAAGCAGAAAGAATACCCCTAAAATTAAATGTGAGTCAGTATCCAAGTTAGTTTCAGACATAAAGAAAGACAAAAAGCACTCTACAGGAACCAGTGAAGAGACAAAATTGATGTTTTGTAAGAATACTCCTAAACAAGAAAAGTGGCCATCCTCCAGTTTGCAAAATGACATTGATGTAAGTGCTAACTCATTATCTGAAAAGCAAGAAAAAAGTATTCTAGATAAAAGCAAAGGGAACACTAATGATTTACCTGCTAACTTGGACAAAATAACCTCTCCACATAAAGAAAAATGTAATAACTCTCTGATTGTTGTTGACACTTCAACTCCAAAAAGTACCACAAAAAATAAACAGGAGTTTTTTCCCAACATTGGCTTGAGCCCTGAATTGTCAACACCAAAATCATCAAGGCTGCCTTTTTTAACTGGTGGTTTTGTTACGAACATAAGACAAAGAGCTTCTGAAAAATATCTGGATCATTCAGCAGAAAGAGAGTCTAGTTTTGCCCAGAGTTTAAATGAATCTATGAATGAGAGTTTCAATTCTACCTTGCTTAAAGTAAATACCAGTAAATCATATAATTCTGACAAAGGCACCAGCTCTGCAGATCTTTTATCAAACCTGACATTCTCTTCAAATTTGGAGAATAGCAGTAGGTTAGAAACTCCTAAGACTCCAGAAGCATTTAATTCCACGGAAATGCAACAGTGGAAATCGAGACGAGGTATGTCAGATGTTGGTCCCCGGAGTTACAAGAGACTCTCCTGGAGGCATAGTGCTCATAGTTCATCTAATACTCTGCATGCTTCTCTTCTAGACATGCCACCCTATGCTCGTCATCGGGAACGGCTGTTGGGTGATCGTCACATACTTCCCAAACAGTACTCATATGAATCTCTACAGAAATACAATTCATTCCAACGTGGTTCCTCTCTGGCTAAATCCTTTGACTGGAAGTCAGCCTTTCTGAACAAGTGTTGGGCACTTAAGAACAATTTTATTGACTCACATTGTCACCTGGATTTTCTCTTTGACCGACTGCCATTTGATGGAAGCTTCCAGAAGTATTACCGGAATAACCTGGATTCTTTCCCATGTAATTTTGCAGGTTGTGTGGCAGTGTTTTGTGACCCTAAAAGCTTCACTTTTGAAGGTAGGATTTTTATTGAATACACAAAGTTTTTTTGTAAGTCATAGAAATGTCATGGTGTATCTTCTTGCACTTGAACAGTAATTCACATATAGAATACAGTGTGTATCCCCACACCCACACACACACATATGTATATGTGTGTATTTTAGTATATATGTGGTGCATTCAATAAGTTTCCAGACTTTTTTATACGGGCATTCAAAATTGTTATAGACTCTTGAAAATTCAGTATGTTATTGCTATACATCTTATGAGACGACTGACCAATTTTTATGGTTTCAGGTTCAAATGAACAGCTACAGCAGGAATTGGAATACACCCTACTAAAGCCTGATTGTCACAGCTGGTGAATTTCAAAAATGCAATCTGGACGTGACAACACTTTAGAAGAATGATATGCAATAAAATTCTGTTTTAAACTTGCAAAAAATGACACAGAAACGTATGGAATGCTTCAGACTGCTTTTGGAGCATCTTGCATGAATCGAGCATGAGTTTTTGAGTGGCATAAGAGATTCAAGGAAGGCAGGGAGTCTGTGAGTAAGGAAGTCAATACACCAGAGTTGATTGGCCAAAGGGTTAGGGTTACTGTGTTGAGGTTTCAAGGGAGTTCTGGAAGAGATTCCTAGGAAAGAGGCCAGCACTCTTCAAATTGGGGCAGTGGCATTTCCACGAGGACAATACACCAGTCCACAACTCCATCCTTGTCACAGACTATTTGACCAAGATGGGCATCAAGACAGTTCGTCACCCTCCCTATAGTCCAGACCTTGCTCCCTGTGACTTTTGGTTATTCCCTAAGCTCAGAGGCTGTTGTTATGAGACAATTGAGGAGATGAAAGAAGCTGTGACGAAGGTCATTGACACGCTCACACAAGAGGACTTCCATGGGGCCTTCCCGAAGTTGTTGGAACGGTAGAACAAGTGCATTGCAGCCGGAGAAGCTTACTTCGAAGGGGACTAGAGTTTCATATGTGTACTCTCAATAAAAGTGCCCATATGAAAAAGTCTGGAAACTTATTAAATGATCCTCGTGTGTGTATATATTCATATAAACTTCTATATCACCAGAAGAGTCTATTACATAGGGAGAATTTGTCTATTTCTCAGTAATGGACTCTTCTAATGATCTAGAAATATAGGAACACTCTTTTCCATATTCATACAAAAGCAAAATTAAACAAAAAATAAACATGGTTATAATTGGTGGTTTGCTCATCTCTTTGTATTGGACTATATATGATTCTGTATAACTCTTTTCTATATGACCCAAAGAGTCCACTATATAGAGATGGGGTATTTTCCCCATTAGTAAGTAATAGACTCTTCCAATGATCTAGAAATATAGGTACACTTTGTTCAATATTTATACACAAAATGAAAAACAATAATAAAAACAGTTGGCTTATCTCTGGGGTTAAAATATTCTATTCTATTTATGTTGTAAATTTTTAGCTTTGAGATATTAAATATAACTAATTTTTTGGTCAGTTTCTGTAAACTGGTACATTTTAATAATAGGGAAAAAAGTGAAAAAAAGAAAATTACTATTAGTTATCACTGGGAAAGAAATCCTGATAGTCTGAGTAAATTGTTGATTATCTCCAATTGTACTTTTATTTTATTTTTTAATTTATTTATTTATTTATTTTATTATTTATTTTTAGGCCATAAAATTGGATAAGAAAAGAAAATTCTTTTTTTTGATATGAGAAAAATCAGTTTTAGTCATAAAAAAGATAGCATGGAAGACAATGATGTCTCCTAACATCAGCAGCAGTTGTGGACACACAAGCACAGCAGCCCATTATGTGTGTGTGTGTGTGTGTGTGTGTGTGTGTGTGTGTGTGTGTGTGTGTACACACAGTACTCCCTTGCTCTCTGTTTGCTTTAATGTGATGTGAGTTATGGACAGAGAATAACAGAACAAGTTACACTGCTCATTATTATAGTAGATTTTTAATGATTTATCCAGTTATGATGAAAAACGTTAATTTTTATTGTATGAGGGTCATTTAATAAATAAGGTGAAATGTTGCCTAACAATTGATTATAAGAAGCAGTTTACAGTGTCTGGTTCTATGAGTGCATTTTGATATTTTCCATCCATAATACTTAATAAATCACTGGAAACTATGAATGGTTTAGTTCTTCAAAATGTTACAGAACCAAATATATGAGGGTCATTGAATAAATAAAGTTAAATATTGCTTAAGGAGTTTGCAACAGGAAGTACTCTTTACAGTTGGCACCTTTTTCAAGGAAATCAATAGTCATGGGTCTTTTCAGATCAGCATGACCTTCTTTATTGACTACTGCATCCGAAACTTTTTCTTTACCAGAGAGTGTATTTCCACTCCATGGACTATTTTTTTGACTCGAGCTTGTAATGATAAATCTATGTTTTAGCTTTTTTTTTCTATTTATTTATTTTTTTTATTAAAACATGTTTTTTCTGTATACATTCTGTAAATTTCACATAGTTTGCACTATTTAGCCACCAAAGATTTGATGAGGAACCTCTGTTCAAGCCTGGACCACTCTATTCGATTTGCCTCCGTTTTGAAGTCTCAAAAGATATTATTGTGAGATTAAACTAATTTTTGCTATAAACCAATTTCAAACAATACCCAGAGATTACATCTATCAGAAAAAATTCTGTAAAAAAAAAATTTATGTGCTTTTTTACACAATCAATTCTGCTTATTTGTTGAATGACCCTCATATATTGGTTAGTTCAGACTGTTCTTTATTTCTAGATGAAGGCTGTCAATCATCAGATTTAATTTTAACTAATATTTTCTTCATATTTTTAATTTTGGTTACTTTAAGTATTACAAGTCCCTCTAGTTGTTATTTCTATGATAGCATGAGAACATAATGTATTAGAAACAACATTAAAAGAAAATTGCTTGGTGAGATCTGGATTTGTATCTCCTTTTTGTTTTTCTCTCCCAGCTGCTTTTACAACTAAATTATGAGAGGAATAGTATTAAAATCATCCGAATAATTATAAACCTCCCCAATTCTCAACATTGATTTGTTGATGCCTTGTTATTTAAAATTTTTTTTGTAGTATTATGTTGTATCGTGGTAAGGAAAAGATACACAGTGAAATAAAGTTAATTGTTTATTAACTCAAGTGGTACAGTCTGACTAGTATTATAAGTCTCGTGCTGTTGGTGTTACATCTGAAGTTGATCTTACTACTCATCGACATCCTTCAGAGCTATTTCTCTGCTTCTCTTTCTGCTTCTCCGTGCTTAAGAGACACGGCGTCTTTTATACTTCCATGATACCGGAGGTCATGTAGTACGAGCCACTATACAACATATTAATTAATTGTTTGCTATTTATTTATTTATTTTTACACACAATTGGTCAGTTAAAAGAAAAGAACAAGTAAAATTGTAAATAAGATCTTAATATTGAATCTCTGCATCTGTTTGTAACTTAATTATCAGGAAAGTGGGACATTTTAGCATAAACTTTTCTATGATGAAATACCCTTAAATTCACACACCAAGGAAAGTGAAATAAAGTTGATTTGACTATCAGGAACAGAGTTATGGGTACTTTTTTAGGTATTCCAATTTGGAAAATTTTCAAGTCTTACATACACCACTGTAATTATCTTGTTCTTCACTCTTTTGAAATCAAATCAATACTGAAGCAAATATGTAGTGCATTAATTTTCCATTGCTAAAAGAATGACAGGATCAAACAAAAAGAACAAAATGAATTGAATAATGTTTTCTTATTTTGTTTTTAAATAAATATTAATTTGCAAAAAGAAAAAGAAATGACTATAAAATTAGGATGTTTATTAATATTCTCATCTTTTTCATATTTCATCTATGTTGGGGGGAAAAAATTAGTGCAGAATTGGATCAATCTTTTAAGTTTTGACTTTTGGAAACTAATTTAAAAATTTGTTTTTATCATTTTCTTAATAATAGCATAATTATTTTTTATGGGACAAAACTCTATTTAGATATAGATTTTACTAAGATCTATTTCTAAGTAAAAATAATCAAGTCAAATAAATGAATTAATTTAGAAAAATGTATTTTAGAACATATTTCTTACTATTCTTTTTATATGATATTATTTCCCTCCATTTGGGTAATGCTAGGTTGCCCTTCTGGAATTTGTCAAAATTAACAATGATTTCTTTGTTCTCCTTGTTCAGCTACTTGTGTTAAAGAACCTTGTTCTGAGAAGACCCATGCTTCCCCCATCATATTTGTTATATCCCATACTTGCATCTGTGTGCTCTTAGAATTCTTTTCTTCTGACCCCTGTGCTGAACCAGTGACCTTCTCAGGATTCTGTTGAACTTAGCTTAATCCCACACTCAATAAAAATAAAATCTTTCTGATAAAACAGTGATTTATTTTCTATCCTGACTATAGGGCTGTGGAAGGTATTGCTTCATGATGATATGGTGTGGCTTGCCATGGGATGTCACCCAAAGAAAGCAATAGAGTTTGATGCTGCTGCAGAGAAGGGCCTCAAAGATTGTTTGAAACATCCCAAAGTAGTAGCTCTTGGTGAGATTGGATTGGATTATTCTGGAAGGTTCGTATACTTCATTTATTTATTTTATTTTTTAAATAAGATTTGCTTTCTTTGTACTAGGCCTTTGGTCACCCTTCACTGTTATTAATTTTTGTGTTTTTTTTTTCTTTTCTCCTCTCCAGTTAATGTGAAGATATATAATTTTAGATTTAAATTAATCCTAAACTACAAAATTGTAAGAAAAATATAAAGATCCTGGATCAACCCCTAGCAAAAATTATGGAGTTAGCACACTTGTAGTATATTTTATTTAGCAGTAAATAAACTATTTACAAATGAGAGGCTTTACTTTTATTGCTGAAAATTACATCTTTATGAAATATTCCTTAAACAAACTGGATTAAACTATTTGAATTAATAATATAATTTTTCCAAGCCATGGAGAGGAAAATATTATGGAATAAATATTGGCAGCTCTGTTGGCTGGGGCTGTAGAATACACTGACTGGATCTCTGCAGAGTGGTAAGACTCTCCATTCCAATGAATGTCCTGTTTATGACACTAAACAATTTGATGGTGAGGCTGCAGTAATGCTGGAGCTTTGGAGAATGTAGCATACCCCTTCATTGCCATTGCTCCCAGGTCCATTTTGGCCTGGAGTGGTAGCACCTGAAAGGGTGCTATCAAATATAACTGTTTGAAATTTAAAGAGTACGAACAAATGACTTATGCTAAATTGAATTGTTTAAAAAAACAACTGTTTGATCATTTGACTGTGTAAACAAGTGACTGATGTTTAATTGAATTGTTAGAGATAGAAATACTTGGAGCCATTTAACTTTTACTAAATTGAATTGTTTGAAACAGAACTGCTCATTTAACTGTGTGTAAATAAATGATGCATAGCAATACTTGGAACCATTTAACTTTGACTTATGCTAAATTGAATTGTTTGAAATAGAACGTTTGGATCATTTAACTCTGTGTAAATAAATGTTTGATTAAATTGTTTGTGAACTTGGAACTATTTAACTTGACTTATGTTTTACAAATAATATATATCTAATATATATGAATAAACTGGATTTGGCATTAAATAACCTACAATTGTTGATATGCTGTAAAATTTAACCAATCCCAATGTTGAGCAAATTATGGAATTCATTGAAAAAAAAAAAATTTAGTCGTCCTTTGTCAAGCTTTTATGTCAGCCTTAATTTTTTCAGGTATGGAGTTTTACTAATTTAAATAAATATTCTGAAACAAAGTTGCTCCAACTTTCCTGAATGGCAGTTGATCTTTTTTGGTGGATTTTATCAATGAATTCCATCAAATAATATTTTTTTGTTTTTAACAATTTTTTTTAAACACTTGAACTTTCATTAAAAAATTATGCTAATAATTAAAATGTACATGAAATATAAATTTCACTAAGGATACTTTGTAATATATAACTATTTCTTTAGATACTATAAATTAATCAACTGGAAAATCAAAAAAGTAAATGAGGAATGCGATCAAGAGGTTGGCTTTGATGATACATTTAAAGCTGACAATCATATTTTGTTTCAACAGCAAATGGTAGGTTGGTTGGTTTTTATGGCATATCAACCATTGTAGGTTATTTAATGCCAAATCCATTTTTATACTAATAATCTGTCATATTTCAAACAATTCAGTTTTACATGAGTACACAGTTTAATTGTCAAAAACATTTCTATTTAAAGCTATTCAGTTTAGTCAAAAAGTTCTAATTCACACAATTGAGCTTAGTATAAGTATAGTTTTTTGTCCATACACAATTAAATGTCAAGACAGTTCTCTTTCAAATAATTCCATTTAGTGGAGTACAGTTTTAATGTTAAAAACAGTTCTAATTCAGACAATTCTGTTTAACATAAGTATGCAGTTTACATGTCAAAATGGTTATCTTTCAAGCAATTCAGTTTAGTATAAGTACGCTGTTTAAATATCAAAACAATGCTATTTCAAGTAATTTAGTTTAGCATAAGTACACAGATTAGTTCTATTTAACTTATACATAGGGCCCTATCAGATGCTACCACTCCTGGCCTAAGTAGACCTGGGGACAATAAAGGAGTACTCTGCATTCCCCAAAGCTCCAGCATCACTGGAACCTCACCATCAGATTGTTTAGTGTCATATCTAGGACACTTGTTGGGAGGTTTTACCATATTTACCAACCCCTCCGCTTGGGCAGGATATGACACAAGGTCAATTTTTAAGCGAAGTTTAACAAGTTTGAATTCAGAGTTTTCCTTCTCCTAGACTAGTTGCCTCACCAAGGCTGAAGAACCTAGTCTGTCCCACTATTTACCCATAGCTGGAGGGAGAATAATTGGATTCATACCTTTCCCAAGGGTATTAGTGCAATGTGAAATGCAATCAGTCTCGTCCAGGATTTGAACTCGTGTTGCCATGTTCATTTCCTACGGCGATAACCATTACACCACAGGCACCTCCTTGTTGGGAGGTTTTACCCCTCTGCAGAGAAGCAGTCGGGGTATTCTACAGCCCACCCCCAGCCAACTGGGCAAAAGAGCAAATGGAACGATTGGCTGGATGGTTAGAAGTTTTATTTCAAGGGAAGAAAATATCATTTTTTAAAATAGGTAAAACCCTAATATCAACTTTTTATATAAAATATTCCTCTTGGGCCTGGGCTTCAGTGTCTATACATGAAAATTAGAGTATAATATTGAGATTGGAGTGCAAAGAAGAGTGACAAAACTAATAAGAGTAAAAGATTATAGTTACAGCAAGAGATTGGAGAAATTAAGATGAACCATTTTTCTCGAAAGAAGACTGAGAAGTGATCTAATTGAAACTTTTGAAATATTTAATAGAATTTCTAATTATGGTAGATATTTTGTTAATATTTCTCCTCAAACTAGAAATCTACTGTCAAGGCAGATTCAAAAAAAAAAAAAAGTCTATTAACCATTAGGATTTTTTTGTTAATAGAGTAATATATTTTTGGAATGAACTGCCTAATCAGATCAAAAACTGTAATAGTTTTAAAAATTCATGATTGAATCGAATGATTTCAGAATTAATGGTTAAAAAGAATTTAAAAGGGCATTTTTGGGTATTATCAGATGAATTACCTAACACAATTACATCTATATATAGATATTGGATTAATTTTGTATATATTCTGTGCAAAGATTCTTCTTTTCTTTAAGGTTGATGTAAGAATATATTAAAAAGGGGAGATGCCCAAGGAGACGTATATAGTAGTCGACCATTGTCGAGGGCAAGACGAAGGTTCCCTTTTCAATGGCTACTACACCGAAACGTAGGGGAGGGTGCTACTCCTTTCCCTGGATTGCTCCACTTTATCCTTGATACGTAATTTATAATGCTGAGTGTTAAGCAAAGCGGCATCACCCCCCCCTCCTTTTTTTTTTTTTTTTTTTTTTGGTCTTTGGTATGACTTGAACTAGGATTGAACCCCGATCTACAGGGCTATTGGCAAACACTCTAACCACTAGACCAATGAACCAGTTCAAGAAGACATACACAAATAAATTCTGACTTCTATTGTTTTTATTGAACCATTTTACTGAGATTTGTTGGGAAGTTTTTTGTTGTCTTTTTTTAAAATTTTATTTATTTATTTATTTTATTTTTTTCCTACAAGATTAATCATTTTTAAGAGCTACTTGTGGCAAAAGTTAGATGATATTTGCACAATAGTTTTTTTTATATACAAACATATGAATGAAAAATTTGATCAAAAATGCCCTCTGGATAATATATTAGAATTCCTTGAGTTTTTATCGGGATTTGATTGAAATTCAGCCCTCTTGAAACTGAATTTACTTGTATTCCTGAGAAATATTGTGTATAATGGTATGCATTTCATTAAATTTTCTGTAATGAAAATCAACTGAATTTTAAGCATAAAGTAAAAAGGATATTTGTACAATTTTCTAATCTTTAAATAAATTGAATAGAAGTTGAAATAGTAAAAATATCCCACTTTCTTTTTTTGTTAATAGCTTATAAAAGTGTTTTTGGAATCATTTTCATTCATTTAAAGGCCACACTTTGTCTTGCTTATAGGATTTATAATTGCAAATAAGCATTATCAGCATTTGATAGTTATCTCTTAAGAAATTATAATGATTAAGATGAGTGCAATCACAGTCCTCAGTATTAAAAATGCTCTATTCTCTTTGAGAACTTTAATGCTAGTGCACTACCAAAAATCTATTATATTTCATTATTATAATGAACCAATATTATTGCATGTTAAAAAAATTATCAATTCTTTATAATATACAAGGTGCAATAGGTCTGTTGTCATCTAAATTACACTGAAAATAAAATAACACTGACATCTCACTTCAGATATATCTACCAAAATTACATGAAAATATCTTGAAACACCATAGATTTAAATTTATTCAAAAGAATTGATATTGGCTTCAACCATAACCTGCAGACAACTTTGGAATCTCTTGCAAGCCTTTCTGACAGTCTCTTCATTTAAATTGGTGAATGCTTCTGTTGTCCTTGCCTTCAATTCATCTTTGGTGTTACATGAAGTTTTGATGGTCTCTTGTTCAACTGCACCCCACATAATAAAGGAAATTGCAATCTGAGTACTTAGGTAGTCAAATCTTAAGGATGATGTGGTTGCAGAAATTTTCTGACAGCCAATACTGGGTTCTCCTACTTGTGTGGCATGGTGTGAAGTTTTGTTGCCAGACATAATCTTGCAGCTGCCACCCTCTTGATCCAGGACGCCACTTCATGTAGGCTTCTGTATTGAGTTTGAGGCCATGTGGAACATAAATGTAGGGATAATGTCACCATCACTAGTAATCACCCCAAACATCATGATGTGGACTGGTTGTTTGATTTTTATAAGTATTGATACATCTTGTAGGGACTGCAAGCCAATGTTTGTTCTGTAAGTATACCATCTAATCCTGGCAGAAATTTTTCTCATGTGAGAAAAACCAAAACGTTTGGTTGAAGAGGATACTTGAGTTTGTTCAAAAGCCTTCCTCTTGTCCTTCATAGCTTGTGATAAAAATTGTCCTTTCTCATTTTGTATGAGAAATACTAAATATCTTCATACACTACCTGCCTGATAAGAAACTCAGACACTCCCATGTTCCTGGCTATGGACCTGATTGACTTGCTGGGATTGGTATCAATCATGGCTTGGATCTTGCCAAGAAATTCATGAGTTCTTTTTCTTATCAGAAGAATTATAGTGAAGTTTCTGAGTTGCTGTACCTCCATAAATCAATTCTGAACTCATTGTTTGATGAGGGTTGGGGTATAAATTTTTTGGGTTCTCTTTTTGAATCCACTGTACTGTCCTCAGATTGACACCCAAACACTGTGAAATCTTTTTAGTGACACTTCTGGTATGATTGCTAACCAGCACAGCATGCTGTTTCTAAATTTTCAAAGAAGTGAATTGTATCATAGTGCTTCTTTCCTTATAGACAGTGCTCAGCTGACTTAAGTTTGCTGCACAGTAGACAAAACTGAAACAAACAAAATGCATGTGCAAAATAAATTGATGACAATTTACCCATTGTATTCTGTAGGTTTTTTTTTTTTCAATAGAAAATTTCTGTGTTTACAATTGTTCGTCTTTGACTCATTTTAATTTTTACACACTTATGGTTTCTTAAGATATTTTTAGTTTTGTTTTTTTTTCTAAGCATTTTTTTATTTAAAAAAATCTTTAACTTCTTCAAGTAATCTTTGGCAACTAACATATCCCACACAAGTTGTCTAAATTTTTTCTTTTAATTTCTATTATTTTTGACAATTATAGAATTTCTACTCTGGTTTTACATGTTACAAAGCAGCATTTTATTTGATACAGATTCATTGAGTCAGCTGAAATCCAAAAGAAAGTCTTTGTGTGTCAAATCAAGATGGCTCTAGCTGTCAAGAAGCCACTTGTGATTCACTGTAGAGATGCACAGTATGATTGTCTACAGATTTTGAAGAAGGTAATTTATACCCCAACCCACATCAAACATTTTTTTTCTTCTTCTTAAGCACATTCTGTTAATTCTCCTTTCCATGTTCATTGACACTCTTTACTTTTCCTTTCCTTCTGCCTATATCTTCTAACTTAAAAAATATGTCTACTTCTTTTCCTCCTCTCTGTTCTATCTATGTATATATAAAGTTGCTGTGACTGTCTGTTAATCCAGGTCTGACTTCTACATGTAACTGTGTTGAAAAAAAAGACTGATTATATTCACTACAAATAGTATTTTGGGACAAATGATACACACACACACACACACACACACATTGACAATGAAAGATATGCTGTCCTAACAGCTAATTTGAGTATGAGGGAGAGTCAAAAGTTTTTATAATATTTTGGTAATGTGAGGCACAATTCAGCAGCTCCGGACGCTTTTGCCAAGGCTGTAAAGGTGACAACCCATACTGGATTGTGAGATGCTGAGCATTCCTGATACTCTCCAAATGCTACTCAGCAGAATTGCCTCTTTGGCTTGGAGCGTAGCCTTGGAATCCACAGTTTTAGGCTTACCTGACTTGCCTGATTGTTGAACCAAGCAAAATTTCTTAAATCATATGGTTACTTTTCTGTAATCAATTGCCAGCCCAGTCAGTTGGAGCTGCAGAATATACTGACTGCATCTCTGCAGAGTGGTAAGACTCTCCCCCTACCAATGAGTGTCCTGGATATGAAGGTGAAGCTCCAGTCTTGGAGCTTTGGGGAATACAGAATACCCTTTTATTGCCATTGCTCCCAGGTCCACTCTTACCTGAAGTGGTAGTATCTGATCGGGTCCTATTTATGGATCAAATAGAACTGTTTGACATTTAAACTGTGCGAACAAATGACTTATGCTAAATTGAATTGTTAGAAATAGAACTGTTTGATCATTTAACTGCGTGTAAACAAATAACTGATGTTTTATTGAATTGTTAGTGGTACATAGCAATACTTGGTACCCTTTAACTGTGTGCAAACAAATGATTAATTGTAAATAGAATTATTTTTGTTAGGTAGAAATACTTGAAACCATTTAACTGTGTACAAAAAAAATGAGCTCAGGGTCATTTAAATATGTTATCAACAAAATGTTTAAAAATCATTTTTGATATATATGTATAAACTAAATGTGGCATTAAATAACCAACAATGGTTGATATAGGTCATAAAATGAAACCAAACTATAATCAATTGCACCATTACCTTTTGCGCAATAAATGTTTTTGATTTTTTTTTTCTATGGAATTATGTCCCAGTTTGAACTTGGAAAGCTTAAATTCCCAAATTAGACTGTTACACATTTTTCTGTATAGCTTTCAAATTACACATGCAAGGAAGCAATGCATGATATGTCAGCACACCAACTAGCTCAATACTACCAATTGTGATTGGTAGTATTTTGATAGTTGGTGTGCTAACATATTGTGCATTGCTTCACTTCATGTGTAAATGTGCAACATAGTCTAAGTAAGTGTGTACTTAACATGGCTTGAACTGCTTTAGTCATATGATATACTTGCAAAAACTAGCATGTACCAAAATATTGCAAAACTTTTGACTCCCTTGAGTATTGTGCTTAAAAAATCTCTTTTCAGAAAAGAAGTAAAGAAGGTTATTAAAAAATTAGATTGAAATTGAATAACTGTTTTATTAGTGTTCAGTTTTATTTTTTTTTTGTGATTGTTTTAATTGTTATTGGCTACAAAATGTTGCTATCAAAGTAAAAAAACTAAAACTTCAATTTTTCCATAAGAGGTTTATTTTCATACTACTAATATCATTTTTTTTTGTTTGCTATACATATTGATATTAATTCTTCAAACATAACAAAAAAAAAATTGACAGCAATTGACAATTTATTTCAGAAGCTAATCTGGGCTTGAAGAGATCATTATTTTGATAATCTGAAGAACTTTTTTTTTTTTTTTTTTTTTTTTTTGTTAATAAAAAAGATCTAGGAGTGTCTGCTTATTCTGACCCTCTAATATTTATTTTTCATTTTGAAATATAATCATTAAACTTTTAACATACATATTTTTGTCTAAATTTCTGAGATAAAGCTTGATGATACTTTTTTATCACTTAGAATTCTTAGACTATTATTTTCTTCATTGTTATATTCACAATGTTTTGGCTGATGCATCCTTCAGCCTTTTCAGGTATTTCATGTTGAACTTGGGAGCCTACACAGAAATTTGAACTGAACCCTTTTGTTCTAATCAAGATTAACGTTTTATGTGTTTTTTATTTTAATTTTTGAATTTAAGGTAAATTTATGAACATTACAGTTTATTTCTTACTCATAAAGTGCATTTAGTAGCATTTTATTTTAATTTTTCTGGTGTGTTATTTTTATTTATTTGACTTTAAACATGTCTTTTTTTCCCTCTAATCTTTATCTAATTAGAAACTTTTTAAAAATATATCAATAAATATTGGGACAACTGAGAGATAAGTTGATTATTTTTACTCTGAAATGTTTCATTGAGAACATGAACTTGTCTTCTATTCTGAGTATTTGTAGTATTATATGAAAAAATAAAATTGTCAAAATTTTTTGAACAGTGTCTTAGAAATATGAGATCACTTGAGTTTAGTTTATTATTATTGCTTGAATATCTAAGTGTTTTCAGGTTTTGTCTGTTGGATTCTCTTAGATCTTACATTTTATTTTAAATTCTCATAATCCACTAGTGATGGTCATCCACTTCTAGTTAATAGACTGTTTACTAGCTTTAAAACACTTAAACTGGTTTTAGGCAGTACAAGTAATTATTTAATTTTCTTTCTTGTCCCAAATTCTGAAAGCAGATTCTGTGCTTTGAAACCTGGGCTAAAATAAACATTGCTAGATTCTTAATACTTGTATTTGTTATTGTAGCATCTTACCTTTTGGTAAGTTTGATAAATATTGATGATGATATATATAATAGAAATATTGATAATATACCGAAGCTATAGTCTTTTGATATGAATGTAAAATAATCTTTGAAGTAAAGGTCTGTGAAAAATGAAAATACCTTTTATTACACTCTAATACTAAAATTTCTAAATATTCTTATTGGATCATCATTTTCTCTTGATGCTCTGTTTGGACCCTAGAATATTCTGACTGCAATCTTGAAGTGAGGTAAGACCCTTACAAAAAAACAAATGACAAAATGTATATCTTAGATATGACATTAAGCGACATCTGGTAGCAAAGCTCCAATTCTGAAGCTCTCAGGAGTGTGGTGTCACTCCATCATTGCAATAAAGCGCAAGTCCACTCTGACCTAGAGTACCTAGTACCTTTTAGGGTTTTATCTATGGTCAAATAGATCTGTTAGAGATATTGTTAAAAATTAATTTGAACTATAATACATTGGCTCTTAAAACATTGATATTGCAATTAAATATGAAGTGTTTATCTGTTTAAAATGATTGTGAAGATACATTTTTGCTCTGTATATAATTGGAGATCAAAATTGCTCAACTGATTTGAGCAAGGGCTGACATGATGTAAAAACAACCAAGCAAACTTTTCATGATCACTTTTTCTGCAGCTTGTAAGTTGTAACAAAAGTCTTGTTTTGTTTACATTATTCAGTAACACAATATATGAAATGTGATCAAAAGGTATTGTGGGTTGGGAGTCCCCTTTGCATTGTGGCTAATGTGTTTGACTACAACATTGTAGCGAGTTTGAACTTCAGTCATGCTATTACATTCATTTTTGGACTAATACCCTTGGTGCTTTTCACTACTACTCTAATGGCCAACCCCTTTTGGATGGTGGATTGGGACCCAAATAGCCTGGCAGCCTAGTCCAATAGCTGACACAATGTTAAACTCCTGACTGCTCCTTTTGAATATATGAGGCTCCAAATTCTAGAAAAGAAAACTGTCACTCATATGTAGGCCTCCCAGAACTAAAAATATATTTAAAAAATGGAGATCTTCATTTACTGATCTGACTATACTAGCACTGAAGACTTCAGTTTATTATGTACATTAAAAAATGACCACTTTGTATTTTATTATCTGCTAAAATCTGCTGATATCTCTAACTTATATCTCTCTTGATACTATAGTACACATGTGGACATCCATGTACTTATATACACGCTACCTATGTCCATTTAAAACTAAAAACTTTTTCAAAAAATATTAATTTCTAGAATTAAAATTAGATCAAACTTGTTATCATACATTTGTTTTATTTGTAGTATGTTCCATCTAATTATCGGATCCACTGCCATTGTTTTACCAAGTCTTTCAAGTTTGCCCAAGATTGGCTTGCTTTTTTTCCTAATCTCTACATTGGCTTGACTCCACTTGTGACTTATCCCAGTGCCAAAGAAGTCCATGACATAGCACGAAATCTTCCTCTTGGACGCCTTCTTCTGGAAACAGATGCACCTTACTTTGTCCCTAAATTTGTAAGTATCCAATGATGTTGTCTTTATTCCAGCGGAAAAAGGTATAGAAAATGATTAGGTAAGTAATAATTACCAATACTCAAATTTACACCCTATTTAGAGCAAATGCCCAGGTGTGCTCATACAAAACTACAACAAGTTTGTGATAAATATAAGCTGACACTAGGAGAAAAAAATTTTAAGCAAAAAAATATATCCCAGTGACTAGTTATTATTTCTCTGCAGCAGTATGAAACAAATGTTTGTTAAACATTAGTTAGTTTGAACCAGAGATAGAACTTACTTTTGGTCATGCTGTCCTGAATATGGTGACACATGTGGCATATTCCTATTTAATACAAATAATTTTAAAACAGATCTATTTGACCCATATATGGGACCTTAGCTGGTAGAAGTCCATTGGAGAATGTCACTTATGTGTTCATCTTTATTTTTCCCATCAGTCACCCACATGTCTTGTTTGTCTTGGATGGTTTTTGAGATGAGAGTTAAGTGGCCGTACAGCTGTTGTTTTATGGGGTGCTGCTTCCAGGATTTGTTGAAAACAACATGTAGCATTCTTGTGTAGTTCCTATCTAGCTTTTTCTCCTAGTGTTTTTGTTAGTCCAGCTGATGCAACCATACAGTAGTACCAACATTGCCACAGCCTGGAAGAAATCCTGTTTTATTTTATCAGAGAGATCAGATTTCTATATGTGCAGGGCATTGTTAGCAGGTGCATTGTCATGGTAAAAGAATCATGGTTTGTCCTGTCACACATCTCATCTCTTCTCGTGCATTGAGCAAAGCATATGCCAGAGGATCTCCTTTGTGGACTTGTTGATTGACCATCTAGCTCTCTGGCGAGAACTTACTCTGGACAATGCCCCTCACATTGAAGAATATGATCAACATGGCTTTGATTCTCTTTCCTGGTTGTACTCAAAAATCCATCTTTCATCACCAGTGGTGACTTTACATAGCAATTCTGGTTCAGTTTGAAAATGCTTGATGATGTCCGAGGGCACCTGGGTATGGCGCTTCTTCTGATCGTCATTCAGCAGTCTTGGCACCATTTTTGCGCAGACTTTCTATATACCCAAATCTTCGGTGATAATCTTTCAAACACTGTCCTTTTTTTTATATTCAGCTGACTTGTGATCATTTGAACTGTCAACCAAAGATCACCACATACTGATTGCCTTACCTGCTCAACATTGACCTCAGTGCTGCATGACCCACAGAGGTTGATATGCCGTTAAACAAAACTCAAACTCCTTGTTGAAGGCCTCCTACACTTGAAGTCATCTTTCACTGTCTTGCAATCTTCTTTGAACATCTTGTATTGCTCAAAAATGTGTGAGATATGGTGTTATATCCATAAACTTGATGAAGCATTTCAAGTTCTTGTGACAGTTTTATCCAACTGGACTAAAAATTTCAAGCTTATTCATTGCTCTATGTTCATTGTTTGTTCTTTAGTCCTTATAGCTGAATGAACTAAAAAAGAGGCAGTGTAAACAAAAGCATGTGAAAAAGAATGGTTGCAGAAAGCTAAGATTCCAGTTATATACTCCCAAGATATCATGTTAGATGATAACACAATCCGCTTATCCTTCTTTTACTCAAAGCTCACACAGCACATGCAGTCCTGTTACTTTTCAGACCAATAGGAGTTCTGAAAAGTTCAAGTAGTGCCTGCAGTCACACTCGGCCTGCAAACTGCTTTCTAATGTATGCAGAAGAACAATTTTTGTGTCTAATATTTTCCTAAAACTTGGCAATTTGTCCCTTGTTTATGATCATGTTTCTTTCCAGAGAAAAATAGAATATATTTTGATCTATTTCAATTGCTTTCACTTCCAGATCAAAAGTTGAAAAGTAAAAATAATCCAATTTTATATACATTTATGAAAACATTCTTAATGAGAATGTTTGTGAAATCTTCATCAGCTTATTCCAAAGACGTCTTATAGTGGAGGGTTGACTGAGATTATAGAAAATTAACTCAAACGGTAGAACATGCATAAATCTATTTTTTGTTTTTGTTTTTTGTTTTTTTTTTTGTTTCATAATGTGAGAAGGGGTAGATTTGACAACTTATATTAGCATGGAGAGAGTATTTGAGATAACAGACAACATACACAAATAGAAAATCATAGAAAATATTTGAGAATGAATTGTTAAAAGAAAAAAAATATATATCTATTTTTCTTAAAAATGTGATACAGCTCAGTTGGCTGGGACTGTAGAATACATTGACTGCATCTCTGCAGAGAGATAGGAAATCAAGGAGCGTTCTGGATATGACACTAAACCATCTGATGGTGAGGGTCCAGTACTGGAGCTTTTAGGAATGTGGTGTACCCTTTCATTGCCATTACTCCTTGGTTCACTTTGGCTTTGTGGTAGTACCTATTAGGGTCTCAGTCCAGTTAGGTGGGGCTGTAAAATACACCAACTCCATCACTGCAGAGCTTTGGAGAAAGTGGAGTACCCCTTTATTACTATCACTCCCTGGTCCACTCTGGCCTGAAGTAGTAGCACCTGATAGGGTTTTATCTATGGGTCAAATAGAACTGTTTGACATTGAAACTGTGAAAACTGTGATTTATGATGAATTATTTGAAATAGAACTATTTGATCATTTAATTGTGTGTACCCACAAAATGTGTTTACAAATCATATTTGATATAGATGAGAAAACAGGATTTGGCATTAAATAACAAACAGTGGGGTTGATATGTCATAAAACCAAACCAAACCAAACCGAACCTATTAGGGTCCCATCTCTGGGTCAAATTGAACTGTTTAATCATTTACTATACTGGAAACCATTCATGTGCAGCCAAATGATTAATATCAAATTGAATGATAGTTTTACATAGCAATAATTGAGATCATTTAACTGTATGCAAACAAATGAGTTCTGGTTCATTTGAAAATATTACAAACTATTTATTTACAAGTCATTTTACAGGATTTTGCATTCAGTATCCGACATGAGTTATGCCATAAAACACAATCAACCAACCAACTTGAAATATGATAAATCTTTGAATTTTAATAATATTTATTGTACAATTTCTTGCAATTTACCCATGAAATACAATAAAATGTAAAAAAGAAAAACCCCTGGAATTTACCAAAAGTATAAATGGGATTAAGAAAAGTTTGAAACTGAAAATTTGTCTCTATATATTGTTCTAATTCACATATTCCACTTACTGTCATATGTATTCATTTTAATAAAAATAATAGCCTATCATTTGTATTGTAGATTAGCATTCTAATCAGTAGAAATCACCCACCCCTCTCTCACTTTTGGCTTGTTGTACCTCTTTCTTGGACATAATGCCCCTTTGGAGTTCTTGAGTTTGAGATCCCATGAAAATGTAGAAGCTATTTCATATTCATTTCAACATATTTAGCGCACTAAAAGTCAGGAAAAATTTTTTCAAATAAAATATCATTTGCATTTTGTGGAACCAAGAACTTTTCGGCATTTTTCATATTCTCAGTTTTTTCATAAATGATACTGAGTATTTTTTGTGTGTTTGTCACAATATGATGCAATATAATTGGTAAGCAAAGAAAGAAAACCTTTCTTCAAAAAAAGAAAGAAATGAATTAAAAAAAATAAAATAAAGATGATTGAAAATATATGTAATGTACTGCTTTGTCTTTCTATTCTTGACTTGGGGTAAAAGTATTAAAGAAAGAAACTTTTCTTTTTCAAACATTAATTATTATCTGTTTCTTTTCATAATAAATCAAGAGCAGAAAAGTGAACTATCAGGATTAATTCATTTTAAGCATGTATATTTTTCATGAAACAAATCTAAATGAGATTTTATATCTATAATATTGCTCTGAGTCCTCATATAAACAATAACTCATGTGTATTCATATGCAATAGTAACATAAAGACTTCTCACATTACAAATGGCTGCTTACAAGAAAGATGAGGCAGCATGTTCTCTTTGCTTCAGGTAAGTGAAAAATTGTCACATATACTGGGTTTTGGTGTTACTCTGTTAGTTAAGTGAAATACAACTGTTTCTCTTTATAATGACAATATTAGGTGAGATGAAATACATTGAGACTGAAACTAAAATTTAAATGATGATATGCACATCTGAGCAACTTATATGATAAAGTGATGATGTCTGGATGAGTTGGTATCTGTGTAAAAATTATGAAGCCAGAATGTGCTTTTTTGAATAGCACTTTTTAGTGAAACACAAGATTGTGCAATATAGCTTTTGTCTTGATACTTTTTGAACATAACTTGTTTTTTGAGTTTATCTATTTTAATTTTATTATGTGTCATCTTACAAAGCTAAAGGAAAGTAACAAATTTTATTTCGTTTAAGGTTCCCCGAGGTATGATGAAGTTCTCTCATCCTGGACTAGCTATTTCTGTTGCCTTTGAAGTGGCTAAACTGAAAAGGACCAATGTGGAGACAGTATTACAACACTGCCTGGAGAATACCAAGCAAATGTATGGCATCTAGAACTAATGTTCACATTTTCAAAATTGTGAGTCAAGTTTATAAGCAATAAATCAGTTGCACTTTGAAATAGATTTTTTTTTTTTTTTTTTTAAAAGATTTGCTATATATGCACATGCACATAACGTATTTCTGGCAAAAAATATGGGCTCACCAGTCTTAGAAAATGTTCATTCATTTTTAATCCATGAAAAATAAACTAAGCAGAAATCAGAGGTAAAACATTTTATTTAATAACCAAACTTTCTGACTTTATGAAACATGCCTCAAATTATTCAAAGTAATTTATTTTGATTAATAAAAGGGATTTTTTTTAACATAAGGCAGAGGAACAAATATAGAATCACTAAATTATTAAGAAAAAAAAATGGAATCGCAAATCTCATCATTATTTTGTTGCGCCTTCCCTGGCTTTTATGACAGCCTAAATTCTTCAAGTCATGGACTGAGTCCCTATTTTTTGTTTGGGGGTTGTATATGGAAAAGAAATGATATGAAAATTTGAAATAAACAAAACAATATTTCCCTTTTGACATAAGTTCAAATGGTTTGAATATCAAAAATTCATCTTCAACTTTCACTTATATACCATTTATTTATAATTTATCACTTAAAGATATTTAACTTCACAATTTCATCATCATCATCATCATCATGTCGTGCTGGTAGCACGGATATCCCTGACCCTCTCTTGCCACTTTTCCCTATCGTTCATCGCCTCCGGCAGGTCTTCTGGACTACATCCCGTATCCTCACAGAGTTGCTGAATGTATGTTCGTGCTGGTTGTCCTGCTTTTGCTCGGCCATATGTGGGGGTCCATAACAGTACATCACTTATGAGTTCGTCCCTGCATGTCTGGTTCGTCTAACTTGAATAGTTTTCGTGATAGGAGGCAGGTGGCTGTACAGTTGGTGTCTTGTTGGGTATTGCCGCCAGGACTTGTTCACGATTGCTCGCAGCATTCTTGTGTAATTGCCGTCTAGCTTCTTCTCCAGCCGTTTTGTTAGAGTCCATGTAGTGCATCCATATAGCAGTATCGATGCAACCGCTGCCTGGAAGAAACTGCGTTTCATTTTATCGGTTAGGTCTGATTTCTATATAATCGATAGCCTATTGATAGCTGTCCATGCCTTCGTTAACCTCGTGTCGATGTCCTTTTCGGTTGATGAGATGCTGCTTCCTAGGTATGTGAATTTGTCTACTAGTTTAAGAGGGGTTCTGTCTAGAGTGGAGATGTCACCCGTTTGATTATAGCACATATATTCTGTTTTGTGTGCATTGACATAGAGGCCTATGCCTGCAGCTGCTTGTTCCAAACTATGCAGTGGTGTTTCGGCTTGGTTGGGTGTATTTGCGAGTATCGCTATGTCATTGGCGTAGTCGGCATCGATAATTGTTTTTGTCGGGTACCTTCTGCTTCTGCTTTGTCAGCTCGAAGCCGTTCTCTCTGATTTTATCAATCGATGTTCTAAGTACGTAGTCTAGAAAAATGATAAAGAGGTATGGAGCTAGCGTGTCCCCTTGTAGTACTCCTGCTACAATGTCGAAGTATTCTGTGTCTCCATCTGGTGATCGTACTTTTACTTTGGTCTTTCTATAGAGAATCGTTATTGCTGCTACGGTTTCTTTAGGTAGGCCGTATGCTAGTAGGATTTGTTCCATCTTTCCTCTGTGAATGGAATCGAAGGCCTTGGTAAAGTCGACAAATAGTAATGTCGCTTGTATGTTTTTTGCCCGTACACCTTCAAAGATTCTACGGATGGTTAATACTTGTGAGGTTGTGGATCTATTTCTTCGGAAACCATTTTGGTTTTCCTAAGGATGTTGTCGATTTTGGGTTCTATGTGGTTTTGTAGTAGGGCATTGTAGATTTTGGCTGCTATGGATGTAAGTGTTATGCCTCGGTAGTTTTTGGCTAATCTGAGGTCACCCTTTTTAGGGAAGAGGAGGATGCATCCCTTCATCCATCTATCTATCGGATTTTGATTATATACTGCGTTGCAGTGTCGGAGCAGTATGTCGTCGAATTGTCTGGTCTTCCATACTTCTGGGGGAATCTCGTCTAGCCCTGCAGCTTTCCTATTTTTAATTTTTCTGAGAACCGAGTCAAGTTCTTCTTGTGTGAGCGGTCATAGTTTAATGTCCAATTGCTTACTAATTATTCTGGTGATTGGTTCATGTGTTACTTTTGGTGGGTTTCCTAGTAGGTTTTTGAAGTGCTGTTTCCACAGTTTTATTCTTTCCTGTTGGTTTGCAGCTTTCAGTTTTGCTTTGGCTGTGCTCTTTCTTCTACTCACTTTGTTTATTGTGTGCCAGGCTATCCTAGATTGTCTGTCTTCCACCGAGTCTCTAATCTTATCTATCTGATTTTGAATGTATTCTGTCTGTTCCTTTATATATATGCCTTCTAATTGATATTGTGCCATTTTTAGTTTTTGGGCATTTGTGTTTGTTGGTTTTTTTCGATAGTTTTTGGAGGCTGTTTTCACTTGTGCACGTTTTTTTTCTCACCACTAACGTTTCCCATGGGACTCTATATTTAGCTTTGAGTTTTGTTGGAATACATTTCGCTGCTGCCTCGAGGTGCGCATTGACGAAATTTTCATATTCGTCATTTGGTGTACTTTTTTCCGTCTTCTCTTGTAGTGTTTCGAATTTGTTTCTTAATTCTAATACGTATTTATCTCTTATATCTCTGTTGTTCAAAAGGGCCCAGTCATAGTGTTTGGTGGTCGCTGTTCGTTTAGCGTTTTTTCGTAGGCTTAGCCGTATTTTTGCCGTGACTATTCAGTGATCGGAGGACACACCCTCGAAAGAGGAGTATGCCTCACAATTCATTGCACTATTTTTCCATTTCTTGTTTATAAGGACGTAGTCTATCTGTGCTTTACTATTGTTCACGTATGTGTATGTCCATAGTTTGCCCTCCCTTTTTTGGTAGTTTGTATTGAGGCATGTTAATCTATTTTCTATCATGAAATCTGTTAGATGTTGCCCATTCCTATTTGACGTGTTGTGAAGGCTGTATTTGTTGTTTCTGTTTTTCCCAATTTGGGCATTCATGTCTCCGCCAATGACTAACATGTCGTGTTTTGGGATGCTACGCACTAATGAGGATAACTCATCATAGAAGGCAACTAGTTCAGTTTCTTCACTAACATTGGTAGGGCTGTAGCAGGAGATGATTGTTGCTCTGGGGTTGCCATTAAAAGTAACTGCCATCATCCTAGGTTGTATTTTATCAATGCTATTTAGTGTTTTTAATGCTCTAGGTCCTATAAGCATTCCTACCCCTCCTACTGCGGCGTTGACAGAGTTTTCCATGCCGATACAGTGGCTAGTGTCCATCCATTGCCAGTTTTGTGATATTTAATATCTTTGGTGTGCATGTATCTGTGTTCTTGTATGCATATTATGTTTATCTTATGTTCTACGGCTGATGCTATTAGCTCTGGTAGTTGTCCTATTCTATTTAAGGTTCTTACGTTAAATGTCGCTATTTGTATTGTTTGTTTGCATTTTAGTAGTTTTTGTTGTTTGAGCTCTGTAGCTGATTTTTCGAACACTGAAGCCAGGGCTCCAACCTCAGCAGGATGCGCCCCTTTTTTACCCGCGTGAAGAGCGATGTGGTTTGTGTATGTGGTTTGAGTGTGGGTCATGGTTATCTTTCGATGGCTGTTTTATTCTCTTCTATAGAAGCCACTCTTATAGAGGAGCAGCAGTAGTTCCCCGATCGAACTAACGATCTTGAGTGTTAAGTCGTCAAACTCACATCCAGGACCTGTTTAGGTATTGAGTTTGGCCGTCAATGGGTTTATTCAAATATCTTTACGTCCATCATGCTGTTTCCCATGTGTACATAAAATAAAAAGGGGGGGCTTTAATTTTCCTTAAGTTTTTAACTTAAGTAAAATATTTTCTAAATTATCATCTTATGAAGTTCATACAGAGTGAAACATCGAAATGTCATAATGCACATATAAACACTCATCCAAACGCGTTTTCACATCTTATTTCACTTACATTCTGTTGAATATTTTATTATTTAATGAGGCACTCTGTGGTGTAATGTATAATTTTGTAGGTGATGGACATGGCAATTAAAGTTCAAATCCTGGACTAGGATGTTTGCATTTCACATAATGCTAATGCTCTTTAGAAAGGTATTAATCAAACTATTCTCTCCACCAGCTATAGTTAAATGATCGGGCAGACTGGGTTCTTTAACCTTGGTACAGCAAACGGTCTTGGAGATGGAAAACTCTGAATCCAAACTTGTTAAATTCTGCTTAAAAATTGAACTTGTGCCACATCCCACTTGTGCAGAGGGGTTGGTAAATACATTTATACATATATTAGTATTGTAACGGGTAATGGCTAATGGAATCAGAACGGGTGACCCCGTGAATTGAATAAAAAACGTAGTTCGAAGTTCCGTGAAGATTCCCAAGTTCGACAAACAACTGAAGAAGGTCGAAGGACATATCGTCCAAAACGTTGTGGAAATAACAGTAAAGATGAAAACAATAGTCCGAAAACCCTTAATGATAAAAATCATCAAATCTCAGAAATTTAGACAACTAATATATATTGCCCTGTCTGCTTAGGCTGTAGAATAGCCTGAGTACACTCCAACAGAGGGGTGAGACCTCCCCACTACCCACTGAGGCCACCAGTTGGCAGTGGATGGCAACTCGTACTGCTTGAGGATGGGCTGAGCAGTCTTAGATCTGAGATCACTTTGACCCTTACTGAGCCAGAGAGATGGTTGGAGAGGTTTGATCCAATCAATCGGCTGGTCATATCAAGCCATAGCATCTATATGATTGTCGCGAACATATTATTCAAATTGCTCTTGTGGCAAACAAATGCCCAACCCTTTTTATCTTAAAGGTGCAAGTAGGTTGTGGCTGACAGTCAATCATGTTGAGAAAAACAAGACTTTCAGTGTCCTGGATTTGACACTAAACTGCGTCTGATGGTGAGGCTCTGGTCCTGGAGTGAGGAATGTGGAGTACCTCTTCATTACCATTACCCTCTGGTCTACTCTGACTCAGAGTGGTTATACTTGTTAGGGTCCCATCTGTAGGTGGAATAGAACTATTCAATCATTTACTTAGGATTAGTGTTATTATTATTAATTATTTGAAACCATACAGCTCTGTTTAAATTGTTTGTATTAGATAGGAATACTTTATAAATAAGATTACTAATGTTAAATAGAAATACTTGAAACCATTTAGCTGTATGCAAACAACTGAGCTCTAACTAGTCTAAAAATAATGTTACCCATAAACTATTCATTTACAAAGTGTGTGTGAGAGTGAGTGAGTGAGAGAGAGAGAGAGATTTAGCTTTAAATCCACAAGAGTTGAAATGCCATAAAACACTAACCAACCAACCAATTTATATATGTGTAATGTGTACAGAACTCTATAAATATAGAAATACCTATGTTGTATGCAGTAACTTTGTTAGTCTCCTGGTGAAAACTCTTTCTTCACTTGTTATTTGAATATATCAGTATACCAGAGTTTGTTAGAGATTAAATGGGTTTCATCATCATCATGTCGTGCCGCTAGCATGGATATCCCTGACCCTCTCTCGCCACTTCTCCCTATCGTTCATCGCCTCTGGCAGGTCTTCAGGGCTACATCCCGTATCCTCACATAGCTGCTGAATGTATGTTCGAGCTGGTCGCCCTGCTTTCGCCCTGCTTTCGCCCTGCTTTCGCCCGGCCATATGTGGGGCCCCATAGGAGTACATCACTTATGAGCTCGTCCCTGCTTCTCCAGCAGTGTCCTGCATGTCTGGTTCGTCTAGCTTGGATAGTTTTCATGATGGGAGGCAGGTGGCCATATAGTTGGTGCCTTGTGGGGTGTTGCTGCCAGGATTTGTTCAATATTGCTCGCATCATTCTTGTGTAATTGCCGTCTAGCTTCTTCTCGAGCCGTTTAGTTAGCGTCCAAGTCGTGCATCCATACAGCAGTGTTGATATGATTGCTGCCTGGAAGAAACTGTGTTTCATTTTATCGGTCAGGTCTGATTTGCATATGTTTGATAGCCTATTGATAGCTGTCCATGCCTTTGTTTGCCGCTTGTTGATGTCAAGGAAGAAAATGGGTTTAATATATCTAAATTATACTAAAGTTAAGCAAATGTCTTAAATGAATTTTTTTTTTTTTTTCTCTCAAAAGAGGATTGTATATATAGTATCAGCCAATTACTGCTTACATAGTCAAATTTACCAGAAAATTAAAAGTATACATCATAAGAATGTGTATAAAGTATGAACATGCTCATTGGCGAGAGAACCCCCCCCCCTTGCCTGGGAATATGATTTGAACAGGCATTTGTTTGAGGCACTAAGATTTTCAAGTTATGAATTTAAAAATAAAAGAAATAAGAAAATGAATCAAGTAGAATAAAAACAAGGTAAGGAAATTCTCTGTAAAGTTGGTGTGCCTACGATTGCGAGGGGCTGGTCAAGAAATTAGTTGAGGGGATTTTTTTTCTCCTTATATTTGAAGTAGAGATCATCATTTTAAAGATTTAAACTGCTTAAAGTAGGTAAAAAGGAAAATGCAACCAAAAGGTAACAATAAAATATGCTTCTGTGCAGTTCACACCTGGAAATTAAGCGCTTCTACTCTTTCTCTGACACTTAAAGGATACCCCACTCCAACTTGAAATACTCTGTAGTCCTGCCAGCTGGGTTTAGAATACACTAACTGTATTCCTTGCAGAGACGTAAGTTCCTCACCTCCTTAAAAAGGAGTGGCCTAGTTATGACAAGAAACTGCATCTGATGGTGAGGCTCTAGTTCTGGGGAGTGTAGAGTATGCTTTCATTGTCATTACCATTAGGTCCACTCTGACCTGGAGTGGTAGTACTTTTTTGGCTCCTATCTATAGGTCAAATATATCTGTTAAAAAATAACCTACAAGGGTTGATATGCTATAAAACATAACCCACCAACCTGTAATAGTTTACTAAGGATTATTATTATGAACATGTCACCCGGCTGGCTCACTCACGGTCAACCTGGTCATGGCAACCAAATATGAACGTATCAGCTGTGGAGTTCACTCAACTACTTGATGTCTGACCTTCCCAGGTGGGAGATCAAATCTCAGCCAAATCAGCTGTCTGCCCACGTGAATTTTAGATCCAAACGACCAGATTCAGTGTTAATGACAAAAGTTGAAATAACCAGACTGGCCAATCATTCAATAATAGAATAAAAAAAATAAATAAAAAATTGAAGTCCAGAGAACGAACAAACACAGGGTTGAATAATGAAATAATAATGTTTTTAGTCAGAAAAAAAAAAACAGTTAACAATCACAAAATAATTGTTGTTATTTCAATGTTCCATTCCTCGTAAATACAAGCAGAATATCTCGGAATCTAGCCCCTATCTTGTGGTGGTCAGTCTAAGTCCACGGTCAGTCTTTCTCCCTTAGACTCACAAAGTATTCTCAATGTGTTATGTTAATCTTATCTTCAGCTTGTTGAAACAACAGAAATGTGAGAGGATCTGGTTATTTCCGAGTCTGGTGCAAGGCTTTTTCAATAGGAGCTTCAAGTCAACTCCGCAAGTTCTCTCGCCACACTGCCAACTGTCAGCAAAAATCCAGTTTATATAACTGTTTATTCTGTTTCCAAGTGAGCGTATTCCATCAACAACCCTTCTTCAATCAAATCTTCAACAATTAATTCCATTTACTGTTGCTTTCTGCTACCCCAAAAGTAAATCTCTGCACCTGCTACTAGGAGGGGGAGGTTGGTTGCCTCTATTAATGCGCCAAACAAAAATATGAAGTTCTTTATGCTACAATCCCTTCTCAATTGCCCAGTTGGCTGGGGCTGTAGAATACACCAATTGCTTCTCTGCAGAGGGGTTAGACCCCCCCCCCAATAAATGTCCTGGATATGACACTAAACAATCTGATGGTGAAGTTCCAGTAATGCTGGAGCTTTGGGGAATGCAGATTCTGGCCCGGAACGGTAGCACCTGATAGGGCCCTATCTATGGGTTAAATAGAACTAACTACGTACTTATGCTAAACTGAATTGTTTGAATTATAACTGTTTGACTAAACTGAATTGCTTGAAATAGAAATGTTTTGACAAACTGTGTACTTATGCTAAACTTCATCGTTTGAAATGGAACTACTTTTGACATTGAAACTGTACTTATGCTAAACTGAATTGTTTAATATAGAACTGTTTTGACATTTAACTGTGTGTAAACAAAATCTATACTTATACTAAACTGAATTAGAACTATTTGACTAAACAGAATAGGTTGAAATAGAAATGTTTTTGACAAACTGTACTCATGCTAAACTGAATTATTTGAAATAGAACTGACTATTTGTATAAAAATAGATTTGGTGTTAAATAACCTACAAAGGTTGATATGCCATAAAACCCAACCAACCAACCTCTCCTCAAATAAGGTGTGTCCTGGTTATGACACTGCTGAAAGATGGGCTATATTAAATGGCAATACAAATATAGAAAATAAACTTGTGAAAACAGTTTAGATCCAGTTAACTCATAAATGATTGTATCAAGTCCCAAATCAATAAAGATTTTATAATCCAATTTACTATTTAATCCAGAAAGGGAAAAGTTACAAATAGCTATTTCTAACATATCGGTCAAATGTTCTTTTCCTTTGCATTAAATGTAATGTTTATGGTCATTTATTTCAGACAGGAAATTGTTTACGGCTTATACACAAGACAATTCAACATTTCAGTAATCTGCATTCGGTACTGGGACTCTAGTTCCATTACTACCAGGTCCACTCTGATCTGATGTAATTGTACTTGTTAGGGCCTCATCTATGTGTTAAATAAATTATTAGTAAAGGATAGGAGTATTTGAAACTGTAAAACTGTATGCAAACAAATGATTATTATTAAATAAAATTATTTGGATTAAAAATTGTTGCTTGAAGCTATAATTATTTACTAAGGATTATTATTAACTACTTTAAGCCAAATATTTGCTTGCAAATTATTGGTGTTAGATAGGAATACTGTGTGCAAATAAAGAATTATTGAATAGGAATAGTTACTTTTAAACTATATAATTATGTATAAATTATTAGTATTAGATAGTTCTTGAAATTATAGAGATGTGCAAATTTTCCTTTTAAATAGAATTATAACAATTTAAACATGCTTATAGACAAAAAATGCAATTGAGCATTGAAAATAAAGTTATAATTACAGTCATTCATTTACAAATGAATTAAATTTTGGCATTAAATAATCTGTGGTGTGGAAAGTTCCTGTTGTGTAGTGACTAACATGCTAGACTGCGGTATTGTAGTAAGTGAGTTTGAACTCCAATCGCACGATTAGATTCAGTTTCTGACTAATAACCTTGGGAAAGGTATGACCCCCCTCCTTATTCTTTTAGCTATAAGTTAAATAGTACCCTGCTGTTTTTCTATCAAAATGCTTTTGGCATTATATAATCTACAAATGTTGATATACAGTTGACTGAAGAAATCAAACTAAATAACCCTTAAGGAGTTGGTTTGCCATTAAATGAATAAATCAAATTTCAGCATTAAGTAAACCGTAAAGGGATGATATGCCATTAAACAAATAAATCAAAACAAAATCAAACAATTCTATATTCTCTTTTAGATTCAGTTTTTATCAGATGAAGTTAAAAAAGCAAAGCAATATTCACATCATGTGTTACATATTCACCCTCGACCGAGCCATCAATCAAGAGATGTACCTGTGTAAATAACAGGTGCATCTGGTCGAAGATGTCGGAATATCACCTTGACCTGTGGACATGGTTGAATTCGGTGCAGATGTGTACACCCACAGGAAGCAGGTGGGTATCAAACAATTATATAACTAGATGCCACAGACGGCTTGGGGTAGTCAGTTCCAGTGAGTTAGTTCAAGGCAGTTAAATTGCAGTCGCATTTGGAGTTCGATTTGTAGTCGCAGTTGGAGATAGGATGCCTGCGGAGTGAGAACCAGCTCCAGACTGAGGGCTTGGGCCCTCAGGATCCACGGTTGAGCAGCCCAGCAGAATGAGGAAGAAGTGCTGCTATGGTCAGAGGAACTTGGGGTCAATATGTGGCAGTCTGTCTCCGTCTCCAACTCACCTCTCAAACATAACCAACATCAACCCTTTCACAACCCTTTTGAGAATAAAGTGTGAGAGGTATATTTTTATAAAGAAGTGTGTTTGTTCGTTCCTTTGAAGTCGTCATTATGTTTCTGCTTACATCTGCATGTATATGAGTATACAACACATGTCCCTCAAGATGTGTGTTTGTGTTTTCTTCTTTTTTTTTTTTTTTTTTTTTTTTAAGGACTCGCAGTACTCTCAAAAGGTTAAAGTTAAAGATCATTATCAATAACCATCATCAACCATTCTGAAGGTAGAATTTTTTTTCAAGTGATTTAATGAAAAATGTACTGGAAATCTGACAGATAACTCCTGCACTCAAACTAAATAGATATATTAATCTGGTTATCATCGCCAAAGTCAACAACTCAGGTATTAAATAATAGGTTGCTGATAGAATGTTCAGTAAAAAAAACAAAACATTTAGCAATTTGTAGGTTGAATGACGTGTGTGTGTGTTCCAGAATAGAGACAAGTAATCAGAGAAGTGCCTTGTAGTATAACAGTTATTGCTGTAAGAAGTGGACCTGGTAGTTTGAATTCTAGAAGCCCAGTTAGTTGGGGCTGTAGAATCAACAGCATCTCTACAGAGGGGTCAGACTCCTCCCTCCCCTTAGTGAATGTCCAGCATATAACTAAACCAAATTAGATAAACTAAATCAAATTGGAGGTGCCCGTGGTGTAATGGTTATTGTCGCAGGAATTGGACATGGCGACACAAGTTCAAATCCTGGACTGATTGCATTTCACATTGCACTAATACCCTTGGGAAAGGTATGAATCCAATTAATCTCCATCCAGCTATGGGTAAATAGTAGGACAGACTAGGTTCTTCAGCCTTGGTAAGACAACTAGTCTAGGAGAAGGAAAACTTTAAATTCAAACCTGTTAAACTCCGCTTAAAAAACCTTGTGTCATATCCTGCCCGAGCGGAGGGTTTGGGTAAATATGATAAACTAAATCAAATTGAAGTAATAATTTACTAAGCTTTGTGTTTAGATGTGACACAAGGCCATATGAATGGGGCACCCAATGAGAATTGAACTCGCCCATGCAAGGTTTGTTAGTCTAGCTTGCTAACCATTACACCACTCAAGGCACCTAAAAATAATTTACTAAGCATTTTGCTCAGATGTGACACTCGGCTGTATGATTTGAGCACCCAGTGTGACTCAAACTAACTAGTGAAGGTTTGCTAGCCTCGCTTGCTAACCATTACACCATCTGAGGTGCCCAAATCAAATTGAAGTAATGTCCTGGGTACAAATGACTGATGTTTAATTGAATTGTTAGAAATAAAACTCTTTGACCATTTTAACTGTGTGTAAACAAGTGACTGATGTTTAATTTGAATTGTTAGTGAAACAGCAGAACTTGGAACCATTTAACTGTGTGTAAACGAATGAGTAATGTTGAATAGAATAATTAGTGTTAAATAGCAATACTTGTAACCACTTCACTGTCTGCAAACAAAGGATTGATATGAAGTAGAATTATTCATATTAGATAGAAATACTTGAAATTATTTAACTGTGTACAAAAACAATGAGTTCAGGCTAATTTAAAAATGTTATTAAAAGAATGTTTACAAATCATATATATGTGTGTGTATATATATATATATATATATATATATATATATATATATATATATATGATTTGTATATACACACACACACACACACTCACAGAACTTTGCATTAAATAACCTACAATGGTTGATGTGTCATAAAACCCAACTGACTAACCAAATGATTAATATGGAATAGAATTATTAGTGTTAGCAATAATTGAAACCTTTTAACAGTGTAGAAACAAAAGCAATACTAGTATGCAAACAAATAAGTTCTAATTTAAAAATGAAATTACCAACAAACTATTCACTTACAAATCATATATCTGTGTAGATGTGTGCGAACAAATGACTGATGTTAAATTGTTCCTGTTACATAATACTTGAAACCATTTAACTGGGTGCAAAAAAATGACTAATAGCAAACAATTATTTGTATTAGATAGAAATACTAGAAACCATTTAACAGTATGCAAAAAATGAGCTCAGGTTCTTTTAAAAATGTTATCAACAAAATATTTACAAATTATATATTTAGTATATATGTATAAACATTATTTGGTATTAAATAACCTACAATGGTTGATATGTCATAAAACCAAACCAGCCAACCAACAAACTAGAAGAGGCTGTTTGCATTTCATGTAGTGCTGATACCCTTAGGAAAGGTATGAACCCAGCTATGGGTAAGTAGTAGGGCAGATTGGACTCTAACTTTGGTTTGATATTACAAGAAGAAATAAAACTGAATTCAAACCAGCTATACTTTTGTTGGAATTCAAGTAGCCATCCTTTTTCTGGTTGAGTGATACAAGATGCTCCTTCTCAGTAACAAGGTGCATTAAGTTGGTAGTCTGTTAATTTGCCATTGTTTATATGTGACTTAGTGGCGTCTGATTGGATAATCTACTGCTTCTATTTTAGTCGCCTTTCATTGGCTAATCTACTGATGGGGAAAGTCCATAAATATTTGCTGACAATTTGTAAATGGCTGACATCATGGAGGAGATCCCCCCCCTAAACAATCCAATTACTGTGTTTTAAAAAATTTACCTTGTATCACTTCCTACCCATAGCAGAAGAGTAAATGCATACATCAGAGAGTTCCCAATTTCCTTTAGAACAGGGAGGGTCTCCTCATGGTGTAATGGTTAAAGTGATGGACTTTGGAATCGTAGTAAGCGAGTTCGTACTCCAGTCGAGCTATTACATTCACTTTCGGGCAAATACCCTTGGGAAAGGTATGAACCCCCTTATCCTTCCAGCTATGGGTTAAATAGTACCAGTACTGTTCTTCTTGGAGAGTGGCTCTGGCATTAAATAACCTACAAAGGTTGATATGCCATTAAACAAAGAAACCAAGAAATCTTTAGAACAGTTTTAGTTGGGTTTGTTTAATAGCATATCAACCTTTGTGGGTTATTTAATGTCCAAGCCATCCTTGTAGAAGAATATATTGGTATTATTTGACACTTAACAGGGGGGGGGGTCATACCTTTCCCTAGGGTATTTGTCTGAAAGTGAATGTTATAGCGTGACTGGAGTTTGAACTCACTGTGATGTCACAGTTCAGCACATTAGCTGCTACACCATGTGGATTTCCTTTTTAAAACAGGTAAATAATGTTAGTACAATTTGTGTAGTTCAAGACAGGCTGATTGATAGGGTCCTGTATGATACACATTAAATAGCCTACCTAGGGCAATCTCCTTCAGGGTAGTTCTCTTGAGTAATCACACTTATTTCAGTGTCCATCTCATTCATGGTTTGAAATGTCTCATTAAATGGTGATGGACAGAACTTAAGGATGTGTGTGTGAGTGTGTGTGTGTGAGAGAGAGAGAGAGAGAGCTTCAAGTGACTGCCGCCTGTGCTTTCTGTCAAAAATTCCTTATAACTAATGTACCCTAAGATGAGTTAAATTTGTGAGTGGCAACCCTAAACTTCCTTAGACACCAACTGAAAAAGTCTGGATGATGTATGGCCAAAACACTTTAGATAAAAAAAATATAGACTAGGAAAACAGTCCAATTACAAGAAAAATGAATAAAAAATCTAGCCCAAATGAGCATTTCTAATCCATGACTGGCATTTGATAACGACACATCCCATAAATAAGCTTGGACACATCGCCTCTGATATTTCTGGGTTTAGGGTGTTTCAGCTTGTTCATAGGTCTGGGGCCTGGAGAGCCAACAATCTTTGAATGACTCATAACAATAACCATTTTATTTTGCTTTTATTTTTTTGTAATTTCAACTGTTTTTAATTTATTTTGAAAAATAATTATGTAAATTTCTTTAAACTTCTGAATTCTGGTGGTTGATCTTTACATTTAAATTCATTTATGTGTTTTAAAATATATGCCAAGAATGGAATGAGTAGTGGGGCAATTTTGACAGTGTCTGAGGGTTTTAGCACTTAACCTTATGCTTGACTAAGTTAAACTCAGTAAATGATAACTACAAATACTAGTTTACTTGTTCTGTTCATATACTCTGTTAGAAAACAGTCTCACTCTGACCTGGAGTGGTAGCACCTGATAGGGTCCTATCTATAAGTCAAATAGAACTGTTTGACATTTAAATTGAGTGCAAACAAATGACTTAAATTCTAAATTGAATTAATTGAAATAGAACTAATTGATCATTAAACTGTGTGTAAACAAAATGACTGATGTTTAATTGAATTATTAGTGATACATAGTATTACTTGGAACCATTTAACTGTGTGGAAAAGAATGAGCTTAGGATTGAAAATCCGGTGAACACCTATACATGACATACGGAAATACTGGAAGCTGTTTCGACCTTATTAGGTCTCATCAGCAGTGTATACCGTGATCTCCACCACAAGAACATGATCAACAAAATGTATTTACAAATCATATATAATTAAATAGTATATATGTACAAAGAGGATTTGGCATTACATAACCTACAATGGTAGATATGCCTCCAAACCAAACCTTTATTTAAACAGAAAAAGCATTACTTCAGCTGTATTGAAAATTTTCATAGTAGGAGGTTTTGTGATGATGAGTCGTGGATCTATTGATAATGTTTCAGTGGTAGGTTCTGTGACAATGTTTTATAGTAGAAGGTATAGTGATAATGTTTCTTAGTGGGAGGTTTAGTGATAATCTAGTCTTAATGATAAATTTTTATCATTAAGGTTTTTCGGACTATTGTCTTCATCTTTATTGTTATTTCCACAACGTTTTGGCTGATATGTCCTCTGGCCTTCTTCAGGTGTTTATCGAACTCGGGAACCTTCACGGAACTTTGAACTACGTCCTTTATTGAAACCACGGGGGGTCGCCTGTTCTGATTCCATTAGCCAGGTATAAGTGTTAAGTATTCCTGTATTGTTACTCACCTGTAGTGAGGATTGAACCTGCAACATTCAGATGATTGTCTCCTTAGAAGCTCAGGGAACCAACGCCTATAACCGTTACGCCATGTGTCCTGCCGGTTATGGTTAACGGAATCAGAACAGGCAACCCCCATGGTTTCAATAAAGGACGTAGTTCGAAGTTCCATGAAGGTTCCCGAGTTCGACAAGCTCCTGAAGAAGGCCAGAGGACATATTGGCCAAAACGTTGTGGAAATAACAATAAAGATGAAGACAGTAGTCCAAAAAACCTTAATGATAAAAATCAACAAGCTTCGTCTCAGAAATTTAGAAAACCTTAATGATAAAGTTATAAACTTTGAATGTATGTATTTACCCAACCCCTCCACCCCAGACAAGATGTGATACAAGATCAATTTTTAAGCTGAATAAAGCTGGTTTACATTCCATTGTCTTTCTAGATTGGTTACCTAACCAAGGTTAAAGAATCCAGTCTCTCATATTATTTAACTACAGCTGGAGGGAGAGCAGATGAATTCATGCCTTTCCTAATGTCATTATGAAGTAAAATGCAAACAGCATCATCCAGGATTTGAACTCAGGTCACTAATTCCATTTCCTATGATGGTAACTGTTACATTAAGATTCAAGTTGTAATTCTGTAGCAGAAAGAAAATTGAAATTTTTGTTTGGCGCATAATTTAATTTGACCGTTAGAGTCGCCGAACATTTTCACCCAATCAGGATGACTTGTCCTTTTCAGCCCGAACCATATTTCCTAGCAACACCAAAAATTGAAGAAAGCCCGCCAATCTCTCTCTCACTCAGAAATCTCCAAAGGGAATGGACGTCTATTTGTCTGTTCCCGAATAGTAGTAGCCTCATCAACCCCTATGAGGAGAGCCATCTGGTTTATGGATCCCTTCAGTCCATTCTTCTAGATCAAAGGATTCTAGTTAAAAAACAAATTAGATGATACACTCTAACAACTTCCTACATTCTTTCTTTATTAGGAGACCTTGCAGCATACCAGTGTAAACCCCTATACTTCATTCTGCCATTAAAACCTTTCTTCAAAAACCTAACGACGTCTTCATTCTTCTCCACCACCTTTATTTTCCATCAACATTTAGCGAGGGAATAACTACCAATGAAATACCAACTCAACCAAAGTAATGCCAACAAAACCAACTTAAACCTTCAACCAAAAAACCCAACAACAATAATAATAATAATAATAATGTTATCCCCATTGCTATAAATGACGACTTTCCTACTTATAAGAATACGCAACCACATATAAAAAATAAATTAAATATACCACGACAAAAATGGAAACTAAACCTAAAAACACAATATAACCTCCTACAATTCTTAGTCATTTGATGTTTTGGAGAAAAAATATCTCTAAAAACAAATAGTAGATATAATTTTGAATGTAAATTACAATTTATAAATTACTGGTACCATTTATTAATCTTTTGAAACTGTTGATGTCAGCCAGGACAGGGTTGAATGGATGTCTGACAGTTGCCAATCGAGCAAATCAACTTTCTTCACACTGAGGAGGTTCTAAGAAAGGACAAGTGCTGATATAACCTGGTGCCAGTGTTGTTGCTGAAGTTGCCAAAATAAGATTGAAGATAGCAACAGTTTACTGTAGAGACTCCAGCTCCTGGTTTTGAATTCAGTTATCTTTCTCCTATAGTGGTTGCCAACCAAGGGTAGTGATCCAAGCTTGCTCTGTTTTTTTGCCCATGCTGAAAATGGTGTTTGAAAGAATACATGGATTTGCACCTTTCATTCAAGACTTTTTTTACAGTGATCTAAAACAGTCTGAAGAGAAGAAAAAAAGGTTAGCTAATATATAGATCCTAAGTGATTAGTATTCAATGCTAGGGTCTGCCTTACAGACATGCACAATGTACATGTGAATATCATCCTTTATGAGTGAGGCCTTTAGTACAATATCAAATTGGAGATCATATTTACCCAACCCCTCCGCTCGGGCAGGATATGACACAAGGTCAATTTTTTTAAGCGGAGTTTAACAGGTTTGAATTCAGAGTTTTCCTTCTCCTAGACTAGTTGCCTCACCGAGACTGAAGAAGCTAGTCTGTCCTACTATTTACCCATAGCTGGAGGGAGAATAATTGGATTCATACATTTCCCAAGGGTATTAGTGCATGTGAAATGCAATCAGTCCAGGATTTGAACTCGTGTCGCCGTGTCCAATTCCTGCAACGATAACCATTACACCATGGGCACCTCCCAAATTGGAGATAATGAACACAAATTACAGTCAATTGAAGGTAAAGGTTGGCAGTTCAAATTTAGGTTTATCTGTTTTTTTTTCTAGTTTTCCTCAATGACACAAGTGAAATTTCATAACATTTCAATTATATTGTGTACAAGATGACCAGTGAACATGTTAGGTTTCCATTGTAATTGGAATTCATAATACTATTGATCCTTCTATTCAGGAAAGAGTCCATCCTGTTGGCAGGACTTAAAATAGGCTGACTGTATCCATTACAGAGGAATAAGACCCACACCAAAAAAGGGTGTCCTGGGTATGAGATTAAAATGTATCTGACGGTGAGGCTACTGTTCTGGAGATCTGGGGCGTGTGGAGTACTTCTGTATTGTCATTACTTGAGTCCCATCTATAGATCAAATAGATCTGTTTAAAAATTATTTGTATTCGATAGAAATACTTGATACCATATAATTGTGTAAGTTACTTGAAGCTATAATTGTTTACTATGGATTATTATTATTATTAACCAGTTGGGGCTGCAGAATACACCAACTATACTTCTGCAGAGGGGTAAGACTCCCCTAACGAGTGTCCTGGATATGACACTAAACAATCTGATGATGAGGCTCTAGTAATGCTGGAGCTTTGGAGAATGCAGAGTACCCCTTTCTAGTCATCGCTCACAGGTCCACTCTGGCCTGGAGTGGTAGCTCCTGATAGGCTTCTATCTATGGGTCAAATAGAATTAAACAGGATACTTATGCTTTACTGAATTGTTTGAAATAGAACTGTTTTGACATTTAAACTGCGTACTTATGCTAAGCTGAATAGTTTGAATTAGAATTGTTTATATGTATAAAAATGGATTTGGCATTAAATGAACTAGAATGGTTGATATGCCATAAAACCAAACCACACCAAATTATTATTAATTACTTGAAACTATATAACTGTGTGCAAACAAAATTTATTAAAGAGAAATGATTACCTGAAACCATATTGTTGAATATAGATTATTAGTTTTAGGTAGGAATACTTGAAACCATGCATGTGCAAATTATTTGCATTAGATCTATCATCATCATCATCATCATACTGCCAGCTTTGATTTCCCTGATCCTCTCTTGCCACCCATCTCTATCATCTATTGCTCCCAAGAGCTCTTCCAGGCTATATTCTATATTGGCACTGAACTGTTGTATATAGGTTCGAGCCTTTGCTCATCCATATGAAGGGGTCCACAGGAGTATATCACTTATGAGTTCATCCTTGCTTCTCCAGCAGTGTCCTGGATGTCTAGTTTGTCTAACTTGGAGAGTGTTTCTGATGGTGGTAGGTGGCCATACAGTTGCTGTTTTGTGGGATGCTGCCTCCAGGACTTGTTCAATACAGCTCACAGCATTCTTGTGTAATTACCGCCAAGTTTTTTCTCCATCTGTTTAGTTAGCATCCATTTAGTTCATCCATATAGCAATATCGAAATGACTGCTGCTTGGAAAAAACTGTTTTATTTTATCGGTTAGGTCTGACTTCCATACGACCGATAGCCTATTGATAGCTGTCTATGCCTTTGCTAGTTGCGTGTTGATATCTTTCTCAGTTGATGAAACGCTGTTTCTGAGGTAGGTGAACCTGTCCACCAGTTTCAAAAGACCACCTCTTAGTGTGTAGATATCACCTCTTTGATTAAAGCACATGTATTCCGTCTTGTCTGTGTTGACATGGAGACCTATACCACCAAGTTCTTGTTCCAGACTATGTAGCAGGGATTTGGTCTGGGACAGGTGTATTTGCCAGAAGTGTTATTTCAACAGCGTAGTCTGTGTCTGTAATTGTTTGTGTGGGGTATCTTCTGTTTATTTCCTTTGCCGGCTTGAAACTGTTTTCTTTCATTAAATCTTTAGACGTTCTAAGCATGTAGTCTAGGCAGATGATAAACAGGTATAGGGCTAATGTATCTCTTTGCAGCGCACCTACTACAATGTCAAAGTAGTCTGTGTCTCCATCTGGTGAGCAGACTTTTACTTTCGTAAATACGCTAAAAATGTAAATATGAACATTCAAAGAGCATGATTCCTTAAACTCTTGATATAAAACCCCTAGATATGTTGATATGCCGTTAAAATCAATCTAAGAAGAGTGAAAGATTTTCAAATAATTTTACCGTTTTGTAATAATCTAATTAATGGGAGAGAACTTTGTAAAGATTTTATTCGAGTTACTTCCCTTTGATTATTGTGTTCGCCCTCAATTTGAATGAGTGTGTAAAGATCGTTCGCGAGACAGTTGCTTATTTTCCAGGTTTAGCCAGAGTTTTTGTAGGATGATTTTTGATGGAGAAGTTGGTTTGTTAGTAGCGAGGGAAAGTTTGTTGTTAGCGAGGATGTTGTAACGTATGTGTGTTTACGTTGTGTTGTTTCCTTGCTAAGTGTGTAAGACCCTCGCTAGTAGTTTGTGAGAAATAAAAGGAGGAGGAAGATGAAGAAGTAAGATGGCGATAGTCGAAAGGTATTTTTGGAATAAGGTTTTATTTGCAGCATGGAATTTTGGGTTTGCTTTTGGTGCTGCAAGACTCGGGAAGGGTTGTGAGTATTGAGGCGAAATTGAGTTATAAGTAGTTGAGATGGCAGCATGTGTCGTCGGACGTGTGAGGGATTGTGTTTGTTGCATTTTGACAAAAGACATGTTGCAGTTGTAGGAATTGAACTTTGGATGTCACCGTGAGTTTCGTGTCTGGTATTTGGGGAGAGTAGGCGTTATCTCCATTAAGGTGGACCAGAGGTGAATTGAGAGCTAGCGTGTCGAGAGCGGGATTACGCTCAGATTGACGTAGCCAATTTTGGGGTGACATAAAGTTGTGCCTGTGCGAGGCATGATGAACGCATCTGATTTATATTCAACTGGGATTCCTTGTAAGGAATCCATGAATTAGATGGGTTCCCTCGTGTATCCATGTTGCTGCTGTTGCTATTCTAGAGCCGCAGTGAGGTGTCCGCACTGAGCGGCATTGTCCAGCTAAAAAGCATCGCTATTGAAGAACGGCCAGTGTGACATCTGCATTGGTCGGCGTTCTCCAGCCAAAGAGACTGTGTTTGGCAGCTTACAAGATTTGGTGGCCGGAAATGAAGGTCCGGGCTGAATAGGATAAATCATCCTGATTGGTTGAAATTAAGTGTCGAATTAAATTGCGCGCAAAACCAAAATACGAAATTTTTCCCTTCTCTACAGAGGTAAAAGATTTCAAATACTGATTTTCAAGGCAAGTCCTCTTCATTTCAGATGTAGGCAAAGCACAATCCTCCTATCCATCTAAAATTTTCTGTGACCAATCATCAGTGTGTGAGTTCATGTGAAGACCAAGATATTAAGATTTATTCTTAATAATGTAAAGTGTTTTGCAAAGGCTTTTGCTTGTTTTTATGACTTGATAACTCTTGTTGGGTTACTAAATGCCAGAGTCAGTTTTTTCTTTGCATATAATCTAAGTATTCCTCTCTATTAGCATAGTGGATAGAGTGTTGGCCGGCCCATTAGCATAGTGGATAAAGTGTTGGCTGGTCCATTAACATAGTGGATAGAGTGTTGGCCGGTTCATTAGCATAGTGGATAGAGTGTTGGCTGGTCCATTAGCATAGTGGATAGAGTGTTGGCCGGCCCATTAGCATAGTGGATAGAGTGTTGGCTGGTCCATTAGCATAGTGGATAGAGTGTTGGCCGGCCCATTAGCATAGTGGATAGAGTGTTGGCCGGTTCATTAGCATAGTGGATAGAGTGTTGGCCGCTTCATTAGAATAGTGGATAGAGTGTTGGCCGCTTCATTAGCATAGTGGATAGAGTGTTGGCCGGCCCATTAGCATAGTGGATAGAGTGTTGGCCGGCCCATTAGAATAGTGGATAGAGTGTTGGCCGGTTCATTAGCATAGTGGATAGAGTGTTGGCTGGTCCATTAGCATAGTGGATAGAGTGTTGGCCGGCCCATTAGCATAGTGGATAGAGTGTTGGCCGGTTCATTAGCATAGTGGATAGAGTGTTGGCCGCTTCATTAGAATAGTGGATAGAGTGTTGGCCGCTTCATTAGCATAGTGGATAGAGTGTTGGCCGGCCCATTAGCATAGTGGATAGAGTGTTGGCCGGCCCATTAGAATAGTGGATAGAGTGTTGGCCAGCTCATTAGCATAGTGGATAGAGTGTTGGCTGGTCCATTAGCATAGTGGATAGAGTGTTGGCTGGCCCATTAGCATAGTGGATAGAGTGTTGGCTGGTTCATTAGAATAGTGGATAGAGTGTTGGCTGGTCCATTAGCATAGTGGATAGAGTGTTGGCTGGTCCATTAGCATAGTGGATAGAGTGTTGGCCGGCCCATTAGCATAGTGGATAGAGTGTTGGCCGGTTCACTAGCATAGTGGATAGAGTGTTGGCTGGTCCATTAGCATAGTGGATAGAGTGTTGGCCGGCCCATTAGCATAGTGGATAGAGTGTTGGCTGGTTCATTAGCATAGTGGATAGAGTGTTGGCTGGTTCATTAGCATAGTGGATAGAGTGTTGGTAGGTTCATTAGCATAGTGGATAGAGTGTTGGCCGGCCCATTAGCATAGTGGATAGAGTGTTGGCCGGCCCATTAGCATAGTTGATAGAGTGTTGGCCGGCCCATTAGCATAGTGGATAGAGTGTTGGCCGCTTCATTAGAATAGTGGATAGAGTGTTGGCCAGCTCATTAGCATAGGGGATAGAGTGTTGGCTGGTCCATTAGCATAGTGGATAGAGTGTTGGCTGGTCCATTAGCATAGTGGATAGAGTGTTGGCCGGCCCATTAGCATAGTGGATAGAGTGTTGGCTGGTCCATTAGCATAGTGGATAGAGTGTTGGCCAGCCCATTCGAATAGTGGATAGAGTGTTGGCCAGCCCATTAGCATAGTGGATAGAGTGTTGGCCAGCCCATTAGCATAGTGGATAGAGTGTTGGCCGCTTCATTAGAATAGTGGATAGAGTGTTGGCCGGCCCATTAGCATAGTGGATAGAGTGTTGGCTGGTTCATTAGCATAGTGGATAGAGTGTTGGCTGGTTCATTAGCATAGTGGATAGAGTGTTGGCTGGTTCATTAGCATAGTGGATAGAGTGTTGGCCGGCCCATTAGCATAGTGGATAGAGTGTTGGCCGGCCCATTAGCATAGTGGATAGAGTGTTGGCCGGCCCATTAGCATAGTGGATAGAGTGTTGGCCGCTTCATTAGAATAGTGGATAGAGTGTTGGCCAGCTCATTAGCATAGGGGATAGAGTGTTGGCTGGTCCATTAGCATAGTGGATAGAGTGTTGGCTGGTCCATTAGCATAGTGGATAGAGTGTTGGCCGGCCCATTAGCATAGTGGATAGAGTGTTGGCTGGTCCATTAGCATAGTGGATAGAGTGTTGGCCAGCCCATTCGAATAGTGGATAGAGTGTTGGCCAGCCCATTAGCATAGTGGATAGAGTGTTGGCCAGCCCATTAGCATAGTGGATAGAGTGTTGGCTGGTTCATTAGCATAGTGGATAGAGTGTTGGCCGGCCCATTAGCATAGTGGATAGAGTGTTGGCCGCTTCATTAGAATAGTGGATAGAGTGTTGGCCAGCCCATTAGAATAGTGGATAGAGTGTTGGCCAGCCCATTAGAATAGTGGATAGAGTGTTGGCCAGCCCATTAGCATAGTGGATAGAGTGTTGGCCGCTTCATTAGAATAGTGGATAGAGTGTTGGCCAGCCCATTAGCATAGTGGATAGAGTGTTGGCCGCTTCATTAGAATAGTGGATAGAGTGTTGGCCAGTTCATTAGCATAGTGGATAGAGTGTTGGCTGGCCCATTAGCATAGTGGATAGAGTGTTGGCCAGCCCATTAGAATAGTGGATAGAGTGTTCACCAATGGCCAGGGAGATCAGATTTCAATCTCAGGTCGAGTCATACGAAAGACTCAAAAAATGGTACTTGATGCCTTCATGCTTTATAATGCTTCTCGGTATTATAAAGTATGGATTAAGGGTAAGTGAATCAATCCAGGGAAAGGTGTTGCACCCACTCTGACACCTTAGTGTAGTAGCTATTGAAAAAGGAGCCTTTGGGTTACCTTTGACTATGGTCTGTTAACTTACTTTTATGGTTTTGAGTATTTCTAACTAATACTAATAATTTTCACATACTTATATGGTTTCAAGTATTCCTATCTAATGCTAATAATATTCAAACAGTTCTATTTGATACCATTACTGTTCTACAAGAATAGCTTTCTCATTAAATAACCCATGAAGGTTGATATGCCATTAAACCAAGAAAGCAAAGCAAACCTTTTTGATCCAAAAATGAGACCACTACAAAACTGAGTGGACCTGGGAGTAATGGCAATCAGAGGGTGACTTTACACTACTCAGAACTCTTCCAATGGAACCTCACTACTAGTGTCATACACAGAATATCTCCTTTTTGGCAGGGTCTTACACCTCTGCAAGTGATACAGATGATATATTCTAACAGCGGGGATTTTACAGAGGATCAAGAACTATATTTATTATGGTGGTCAATTTAGTTCAAGTGTGCCAAAAACACATCTAGCACTTCCCTCAATTTTCAAAATTTTCTCTTCGCTTTTTTTATGTTGACTGAAGGTGTTGTTTACAATCACAAAAAGATGCAATTTCAGAGTTAAATGAAAAAGTTGGTATTACACAAGTGGTGATTTGACACTTGCAAATGCAGCATACACTTGGCATGTTTCATTTTCAAGAACAACTGTTCACTGCCTTATGTAATGTCAAACATACTCACTACTTGATGGGTGGAGTGATAAAGTTGGGGAATTATCCAGATGGCATCGTTTGGTTCTTATAGAAATTGAGGATATGGCCATCAAGAAACTTAGACTTCAAATTTTCTAAACACTAAAGATTGGTGAGCGCTATCTGCAGTTAGAATGGTACATATTTCTTCTCAGACCACTTCAAAAGGAGAAGAGAAAATTTTGAACATTAGGTGAAAGGGAGGTGTGCACAGATGGGTGTTGCAGGCCGCAGTTTAGTGACCCTTACTTTCACACATATTTGAATTTCTATTCTATCAATTTTAGCCCATTGGTATAATGGTTAGAGTATTCGTCAATGGTCTGAGAGACCGAGGTTCAATCTCAGGTTGAGTCATACCAAAGACTTAAAAAAATGGTACTTGATGCCTTCTTGCTTAACACTCAATATTATAAGGTATGGATCAAGGGTAAGTGAAGTAATCCAAGGAAAGAAGTAGCACTCTCCCCTACACCTTGGTGTTGTATCAAGTAAAAAGGGAGCCTACGGGTCACTCTCAACTATGGTTGGCCAACTTAATTACAACTTATGAATTTTATAATTTTGCAAATTTTCAAATTTTATAATTGTTGGAATTCTGTTATAACACGACACTTGCTTGGTCTAAATGGCCCTGGTGGCAGTGATGAACATACCTTGTGCTACAATAACAACAACATCAGTTTTGTCAGACTTGTTGGTGGGGCTTAAAATATGCTGATGAACCCCCTGTAGAGATATATAACCCCCTCCCTAAAAAGAGTGTACTGGATATGACACTAAACAGCATTTGATGATAAGGTTCCAGTTTTTGAGATCTGGGGAGTGTGGAGTAGCTTTTCATTGCTATTCATAACCTAGATTGGTTTGGTTTGGTTTTATGGTATATCAACCATTTTAGATTATTTGATGCCAAATCCTCTTTATATATATATATATATATATAATTTGTAAACACATTTTGTTGATAACTTTTTAAATGAGCCTATAACAAGAGGGCAGATGATATTACCATTTTGGCATAAATGGTAACTGACGTAGTATTGTTCTGTTGTCTCTTGTTATTTCTATAGAAAGGAAACAAATAATGAATCCGTAGATACTGATGGCTTTCAATCTAGTAGTTTAATGACTGCTTGAGAGGAAGTTTTCCTTATGCCGCGAGTTGAATAGAATGGGCAATCATTTGTAAATGGCTTGTGCGGGAGTTTAGTGCTTAGCCAGAAGCTTCGGGTCCAAATCGTTTAGGAGGGAGAAATAATTGACCAGGAAATGGTCTCCTAAGGTATGCAGAGGAACAATCTTGAATTGTGCTCTCTCAAGATGGATAGTCCCTGCCTGCTGTTGGAATTGTCCTGAGTTGGAGAGAGAAATGTTTTCTCTCGTATCGGCTGGTCTTGCCTTCTGCCAACCAAGAAGAATGAGAAAAGAAAAGAGAGATCGCACGTGTTTAGCGCTGCCTTTTATGGTGCCCGCTGAGGTGTGCTCAGGCAGAATGGCATGGGTCGTTCTAATTGGATGAAATGTATAATTTCAGAATTCCAGTGGCAAAACAATTCCCGCACTAAATAATGGTTTGCAATTCTAAACTCAGTCTTTTGCACACAATTAAATAATTTCAAGGATTGTTATGTATCTCTAACAATTCAATTAAACATCAGTCATTTGTTTACACACAGTTAAATGATCAAACAGTTCTATTTGAAATAATTCAGTTCAATGTAAATCAACAAAGTTAAATGGCTCCAAGTATGGCTATGTATCTCTAACAATTCAATTAAACATCAGTCATTTGTTTACACACAGTTAAATGATCAAACAGTTCTATATCTACTAATTCAATTTAGCATAAGTCATAAATTTGTACTCAATTTAAATGTCAAACAGTTCTATTTGACCCATAGATAGGACCCTATCTGAGGCTACCACTCCAGGTCAGCATTACTTGAGCCTGACCATCAGATTGTTTAGTGTCATATCCAAAACACTCATTAGGGTGGGGTCTTACCCCTCTGCAGTGATGAAGTTAGTGTGTTCTACAGGCCCATCCGACCGAGCTATCTGACCTAGAGTGGTAGTACCTGTTTGGGTCCTATCTACGGGTCAAATGGAACTATTCAAAAATTAATCATATTTGATTAAAATACTTGATGCCATATAGCTGTAAATTATTTGCATTAATAATCATCATCATGTCGTGCTGCCCACACGGATATCCCTGACTCTCTCTTGCCACTTTTCCCTATCGTTCATTGCTTCTGGCAAGTCTTCTGGACTACATCCTGTATCTTCACATAGCTGCTGTATGTATGTTCGAGCTGGTCGTCCTGCTTTTGCTCGGCCATAAGTGGGGGTCCATAGAAGTACATCACTTATGAGCTCATCTCTGCTCCTCCAATAGTGTCCTGCGTATCTGGTTCGTCTAACTTGGATAATTTTCCTGATGAGAGGCAGGTGGCTGTATAGTTGGTGCTTTGTGGGGTGTTGCCACCAGGACTTGTTTAATATTGCTCGCAACATCCTTGTCTAATTGCCATTTAGCTTCTTTTCGAGCTGTTTTGTTAGCATCCAGGTGGTGCATCCATACAGCAGTATCGACATGACCACTGCTTGGAAGAAACTGCGTTTCATTTTATTGGTCAAGTCTGATTTCCAAATGACCGATAGCTTATCGATAACTGTCCATGCCTTTGTCCGATGTCTTTTTCAGTTGATGAGAGACTGCTTCCTAGGTAGGTGAATTTGTCAACCAGTTTCAGAGAGGTTCCGTCTAGTGTGGAAATGACGCCTGCTTGATTAAAGCACATATATTCGGCAGCTCGTTCCAAATTATGCAGTAGTGTTTCAGCATTAAGAATAGTTACTTAAAACTATAATTGTTAACTAAAGATTATTATTAGTTACTTAAAAGCATATAACTGTGTGTAAGCAAATGACTATAATTAGATACAGCCCAGTTGGCTGGAGTTGTAGAATACAAGGATCCTTAAATAAGTTTCCATACTTTTTTCATATGGGCACTTTTATTGATAGTACACACATAAAACTCTTGTCCCCTTCGAAGTAATCTCCTCCGGCTGCAATGCACTGGTTCTGGAAGGCCCCATAGAAATACTCTTGTGTGAGCATGTCAATGACCTTTGTCACAGCCTCTCTCATCTCCTCAATTGTCTCGTAACGACAGCCTCTGAGCTTAGGGAATAACTAAAAGTCACAGGGAGCAACGTCTGGACTATAGGGACGGTGAGGAACTGTCTTGATGCCCATCTTGGTCAAATGGTCTGTGACAAGGATGGAGTTGTGAACTGGTGTATTGTCCTCGTGGAAATGCCACTGACCTGATTTGAAGAGTACTGGCCTCTTCCAACGGAATCTCTTCCTGAACTCAACATAGTAACCCTAACCCTAAGCTTTTGGCCAATCAACTCTCATGTATTGACTTCCTTACTCATCCCACACCTCTCATCATCCCTCACAGACTCCCTGCCTTCCTTGAATCTCTTATGCCACTCAAAAACTGATGCTCAATTCATGCAAGATGCTCCAAAAGCAGTCTGAAGCATTCCATACATTTCTCGGCATTTTTTCCAAGTTTAAAACAGAATTTTATTGCATATCGTTCTTCTAAAGTGTCTTCACGTCCTAATTGAATTTTTGAAATTAACCAGCTGTGACAATCAGGCTTTAGTAGGGTGTATTCCAGTTGCTGCTGTAGCTGTTCATTTGAACCTGAAATCCTAAAAATTGGTCAGTCATCTCATAAGATGTATAGCAATAGCATACTGAATTTTCAAGAGTCTACGACAATTTTAAATGCCTGTACAAAAAAGTCTGGAAACTTATTGAAGAGATTCAAGGAAGGCAGGGAGTCTGTGAGGGATGATGAGAGGTGTGGGATGAGTAAGGAAGTCAATACATGAGAGTTGATTGGCCAAAGGGTTAGGGTTAGGGTTACTATGTTGAGTTCAGAAAGAGATTCCGTCGGAAGAGGACAGCACTCTTCAAAACGAGTCAGTGGCATTTCCATGAGGACAATGCATCAGTCCACAACTCCATCCTTGTCACAGACTATTTGACCAAGATAGGCATTAAGACAGTTCCTCAGCCTCCCAATAGTCCAGACCTTGCTCTCTGTGACTTTTGGTTATTCCCTAAGCTCAGAGGCTGTCATTATGAAACAATTGAGGAGATGAGAGAGGCTTCACAGAAAAAAGAACAAAAACACAACAACTTGTGGTTAAAATGTCAAGGGAGGATGGGGAGCGTGTAACACTTTGTGGATTATTAATTCTAGTTTGAGTTTCGGCTGGCAAAACATTATCTTAACCTACTGGGTCCGGCTGGTAATGTCGCTGTTCGTTGTTTCTTTGTTCCAGCCTAATTAACTTTCCTCGAACCTAAACTAAGTCTGACTCTTGGACCCAAAATGCACCTGTATATATACAGAATGTTTCATTCTTATTTCCGGCTAATGGGAGCCAGTTCTCTCTTAAAAAACTGGACATAAAATTATTTCCTAGACTGGCCGTCTCCGATACAGGGACATTAAATTCGGACCCTTTTAAGTTTTTGACCAGTACCTGACAAGTACTTAACACATCTGCAGCCATATGTATAAACATTTTCTTATCTAGATTTCCTTAATCTAGTTAATGGGTTTTCCTAACATTTGAAATTTGATACCCAGGCTGAATCTAACTCATCTTGCCACATATATATGTGTGTATATGTGTGTGTGTGTGTGTATGTAGGTGTGTGTGTGTGTGTGTGTGCACACACATGTGCGTGGGCGTATATATATACACACACACACACGTACACATGTATGGATGCACACACACGTGTGTATACATGTATGTCCATATATCCAACTCATAGTGTTACAATTTCATTCAACAATTCAAATGCCCTGATGAAGGTTTAATATTTTCATATTTAAAGATCAATTAGCATTTAACCTTAGCAAATAATTCTAACTATGAATAAAATTATCCTCTGAAGACCTTGTGTTTTTTCATATTTGTATATATATATATATATATATACTAACCTACTATCTACCAGCATTCACGGTTACCAGGAAAAAAGAAAAAAAACCCCGCCAGGAACAAGAGATGAAAATATCTTGAATCATTGCCCGGGGGAAAAAAGAAAAAATATCATAGGACAAAAAAAAAAAAAAAAAGAAAAAGCCAACTTCATCACACCAGTTGAAAAAATCAAGAGATATGCAGTCAGTTGGTCAAAAGAAAAAGAAAACCCACCGTAAAATGCCGCAATGCTACTATTACAAGAGTGCTCAATACAGAGAAGAGCCAATTACAAAAATTAACTTAAATCGCGAGTCGGAATTCTCCTACTAAAGTTTCACCTCAACGGATTATCAGGGAGTTTCATACTGACGAAACTCCCTGATGATCTGTTGAGGTGAAACTTTAGTAGGAGAATTCCGACTTGTGATTTAAGTTAATTTATATATATATATATATATATACAGACAATTTCTTGCTTTAAACACATAGGCAAGAAACTGACAGTTGGCAAGCACTGTCGACCCTGTGTCTAAGCTATTCCAACATAAAAAATATATGTTCTATCAATGATATTGATCCCACTTTATCATATAGTATAGTTTGGTTTTCTGGCATATCAACTATTGTTGGTTATTAAATGCTAGATCCTGTTTTTACATGTATAGTAAATATGATTTGTAAACACATTTTTAGATATACACAGTTAAAAAATCAGTTCTATTTCTAACAATTCAATTTAGCATAAATGAACAAAGTTAAATGATTCCAATTATTGCTATGTATCACTAACAATTCGATTAAACATCAGTCATTTGTTTACACAGTGTTAAATGATCAAACAGTTTAATTTAGTGTAAGTCATTTGTTTGTATTCAGTTTAAATTTCAAACAATTCTATTTGACCCATAGATAGGACCCTATCTGGTGCTACCACTCTAGGCTAGAGTGGACCTGGGAGTGATGGCAATGAAGGCGTACTCCACATTCCCCAAAGCTTTAGCATTACTGGAGTCTCACTATCAGATTGTTTAATGTCATATCTAGGACACTCATTGGGGGGGGGGGATCTTACCCTTCTGCAAAAATGCAGTTGGTGTATTCTACAACCCCAGATAATTCGGCTCATTTATAACCATAGAAAACTACATTATCACTATATATATATATATATATATATATATATATATATATATATATATAACAAAGTTAAAATTGATTATGGTTTTGTTTGATTTAGTTTTATGGCATATCAACTTTTGTAGGTTATTTAATGCCAAATCCATTTTTATGCTTATAAAGTTCTATTTCAAACAATTCAGTTTAGTATAAGTACACAGTTTAATTGTCAAAAACATTTCTATTTCAAGCTATTCAGTTTAGTCAAACAGTTCTAATTAAAACCATTCAGTTTAGTACAGGGTGGAACGATAAAATTGTCGTCCTAAAGAAAACAACACTATAGCTTTATTTTAAAACTTTTATTGAAAAAATCAATTCAGGTAACTTGATTATGTAGTAGAGCTGACATCTATTCAATGTAGCCGCCTTCAGCCTCAATCACCACCTCGATACGGATCTGGAACTGGGAGCATGCCTTTTCCACAAGCGTTGGTGGGAGCTCGGCGAATACTCGGCAGATGGCGGCGATCAGGCTGGCTTTGGTGTTGTGGGAGGTCATGTTGGTGATGTTCTCAACGTATGACCAAACGAAGTAGTCCAGTGGGTTCAGGTTGGGGTGGGGCAGTGATAGAAGGGTACAAAGTTGTAGCACTCCTTCTGAAGCCAAGCCTGGCTCCTATCACTCTTGGGATTTGTACACAACTGGCCAACTAGTAGATGGTCTGCAACAAAAAAAGAAAACCGGTTTTCATTAAACGGAAATGGAATTATGTCGTCTTTTCTTGGGCAACAATTTTATTGTTCCACCCTGTATAAGTATAGTTTTTGTTTACTCACAGTTAAACGTCAAAGCATTTTTATTTCAAACAATTCATTTTTAGTGTAAGTACAGTTTCAATGTCAAAAACAGTTCTATTTCAAATAATTCTGTTTAGCTAACAAAAACAGTTCCATTTCAAACAATTCAGTTTAGCATAAGTGCGCAGTTTCAATGTCAAAAACGGTCCTATTTCAAGCAATTCGGTTTAACATAAGTACACAGTTTTGTTCTATTTGACCCATAGATAGGACCCTATCAGGTGCTACCACTCCAGGCCAGAGTTGACCTGGGAGCAGTGGTAATGAAAGAGTACTCTGCATTCCCCAAAGCTCCAGTATTACTGTAACCTTACCATCAGATTGTTTATTGTCGTATTTCAGGACACTCATTTGAGGGGAGGGGTCTTACCCTTCTGCTGAGAAGTAGTCAGTGTACTCTACAGCTCCAGCTGACTTGCCAAAAAATTGATTATGGTTTGGTTTGGTGTTTGTTTCTTTGTTTAATGGCACATCAACCCCTGTAGGTTATTTAATGCCAAAGCCATCCTTCTAGAAGAACAGTAGTAGTGCTATTTAACCCATAGCTGGGAGGATAAGGAGGCTCATACCTTTCTCAAGGGTTTTTGTCCGAAAGTGAATGTAATAGTGCAACTCCTTTACTCTGATTCCACAGTCCAGAGCTTTAACCATTGTACCATGAGGACACCCTCCTGATTATGAAATAGCCCTAAAAAATAACAGGATATACACGAAACTGAATTGGAAATATTTTTCCAATTATTAAAAAAAAACACTTGGAAAAATTTACTACTCTGAACAAACTCTTAAACAAAAATAATTTAAAAATCAATTACTGCTGCATGAATAATATCAAAAATTTATTAACAGACATGATTTTAGAATATTAAATATAAAGGATAATGACCAGACTGACAGATGAAAATACAAGGATACAGCTAAATGCCCTTTAAATAGTAATTGTCTAATTAACAATATATAAGGCCACCATCAAAGAAGAAGATTATTATGAAATGATATACATTGGTGTGAATGAAATGAATTGGAAAAAGGGATAGTGCAACCATAATCTCAGCTTCACTAGCAGAACATAATTCAACAGTTTAACATTATCTGAACATGCAACCCAGAATGAAACACCCAAGCTTACAAAGGAGGTGACCACAACTGCAGATTGTGTCTGGAAGAAAGATTATGCATCTTAGAATGTGCTGACAACAAATTGCTGGAGAAAAGAAGTGAATTAATTGCTAAGCATTGACTTATAGTGTCCATAATTCTATTTGTAGGTTTTATACCTGTTCAATCATCATAATATTGAGCCCATTTTTTAATGCAAAAACCTTTCTAATTTGCAGTTCTTATATCACTATATATATATATATATATATAGTACAATTTAATGGAGACTCAAACTCGGTTAAGTTGTCATAAATTTATTTCGGCGGAGAATATTATTACTATACTCTCCGTCTCATCAGATGACTCTTTACATGCTTCTCTCTTGTCGCAGAGTAGCGAATGTACAGTTACAGTTCGTATTCAGAAGATAAGATAAAGGAATCAAAAAATAGAACCCCCCCCCCCAAAAAAACCCATAAAAAATAAAAATAAAAATAAGAATAAGGTGGAAATCAAATTACAAATTATTTCATTCATAGGCGTGAGCAGTGGGGGTTAACATGTGTATATATATATATATATATATATATATATATGCACGTGGTATTTCATATATGAGAGTACCAATTGTTTCAGATGAAGTAATGCTGGATGAATCTGAATATTTAGATTTTGGTAATTTTGAGGTATTATTTTAAACTGGGCTATAAAATTGGTGAAGCGGCTCACAGGATTTGTATATGGAAAGAAATGAAATAATATCTAGCCATGCTACCCTGAACAGTATGGACCTGTCCCTTGAAATGAAAACAAGAGGCTGACCATTATCAGTGGTTGATTAGGATTCTTTAAAAATGATATGTAGAAGAGAGACTGATGACCAGCACTTGAAAACTTTCAAAAGAGCCATGATCATCAAAAGACACCTCATATATAGCATCACATAAACTTTAAAAACATATAAGAACTTTGGAGAGGTTTTTAATGAATTCTCATTGGCTTAAAAAATGAAAATTCTATTTGTGCATATTAAGCAACAAACACAATGTTCCCATTTTTTTTTTCATTATATGTGTGAAACCACATGCGATACCCTAGCCTCATCATCCGCCAACTAGGGTGATAACACAGTTTCGGTAGCTCAAGGCGGTACTACCACTCCTGGCGCTACCGAGCAGCTTTTGCCACCGGATAGGGTATTTAAAAGAAATATATATCTATATTTGTACATATTAAGCAACAAACAGTATGTTCCCATATTAATAAAATAACAAGAGTTACGTCCCTTACATCGGTTAAATAATAGAAACTGTATTTTATCCAAACTCACTGCAACGAGCAAGTGTCAAACAAGGTCATTTTTAAAAAATCTGAATACAGTTGGTTTGAATTCAGAGTAATCCTTTTCCTCGACCTGTTGCTGTATGATGGCTAAAGAGCCAATCCATCCTACTATACACTCTTAGCTAGTGGAAAGGGGAGAAGATGGTTTCAAACCTTTCGAGAAATACTTATGTTGTTCACAAGTTGATATATTGACTTTAACCGACCTCATTTAAATTTTGATATCCAGACCCCACCATGTGACATCCCAATTTAGTTCCTTAGTTTATTACCACTGAGAGTTGCGACTTGTCTCTTAAAAGAAAACCCAAATTGGATAATTATCAATTATGACACTTTTTAAAAGTTATTAATTCAAATATGTCTGACAAGGCACAGGTGAGTGGGTGATGTGTGTCATTAAGTTGTATCCATTAAACTAACCCCTTCACCACTGATAGGATGTGACAAAAACATAAATTTTTAAACTGGTTTGAATTTAGTTTTCCTTTTCCTAGATTGATTGCTGTACTTAGGCTGAATATAGCTTAGTCTGCCCTACTGTTAACCCATAGTGGGGTGGATGGAGAGGAGATGTTTTCATGCCTTTCTCAAGGAAATTAATATATTGTTCCTAAGAGATAAGTTAATTACACATTAGAGAATCAAAATCAATATATCAAAATTGGACCTATCCTCATGTTGTTCACTAGCTGATATATTGACTTTGGCTGATGTCATTAAAATTCTGATGTCCAGACCCCATCAAGTAACATCCCAATTAAATTACTTAGTATATTACCAACCAGAGAATTTAGACTAATTACAAATACACATAATTAACAACTGATCTGTTGGCAAATGGCCCGGCTCTACAGGAAAACCATTCGCTTTAAGATTTGTTGCAAGTTGTTGATTATTCAATTTGCATTTTAAATAGCAATGAGCTCTGATGTGATAGATGTGTTTAGTTTTAGATTAGACCTGAAAGGTATGAATATATTGGACTATCAAACGTTGGCTGATTACAAGTGATTTGTCAAGTCAGAGTGCTATAGACTTGAACATAGGTCTGTCATCAAATTTTTGGTAGCCGAGAAGTGCAAATCATGTGAACTTTACCAAATAATGTGTGATGTATACAGAGAAACATTTTAGTCTAGGAAATGTTTACAAGTTGGCTAAACATTGAGTTTGTTTACAAGCTTGAATCGAAAACTTAGTCTCTGTAGTGGAAACACACTGAAAGAAAATGTTCCTGGTGCAACAGTAGTAAAAAAAGGTCATGCTAACAGTCTTCTGGGATATGAAAGAACCCATCTGTATTGATTTCCTTTGAAAAGGTGCAACTGTAAACATTAACCTTATTTATTGAATGACCCTTTCAGATGGGTGTGTGTATATATATATATATATATATACACACACATAAAAAAGGGTCTGTCTGTGGATGACAATATATATATATATATATATATATATATATATAATTGAAAAATTTAACTGTCATATGGCTATAATAAATTTATTTTAGCTGCTGACTATATAAGAGAAAAAGCTTCTTTAGATAGCCACCACATATTGGAGAGCTGTCTCTATTTGTGAAGTATATTTTTTATGTATTTTATGTGTAGGGTTTTCTATAGTAGAATTATCTAGAGAGAGCTCAACTTAAAGGTAAGGAGCAATATAAAAAATATTCAAACAAGTTAGGAATGATTTTATTTGAGAATATATGAGGAATCTTATAAATCTCCAGGAGTGCTCAGTATATGATAATTAATATATCAATTTCTTACTGAGTAAATTTCCATGTAATTGAAAAACTCAGCAAACTGTCATTTGGCAATTATAAATTTATTTCAGCTGCCAACTCTATAAGTGAAACAGTGGGGTGCCAAATGAAGGTTTGTTGAGCTTTTTCAATTATATGGAAATTTACTTTGTAAGAAATTAATATATCAATTATCATACATTGAGCACTCCTGGAGATTTATAAGAATCTTCTTATATATTCTCAAATAGAATCATTTGGGTATTTTATATATATATATATATATATATATATATATATATATATATATATATATAAATTTCTTTTTTCTTTGACTAATAATTTAGTAGGTTGGTCTTAAATGTAAAAGGTATTATTTAGTAATGCTATGCTGTACACTGAAGGTTATTGCTTTGGTAATATTTTGCTAGTTTCCTCTTTCTTTTGGTATTTCTCATTTTTTTGATCGCACTAAACTGCATCTGGTGATGAGATTCTAGTTCGGACAGTGCAAGTAATAATGGGGGACCTCGGTATGACCAAGAAAGAGACAGATAAACACATTAACAAGAAAGATACCTGGCAGTTTCAGGCATTATGAAATCTGAATGCACTTTGCAGAACTGATCATCTATCAATGCGACTGAAAAATGTCATCAAAAAGAGGCAGTAAAACACATGAATACATTGGATACTTTTAGTCATGACTTTCCCTCACCCTAGATAATAATGATAATAAAATATATAACACAATACCAAAACCCTAGCGTGGGCACCTCAGGTGGTGTAATGGTTAGCAAGCTAGACTAGCAAACCTTCACAAGTGAGTTCGAGTCTCATTGGATGCCCCATCCATTCAGCCTTGTGCCATACTGAAGCAAAAAAAAAAGCTTTGTAAATTACTACCAAAACCCTAGTAACAGTATTGGAAAGTTGAGTAAGATTTGAGATTCTCCAGGCTATGCTGTATCCTGGTTATAACAGCAACATCTGGTGATGAGGCTGCTGTACAGAATTCTTGGGAATACAGTGTTGTCTATTTTTTGCTACCATTCCTAGGTCCATTCTGTCTAAGAGTTGGAGTACTTTCTCGGGTCCAATGGAACATTTTATGATGATTAAAATGATTTCGAACTATATGAATAAATTAGCCCTTAAAACATTGATATAGTTATGAAGTATTTACCCTATTATATAAAAAGTAAGTAAAGTTGGTGACCATAGTCGAGGGTGACCTGAAGGCTCCCTTTTTGATAGCTACTACACCAAGGTGTAAGGAAGGGCGCTAATCCTTTCCTTGGTACCCTATTATATAGTTATGAAGTATTTACCCTATTATATAGTTATGAAGTATTTACCCTATTATATAGTTATGAAGTATTTACCCGATTATATAGTTATGAAGTATTTACCCTATTATAATGTTTTAAGAACATTTAATTGCTTGCTGATTATTTGTATAAGACAGGAATAGAAAATCATTAAATTTTGTAGAAATTATTAGTATTTGGAATAATTGATTAAAAATATATAATTATTAGCAAAATGATTACTATTTAATAAGAATGATAACATGAAAAAACTTAATTGCTTTGAAAAATGATTTTGGCATCAAATAATCCAGTGAAGATTGACATTAAAAACCAACCAACCAACCAACTGTTCAACCAAAATTTCTTTGAGACTTGGAAGGAAGGTAAAATCATATTCTTTTAGATTGATTGATTGAGTGATTTGAATGGCATGTCAACCTGTTAAAGGTTATTTTATGCTTAGAGGTTAAGGAATCGTGCTCATTGTATATTTACATTTTTTATGTTGTTTTTTAAGGAGAGTTTTTTGCACACGGTCCCATCGAATATGCACAATTTATAAACAAATCTATTTGACTAATAGAAGGGACCCTAACAGGTGCTACGACTGTTGAAGATTAACTGGAAGACCCCTTTTGATATGCCTCGTAAATTGCGTGAATGGCAACACAGGAAATGAACCTGCTTCCTAAAGTAAACCTAACGTAGGTATTTCTTCAGCAGAAGTGCCGCGTAAGTTGCGTGGATGGCATGCTAGACAGGAGGCATGTGCACGTGCAACGCGTAGGCGGGAGGCGGGACCACGAGGATTTCCATGGACATCCGGAAAAATATCAACCAGGGAATATTTCGACTCCAGGAAACGAAGAGGACCAGCAGAAGAGCTACTAGACGTTACGCCGCTCTGGGCGCTGACCTCGCACCAGACTACCCAGGGTTGGATGGTAGAGAAAAACCTAAGCTGAAGAGAATCGAGAAAGTAGAGAAGCGAGGAGAATCTATGATTATTCGGTGCCTTGAGGTGATCCTGTACCAGTCTCACGAAAGCAAAACGAAGAAGTGGTTCACTGAAGATTCTTATCTTGCCCTGTGTGTACATCTCAGCCGCCTTCGACTCTCTTGCTCACTCTACTATTTTGTACATTTCGTAATAAAAGTAAAAGAAAAGAGGCTGATAATATTTTTATACATCAGTGTTATTGTTGTTCTTCCCTTTATATAACACAACTCTTGGTCAGAATGTAGCTGAAGGGGTATTCCACACTTCCCAAATCTTCAGCCTCACTATCTGATTAAGCTTAGAATCGTACCCAGGACAGGCTTTATGTGTGTGTGTGGGGGGGGTTCTTACCTCTCTGTAGGAGTACAATCAGCGTATTCGTAGCTCTACCGAAAGGGCGAGTTTCCCTCAAAGTAATAAGTTTTATACTTCATCTTTAAGTAAATAAAGATGTTTTTTCTTCTTAAAGCCATTTTCAAAGTTGTCATTTACTAAGAGTAGCTTAGTTCAGCCCAAGGCCAGAAGTATTGAGCACTCAATGAATGAGAATCGAACTCACTTACCTTTCACTATTACCAAGTAAACGAACAATTTCAGGAAATCTTCGTTTTTAAAACTCTTAAAGATATGGAGAGAGAGAGAGAGAGAGGTTGGGGGGAACAAAGAAAAAAAGACCCTTTACCCCAAAGATTCAAGTGTCATTGCAAGTAAAGCGGCCATGACAGTTTAGAGCTTTTTAGCTGCCCAAACTGAAATTGCCTCGGCACTCGATTCTTATTCAGTTGAGATCTCTGACTGTTAAATCGAGAACTAAAACGAATTTTCAACCGAGATTTCGCCAACAGATGAAAGAAATTCTCACCGACCCCGTCCTAAAATTTCCAACGTCATTTGTCACTACCGCCGCCGTCCTCGCCACGCGAAACTTGCGCATCAACGTTAAACAGGACTGATTTGCAGGGTCAAGAGGTTTTTCGCTACGATCGATATTTTCATAAGGTTTTCAAGGAGAAAGAGCTCTCTAATATTGGAGTTAATTTTCGTTCGGCGTATATGTGATGTATGCATGTATGTGTGTTGTAATGGCTTGAATGTATAAAGTACTTCCAATCGACTGTTACTTGACTGAATCTCACCCTAATGGCTCCTGAGGGCAGGAATCAACGAAATTACGTTCAGAAAACGAATGGCGGAACAAAAGGTGGCTCCTTGTTGTCATAGAATAACGACCCGAGTGAGTTCAGATAGTTAAAAACAACAAAACAAAAAAACAATAAACAAAAAACAAAACAAAACAAAAAAAAAAACCCAGCTAAAAACAAATCTTTTTATAATAGAGATTATGTACCTGTCTTTCTATGACCAAAACTGAGTCACCACCAACGTCACAATTCCCTTTGTTATTTACGTTATAGTCTCAATGATTCTGAAATAATCTTTTTTAGCACCTTATTTATCAATGATGTCTCTATTAAAGTCTAGCTGAGTTTGTATTGCCTCAAAACAGCTCATATCATTAATGCGTTTAAAATCCTGCAATGTGTATTATACATCACTTAGAAATAAGGGTTGGTTGGTTGTTTTGTTTTACGGTGTATCAACTATTTTCGGGTCATTCAACGACGAATTTAATTTCAAACAATTCAGTTTAGTATAAGTATAGTTTTTGTTTACAAACAGTTAAATGTCAAAACTTATATTTCAAACAATTCAGTTGAACATAAGTACGCAGTTTAGTTTTATTTAAAACAGTTCTTTTTCAAACAATTCAGTTTAGCATAAGTACGCTGTTTAACTGCCAAAACAGTCCTATTTCAAGCAATTCAGTTTAGCAAAAGTTCTCAGTTTAGTTCTATTAAACCCATAGATAGGACCTTATCAAGTGCTACCACTGTAGGCCAGAGTGGACCTGGGAGCAATGGCAATAAAGAGGTACTCCGCATTCCGCAAAGCTCCAACATTACTGAAAACTCACTATCAGATTGTTTAGTGTCATATTTCAGAACACTCGTTGGTGAGCGGGGGTGGGGTTCTTACGCCTCTGCAGATGTGCAGTCGGTGTGTTCTGCAGTCCCAGCCGACTGGGCAATAGAAATAAAGGTTTACATAGTATATGGTGTAGATAATTTGCACATTGGTTTTAAGAAAACCCGGTTTAATAAATGATTACTTGGTATTATTGATTTCTAATATTATTGTTTTATTCTCAAACCTATTATAGTCAATTGTATGTATAATTTTGTATATAACTGAATTAAAATAAAATAAAAATATGCGTAATCTTTTTATGGGCTCCCTTATTTTGTTTGATTAGTCTTTCTAATTCGATAAAATAGTTTATTACATAGAAATTTAAATACTTGCGCCTAGCGAAGGGTGCATATTTTTGCTAGTATTAAAAATTAATGGTACATCTGAATCAAATTAGTTCCATTTAATCGAGAAAAAGAAGAAGAAAAAAAAAAAGAATTTGGAAACATTTATTCATGATTAATTTTTGTTTAGCACTGAAAATGAATTTTTCTCCTCAGTCAAATTTGAAAAAAAATTTTTTTTGTGGTTAAAGACATTGGAGGGGGCCTTATGTAGTTGGCGACCGTAGTCAAGGGTGACCCAAAGGCTCCCTTTTCAATAGCTACTACACCGAAGTGTTGGGGAGGGCGCTATACCTTTCCCTGGATTGCTCCACTTTACCCTTGATATGTACCTTATATTGCTGAGTGTTAAGCAAGGAGGTATCAAGTACCATTTTTGAAGTCTTTGGTATGACTCGACCTGGGATTGAACCCAGCTCCCTCGGGCTATTGGCGAACACTCTACCCACTAGGCCAATAAGCCGGTAATATAAATATCATATAAAAACGAACTTTGACTTTCCCTTGCTCTGTCGGTGGGCTTAGAATATGCTGGCTGTCAGACCCGCACCAAAAAATGTGTGTCCTGGATATAATACTAAACTGCATCTGATGAGACTCTTCCGAAATGGAGTGTCCTGGATATAACACTAAACTACATCAGATGATGAGGCTCCAGTTCTGGATATCTAAGGAATGTGAAGAACCCCTTTATTGCTATTATTTTCAGGTCCACTCAGACCCAGAGTGGTAGTACCTGTTAGGGTCCCGTCTATAGGTCAAATAGATCTGTTGTTTAAAAATTATTCATATTCGATTGAACCGCGTGTAAAAAAAAAATTCAGCTAACATACAACTATACAAAAAATATAAATAGGAACGCACAATGAACACGATTCCCTAACTTCTTGAAGTAAAATAACCCTAGACGAATTGACATGCCGTTAAAATCAATCAGTTAACCAATTTGACTTTGTATGTCCACGAGTTATTTGCCCCTTATTTCTCTTTTCCAGTGTCAACTTTGAAATGCTGTTCATATCATTGGAACTCAGGTCTTACTAATTTTCTGTTACTCTTTCTCCTGGCGTAGTCGATAACATGCTAGATTGCAAAATCGTAGTAAACGAGTTCGAACTCCGGTCGCGCTATTACATTCACTTTCAGGTTAATACTCTTGAGAAAGGTTTGAAACCCCCTATCTCCCAATTAATAGGTCAAATAGTCCCACTGCTGTCTGCTACAAGGATAGTTTGGCATTAAATAACCCATGAAGGTTAATATCCCTTTAAACGAAGAAACCAAATCAAAATTCCTACTATTAGGAATTCTCATTCCCTCCTCTGGGAATATTTTTTTCGGAATAAATTTAATTTTTTTCCGTATCAAATAAGTTCTTGAACAATATATTATAAAAAAAAACAAACTTGGATATTAATATTTTTCTTTCACTTGGGGATTTCTCGCAAAACAAATTATGTCTGTGTATTTGTTTAAGCAGTGATTTAATATCGAAAAAAATGTATGAGAAACTTTACATGAGAGACTTGCCAGTCTTCATATATATATATATATTATATATATATATATATATATATATATATATATATATATATATATATATATATATATATTTATTCCAACAGCTTTACATATAAGTACATTGTTTTTTCAACGTTGTATTCATATTTAATCAACACCCAACCATATTGAAATATGGCACAAGGCTGTTTTAATGTAGGGAGGGGGGTCAGCAATGAGCCGAAGCTCAAATGTGAGGCCGAGCTATCCTAACTTATATATATATATATATATATATATATATATATATATATATATATATATATATATCATCATCATGTCGTGCTGTAGCACGGATATCCCTGACCATCTCTCGCAACTTTTCCCTATCGTTCATCGCCTCTGGCAGGTCTTCTGGACTACATCCTGTATCCTCACATAGTTGCTGAATGTATGTTCGTGCTGATCGTCCTGCTTTTGCTCGGCCATATGTGGGGGTCCATAAGAGTACATCACTTATGAGTGCGTCCCTGCTTCTCTAGCAGTGTCCTGCATGTCTGGTTCATGATCGTTTAGGCTAGAAACGGATGACTGTGACTACGCTATCGTAGCGTTTCTAGCCTATGCGATCATGCACTCATCGAACCAAGACTTATAACCACAATCACATCAACCTTTGTGTATTATTCAATGCCAAAGCCATTCTTATAGAACATTAGTGGTACTATTTAACCCATACCTGGGGGATAAGGTAGTTTATACCTTTCCTAATGGTATTTGTTTGTCCTACCAGAGGTAGTATATATATATATATATATATATATATATATATATATATATATATATATATATATATATATATATGGTAGGGGCGTAGTATAAAGTGTTGAAGAAAGATTCGGAAAGCTTAAAGGAGAAAATGTTTCCTCAATCAAAATAAATAAATGATTAAATAAATAAAAGAAAAAAGACGAAAATTGTTAACGTTACAAACTTTTAAATGCTTTGATTCAGCAAAGATATAGGAAAAGAAAATCATTAAAAAAATGGCCATATTTTTTCCACTTCGACATTTTCTTACTGGTTATCTACTTTAAACAAAAAAAGTTTAAACAAAAACAGATTTAGTTTAGTTAACACAACATACACAAAAAACTAAGTGTCCCATTTAGTACTATACAATGCAGAAAGTCAGTTTAACAGTCTCAAAAAATTGTCTTCATAATTTTAAATAGGTAGTCACTTCATACTTAAATGTGATAGCCATGTTTTAAAAGCCAGTGAATTAATGTAATTCAACCATTTTAAACATTATCTTACGGAGATGTATTTGAACCCTAATAGATACTACCACTCCGGGACTGAGTGGATCTGGGAGTAATGTCAACAAAGGAATTGTTCCGCTCTTCTCAGAGCCTCTCGCCTGGAACAGTATAGTGTCATATCCTGGATATCCTTTATGGGGAGGGGGGTTCAACTTTACAAGAAATGCAGTCGGCATATTCTTGGCCCTTACGATAGGTCGGGGAAAATTTGATAGTCATAAATCTGAGTTAGTTGAATTATATTATCAAGTGATAATGGTAAAATATACTTAGTTTCTTTATTTCAATGGCATATAAACCCTGGTGGGTTATTTAATGCCAAAGCCTTTTTGTTGAAGAAATGTAATGGTACTATTTAACCCATAAATGAGAGGATAAAGGGTCTCATACTCTTCCCAAGGATATTAGTTCGAAAGTGAACGAAATAGCCCGACTGTAGTTCGAACTCGCTTTCTATGATGGCGCAATCCAGCACATTAGCCACCACACAGCGGATTCCCCTGAATTGCTTAGGAAAAAACTTGTCTATTCTCTCATTGAATTGGCTTGTTTTTTCAACTTGTCGATGTTTGTCATGTAACTGCATGAAAATTATATTTGCCAAAAATAATCTTAAATGTCAGATATTGTTCGCACACGTCATTATATATATATATATATATATATATGTGTGTGTGTGTGTGTGTGTATGTATGTATGTATGTATGTGTGTGTGTGTGTGTAAGCGTGCGTGTTTAAAACTTTATATTGTCACTGACGTCAATCAGAACGCTTGACCTCGGATTTATTTATCTAATGACGCGAATTAATCAAAGTTCAACGTTTATTGATCTTCGAACTGATTAAACTGGAACATTAAAAATCGGTGAACATCATGCGTCGTACGCTTATTCATTTCATAATTGTTCTTTATTGAAGTATAGCCATCTTGTTCTTCTTTGGTTTAGGTCGGTTCTCCTCTTCACTTCGCTGATGCCTTCTTTACTGGCCGCTCTAATCTCTTTGCCTCACCGTTCCATTTTTTTTTTTTAACTCGCTGCTCTTATCTTTTCGCGCCGCTGTTCCATTTTCTTCGCCGGCCGCTCTCTTTTCTTCGCCGGGATGAATAACAATTACACAGTCTTCTTTTCTTCTGTGTATACATAACTTAATTCATTTACACATTTTCTCAATTAAAAAAACCGACTCGTACGAAAACCCGAGAGTCAGCCATTGGGACACTCATGGAAATTAGGTCTGAAGCTTTCAACAGCTTTGACTAAACTCACTTAAAGTTGAAATCAATCTTCTAACTTCTAGGACTTTAGTCACTTGACTTTACATTCATCCAATGACAACCAAGCTTTCAACTGTTCTTAAAAGGTCATTATCTGTCAATTAAACTGAGTTGACTCAAGGTATCTTTCCAGCTGTTTGACAGTTATGGGGATTCTTTCATCATCATCATCATGTCGTACCGCTAGCACGGATATCCCTGACCCTCTCTCGCCACTTCTCCCTATAATTCATCGTCTCTGGCAGGTCTTCTGGATTACATCCTGTATCCTCACAGAGCTGCTGTATGTATGTTCGAGCTGGTCGTCCTGCTTTTGCTTGGCCATATGCGGGGGTCCATAGGAATACATCACTTATGAGCTCGTCCTTGCTTCTCCAGCAGTCCTGCATGTCTGGTCCGTCTAACTTGGATAGTTTTCGTGATGGGAGGCAGGTGGCCGTATAGTTGGTGCCTTGTGGGGTGTTGCCGCCAGGACTTATTCAATATTGCTCGCAGCATTCTTGTGTAATTGCCGTTTAGCTTCTTTTTCAGCCGTTTAGTTAGCGTCCAAGTAGTGCATCCATATAGAAGTATCGATACGAACGCTGCCTGGAAGAAACTGCGTTTCATTTTATCGGTCAGGTCCGATTTCCATATGATCGAGAGCCTATCGATAGCTGTCCATGCCTTCGTTAGCCGTGTGTCGATGTCTTTTTCGGTTGATGAGACGCTGCTTCCTAGGTAGGTGAATTTGTCTACCAGTTTCAGAGAGGTTCCGTCTAGTGTGGAAATGTCGCCTGTTTGGTTATAGCACATATATTCAGTTTTGTGTGCATTGACATGGAGGCCAATGCCTGCGGCGGCTCGTTCCAAACTATTCAGTAGTGTTTCGGCTTGGTTGGGTGTATTTGCCAGTAACGCTATGTCATCGGCATAGTCGGCGTCGGTAATTGTTTTTGTGGGGTACCTTCTGCTTCTTTTCTTTGTCAGCTCGAAGCCATTCTCTCTGATTTTGTCGATCGAAGTTCTAAGCACATGGTCTAGACAGATGATAAAGAGGTATGGGGCTAGCGTGTCCCCTTGTAGTACTCCTGCTACAGTATCGAAATATTCTGTGTCCCCATCCGGTGAACGTACTTTCACTTTGGTGTTTCTGTAGAGAATTGTTATTGCTGCTACGGTTTCTTTAGGTAGGCCGTATGCTAGTAGGATTTGTTCCATCTTCCCTCTGTGAATGGAATCGAAGGCCTTGGTAAAGTCGACGAATAGTAATGTCGCCTGTAGGTTTTTTGCCCGTACGCCTTCAAGGAAGATTCAGTCAATCTATTATCTAACAATATCCTTGGTGCTGAAGACGGTAATGAGATCATAACTGTAACCTTTAAAGTTCTAAAAAACAATAAATTGTCTGTATAAGCCCTGCATAATGTATCTTGATCAACGTTCAAAAAGATTCTCGAAAACAAATTGTTTAAAAGAAACCATCAGGTGTATCTATAAAAAGAAATCTTTTTTACAAAAATTCAAGGACTTTTCAGCACTGTATAAATATGAGTGTTAAGCAAGGCTGCATCAAGTACCATTTTTTTGAGACTTTGGTATGACTCGACCTGGGATTGAACGCCGGTCTCTCGGATCATTGGCGAACTCTCTACTCATTAGGCCAATGATTAATTACTGTAATTATATAAATGATTTTAACGATAAATAGAATGGTAGTATAAAAATATATATAAATATATTCAGACATTAAATAAAGACTAAATTTCAATCTTAAATAGAAATCAGATAAAACCCTAAAATTTTTTTTAACTGAAGATAAGTTTGATATTAGTAATAGTATTTATCGCCACGTTTTCCTTAATAAATAAATAAATACACAATTTTTTTCTTAAAACAAAATAGGTTAATTTATTGATAAGATTCTAGTTGCCGAGGATTCTGTGAGTTATGTTAAAAGTTTTTTTTATATACATAAGGATACATGACACCAGACAATGACATTACATTCGGTTTCTAGCTCCCCCACCCTTTCTTAATTTATTCCTTTTTTTAACGAGTAAGAATCCAGTGAAAGAATATTCTTGTAATTGTTTTTCTCTCCATTATGTGATGGCTATCTGAAGAGGTTGGTTTCTCATATGGTGTGAACAGCTGAAATAAATTTATAATAGCCAAACGACGGTCTGTTGATTTTTTTCTTCCAATTATATATATATATATATATATATATATATATATATATATATTTACGCTCATCATGGTCATTCAATAAATAAGGTAAATATTACTTGCCAGGGTTATTCAATAAATAAGGTGACTTATCAAACGAGTTAGCAATAGGAAGCATTGTTTGCAGGAAGACATTTTCATGTACAAGTTTTTCATGCATCCAAAATCTGATTTATGTACACTAGTTGCATTTATATTACCCGTGGAAAAAAAAATCACGGATATATTTGAATTGCTATGAGAAATAAAAATACGATGGTGAAGCAATTATTGTTTGAGATAATAGAAAGTTATTTTAACTGACTGAATATGAAAGTTGAATGAGACGGTTTAAAAACTTTTTAACGCTTTACAAAAAGACAAACGCAAAAAATCACAATTCCAGCTGTATTTTATTTATAAACTTTTTCTAAGTTCATCAGATGAAGAATTTATCCAATGGGACATCGTTAGTTAAAATATATCTATAATTACCTTATGGCCGTGAGTCCATTCTCTTGATCGCTTAGAGCTTAAAAGTCGTATTCTCTGGTTCAGTGGTAGAGGCAGACAAGCGATATATCAAGGACGAATAAACTTGGAAGATTTACGAGTGGACACTCTGAAGATAGCCACTTGCTTCTTGTCTAAAAGGGGGTAACACTGAGTTTATTGCTTTGCTCCTGAGGTGACCCCGAAAGGAATACCGAAGGAACCAAACATTTTTTTTGATGGCCACGTATGAGTTTCGATTCGTCTGTAGCCCTTTTCACTATAAAATGACCTCATGTCAAATCTGATTGTGTGGGAAGTCGCAATTTACTTAGATTTTTGCTTAGACGTGGCACAATGCCACATGAATGGGGGCACCCAGTGAGACTCGAACTCACTCGTGAAGGTTTGCTTGTATAGCTTGCTAACCTTTACACTACTCGAGATGCCTCAGTGATAGTGGGAGAAGTGGGATAAATATCTGTCTCTGTTATAAAATGACCTCATGTCAAATCTGACTGTGTGCTGGAAGTCAGATAAATATCTTCCAACTCTAAATATCCATAGCAGAAAGAGACCAATCTACCTTCATTTACTGAATGCAATAGAATCTACCCGATTCATTTGACTCCGAGAGACATCCAAAAAATATAGGAACGTTATGGCTATAACAGCAGGCAAGATGACGACATGAGTTGGGAACATTGATGTATAATAATTTGATTGGCATTTATGACAGGTCTGTAGAGATTTCCAAAGGATCTTATAGTTAATCGTATCTTTTAAATATAAATTTTAACCTGAAAGTAGTCAGTCATTGATGAGACCTTGTGTCAAACACATTCACAGGAAGTGAGCTGGAAAGACTTAGCACATAAAATGGCTCACAATAGAAAATTCAGTGTTAGAATTTAAGATTATTCACTTAAAGGCCGCTGAAGGCGGTCTTTAAAGGTTATTTATAAAATTTATATATGTTATTAATCACAAATGGGAAATGAATTAAAAAAAGTGGAAGTACTCTATCAATAGCGTTTAATAGTTATCTTCATGGGGAAATTATAATGGCCGGGGTGTTTCATCTTCTTCATCTCAACAGAATAAGGGATGAACGCTCAATCATCACCTCGGATAAATAAGGGACCATTCCGTTTTGATTGTGAGGAAAGAAAAGGAATAAAAATCTTAGGAATCTCATAATAATCTTAGGAAAGACATGAAGTCAGACTCAAATCTTTTACCTTGGGATGGCAATCGATCTAGAAGAAAGAAAACTGAATGCCAACTGCTTAAAAACTGACTTCCCGTCCCATTCTGCTTATGGTGGAGGGGTTAGGTAAATACATATACAAAACTATTAAGGATTACATTATTTACTGTTTTGTAATTTAGAATGAATAAAAAAAAATTGGCCCAGTCGGCTGGGGCTGCAGAATACACCGACTGCATCTTACCAGAGAGGTAAGACTCCCCTCAACGATTGTCTTGGATATGACACTAAACAATCTGATGATGAGGTCCTAGTAATGCTGAAGCTTTGAGAAATGCAGAGTACCCCTTTATTGTCATCCCTCTCAGGTCCGCTCTGATCCTGAGTGGTAGCACCTGATAGGGTCCTATTTATGGGTCAAATAGAACTAAACAGTGTACTTATGCTAAACTGAACTTTTTGAAAAAAAACAAACTGTTTTTACATTTAATTGTCCAGTGGGCTAGGGTTGTAGAATACAATGATTACTTCTCTGAAGAGGGAGTAAGACCTCCTCCCCAACGAGTGTCCTGAATATATAAACTGCGTACTTATGCTAAACTGAATTGTTTGAAATAGAACAGTTTACATGTATAAAAATGGATTTGGCATTAAATGGTTGATATGCCATAAAATCAAACCCCCAAAAATGTTTCATCTGGATTGTTGTTGACAAAACCTTTGTAATTAATGCAATAATATATAAAAGATGTTGATGGTTTGGTTTCTTTGTATAATAGCATATCAACCTTTGTAGTCTATTTAATGCCAAAGCCATTCTCCAAGAAGAACAGTAGTGGTTCTATTTAACCCATAGCTGGGAGGATAAAGGGGTTCATACCTTTCCCAACGGTATTTATATTTACCAACCCCTCCGCTGGGGCAGGATATGACACAAGGTCAATTTTTAAGCAGAGTTTAACAGGTTTGAATTCAGAGTTTTCCTTCTCCTATACTAGTCGCCTTACCAAGGCTGAAGAACCTAGTCTGTCCTACTATTTACCTATAGCTGGAGGGAGAATAATTGGATTCATAACTTTCCCAAGGGTATTAGTGCTATGTGAAATGCAATCAGTCTCGTCCAGGATTTGAACTCGTGTCGCTGTGTCCATTTCCTACGACGATAACCATTACACCACGGGCACCTTCATTTCCGATGGGTATTTATCCTCAGATGAACGTAATAGCGTGACTGGAGTACGAACTCTCTACGATTACGCAATCCATTGCTTTAACCATTACACCACGAGGACATCCTCTCCCAAAAAATGTTGAAGAAGAGTATCAATATTTAATGAAAATACAAATTTTTATCAACTTATGGTTATAATAAGAGACAGGAGCTGGAGTGATAAAATATATCTATTTACCAAGTTCATTAGTATGAAAATTGCTAATCAAATTAGTTTGTGTTTTTGCTTTATAACTTGTAAATGTTTGAATATTCTCGATGACAAACCTTAGGTTTAATATAGCAGAAACTTGTGCATCTATGAATCGTGTTCATAAAAATAAATTCTAAAGCCTGTTTCTCTAGTTGTTAAACAAGGTTTGCTTAGATGTGACACAAAGCTGCATGTATTGGGCACCTAGTGAGACTCGAACTCATAAATAATAGATTAGTGAAAGCTTGGGTATAATATAGCAGAAACCTGTGCATCTATGAGTCGTGTTCATAAAAATAAATTTTAAAGCCTGTCTCTCGAGTTGTTAAACAAGGTTTGCTTAGCTGTAGCACAATGCCGCATGTATGGGGCACCTAGTGAAATTCGAACTCACTAGTAATAGGTTGCTGAAAGCCTGAGTGTGATATAACAGAAATCTATGAGTCGTGTTCATAAAAATAAATCCTTAAGCCAGTCTGTCTAGTCGTTAACTAAGGTTTGCTTAGCTATGACACAAGGCTGCATGTATTGGGCACCTAGTGAGACTCGAACTCATAAATAATAGGTTGGTGAAAGCCTGGGTGCGATACAGCCGAAATCTATGAGTCGTGTTCATAAAAATAAAGTTTATAGCGACACACATCATGTAAACATTTGAACATTGTCATCAAAACTTTTAACAATATTCTTTATTATATTCCAAGCAAATGTAGGGTGGTGATATTTGCATTTTTCTCGATTTTAAAATGAGCCCCTTTGTAATTTTAAAATTTCCAATCTATTTAAACTAAAGAAAAGTGAATTACTCTAATCTAATCCACATTTAATAAACTTGTAAAGCAATTGTTCATTTGAATTGATGGAAAGTAAGATGTCACTTCTATATGGAAAATATTACACCAAGAAAAAGTAAGTAAAGTTGGCGACCAAAGTCGAGGGTGACCCGAAGGCTCCCTTTTAGATAGCTACTACCCCAAGGTGTAGGGGGGGCGCTACTCCTTCCCTGGATTGCTCCACTTTACCCTTGATCCGCACCTTATAATGCTGAGTGTTATGCAAGGCGGCATCAATTACCATTTTTTGAGTCTTTGGTATGACTCGACCTGGGATTGAACTCTGGTCTCTCTACCCACTAGACCAATGTCCGGGTGTAGTAGCTATGGAGAAAGGGAGCCTTCAGGTCACCCTTGACTACGGTGAACACCAAGAAAAACTAACTCTAATTCATTTTCTTTGGACAAATAAGTCTTTCTTTTGCGTTGAATATATTGCTAACATTCCGATAGTTCCATTTTACAGTTTTCCTTACGCATACTACCCGTATGGAAAGGATGAGTCTATGTAGCAATATGGAAGTAAATATGATATTTATAAAAGTCATCTAAGCTGTAATGTTCGGTATGTCAACTTTTCAAATGTTTATTTTTTTATCCAGTTAATTGTACAGCTTTTTAAAATCAAAGTTGAATAGTACGTTGATGCTGAGATGATAAAAAAAAAAAAGCTTTTGATTATTCACTAAGTGAGAGACAATAAATAAAACGTCTAGTGATGTGTAACTGGAAGTAATTCGAAGACATTACCGCTAAAGCAACTTTTATTTAGATCATTTTCCCCCCTTACCCCTGGAAAATACTTATAATATTTTTACTAGCAATTTTCCACTTCGTCTCATGCACTCAAAGGATTCTCTCACTGCAATACTCAGTATATATATATATATATATATATATATATATATATATATATATATATATATATAGTGAGTATTGCAGTCGAAATTACATCCTATACACACACACAGACACACACAGAGACACAAACACACACAAACACACACACACAAACACACACACACGTATATAGTGAATATTGCAGTCGAATTCACTTGCCATATATATATATATATATATATATATATATATATATATATATATATATATATATATGGGACGTGAATTCGAGTCTAACCGTGAGTTAATTATCTATTATTGCTTCCTGTCGTAGATTCATGGTTCCGATAAAAAGCAAATATATTTAATAGAGGAATAGAATTATTAATAGAAATTAATAATAATACATGATAAGGATTTTTTGCGTAGTGTTGTGTTATTTCCACCCCCCACTATATATATATATATATATATATATATATATATATATATATATATAAGGTAATTGAAAAGTAACCTCCTATTTTACTTTCTCCCCATATCAATTTCTTGTAAAATTTATAATTCAGAAATATCACTCTCTCTCTCTCTCTCTCTCTCTCTCTCTCTCTCTATATATATATATATATATATATATATATATATATATATATATATATATATATATATATATATATATATATTGTGTGCGTGTGTGTGTGTGTCTAAAAATTCCCGGTGTTTTTTTCTGAAAACAAGAGACGGAATACATTTTGAATTATTTTTTGCTGGAAGATTTGCACACACACACACACACACACACACACACACACATATATATATATATATATATATATATATATATATATATATATATATATATATATAGGGTAATTGAAAAGTAACCCTCTATTTCACTTTCCTTTCTCCCCATATCAATTTCTTGTAAAAATTATAATTAAGAAATATCACCCCTCTCTCTCTTTCTCTCTGTCTCTGTCTCTGTCTCTCTCTCTATATATAGTGTGTGTGTGTGTGTGTGTGTATGTAAAAATTCCCGGTAGTTTTTTTTTCTGAAAAGAAGAGACAGAATACATTATTAAATTTTTTTTTTTTTGCTGGAAGATTTGCACACACACACACACACACACACACACACACACACACACACACACATTTATATGTACATATTTGTTTGTGTGCCTGTGTTTGTGAGTGTATGAGCACTTTTGTCTTCGAAACCATTAGCGGTAGTCCCCTATCTGTTCATTTTAAGTGAGTGAATATGACAGGGAAAACTAAGAATATTCTCCCGTGCTTGTCCAATGTTTGTTTCTGCTACACATCTACCGCTTCGACCAGGCTGATTTTGTCTTCAATTATTCTCGTTACCGGCTCATCTACTTCTTTAGAGTAAACACTGACGTATTTACCATGTTTTGTATGTCTGCGGCCGCACGTTGGACAGGTTCTCTTTTGTCGAAGCCAATACGAGAATAAAAGGATGAGAGAAATGAGTAGTACCAATACAAAAATGACTCCGGACAACATCAGTGCCTGGTTGTTGGAGCAAACTAGGTGTTCTTTACTTATACTGAACAAACTCATGCCTCGGTAAATAGCAGGATTGACACACCTGAAACAGAGAAGAATGATAAATTAAAGTTTTTTTTTCAGTTGTTATACAACAGACATCAAAATTTTTCTAACTCAATCCACAAACTCAACAGCCAAAATGAATTTAAACGCTCGAGAAGAGAATCCAACAATCATATATTTGGTTGAAGGTTGGTTATCGTCGTAGGAATTGGACAAAGCGACACGAGTTCAAATCCTGGACGAGACTGATTGCATTTCACATAGCACTAATACCTTTGGGAAAGGTATGAATCCAATTATCCTCCCTACAACTATGGGTAAATAGTAGGACAGACTGAGTTCTTCAGCCTTGGTAAGGCAACTAGTCTAGGAGAAGGAAAACTCTGAATTCAAACCTGTTAAACTCCGCTTAAAAAATTGACCTTGTGTCATATCCTGCCCGAGCAGAGGGGTTGGGTAAATATATATATTTGGTTGAAGGAAGCTAACATCAACCGGATGTTGTAAAAGAAATAACTTATGAAACCTATCATTTACCGCCCCTCAATCATCGCCTGATAAGAGCTCGTGTGATTGGTTCAGAGCCATTGTGGGCGATCAATTAGAGCATACAAAACTTACGATTGTAGGTCCTGTTTTGGGGTACAAATACAAACAGAAGAGAACTATCGTTCTCTTCCATTCGCTGCAGACCGTTCAAGTAAGACGTTAACACGCCAGCGACTTATAAAGGCCGCCAACCACCTAAGGTCAACCACACAGAAGCAACAAAACTTAACAACCCAGGTGACAAGATAAGTTCGCAGGCATATTATTTTGCTACCAATTAAGTTCATTTAACCATTCCTTAACAACTCTCGCTTTTCATTACATATTTCACATTACTCTTTGTATTACGCTTGTACTTGATATTGTTATGAATACATCGTTTTGTTGAAGTGTCGTGTCCTGTTTTCTTTGCCACTACCTTTTTTGCTTATTTTGTCCGTCTAATTGCTACAGTTGACCCGAACATAACGAATAAAACATATTTCTGCGCATATAGGCTCCACGCAGCTTCCGGTTAAAAAACTAAATTAACAGACAATTAAAAAAGTACTTTTTCAACCAATCTTAAACTTTCTCCCTTAAGTTTTTCAGAGCCGATTTCGATCCCAAACACGTCTATAAAACGGTCAACAAAAAGTCTCGAACGGCAGTTGACACCGGGACTGGTACCAGAGAGAATCCTCATACGTCACATTTCGAACAATATCAAAGACCACTGACAGTCTACCAAGCCACACTACATCGTCACGGCGCACACAATGAAGTCATCCAACCGAGAACAGTATTGTCAATATTGAACGTGCAACCTGATTGTCTCCTTAGAAGATTAGGGAACCAACGCCTATAACCGTTAAGCTATGTGCGACGTACCTGACTGCAGGTGCAGGCGAGTAACAATACAGGAATACTTAACATATGTACCCAGTTATGGCTTACGGAATCAGAACAGGCGACCCCGTGGATTCAATAAAGGACGTAGTTCGAAGTTCCGTGAAGATTCCTGAGTTTGACAAACACCTGAAGAAGGCCGGGGGACATATCGGCCGAAACGTTGTGGAAATAACAATAAAGATGAAGACAGTAGTCCGAAAACCCTTAATGATAAAGATAAACAAAAAACAAACGAAAAAACAAAACAAAACAAAGAAAACAAACAAACAAACAAAAAACAAAAACACACAAAACCCCCCGCATATTTACATAAACAAAGATACACACCATAAAAAATAGATTTAACTTTTTTTTAGGTGTTCATCCATTTTCTACAGCCTCATAACAAAAATCGATAAAAAAGGAAGAAAAAAAACCTGGTAGATAGATATCTGTTACTTCTACCCTTTTGCTGGCTTAGTCATTGGGGCTGTAGAATAGACCGACTTCATCTCTGCAGAGGAGTAAGACACCCACCCCAGAACGAGTGTCCTAGATATGACATTAAACAATCTAATGGTGATGTTCCAGTAATGCTGGAGCTTTGGGGAATGTGAAATACCCCCTCACTGTCATTGCTTCCAGGTCCACTCTGCCCCAGCGTGGTAGCACCTGGTAGGGTTATATCTACAAGTCGAATAGAACCGTTTGACATTTAAACCGTGTACAAACAAATGACTTATACCACACTGAATTGTTAGAAAGGGAACTGTTTGGTCATTTAACTGTATGTAAACAAATGACTGATGTTTAATAGAATTGTCAGTGATACATTGTAAAACTTGGAACTATTTAACTGTGGGCTCGTTTAAAAACGTTATCAACAAAATGTTTACAAATCGTATATATTTGGTATATATGTATAAAGAAGATTTGGTATTAAAAAACCTGCAATGGTTGATATGGCATAAAACCAAACCAAACCAAACCAAACCAAATCTACCCTTTTGTTTGTTTGGTGAAAAAACGATATGCTTTTAATCAGTTTTATCCCATGACCTATTTTAAGTTATTATCAATCTTAAAAAGTCTAAAACTGTTCTGGGGGTGTCCTCGTGGTGTAATGGTTAAAGCGATGGACTGCAGAATCGTAGTACGCGAGTTCGTACTCCAGTCGCGCTATTACGTTCACTTTCGGGCAAATACCCAGCTATGGATAAATAGTACCACTACTGTTCTTCTAGGAGAATAGCTTTGGCATTAAATAACCTAAAACGAGTTGATATGCCATTAAACGAAGAAGCCAAACCAAACCTAAAACTGTTCTTCTACGGATTTAATTATAATTAAGATTAAAAACTACCCTTCCACAGATCAAAATCAATAATAATTTATTAAACTTCTGGGAGCGATGGACGACAGGTACGGTTGGTGTGTGAGAGAGAGAGAGGGTTAAAGGACTTCGCGCTATCAATAGGACTTGAGATGATAATGATGATGCTGAAATCAGTGGAAGGGTATTTTTTATCGCAATTACTTTAATGCAATAGAAAGAGCGCGTAGAGAAACTGTTATCACCGTTATAAATGGAATCGGCGTCCTGAGTTCAAATCCTGGACGAACCTATTTGTGTTTCTGTTCATGCTAATACCCTTGGGAAAGGCATGAATCCATGTCTCCTCTCCCAGCTATGAGTAAATAGTAGGGCAGACTGGATTCTTTAGCTTTGGTTCGGCAAACAGTCTAAGAAAAGGAAACCTCTGACTTCAATTAAGAATTGATCTTTTGTCACACATCCTATCAGTAACGGAGGGCTTGGGTAAATACGTACTTTTATGCAGTCAGCTTAAAACAATAAGAATGTAATTAAAAAAAGCAAGTTGATAATACAAGGGCGAGTGTTGGTTGGTTGGTTGTTTGGGTTTTATGGCATATCCACCTTTGGAGGTTATTTAACTCCAAATCCATTTTTATGTAAATAATCAGTTCTATTTCAAAGAATTTAGTTAAACATAAGCATGCAGTTTAGATGTAAGTAGAGTTTAATTGTGAAAAACATTTCTATTTCAAGCTATTCAGTTTAGTTCAGCAGTTCTAATTCAGCTAATTCAGTTTAGTATGAGTACAGATTTTGTTTAAACATACTTGAATGTCAAAACAGTTCTATATTAAACAAATCAGTTTAGTGTAAGTACAGTTTCAATGTCAAAAAACATTTCCATTTCAAATAATTCAGTTTAGCATAAGCACACAGTTTAAATGTAAGTACGGTTTAATTGTCAAAAACATTTTTATTTCAAGCTATTCAGTTTACTCAAACAATTCAGTTTAGCATAAGTATGCTGTTCTATTTAACTCATAGATAGGGCCCTATCAGGTGCTACCACGCCGAGCCGGAGCGGACCTGGGAGCGATGGCAATGAAGGGGTGCTCTACATTCCCCAAAGCTCCAGCATTGCTGGAACCTCACCATCAGATTTTTTAGTGTCATATCCATGACACTCGTTGGGGGGGGGTATTACCCCCTCTGCAGAGAAGCAGTCTGTGTATTCTACAGCTCCAGCCGACTGGGCAACTAGAGCGAATGAAAATTTTTGCAATATTTTAGTCTGGTGTATATATCACGAGACCAAAGTAGTTCAAGCTGTGCGACGTGGTTGATAGTATCGTGGTAGATGGTGCTCTGACATTGTACATTGCTACACTACGTGTATCATATAGAATTCTACTCAGATAAACGTGAAACGTAGTTTAATTCGAGAACTTATGCTTTACGAGTGTGGACTCTGGCATAATGCCCCGGAAGAAATGACGATTGTAGTATAATAAACTGATGGCTCATGACATTTTGCTCAAGTTACAAGAACTTCGACGATCAGGCAAGGTCAGGTAGGTCTAATACCGAGGATTTCGAAGCTCTGCTCTAAGCCATGAGGTAAATCTGACGAGAAGACCTCGGAGAGAATGGTTTGGTTTCTTTGTTTAATGGCGTATCAACCTTTTTAGGTTATTTAATGCCAAAGCTATTCTCCTAGAGGAACATTAGTGGTACTATTTAACCCATAGCTGGAAGGATAAGGGGATTCATACCTTTCCCAAGGGTATTTGCTCGACTGGAGTTCGAACTCGCGTACTAAGATTCCGCAGTCAGCGCTTTAACCATTACACCACGAGGACATACCCCTCGGAGAGTATCAGGTGAACTCGTTATCTCTTTGTTCAGTGTGGTTCGTTCCTTTCATGATCTCTGTAAAAGTTTCCGGAGCAGCCAAATTGTGCGACACGTTACCAAAATATTGCAAAGCCTTTGACTTACTCTAGTAAAAATTGTTTTGCATAATCAATCTATTTACTCATTTGTCCAATTTTATATGCTGGGGCTGTAGAATACACCGACTGCACCTCTGCGGAGGGGTAAGACCCCCCCAATAAGTGTTCTGGATATGACACTAAACAATCAGTAATGCTGGAGCTTTGGGGAATGCGGAGTAACCCTTCATTGCTATTGGTCCCAGATCCACTCTGGCCCGGAATGGTAGCACCTGACGGGGCCCTATCTATGGGTTAAATTGAACTAACTGTATACTAATTCTAAACTGAATTGTTTGAATTAGAACTGTTTGACTAAACTGAATAGTTTGAAATGAAAATGTTTTTGACAATTAAACTGTGTACTTACATTTAAACTGAATTGTTTGAAATGGGACTGTTTCTGACATTGAAACTGTACTTACACTAAACTGAATTGTTTAATACAGAACTGTTTTGACATTTAACTGTGTGTAACCAAAACATCTACTTAATCTAAACTGAATAGCTTGAAATAGAAATGTTTTTGACAATAAAACTGTGTACTCACGCTAAACTGCATTGTTTGAAATAGAACTGGTTATTTGCATAAAAATGGATTTGGCGTTAAATAACCTACAAAGGTTGATATGCCATAAAACCCAACCAACCAAGCAATTTCATACTTACATTAACTGAGCTTTACTCCTATCAAATTGAGCCTTGTTTAACATCCACGTAGCATGGCAATTACACTCCAGATTAACGCTAGATAAGTATAGCTTGGTAATATTCATCCAGGCAAACATATCCTTTGGTATTTCTTCTAGCATGGTGTTATTCAAATAGGCAAGCTGGAGGGTTTTTGATGAGGAAGAAAAAGCAGCCGGTTCGATACTTGTCAGTGCTTGGTTATCATTTAAGTAAAGTTTTTCAAGGTTTTCAAATCCTTTGGGACGGCCATCTTTCCCCTTTCCGGCCACAATGCACCTAAGAGAGTCTGAATTTGTTATCCGTAGCACGCGAAGAAATTTTCTTACATTTTCAGAAAGGAGTTGGGCGTCGAACGTCTCGAAGGGATTTTGGGAAAGATCGATTTCTTTCAGGAATCTATCGCCAAACTGGTCCTTTGGATGAGAGGCAAGTTTATTGTTAGAAAGGTCGAGAAACTGCAGATATTTGTTTTTGCTAAAACAACCGTCCTCAAGTACTGATATCTTGTTTGAGCTCAGATCAATCACCGAAACGTTGAGGTAGTGGAACAAACGAGTTGGAATTCGTAACAGACCGTTCTGGCTTAGATTCAGAAGCCTCAAGTTTTGCAGGCCAAGAAACGTATCAGGGTAAAGCAACGAAAGATGATTTTGTGACAGATCAAGCCGGGTCATCTTGTGCAGATGGACTAATGAATTCATTTCGATGGTGTCGATTGAGCATTCAGAGAAGTCCAACTCGTACTGCACCCTTGAAAAATAGGTTGGAACAAAGACTTCTCGTTTGATAATACCGAGAGGATTTCCCTTGAGGATTAAAAGCTCTAGACTTTCCAGCTTTTTAAAAGTTTCGGGGGTGAGTTCCAAACCTACGATATTGTTATAGGACAAGTCGAGAACCCTAAGTTTCTTGACATTAATGAATGCTTCAGGCGAGATTTTAGAAATAACGTTACGCGAAAGATTCAGATAGACAAGAAAAGTAAAATTGAGATCGAGGCTGTCTACGGTATCAATAAGGTTATTGTCCAAATAAAGATTGTTGACATTGTAGGGAATGTTGTTGGGAAATATTAGGTTTTTTTCATGACTACCGTGGTAAGTGATCCCTTTATTTTTCTCATAGCTTCCGTGGTAAGGGGTCTCTTTATTGGCTATGACGTAGGCGGCAAGCCCGAAAATGACGAACAGGATGAATTCATGTGTTGTAGAGGCCATTCGTTCTTGTTCTAAAAAGAAATTAAAAAAGAAGCATAGAAATTAAATGTTATATCAATTACGTACAATAATGTCTATCTCTGCATTACTGATTCTCTTTGTATGTATGTATTATTTCTCATTATGTTTCGATGTATGTATTTAAACGTAAAAAAAAAAAAAAAAAAAAAAGGCTCGTCGTAGCTAGATTTTAAAAATAGGAATGTACTTAAATACTCTAACTTTAAGAATAAAGAAATTTTCAGTCGAATTTTCAACATGATTTTAATTTTTTGGTGTATGTGTCCACTCATAATGTAATTTTTTCTATCTATCTATCTATCTATCTATCTATCTATCTATCTATCTATCTATCTATCTATCTATCTATCTATCTCTCACAAAAATTCTCATGAAGCTTATACATATATGTATAAAATTACAAAATTTAAAATGCATTGCTCTCATAAAACACAGTACATTTAATATATATATATATATATATATATATATATATATATATATATATATACGCAGATCATTAAATAAGTTTCCAGACTTTTTTCGTATGGGCACTTTTATTGATAGTATACACATGAAACTCTTGTCCCCTTCGAGGTAACCTCCTCCAGCTGCAATGCACTTGTTCTACCATTCCAACAACTTCTGGAAGGCCCCATGGAACTCCTCTTGTGTGAGCGTGTCAATGACCTTCGTCTCAGCCTCTTTCCTCTCCTCAATTGTCTCATAATGACAGCCTCTGAGCTTAGGGAATAACAAAAAGTCACAGGGAACAAGGTCTGGACTATAGGGACGGTGAGGAACTGTCTTGATGCCCATCTACGTCAAATAGTCTGTGACAAGGATGGAGTTGTGGACTGGTGCATTGTCTTCGTGGAAATGCCACTGACCCGATTTAAAGAGCGCTGGCCTCTTCCGACGGAATGTCTTCCTGAACTCAACATAGTAACCCTAACCCTAACCCTTTGACCAATCAACTCTGGTATATTGCCTTCCTTACTCCTCCTACACCTCTCATCATCCCTCACAGACTCCCTGCCTTCCTTGAATCTCTTATGCTACTCAAAAACTAATGCTCGATTCATGCAAGATGCTCCAAAAGCAGTCTGAAGCATTCCATACGTTTCTGTGGCATTTTTCCAAGTTTAAAACAGAATTTTATTGCATATCGTTCTTCTAAAGTGTCGTCACGTCCAGATTACATTTTTGAAATTCCCCAGCTGTGACAATCAGGCTTTAGTATGGTGTATTCTAATTGCTGTTGTAGCTGTTCATTTGAACCTGAAATCATAAAAATTGTGAAACATAGTGAATTTTCAAGAGTCTACGACAATTTTAAATGCCTGTACAAAAAAGTCTGGAAACTTATTGAATTCACCACCTATATATATATATATATACAATATCTATGTATCTATCACTAAAATTCATATTATGCTTATATATATGAAATTACAAAATTTTAATGTATTGCGCTCATAAAACACACAATACATTTCATCATCATCCTGTCATGCCACCAGTTTGGATCTCCCTGACCTTCTCTCGCCACCCTTCTCTATCGTCCATCGCTCCCGTTATGTCTTCAAGGCTACATCCTGTATCGGTACAGGGTGGTTGTACATAGGTTCTAGCTGGTCGTCCTGCCTTTGCTCGTCCATGTGACGGAGCCCATAGGAGTATGTCGCTAATGAGTTCGTTCCCACTTCAACAGTGTCCTGCATGTCTGGTTCGTCTAACTTGGATAATTTTCGCGATGGGTGTTAGGTGACCGTGAAGCTGCTACTTTGTCGGGTGCTGCCTCAAAGACTTGTTCAGTATTGTTCACAGCATTCTTATATAATTGCCGTCAAGCTTTTTCTCCACACGTTTGATTAGCGTCCATGTAGTACATCCATATAGCAGTATCGACACAACCGCTGTTTGGAAAAAACTGCTTTTTATTTTATCTGTCAGGTCTGACTTCCATATGACCGATAGGCTATCGATAGCTATCCATACCTTTGCTAGTCGCGTGTTAATGTGTCTCGTTTGATGCGACAATGCTTCCTAGGTAGATGAACTTGTCCACTAGTTCCAGAGAACTACCATTTAGTGTGGAGATGTCACCTCTTTGATTAAAGACATGTATTCCGTCTTGACTGGGTTGACATGGAGGCCTATGCCAGTAGCTGTTCGTTCCAGACTATGTAGCAGGGATTCGGGTTGGGCGGATGTATTTGCCAGAAGCGCTATGTCATCGGGGTAGTCCACGTCCGTAATTGTTTGTGCAGGGTATCTTCTGCTTCTTTCCTTTGCCAGTTTAAAACTGTTATCTTTCATTTATGAACAGACGTTCTAAGCACGTAGTCTAGGCCGATGATTAACAGGAATGAGGCTAATGTGTCTCCTTGCGGTACACCTGCTACAATGTCGAAGTAGTCTGTGTCTCCATCCGGGGAGCGGACTTTTACTTTCGAGTTTTTATATAGCATCATTATAGGCGACGGTTTCTTTATGTAGGGCGTAGGCGAGTAGTATTTGCTCCATCTTCCCTCTGGGTATGGAGTCAAAAGCCTTGGAAAAGTCGAGAAATAATATTGTTGCGTCAAGGTTTTTTGCACGTACACCTAGAATTCGACGGATAGTCAAAAATTGTGATGTCGTGGATCGATTTCTCTGAAAGCCATTCGGTTCTGCCCAAAGTGTCTTCTCAATTTTGGGTTCTATGCCGTTGCGTTTTAGAGCATTGTATATCTTGACTGCTATGGATGTAAGGGTTATACCTCGGTAGTTCTTGACTATTCCGAGGTCACCCTTCTTAGGGATGGGGAGGATGAATCCCTTTGTCTATCTGTCGTTGGTATTTTGGTTATATACGGCATTACAGTGTCGGTGCAGTATGTCGTCGAATTCTCTGGTCTTCCATACTTCTAAGGGTATTTCATCAAGCCCTGCTGCTTATCTATTTTTTATTCTTCTTCTAGTACTGAGTCGAGTTCTTCTTGAGTAAAGTGTCCTAGTTTGATGTCTAATTGCTTACTAACAAGTTTCGTAATTGGTTCAGGCGTAACTTTCGGAGGTTTCCGAGTAAATTCTCGAAATGTTGTTTCTGTAGGTGTTTTCGTTCTTCTTGGCTGTTGACTTTCAGTTTAGCTTTCACAGTGCTCTTCCTTCTGCTCACTTCGTTTATCGTTTGCGATGCTATCCTAGATTGTCTATCTTCAACGAAGTCACTAATCTTATTGATCTGAATTTGTATGTATTCTGTTTGTTCTTTTAGTTAAACGTTAGTTAATTCCTTTTGTGCCTTCTTAAGTTTCATGGCATTGATATTGGTTGGGTTCCTCCTGTTGCATTTGGAAGCTATTTTCACGTCTGCACGTGACAATAGAATTTATATATATATATATATATGTGTGTGTGTGTGTGTGTGTGTGTGAACGTCATTTTTTCATATAATGGTAATTATTATAAAAGTCTAATCAGAAATTTTAATTTCTTCGTAAATTAGCCCAGTCAGCTGGGTCTGTAGAATACACCGACAACATCTCTGCCGAGGGGTAAGAATCCCCGCCAACGAGTATCCTAGATATGACACTAAGCAGACAGATGGCGCACTCAAGTAATGCTGGAGCTTTGGGAAATGCGGAGTACCTCTTCCTTGCCATTACACCCAGTTCCACTGTGACCTAAAAAGGTACTATCTATGAGTCAAATAGAACTGTTTGACATTTAAACTGAGTGAAAACAAATGACTTATGCTAAATTAAATTCTAAAAAAATAACTATTTGATCATTTAACTGTGCGTAAACAAATGACTGATGTTTAATTAAATAGTTAAGGATACATACCAATACTTGGAACCATTAAACTTTGACTTATGCTAAATTGAATTGTTTGAAATAGAACTATTTAACTTTGTTGACTTATGTTTACAAATCATATATATCTAATACATATGAATAAACCGGATTTGGCATTAAATAACCTATAGGTGTTGATATGCCATAAAACGAAACGAACAGAAGCATAACATAATAATAGAATGCTGTTACAACGAGAATTCAATGAAGTCACGTGTCATCTACTATTATTAAAACACAAAGTCGGTATTTAAAAATCTTTCTTTGTTTAATGACATATAAACCTTCGTGGGTTATTTCATGCCAAAACCATTCTTGTAGAAGAACAGCAATGATACTGTTCAACTCATGGCTAGGGGAGATAAGGAGATTTATACATTTCCTCGAGGGTATTAGTCTAAAAGGGAACGTAATAGCGCGACTGGTGTTCGAACTCGCTGACTTCAAGGCTGCAGTCCAGCACTTGGACTCGGCGAGCTGAGTTCAAATCTTGGTTCAGGTTGTTTGTATTTCACTTCGCACTTATGAAATTAGAAAAAGCAAGAATGAAGCTGTTCTTCCTTCAGCTATGCAAAAATGGGACAGACTGGGCTCTTTAGTCTTGGTAGGCAACCTGTCTAGGCGAAGGAAAAATACCTAAATTCAAAACCTGGAAGAGCTGTTAAGAGAATCTGTGGCACAGGTTATTCAAATATGGTTGGTTCTACACAAGCCTTCCACCACTATAAACAAATCACCTATATAAAAGGTCCAGCGGATCCCATCTTTAATTAAACTTTTGTGTACTCATCTGTCATGAGTGACAGGAGAGACAGAGACAGAGACAGAGACAGAGAGAGATGATTTAAAAGTGGGGAAATCTGAAGATGAATTGAAAGCTGTCGAGAACAGAACACCTACGAAAGAAAGAAAATAAATAATCTATAATAGATAAATAGATAAATATAACAACATTATCATTGATATATAGATATAAACAAGTAATGAGAAAGAGAGTGAGTGAATTAGAGAGAGAGTGAGTGAGAGAGAGAGAGAGAGAGAGAGAGAGAGAGAGAGAGAGAGAGAGAGAGAGAGAGAGAGAATCTGTAGATAACTTCAAAGCTGTTGAGAACAGAAGACCGACGAAAGAAAGAAAATAATCTATAAATCTATTATAGATAAATAGATAAATATAACAACATTATCATTGATATATAGATATAAACAAGTAAAGAGAAAGAGAGAGAGAGAGAGAGAGAGAGAGAGAGAGAGAATCTGAAGATGAATTGAAAGCTGTCAAGAACAGATGACCGATGAAAGAAAGAAAATAAATATAACAGCAATACCATTGATAGAAACAGCTAATTAAAAAAAAAGATGACATTACAATAAAAAAAATACAATAATAAGAATATAGAAACCGACAATTCACTTTCTCTCGCTCATTTTCTTTGTTTATCACTCATTCGTTTTCTCCTATTTATTCTTTCTCTCTCTCTCTCTCTTTCATACAAACACATTCATTCTACCCCCCTCTCTCTTTTTCTATCTCTCTTAACACCTACCTAAACATTTTATCCAACCTGAGATCCCAGTTTTACCGTTACAGTCGAAACAGTGACACTTTTGCAAAGTTCATTTTCCCTTTGATACCAAATTCATTCCGTTCTATTTCGGCCATTTTCAACTGACCCAACATTAGCAAATTTTGTTGAAGGTCATAACACTTTTCTAATCTTCTGAGCTTTTTCGTCGCTACGTTCTACGCTTTTATAACTTCTGCCTTCTGGAAGACATTTTTCAGAGAAAGAGATCACACACACACACACACACACACACACACACACACACACACACACACACACACACACACACACACACACACACAAAAACAAAAAAAAACTCGGCAGAATTAGTGAATATGATTGCAACATAACAGCGAAGTTAGGAACTCTTTATTTTAAGGAAAAAAAACCCAAAGAACATGGTGATATCAAAAGAGTTTCGAGCTTTCTCTATAACGATGCGGTTTCATCCGAAACAGGAAGTTAAGAATTTATAAACTTTTTTGAATAAAAAATCTGATTACACATGTCTAAAACCGCACTATTTAAAAACATGTAATTTATATATATATATATATACACACACAACTACGAAAAATTCTCACCGACAACACAACAATACTCGAACATCAAAATAATAAACAAAAACTTCAGATTCTCGAAGCACTATACATTAGAAACCTGCAACCAGCACTTAATTGAATTAATTTTCAAACCAGTGCTAATGTACTTAAATGTCTTTAGCTACTGGCACTATTTACAGAATTACATTTAAAAGCAAACGCCATAATCTTCAACGGCAAAGACGTCCTTACACAGTAGTAATTTGCTAAAACAAAAGTTACATCACTTTTGTAATAGATTCTCCCCTGATGATGGCCCAAAGTCGGACAGAAAGTACTAGGGAGACATACAACTATGGACAATACCTAAATCAATTCCCCCCGAATACGATAAAAGTAATACGGGAATTCGAACGGATCCAGAAGAAAATATATAGGCATAAAATGTCTATTATGTTTAATGAAATTTGCATTAACGAAGAAATGCTGCCTATATATATATATATATATATATATATCCAAGCCTTCCGCATGAGTAGGATATAGCATAAGAGCAATTTTTCCGTCAACTTTATCACGTTTGAAATAAGATTTTTCCTTCTAGACCGGTTACCATATCAAGAGTAAAGAGCTTAGTCTGCCCTACTATTTACCTATAGATGGAGGAAGAATAGTTGTAGCTTTCCTATGTGAAATGCAAACAGGCTCATCCAGTATTTTAACTCAGGTCATCATGGCCACTCATATATATATATATATATATATATAGTAATTGAAAAGTTACTTTTTTTAAAGATTCTTGTTATAAGAATGTTTAAAATCGGGAATTACTTTTGGATCACCCTATCTATCTATCTATCTATCTATCTATCTATCTATTGAAAGAGAAGGATACTCATTAAGCTTAGTCTAATCTGACCAAATTGAGAAAATACTTAAGTAGAGAGGACGTAAATGATTTGAATTCAATTTTTTTTTGAAAATTTGAATTCGATCTGTGACCTCTTGTATACGTTACAACTTCAGCCTCTTTGAAAGCTTCTTTGCTCACAGTTATCAAATGCTCAGATGTAATTTATTAGATCGTTTGTGACTAAAATAACATTTGATAAGATCATTAAATTATTTGTTACTAAATTGGTTGGTTGGTTGTTTGGGTTTTGTGGCATATCAACCCTTGTAGGCTATTTAATGCCAAATACATTTTCATAGAAATAATCAGTTCTATTTCAAGCAATTCATTTTAGCATGATTACACAGTTTAATTATCAAAAGCATTTCTATTTCAAGCTATTCAGTTTAGTCAAACAGTTCTAATTCAAACAATTCAGTTTTGTATAAGTACAGATTTTATTTACACACAGTTAAATGTAAAATCAGTTCCATACAAAACAATTCAGTTTAGTGTAAGTACAGTTTCAATGTCAAAAACAGTTCCATTTCAAACAGTTCAGTTTAGTATACAAAAACAGTTCCATTTCAAACAATTCAGTTTAGCATAAGTACGCAATTTAAATGTAAGTACACAGTTTGTCAAAAAAATTTCTATTTCAAGCTATTCAGTTTAGTCAAACAGTTCTAATTCAAACAACTCAGTTTAGCATAAGTACGAAGTTTAGTCCTATTTTACCCATAGATAGGGCCCTATCAAGTGCTACCACTCCGGGCCAGATTGGACCTGGGAGCAATGGCAATGAAGGAGTACTCTGCATTCCCCAAATCTCCAGCATCCCTGGAATCTCACTACCAGGTTGTTTAGTGTCATATATAGCACACTCCTAGCGGGGTTTCTTACCCCCTGCAGAGGTGCAGTTGGTGTATTCAACAGCCTTTGCTGACTAGGCAATACGCAGAGTTAAATGTAAAAACAGTTATATTTCAGATAATTCAGTTTGGCATAAGTATGCTGTTTAGATGTCAAAACAGTTTAATTTAGAGTAATTCAGTTTAGCATAAGTACGCAGTTTAAATCTCAAAATAGTCCTAATTTAAACAATTCAGTTTAGCATAAATACGCAGTTTAAATGCAAAAACAGTAAACTCAAGAAACCACGGTTTAGTTCTGTGATCGATAGATAGGACCCTATCAGGTGCTGCTACTCCGCACCAGAGTGGACCTGGGAGCGATGGCAATGAAGAGGTACTCCTCACTCCCCAAACCCCAGCATCACATATTCTACAGCCTCAGTCGACCGGACAAATTTGTTACTAAAGTAATATTTGATAAGATCATAAGATCATTAGTTATATTCGACACGACATGACCAAAAAAGTTATATTTCTGGTTCAAACAAACTAATGTTTAACAAAGTATTGCTGCTGAAAAATAGCAACTAGTCGCTAGAATATGCGTTTTTGCTTATAATTTTTTTCTTCTAGTGTCAGCTTATTTTCATCATAATTTTGTTGCAGATTTGTATGGGCAAACCCTTGCATTAGCTCTAAATTTTGCGTAAATTTCGTGCTTTAAAACCTAACGCAAATTGTATCAGATCTTATTTTTAGTCTATACAAACTAGATTAAAAGTTTAAGAAACGTTTAACCGCTATAAAAAGCAAAAAACAAGTCAGTGTGTATTATAAATAAAACATGTTTTTCCCAGAATTTTGAAAGATCGAGATGTATATTATGCAGAGTTTGTTTATCACACGAATAATCATTGCATATATATATATATATATATATATATATATATATATATAATGATAATAAATATATATATTATTTTTCACATACATTTTATAGCATTGATATTGATCTGCAACCCAAGGTTTCATGCCATCTTATTACGACAATGATCAGACAGAGAAAGAAAGATATTTGAGAAATCCAGAAAATCGAAAAATACAGTCAAGCAAATGTTTACGTTGAGATTTGTATGACTTTTTTTTCTGTGTGTGTATGCGAGTATGTGTGTGTTAAATTTGTTTTGGAGATTGTTAGTGTGTGTGTATGTGTGTGTGTGTGTGTTTGTGTGTGTGATGATACATGCGTCTCGCGGCAGGATTGAGGTTGTCTCCTAGATATATTAGTGGCGAAATGTAGCAAAGGTTCTCAGTTGACAAGATTTAACCGAATAATTTTTTATGTATTCGTGTGTATGTGTAATGATGATTTTAACTAAGCAACGAATTGTCATCATCATCATTGCATCACGAAGAAAATAAATTTCTGATTTGTAAGCGTAATAGGCAAAGATTTATGGCAGATCTGAAAGGTAAGATATATGATGGGATATTATGCAATATTAGTTTTTTTTATGTTGTTTTGTATTAGATTGCAATAATAATTTGTATTAGTTGTTTATGTTGTGTTAATGTTATATTAGGTATATGTTATTGTAATCTATAATTGTATGTATGTAAGGAATATTATGTATTAAGACATTGCAATTAGTGTTTGTATGAGCTATGTCATGTTAATGTCTTTTTATGTATGAATTTGCATGTGTGTTGTGATGATTTTAACTAAGGAACGAATTATCATCATTATTGCATTATGAAGAAAATAAAGTTTAGAGGCAAAAATGTATGGTGGGTCTAAAACGTAAGAATGAGTGAGGCGGGAATGTATCATGTAAATTATCCAATATTAGTATTTTATGTTGGAATATGTTTTGTGTTGGATTGCGATAATAATTTGTATTAGCTATCAATGTTGTGTTTATCCTATTTACCCAACCCCTCCGCTCGGGCAGGATATGACACAAGGTCAATTTTTAAGCGGAGTTTAACAGGTTTGAATTCAGAGTTTTCCTTCTCCTAGACTAGTTGCCTAACCAAGGCTGAAGAACCTAGTCTGTCCTACTATTTACCCATAGCTGGAGGGAGAATAATTGGATTCATACCTTTCCCAAGGGTTGTGTTTATGTTATATTACGTATATGCTATTGTAATCTATGGTTGCATGTACGTAATGAAAATGGTGAATATAATGTATTCGGGCGTTGCAATAATTGTTTGCATTGGCTATGTAGTTGTGTGTGTAGCGATGATTTTAACTTAAGGGCAAATTATCATCATCAATGCATCATTAAGAAAATGAATTTCTGATTTGTCGAGTGAGTATGATAGACGAAAATGTACGCTGGGTCTGGGACATAAGAATAATAGGTGAGGTGGGAATATCATGGTGTAGAGACAAGTTATATTATATTGTAATGTATTATGTAAGACTAGGATATGTTCTGTGTTAGGTTACAATAAATGTGTATTAGCTGTCTATGTTGTGTTACTGATATATTGCGTATACGTTATTGTAATCTATGATGGTATGTGCGTAAGGGATATGGTAAATATACTGTGTGAAGTCGTATTTCTAACATTCATGAAAACACTCTCCAAATCATACCGCATTTGGTCTGACACAAACCCACCAAGTGAGATAGTGACAACCGAGCACTCTGGTAGCTGATAGGGTATAAAAATGTAAACAAACGGACGCTGCTGCTGTTGCTACATAAATACCTTTAAAATTCCCTTAGCCAACGTGGTACTCTTGTTGGCTGAGCGGTCTGAGATTTAGTCTAACATAAAGTTGGATGGGTTTCGATCCCGGCGTTGAGCGTCCTAAGTGTCTAGCCACACTGATGAGTTCTGATAGAACGAAACAGTCTGTCTGTGGATGACAATATATATAGGTAGAGGGATTGCCAGTGGTCCGGAAGTCCGGGTCATGTCATACCAAAGACTTTAAGAATGGTACTTGATACCTCCTTGCTTAATCCTCAGCAATATAAGTTACGTGTCGAGGGTAAAGTGGAGCAATCCAGGGAAAGGGTAATGTTAATATGTGATGTATCGTCTGAATTATATTCAGTTTTAATTTGAAACAAAAAATTAAAAAATCCTAATATTCTATTATAGTTAGAAGTATTCTATTTCAACTCTTCGTGACGTAATAAGTGTTCGAAATTTATTTTAAAGCATAACGTATTTGTTATGAATTTTCAGAATTTTCAAAGAAATCTTCAAAGTTTAGGTGCTGTTTGTAATTTAGGAAGAATTATGATTAGATGTATTATCGAAGAACATGAAAAACTAGTGGGTAGAGTGTTCGCCAATGGTCCGGGAGATCTGGGTCCAATCCCAGATCGCGTCATACCAAAGACTTTAAAAATGGTACTTGATACCTCCTTGCTTAACACTCAGCAATATAAGGTACGTATCAAGGGTAAAATGGAGAAATCCAGGGAAAGGAGTAGCGTCCCCCCCATACCTCGGTGTAGTAGCTATTGAAAAGAGAGCCTTCTGGTTGCCCTTGACTATGGGCGCCAACTTTACTTACTTTTTTATAAATATGAAAAATTAATGAAATCTGATTTAAATAAAGGATCTTATAAAGTTTGTAGCATTCTGCTTCAAATCTAGGTGACGTAATTAGTGTTCGAAAATTATCTTAAAGTGTAACGTATCTATTATGAATTTTAAGAATTTTTAGAAAGTTTATGAGAAATTTAAAAAAATTGTTGAATTTTGTAATTTAGGAAGAATTATGATTAAAAGTAATATAAAAATATATTAAAAATGTGTCTCAATATAAATAATAAAATCTAATTAATTTAGATAAGGATCTAGTAACTTTTTAGTACTAATTTGACTAGATAAAGAAATAAATTGAAGAAATCCAGTCCTTGTTTCAGAGCCTAGGGGTTAGAGTGTTCGCCAATGGCCCGGGAGACCTGGGTTCAATCCCAAGTCGAGTCATTCCAAAGACTCAAAAAATGGTACTTGATGCCTCCTTGCTTAACACTCAGCATTATAAGGTACGGATCAAGGGTAAAGTAGAGCAATCCAGGGAAGGAGTAGCGCCCTCCCCTACACCTTGGTGTAGTAGCTATCGAAAAGGGAGCCTTCGGGTTACCCTCGACTATGGTCGCCAACTTTTACTTATATTTAAAAATAACGTTTGATTAAATATTCTTTCTATGTTGTTTATTATGTATATGAACTAACATTTTAGAATTTTTAAAGTCAAAATTGTGATTTATTTCTAAATTATATTTTACATACGCGTTTTTTTCGTCGCCAACTTTCACGTTCTTTTGTGTTCATGTATCTGTTTTTGATTGATCTTGGAAGTTTCACTCATATTTTTAATTACATCCTTAGCGCTTGATAGACTACGTACCCGCATCAGATTTGATTATCATTATTGTTATTATTGGTTATATTCGTCATAGATTTTGAAGAGTTTGAAGCTGTTTTGATTCTATCATATTTACCCAACCCCTCCGCTCGGGCAGGATATGACACAAGGTCAATTTTTTAAGCGGAGTTAAACAGGTTTGAATTCAGAGTTTTCCTTCTCCTAGACTAGTTGCCTCACAAAGGCTGAGGAAACCAGTCGGCCCTACTATTTACCCATAGCTGGAGGGAGAATAATTGGATTCATACCTTTCCCAAGGGTATTAGAGCTATGTCAAATGCTATCAGTCTCGTCCAGGATTTGAACTCGTGTCACCGTGTCCATTTCCTACGACGATAACAATTACACCACGGGCACTTGATTCTATGGTTGTTTAAATGTTATTGTGGTTGAATTATTGGTTAAAATGATATTTGTGAAATAGATTATTATTGTGAAAAATTGTATCAGAAATTTTCGGAAAACTCTACGTTTGGGAATTTTAAAAGCTTTTATTTTAGCAAGTTGTATAAAAGATTTAGAATATTGAAACTGTACGAAGGAATTTTCAATATACTGAAGTTCATTTAAAAATTTGGGAGTGCAAATCCTAAGAGCTCTAAGGTAAAAACTTATGGTTATTTTACTTTTTATTTTGGCGTTATAATGTGAGTAAAATTGACTTGGTCTAGTTTAGTTTTATGGCATATCAACCATTGTAGGTTATGTGACGTGGTATGCTACAGAGAGAAAGAAGGGGAGGCCAATTCCCTTACCCCCCTTTTATTTGAATCAACAGGCACTAAGACTGACCGTTAAAATAGTATGGGAAAGTCGGTCAAGCTACCCGCACTCTGTGATCTGTAGTCTGTTGAACGAAAGAAGTCTAGGTCAATCGAGTAGCGTAACCTGACGGGGTAGTGGAAGAGGAAAAGTCGAATGATTGGCCCACAGACTCTTCCACCAAAATGCCATTACCCGTTAGAGAAATTTGAAGAATAATCTTTAGTTTTGGACAGAAGTCAGCGAGAGCAACACACTCCGGGAAGGTCACTCACCCGTAAAAAAGAGAGAAAGAAATCTGAACATTGAAAACCCGTCAAAGGTAAGTATAACTTAAACCGTTTTCCTTCTACAATTCCTAAATATTGGAAAGTTATATGTATTCAAAAAAGAAAGAGAGAAACTGAAAAGGTTATGTTTCATCAATAGTTGAATTAGTGAATGAACTTTGTTACATGCTTCAGTCCGGCGATTAAGACACTTATCTCAAGTAAGAGAAAAAGAAAGAAAGAAAAAAAAAGAGAAAGAAGAAAAAAGGACTGTTGAGAGACATTTCTGTTTGATGCTTTCCTGTTGGCTTAACATTTTGTTATATTGTAAAAAGAAAAGAGAAAGGAAAAAGAACTGTTTCTGAAATCTCATCATTATTTGTTTGGTCGTCGCCTATTAAAATTTCGTTGTACTTAAAATGTTGAAATCTTTTGGTCGTGTTATTCCCTCTGTCGATTTGACTTCTTTTGCAAATATCGGTTTCAGCCTCGTATCGCTTTCATTAATTCTTGCGAAACGTCTTATTGCCTCCTTAAAACATTACAAGAAAATTTTGGAAATTTGGCTACAGTTAATATTTTCTAACCTAGAAGTTCGTTCTTCTGCTATCTGAGGGGGTAGGAAGATAAAGGACTGGGTAGTGTATGTGAAAGGGAATTGGCACCCCCTTACCAACGTGTGAGATCAGTCTAGCCCCAAATTAACCTCCACATTATTTGCCGGTTTACCATATGCCCGAAATAGGAGTCTTGACTGGGACTTATTTTGCGGAGTGTCAAGTGCCAAACTGCCCTCGACGTTACTTGCGCATAAAATGGGCTCTCGCCCTGGGATAGTAATTTATGCAACGCCACAGTTATTTAATGTCAAATCCTCTTTATACATATATATCAAATATATATGATTTGGCTGGGTTAGGTTTTATGGAATATCAACCATTGTAGGTTATTTAATGCCTATTCCTCTTTATACATATATATCAAATTTATATGATTTGGTTTGGTTCTGTTTTATGGCATATCAACCATTGTAGGTTATTTAATGCCGAATCCTTTTTATACATTTTTATTAAATATGATTTCTAAACAGATTTTGTAGATAACATCTTTAAACAAGCCTGAGCTCATTTTTTGCACACTGTTAAATGGTTTCACGTCTATCTAATACGTATAATTCTAAATCTATTATCAATCATTTATTTGAACAGAGTTTAATGTTTTCAAGAATTTCTATATATTACTTACTATTCAATCAAAACATCACTCATTTGTTTACTCACTGTTAAATGATCAAACGTTTCTATTTCAAACAATTCAATTTAGCATAAGTACAAAGCTATTTGACTCATACATAGGACCCTATCAGGTGCTACCACTCCAGGCCAGAGTGGACCCGGGAGCGATGGCAATGAAAAGGTACTCCTCATTCCCCAAAGCTACAGCATTACTGGAGCCTCATTATCAGATTAACAAGTGCTATATCCAGGACACTCATTACCCCTCTGTAGAGATGCATTCGGTGTATTCTACAGCTCTAACCGACTGGGCCAGAGTAAAATTGGATATGATCGTTTTTATTTGTAGATTTATAATGAAATTCAAGTTCTAATTTGCTGTTATTATCTATTAATAATATATCTTAAAAAGGCAAGGTGTTGTTAGTTTCTAGTTTGTTAGTAAGATCTATGGAAGGTTCAATTTTGTTTAGTTTACTCGTAATTTTTGCTAAGTCATTATTACGTGGATATATAAATAATACATCGCCTACGTAACGGAGATAACTAGAATTTTTGTGTATTACAAATTTAAAGGAACAAGATTCGAGAAATTCAAGAAATAGAAAATTTTTTTGATAATGATTTTACTTTATAAATGATTATTTCAATCAAATATATTTTAGGATGAAATGTAACGTTCGACGATATCCTGGATTCGACTGATAGTCGGAAATTAATGTGTAAATCAAATATAAAAAGTATCATTACAAGCCCAACTAAAGGAAAAAACTTGTCAATGTCGCTTATCAGTTAGTTGACTTTGAAGAACAGATCAGACTAATATTCTAATTCAGCACGCATTATCTGCCTGTTTTATTTTATTTTATTCACTTAAAAAAATCTCTTAAAATAACCTTCTGAACTCTTCTAGATAAGCGGCTCGGCTGTTATACCTGGATAATGGAAATAAACTTTGACAACATGAGAGAGTCGGAGTCGACTTTGAATTAAAATTGAATTATATATATATATATATATATATATATATATATATATATATATATATATATATATAACTGATTGATTGAACGATTGATTTTAACAGCACATCAACTCATCTTGGGTTATTTTATGCTTAGAGGTTAGGGAATTGTGTTTATTGTAGATTTATATTTACATTTTTCGTATAGTTGTCTCTTAAGAGTTTTTTGCTCACTGTTATATAATATCAAGTATTCCTATCTAATACGAATGATTATATAGTTTCAAGTATATATATATATATATATATATATATATATATATATATATATATATATATATGCGCGCGCGTGCGTGTGTGTGTAGTTAGGCAGCAGTCATTCATTTAAGCATGTTTCATTAAATAATAAAGACAAATTTTGTCTGTATAATTTATATAAGATCCTTTCAAGTTTTCAGATAAGTGTCTTAGTTTCTGGTTGGAATTGGTAGATGAATTTCCCAAAATTGTCCCAAGCGCTTTCAGACCTTTCAGAGGCCATCATCAAGGGTTGCTTGCTTGTGTGTGGTGTGTTTGTATTTTTTTTTTTTTTCAAAAAGAGTTCTGAAAGTTTTTGAAAGTTTATACCATAACGGAAATATGGGAACGCAGAGTTGGATAAAACAGAGTAACTGATATATTCTAAATATATATATATATATATATATATATATATATATATATATATATATATATATATATATGTAAAGGTTTATGAAACGTAACGAAATAAAAATGGGTTTGTAAAAAAGATCCGTATGAACTTTGCATATTTTCATTTATTTAATAAGCTACTCATGTTTCATTTGTCAACAGCCTTTTCCAGCATTATTTTTAGAATTATTGTTTTTATGTAAAGTGTAAAAAAAGCCTTTATGACCAGAGCCATGAGTTAAACAATCATTTTAAAACAATTACATGAAGTGGTTCTTGATCGTTCACCGCGTTATTTGTATGAAGCCTTAAAAAATCAGTTTGAAATAGCAGTATGTTAATAATGTTAAAACAATTCAACATTTGATGATTTACTGTAGGAGACATATTTTGTTGCAAAGATGACAATATGAACAGTAAGAGCAATATTGCCGGTGGTGTAATGGTTATCGTCGTAGGAAATGGACACGGCGACACGAGTTCAAATCCTGGACCAGGCTAATTGCATTTCACATAACAATAATACCCTTGGGAAAGGTATGAATCCAATTATTCTCCCTCTAGCTATGGGTAAATAGTAGGACAGACTAGGTTCTTCAGTCTTGGTGAGGCAACTAGTCTAGGAGAAGGAAAACTCTGAATTCAAACCTGTTAAACTCCGCTTAAAAATTGACCTTGTGTCATATCCCGCTCGAGCGGAGGGGTTGGTATATATATATATATATATATAAGAAAAGAATATATAGATCCACTTCTTTCTCAATGTAATTCAGGGAATGAAAACAAACATATATATATATATATATATATATATATATATATATATATATATATATATATATATATCAGGACGTAGGGGTGGCTTAAAGGTTATTGTTATGAAGAACGAAATTGGCCAGCCGAGTCCATATTCTGTTTGTTTTCATTCCCTGAATTACATTGAGAAAGAATGGATCTATATATTCTTTTCTTAATTACGGATGAAATAGTCGGGTAAACTGGGATCTTTAGCCTGGGTGGCACCCAACAATCAGTTTAAGAAAAGGGGAACTGAATTCAGCTCTTAGCAAGATTTTAAGGACCAGCGTGGGACAGTAATATTAAATTTTGCTTCAAAGATGACAAAATTAACAAGATGACAGTATAAACAGTATGAAAAAAGCCCTTCTCCCAGGTATGTGACAAATAGGATGTAATAGGATATATATATATATATATATATATATATATATATATATATATATATATATAAACTGTTACTTTCCATTTGTTACATACCTTGGGAAAAGGGCTTTGTTATACAACAACCTGATAAAAATACTGATGGAATGGACAAATGGAAATATACAATCATTTAAGAAGCGTTTGATGAATGAATTACTTAAATGCTAGTCAGCAAAGCAGGATAAAAACTAAAATGAATTGGGATCTCACCTTTTTTTTACTTTTGCTTAAAATAGAAGATACAATTTTACTTTTGTATGAAATAGAAGATAAATATCATCATATATATATATATATATATATATATATATATATATATATATATATATATATATATATATACTGGAAAATGCTCGTAAATTTTCTGAACACTGCAATTATCTATCAATCTATCTATCTATCTATCTGTCAGTCTATCTATCTTTTTGATTTGGTTTAGCTTGGTTTCTTTGTTTAATGACATATCAACCTTCTTAGTTTGTGAGGATAAGGGAGTTCATGCCTTTCCCAAGGGTTGTATTTCAAAAGTGAACGTAATAGCGCAACTGGAGTTCGAACTCATTCACTATAATATCGCAGTCCAGCATGTTAATCAATACTCCTCGGGGACTCCCCCATCTAGAATTTTACCTGATAATATAGCCATAAAACTACACGAAAAAGCTAATTTTCTGGCTTTGATCAAATTCAGAATCTCAACTTAGACATTATAATATTTGATACTTACCATTGAGAAACTACGTACAATCCCTCGAACGACACTTTCGACTGCACTTGGTATATCTCTTGTATTGTGTTTATTAGCTAACTGATACCAACATTTTTACTCTTTCTCTCTCTCTCTCTGTCTGTCTACCTCCTCCAACCTTTCCTCATTTCTTTACCCTTCCCCTTTAACAAGCACGTAGATAGCTCATGTTTCTTAACAAGTAAAAACCCTTTGAACCCACTTACCTCCCAATATACGTATCAATTCTAGTGTCGGACATATTGACACACATATCTGCATAAGAAAGAAGTTTTTACTTGATTTATTTTTATTGATTTTAAAGACAGCCTTGATTGATTTTTTTAAGGCCAGTCTTGGGTTATTTTATACGTAGAGATTTAGAATTTGCGTTCATTATACGTTCATATTTACATTTTTTGTATATTTGTTTTTTTCCCTCTAGGTTCTATCGAATAAGAATATTTTTGGTTCTTTATCCATGTCATTTCGATAAAAAAATTTACACACCGATACATGACAAGGAAATTACAGTGTGGTTGTGGGGTTTTAACTGTACACATTTGCCTCGTTTAGTAAATGTTTTTGGGCTCTTGGATTAGTAGTAGGGATTAGCGAGATATTCTACTGCGTCTTTACGATTGTTCAGCGGGTTTGATCCTCATTAGGGGATTTGCCTTTTGTCAAACTAAGGTACAGTCAGTAAATAACTATACTGTGGCGGCATTTAAGACAGTTAAGATATTTGTGTATTTTGTACCAGTGACAATTGTTTGCGTCCGAATCTATGTAAGAGACATGATTTCAAATGCAGATTTTCAAGGAAAGCGAGCCTTTTCTTAGTTTGAAGATTGGCGTAAGATAATGTTTCACCCACACACACACATACACACTCATACATACACATATACACGCACATAGACATACTCACTCAAACAAACACACATATGCACATACACACACTCATGCACACAAACACATATGCACATACACACACTCATGCACACAAACACACACAAACACACATGCATAAACACACACATATACGTGAACACACAAACACACATACACACAAATTAATTCACACGTACACACATACATGAACACATACACATACATACAGACATACATCCACGCACAAACACATAAACACACATATACACACATACACACTCACTCATACGCACATACACACTGGCTCATACACACACACGAACACATACAAACACACACGCAGATACACACACATACACACACACACACACACACTCATATTCACACATACACACATGCGCGAACACTTACAAACACACACATATTTATATATTCGTCGTAGTCCAAGCGCTTTGCAGGGAAATTAATTCGTTCCATACTGAAACTTGACTCTGAATATTAGATTTTGATTACTGAGGAACTTCAAAATATTTAAGATTTCTTGTTTGATTATTGGAAGCAAGGATGTTGGAAGCAAAGGACGGAATAAGCACCTACATTGGCCCAGCGGTTAGAGTGTTCGCCAATGGCCCGGGAGACCTGGGTTCAATCCCAGGTCGAGTCATACCAAAGACTTTAAAAATGGAACTTGATACCACCTTGCTTAACACTCAGCATTATAAGGTACGGTTCAAGGGTAAAGTGGAGCAATCCAGGGAATGGAGTAGCGCCCTCCCCTACACCTTGGTGTAGTAGCTATCGAAAAGGGAGCCTTCGGGTCACCCTCGACTATGGTCGCTAACTTTACTTTACTCTAAGTTTTTAAAAAATATATATTTACAAAAAATATTTACTCTCTTCGGATTAGTGAAATAATGTACCACAGGAATTCAGATAATTATGCAGAAACATTTAAAAAAAAAGTTATTTTAATTTTATTGATAAAAATAACCTCAAATTATTAAATTTTCCTTCTCTTAGACTGGTTGCCGTTCTAAGGTTAAAGAACTCAGTCTGCCCAACTATTTACCTATAGTTGGAGGGAGAATAGTTGGATTCAAACTTTGAATTCAAACCTGTTAAATTCCACTAAAAAATTGATCTTGTGTCTCATCCTGCCTGTGTGAAGGTGTTGTTGTATATAAATATGTGTGTGTGTGTGTGTGTGTGAGTTGAAATGGTAGATTGTAGTGAATCTGACAATATGATAGAAATATGTGAAAAGTTGGATAAATAAAATACTTAAAAAAGGTCTAGAGGCGCGAAGAAGGAAATATCGCGCCTCTAAACCGGTTTTAAATGTTCGATTTATCCAACTTTCCACATATTTCTATCATATATATATATATATATATATATATATATATATATAAAGATTTTGTGGTACGTACATAATTTAAACATTGATTTTAAAAGTGTATCTGCATTAAGATTTTAAAAAGTATTTTAATCGTTTTTAACATATTTCAGTTGTTTTAATATGAATACGCTTTTAAAAGTACTCTCTCTTTCTCTCTCTCTCTCTCTCTTTCTATATATATATATTGTTTTTATGCTTTTACGTTCATTTAGCACAGACTAGTGTGTTAGTTGGACCTTGTTATCCATTGTTATTCGGACGTCATTGATTTTAAGTTCAAGCGAACGTATTTTTTTTACTTTGTACCACAATGTTTGATAGGTTAGTGTTCGCAGTTCTCAAATTTCCTCTGACAACTGTGTGACAGTATAACATGTCGGACATTTTAACATAAAATAAAATATATTTACTTCAAGTGATTGGCCATTGATTAATGATAGCATTATAAGTTATTTAAAGACTTTTTTGTTCTTTATAACTCGAGATGTAAACATTTCTTGTTGCTCCGTTATCAGTGAAACAACAGTGGCTTTTGCAACCGACTTGATAGCATGAATAGAATTTTTAGCTGGTTAAAAAAATAAAACATTTCCTGGTGTTGAACTTTGTATGTATCGTTATCTCATGTTTTTTTTTTAAATCTGCGTCTGACTTATTTCCCATTTAAGTAATTCATGATTAATCTAATTCTAAGTGGATGGTTTGGTTTCTTTGTTTAATGGCATATCAACCTTTTGTTGTATATTGACCTTCAACCCGGCCAAACATGCCATTCCAAAGTGATGCACCGGATGGAAGTGACACATTCCGATGGTACTTATGAGGAGTTATCGCGTAGGTGGACTTGGCTAACAAAATGGGACAAGGTAAAATTCCCATGGTACACTCATAGACTGATGCACCGGAAGAGAGTGACATGTGAACTGCATGACAGTTATTTCCGCTTGATGACGATCAAACAGGGCATGCCAAATATTAAGTGGGCGATTGAACTATTATATAATTCGGTGAAAACAGGAAGTCAGACAGTTGGGGATCCGAAACGTCGGAGTCTAGATGTGGTAGGGAAAGCCACACCCGGCCGAAGGGGCCCTCGGGACCCCCAATGGAGTTTTGGAGGCCAGTTGGGGATAAGATGCAGTAAAGAAAGTCATCACCCAGCAGAGAACTGGGCCTCCGGTTGAGCAGCCCAGGAGAACGAGAAAGACACAACGCTGACGGCCATAAGAGTCGGGGTCAATATATTGCAGTTCTGTTCGGTCTTCAACTCCCTCTCACTGTAAAACCCTGAGTAACCCTTTTCGAACCCTTTCAATAAAGTGAGAGGTGCATATTTTTCTAAAGAAGTTTTCCCTCGCCCTTTATTATTGTGTCGTTGTGATCCATTCTGCATGTATATGCATGTGTATATGTAGATGTATATGCATGTGAGTATACAACACTTTGTAAGTAAGTAAAGTTGGCGAACATTGTCGAGAGTGACCAGAAGGCTCCCTTTTCGATTGCTACTACACCAAGATGTAGGGGAAGGCGCTACTCCTTTCCCTGAATTTATCCACTTTACCCTTGATCCGTACCTCATAATGCTGAGTGTTAAGCAAGGAGGCATCAAGTACCATTTTTTGAGTCATTGGTATGACTCGACTTGGCGAACACTCTAACCATTATGCCAATGTCTGGTATCAACCTTTGAAGGTTATTTAATGCCAAAGCCATTCCCCAAGAAGAACAGTAGTGGTACTATTTAACCCATAGCTGCGAGGATAAGGGGGTTCATACCTTTCCCAAGGGTATTTGCCCGAAACTGAACGTAATAGTGCGATTGGAGTTCGAACTCGCTTATAACGATTTCGCAGGCTATCACTTTAACCATTACACCACGAGGCCATCCCCAAATTATAAGTAGAGTAATTATCATTCCAACAGTTGCTTGAACCGCTAAACACCTTATTTGTGTTTTTTCTAAAATAATAGAAACGTTTCTAAGGGGTGCAATCTGTATGTCTTACAGAAAAAAAAGTACGTATTTTTTCATTGTGATTGTAATCGGAAGAAGGCCGCAAGATGGATCGATCGAAAAAGGATAGAATTGATAGATTACCTTAGGCAATGATAATGCCCAGTCTTTTCCCGTACAGGTTGTAGTATAGAGGAAGAATAGATCGCCCGTGTTGTGGTAAAAATAAAAAGGTTGTTTGATTGATTTTAACGGCTTGTCAAACCGTCTAGGGTGATTTTATGTTTAGAGGCTAGAGAATTGAGTTTTTAGTACGTTTATATATACCTTTTTGAGTTGTTGTTTCTTAAGGTTTTTTTGGTGTGTTGATAAACAGATCTATTTGATCTCTAGATAGGACCCTAACAGGTACTACCTCTCCGGGTTTGAATGGACCTCAGTGTAGTGGCAATGAAGGGCTACTACATACTTCTCAAAGCACGAGAATGGAAGGCTCACCATCAGATACAATTTCGTGTCAAACCCAGGACACCTCTTTTGAGGAGGTCTGGCCCTTCTTCTGGAGGGATACCGTCAGTGTATTCTACGCTCCACGAACAGGACGAAAAATTAGGAAGAATTCATTTGTTAGTTCGAACAACACTTGAAATCATAATCATAAACATTATTTATACCGATTGCTTAAGTGAAGAAGGCTGAAGGATGCATCAGTCGAAACTTTGTGATAACAATTGAAACAATGTTCCTGTAAAGTTTTCATGGTCCGTGCGAGACCAAAAAGTCCATGTGCAGGTGAAGAATTTGAGTGTGGATGAAAAGAAAATATATTGGAATTTAATGAAACAAAGATCAGAGATAGATTATAGTCAACAGGTTGGCCTTGGAGATTAATACTACTGAGAAGTGAGTTCGATTCTCACAGGGTGTCTCATAATTCTTGCCTTACGGCAAACTTAGCCGAGCTTAGTAAATGACGATTAGTTTAGCCATGTATCTCTATTAATTAGTCCTTGCTTAGTACTTACTTAGTACTTGCTTAGAGTTGGTATCGATTTAACCGATGCGAAAAAATGTACACGTTTGTTACAAACTAAGTCATTGATTTTGTTGGAGCCCAAATCACACCTATAACCCATCCCTTACTTCGTCACGATATGTCGGCCTCATTTTCGTTGTTATTATTTTTATATAATAATAATATATTTTTATATAGCGTGTAACTTGTTCTTATTTTTAAATAAATTATTATAAATCATTAATTTAATCCTTGCGAGTTTTTCAAACCAGTTTTTACAGAGGGTAAAATTAATCTCTTCTAATGGCAGCACAAAATAACGCCATAAGGAACAACTATGTTAAAGCGAAAATAGATAAGACGCAACTGAATAACAAATGTTGGTTATGAGGTGGTAGAGATGAAACGATTAATCACGTAATAAGCGAATGGAGCAAACTAGTGCAAAAAAGTGGACAAGACTGGATGGGAAAGGTGATCCCCTAGAATTTGTTCAAGAAATTGAAATTTGGCCAAACTACCAAATGGTATATGCTCAAATTAAAATCCGTCTTGGAAAATGAGACGTGCAAAATTCTTTGGGATTTTGTGATACCAACTGGTCACCTTAATCCCGACCAGAAGACCAGAGCTAATGAATGAAGAATAGAACCGATCATCTTTCGGATGTAAAGACTAATTCATCGTTATTAGCTTTTTGAAGTTTGAAATATAGCAAGTCTTCTCAGCTTTCCAGGACTCTTCTAAGTATTCTCGCTTATCTCAACAGTGCTGTGGTCTGGATGGTCATAATTCTTCCTCTGATCCTCATTTCCGCCGGCCTGTATTCAGTCTATTTTTATGCACATTTTGGGTGATATTTATTATTCACATTGAGAGGACAATCTTAAAGAGATGAGTAGTTTTCGAAAGTGAAATATTCTATATTTCATATAGGCTTAAACTGCCGGGTTAATATGTTTATTATCATAGTTATCACTCTTTTGAGAACATTTCACACTAGCCTTAGTTGATGGTCTTCCACTGTAGTTTGAGTGACAGCAAGTCCCCTCAAGTGTCCAGGACTCTTCTCAGTATTCTGACGGATCTTAATAATGCAGTTTTCTGGATGGTCTCCACTCGTCCTCTTATTTCCTAGTCCTCTTGTCAATTAACCAATCTTTCGGTGACTATACCGAGAGCACCAATCACAATTGGTATCACCGTCACTTTTCATGTTCCATAGTTTCTTCAGCTCTCTAGCAAGGTCTAGGTACTTATCTCTCTTTTCGCTTTCTTTCAGTTTTACTCTGTGGTTTGTCGGAACAGCGAAGTCCACTATTTGGCGAATTCTCATTTTTTTGTTGATTATTGTTTGGCCGAGATTAGGTGATCTGTTTGTATCTCAAAATCACAGAGAAGTTTGTACGTCTCATATTTTAGACGGAGTTTGGGTTGTACATATACCATTTGGTCAGATGGTCAAATTTAAATTCTTGCCTAATTCCCGGTCGATCATCTTCCCTGCCCAGTTGTGTCTAGTCTTATATTCTTTTTTGCGCTAATTTACTGCATTCGCTTATTATGTAATCGATCGTTTCGTCTCTATCATCACATAACCAACATTTGCTATTTTGTTGCATCTTGTCTATTCTTGCCTTGACATAATTGGTCCCTATGGCGTTGTTTTGTGCTGCTATTAGAAGAGAATCAATTTCCCTTTCTTCGCCATGTCCAAGTTTTCTTGTGTAAGATTTCACTTGTTTGTCGCTTAAAATATCAATAAAGTTGTTTTTCTTCACATTTTTGTTTTCTAGTTCTGTTGATCGTTGTGTTGTCTCTATTATTTTGCTCACTTGAGAGTTCTTTACACCAGCGTTAGCTGATGGTTTCTCACTGGAGTTTGAGTGACAGCAAGTCTCCTCAAGTCTCCAGGATTCTTCTTAGTAGTCTGGCTGATCTTAATAATGCTGACGTTTGGATGGTCTTCACTCGTCCTCTTATTTCCAGGTCCTCCAGTCCTTTTACCAATCCTTTGGTGACTGTACCAAGAGCACCAATTACAATTGGTATCATCATCACATTCAGGTTTCACAGTTTTTTTCAGTTCTTTAGCAATGTCTAGATACTTATCTTTCTTTTTGTCTTCTTTCAGTTTCACCCTTTGGTCTGCTGGGACGGTAAAGTCCACTATTCAGCAGGTTCTCTTTTTATTTGTTATTGTTGACTATCGCTAGGTCAGATCGTCTGGCCGAGATTAGGTGATCCGTTTGTATCTCAAAATCCCAGAGAAGTTTTTGCATCTCATTTTCCATAATGCATCTGGGTTGTACATTATTATTATTATTATTATTATTATTATTATTATTATTATTATTATTTTACTAGCAAATTTTCCCACCAGTTTTTACTAGTGGTTTCTCTCTGATTTCTGAGTGACAGCAAGTCTTCTCAGCTCTCCAGGACTCTTCAAAGTATTCTAGCTGGTTTTAACAGCGTCATGGTCTGGATCTTGTCGACTCTTTTTCTAATATTCGGTTCTTCTAAGTGTCTTTTTCAGGCTTTTTGGGATCGTTCCAAGTGCTCCTATTACAGTTGGTATCACCGTCACCTTCATGTTCTACAGTTTTTTCAACCTTCTGGCAAGATCCAAGTGATTTAGCATTTTTTTTTCATTCTATGGCAAATCCACCTTCTTTCTTGTTAAATCGATTCTGGTCGGGATTTGGTGATCTATTCGTATCTCAAAGTCCCTGAGGATTTTGTATTATTAATTTTGATTTATATTTTCCTTATTTTATTCTTTAGATGCTTAAGAATTTTTTCATCTCAACTCAATCAGAAGATCATTTCTACAACAGCAAGAGACAATATGGACGTGTTAACGTTTTTCATACGAATACGTATATATAAATTTCGGTGTGTTTATGGTCGTCATACCTGTATGCGTTTACAAGTGTGAGTGCATGTCCCTAGTGTGTCCAAATTTACATGTGTGTGCGTGTGTGTGTCTGTGTGTTTTTCCTTGTGCACTTCCTCCTCATTCCCTCCCCACTTCAATCCCCACCACACATTTTACGTGTATTTACGCAAATCTATCGTTTTTGCGACCACCGTTCCCAACTGTAATTAAGCATATAATTTCATTACGTTTTATTTCTTTGCATTTTGGTGAACGCCCGTGCCATATTTTCCAAGGCACAGCCGCATCCCAGCGTCCCACCCCCTACGTCAAAAAGAGCGGGAAGAAAAGCTAAACCAGACGAAACCCGTGACCATTTGGCAGCGAGGGAAGAGATCGGGGTGCCAGCGTCAGAGAGAGAGAGAGAGAGAGAGAGAGAGAGAGAGAGAGAGAGAGAGTTGGGTGTCTCATTGTAATAAACTTACTATGAGAACGAGGCCAAGATGAACTTTTCAGGAATCAGGAGTTGCTGCTTACCGCCATTTTTTTTCGGCAGTTGAATCGAATTCGATATAAAGCAAAAATCTTCGATCTATGGAATATTTTAGAGTGTATAAGTACATAGAAGTATTTCAGAAATATTGTTGTCCCAGAGTGCTGAGGTGGAAGGGGTAACGGTTATTGCAGAAATCCATTTGGTGCTGGAGACGGGTTTTTGAGCCTTTCAAGTCTAATCGGAATATCTATTACACACACACACACACACACACACACACACACACACACACACACACACACACACACACACACACATTTACCAATCGCTCCTCAGGATATGACGCAAGGTCAATTTCTAAATAAGATTTTAACAGATATGAATTCAGAGTTTTCCTTCTATACAAGTTGCCCTACCAAAGCTAAAGAGCTCAGTCTGGCTTATTATTTACATATAGTTGGAAGGAGAACAGTTTACTTCATATTTTTTCCTAGGGTATTAGTGCAATGTGAAATGCAAACAGCCTTTTCACGGATCTGAATATATATGTCTATCAATCCCTTCGTCACTAGCAGGGGGTAACACTGGGTCATTTTTCGCGATGTTTGACAGGTTTGAATTCATAGTTTTCCCTGTCCCGTACTGATTGCCATACCAAGGTTAAAGATATATATATATATATATATATATATATATATGTGTGTGTGTGTGTGTGTGTGTGCGTGTGTGTATAGGGGACGCATATACGCACACACATACATATATTTGATTCTCACTTAACAGCCATGCTTCTGACCTTGTTCTGCAACTAAGCTAAGCTTTGTAAATGTGATATATATATATATATATATATATATATATATATATATATATATATATATATAATGAATTACATAAAGGAATGTGCATGTATGTCTACGAAGGCAGATTTGTTAATAAGTCTTCAGTCCAACTATGAAGAAAAGAGTTAAATATGCAACCAATATTGATTTTTAAAAATTGTATAATTTCCTGTCTATGCACTTAATCCCAAACTTCTCCACAGATAACTCAAATGTACTTTCATTCATGCATTACATTAAATATCGATTTCAAAGAACAATACTCATCTATATAGTGAGAAGTTTATAATCTAGTCTTCAGTGATCTTATCTTGCAAGCCATTAATAGGGATTTAGGTAAATAAAATATAGTCTGTCATACAAAACATCTCTTTATCTGTTTGTTGTTTCTTACATAGGTTTGTATTGGGTGTTTTCTTGCATGTGTCGGTATTCAGATGATATGAGATGATATTTTACGAAACAACCAAAATAAAAAATAAAACGAATCAACAGATTTCGACATTAGCATTGTAACAACAGAACAACGGAGGCACTTATTTGAATATTGTTCAAGTCAGATACAAAACCACAAGCGTAGAATCAACCCAGAAAATATAAAACTTACTGAAATGGTAATGATCTGCGAGACTTAGTTACTAAGCAGGTTTGGTTTAGTTTGGGTTTATTGGCAATCAATCATCGCAGGTCATTTAATGCCAAATTCTGTTTCTACATAAATATATATGACTTGTAAAGACATTCTGTTGATAACATTTTTAAACGAGCCGAGCTAATTTAAAAAAATGTTTTCAAGTATTTTTATCTAATATGAGTAATTCTATTTACTATTAATCATTTGTTTGCACGAAGTTAAATGATTTCAAGCATTGCTATTTAACAGTAAAAATTTAACATTAGTCATATGTTTGAATAGTTTGTAGGTAATTTAAAACTAATTTTGTTTGCACACAAATATTGCTATTGTTTCTACACAGTTAGATGGTTGCAATTATTACTATCTAACACTAATAGTTCAATTCAATATGAACCATTTATTTGCAGACAGTGAAGTGGTTACAAGTATTGCTATTTAACACTAATTATTCTATTCATTCATTCATTTGCACACAATCAAATGGTTCCAACGTATCACTAATTGTCAATGAGTCAACCAATGGTTGCTATGTGTCACTAACAATGCAATTAAATATCTATCATTTGTTTACACACAGTTAAATGGTTAAAGAGTTCTATTGATAACAATTCAGTTTAACATGTCATTTGTTTGCACGCACTTAAGATGACAAACAGTTCAATTTTACCCATAGATAGGACCCTATCAGGGGCTACCACATAGGGTCAGAGCGGACCAGGGAGCAATGGCAATGAAGGGTTACTCCGCATTCCTCAAAGCTCCGGGATCGGAGCCTCACCAACAGATTATTCAGTGTCATATCCAGGACACTCATAGGGGTATAGGGTCTTACTTTCTGAAGAGATGCAGTCGGTGTATTCTACAGCCCCAGCTGACTTGGCTCCTTACTGACCAGTCTTTTACACTTAGGCAGCTGATGCTTATATGAGGTTTGTTCAGAAAGTATTCGGATGAATGAAACGTTATTTTTTCAACATAATTTCCTTTTCATTCAGCCCACTTATCCCAGCGATTTTTTTATTGGTCAAAACACCTCTGAAACTCCTCTTTTGATACGGTTCGAAGCTACGCACTTGTACATTTTATGTCCTCCACGTCCTCGCATCTTATCGTTGAGATTGAGATTTACATTTTAGGAAATGTGTTTGTGTGTGGGGGGTGTATATATGTTGTACATAAATTCTGTGTAAGAAAGGATCTTCATTCGTTTCTTCCAGTCTAAGTGGAGACGGTCAAATAAGGTTGAGAAGACAGTCCAGGCTACGACTAAAAGAAAGAGTTAAATTTTATTATCACATTATTTCGGTTCTCTTGGAGACATAGGGTCTGGTAATATTTTTATATTCGGTCTTATGAGTGTTTTGTGTCCGGAAGTAGAGGAGATTTACCCCAGCAAATATATAGGTGTAGTCAGTTGGTTAGAGTTGATCAGCCCACGAGAGATGAAGTCTCGACAAGGACTCGCGTCAAGTCGAGTCCAAAAACTTAGCAGTCGGTTTAGTTTAGGGAATTTCGCAAGCCGTTCATGTTGCGATAGTGAGAATCCACACGCTTAACCATTTTGCAAAGTGTTACACAGCAATTATCTGTTAAGGGACATATCCTTAAGTTTTTGCTTTCACCTTTTCTTTCCTTTGTGGACCTGTCTCAGGCTGGTGTACTTTGACCCAAACAAGCTGAAAAATACTAAACATCGTAGGGTTGATATTATTGTGCAAACGAAGGCGCATGAGCTGCCGACAGAATGTCCGTCACGGATCCGAATTCGGTGATTTGTTTGTATCACAAAATCCAAAATGATTGTCATATTCTTCAGGGTAGATCCTGGTTTGTGGACAAGCCATTTGTCTTTATTATTCACGTCTACGTCTGTATGATGTCCCTCTGGCCAGACTCCTATCATAACCTAAAATCGATATTAGTTCATATGATTTGTGTTCATGGGACTACGAAAAAGTGTGGGTAATACTATATGAATAAATGCGAAATTCTGAGGGTTTCTACACCAGTGCTAACATCAAAATGGCCTACATTATTTTACCGTAAAACTTTGAGTAGTCGTCATTCAGATTCTAATATCAAATGGATTGATGGAGAAAGATGAAACAGAAGAACAAGCTGAAATAAAGTCTTCATTAGGTTTTCTTTGAGAAATCATCGTATATCAGAAGATATATATAATATAGTATATAATATAGTATATGATATAGTATATAATGCCATATGTTTAGTCATTTTGTCTGTCATCAAAATCAGATCCAAGACGAACCTGTCACCGTTGACAGGGATTCTTTTTGTATTTTAAGGGAAAAAATGCAGTAGTAGAGACGTAATCATGTAGATAAAGATATAGACAAAAAAAAAAAGGAGAGTTCTCGTGGTGTCGTGGCAAACGAAATGGATTGTGACACCGTAGTAAGCAAGTTCGAATTCCAGTCGCGCTCTTACGTTCACTTTTAGATTACTGCTCTTGCGA